>JAZDUH010000354.1:9790000-11015000 GCA_036419115.1 Scarus forsteni
GAGACATGCTGTTCATCCTTGTGGCGTTTCACTGTTGGTGAAACCAGTTAAAATTCTAGTCTTTTCTGCTGGACCCTTGCTACAGCTCTGATGTTTATGTGTGTGCATGTGAACAAGTTTGTGATGTCGTCATTACACACTGTTGAAATCATACAGATGGCTAATTTGTGGTAATCCTCAGTCCAACCCGACAGCAAGGGAAGCTTAGTGTGGTACGTGTGGCACGCCTGCAGAAAGAAGCAAAGGGACATTCTTTCTGTTGTGATTGTATTAGCCATCCCAAGGCCGCTGGATTATGGCTCGCTGTTTGTCGCTTGTAGTGCCTTTTCAGCAATATGGGCCCTCGCGTGGGGCCTCATTTGCAAAGAGTTACATATGCTTGAGTCGCACTTTCTTTTCTGTGCGCCTCCCCTTTCACGTTGCACTGAGAGGATTAACAGCATAGTTAGTGAGTTCATTTCCCTCTTTCTCATTTGCTTTGTATTAGGCATACACATGTGGAAATTTAGGTGGCATTGTTCAGTCCACCCATAAAGAAGCACATGCCAGTCAGAGCCCAAGCAGTGTAAATTTAACAGAATATGGTGATAAATATAATGAAGGAAGCAAGATGAGATATTGTATCCTGCTTGTCAGGGCTTTACTGATTAAAACATGCTTCCAGCACACCTTTGTTGTTCTTTCCTAAAAATTTTCCCGATCAGAAAAAAAGTTACCAATACCCTTAATATTTGCGTTTGGTTTACCTTACATTAGGTTGTCCAAGCAAACACAGCTCATGTGTTATAATAGATGCAGTTGGAGAAGTTCAATTTTATCCTGATGTAAAAAAAAAATCAATGGCCCTTTCCCATTAGCCCTACTCTACTGGATTCTACCCGGCTCTACTGTACTCGCCTTGTGCTGCCTTTCCATTCGCCCCAGTCGCCTGCAAATGGGGTGCAGTGTCGCTGTAAACAGCTGAGCTGCAAGACATTTTAGTATCGACTCAGCTCGCTTGGAACCAGAGCGGAGTAGGTACTAAAACTAGCCTGTTTTAGGAGGTACCGGACTAGTGGAATTGCGCTGCAAATCGAGTAGAGTAGGGCCAAGGCGTGCTAGTGGAAAAGGGCCATATGTCACATTGGAGGTTTCTTTGCCAGACTGAGCAAGCATTTTCACTTCTGGGTGGTCTTGTTTATTTTACATGTAAACACCTCTCTTGACACTAGGGATGCACGGTTATCGATTAGATTTGTGCCGATATCTGCTGTTCGGATCCTTTTTTATGTTATCGCCGATACTGATACTGATATTTCAGTTCAAGAGCGCAAGCTCTGTGCTTAATAAAGATGGATTTGCTTCTTTCAGTGTTACAACATATTATTGCATTAACAGATGCAAAACAAGAAAAACAGCTTGTAACTCTTGTAAAATGAAACCCACGATATTTAAATGTACCCATGCAGTGATGAGAAGGTGCATCAATTTTGACAGTTGTATAATTTGCCGCTATTCTGGCTGATATATGGACGATATGCGTGGCTGATAAATATCTGCAAAGATTTCAATATCAGCTGATACGATACTTAATTTTTTAGGCTGATATCAGCCGATACCGATATCAAACCGATATCATGCATCCCTACTTGACACTGCTGTCATTGTTTCATTTTCAAATGATAAACTAAACAACAGTGACAAAAGAGGCCCCAGCTAATTACGAGTATGATAGTAATGAGTATAATAATTATTCCATAGAGATGGTGTCTGTCCCCTGACCTAAACCTCTTATAGCTGTTAACACAAAAACAAATATAAGAGGTGTCAATCATAAAAACCTAGTTAAAATTTGAACCTCAAATGTAGTAACAGCAAAACATCAGATGATTAGTTTTGATCCCTGCTGTTTCAGGACTTTCAGTCAGGATTTAGAGTTCATCACAGCACCGAGACTGCTCTAGTTCAAGTAACCAACAATTTACTCTCAGCTCCAGCTGAGGGACTTCTCTCTGTACTTGCTTTTGACCCCATAGATCATTACGTTCTTCTGCAGAGATAGAGGAATTACTTGGGATTACAGGGTCTGTTTTAATTTGGTTTAAGTCCTACATATCTAAGAGATACCAGGTTGAACACGTGAACAATAAGTCTTCTGTTTACTCTAAAGTAAGTTACAGAGTTCCTCAACTCTTTGTAGTGGGTCCAATTCTCTTCTCCATATATATGCTTCCCCTCTGTGGCATCATGAAGAATACTTTAATGTTCATTGTTACGCTAATGTGCAGGTAATGCTCAACTGTACCTATCAATGAAGCCAAGTGAGACCAATCAGTTGTATAAACTAGGAGCATGTCTGAAGGACATTAGTGCCTGAATGACCGGAAATTTTCTTTTGCTTTACTCAGACAAGACATCTTATTGTGGTGGGCCCCCAACACCTCAGAAAAAAAACTTTTCTTGTGATTTAACTGCTCCAGATGTCATTAGCCTAACACTGAGAAATCTTGGGATACTATTTGATCTGGATTTATCCTTACTCTAAAGCAAAGCTCAAGAACAGCTTTTTTTGCATCTTCATAACATTACTAAAATCAGTGTTTGAATATTTCATATTTAAAGCATCAATCTGGTGCATTTTGAGAGAAAAATTAAGCAGAATTGCAAGACAGTGTGAATGTTTAATAAAGTTTTATGCTAGAAATGCATAAAAGCGTTTGTCATTTAATTTGGGAATTGGAAAGAAACACTGATATTTTCACTTTATAGATAAAACATACACTGAAGTTGTGGGTCTCTAAATCTCTATCCTGAGAAACATTCACCATGTTAACAGTCACCATGACCCTATTCTCAAAAAGCTTTAGCCACTTTTAATTTGTGAAGGAAAAAAACATTGCAGATTGGACCTAAGACTGAAAAACATCAAATTCTTTCTTGAAATACCTTGGAGAAAAAATGTTACAAACATTAAATAATATTGAGAGCCCTGGGACATCATACATCCATAAATCTTATAAATTTGTCCATTATAGCATTAATATGTTGTAGAGCTGAAACGATTCCTCGAATATTCGCGAGTACTCGAATTAAATTTTGTGCCTCGAAGCCTTGTTTAATATATAATTATACATATGAATATATATCTGGACTACTATACAGTGCACGGTGTTTGACACGGACGGTAATTTCTGTGGCACACCTCGCCTGCTACCTCCGCTGCTGCGCGGCTTGTACAATCATGAAGAAAGAGAAAAGAGAGGGACAGAAAGGAGAGAGTCCGCAGAAGAAACGGCAGAGAGTGTCCAAAGTGTGTGGTCACTACAAGAAGGGACGAAAAGAAAACACAGTGCAGTGTGTCTGATGTCAAACTGAGTGAGCTTAGCACGTAACTTAGCACGATAGCAGGTTGTTAGGGCTGCAACTATTACTATTACAGCATTTTAAATATGCTCATCACAGACATGCGTCCTCTTTCCATGGTGGAGGACACAGGATTTAAGAACATGATCAAGGATTTCAATCCAAACTACACAATGCCCTCCTGAACACACTTCACAAATATAATTGAAGAATTATATTACTGCTTTGCAAATCAGTATTGTCTTGGCTTTGTTTTAAGCCAGCACTGGTTTTAACTTTGAAAGTTGTTAAAATAAAAACCCTTTTCTGAGGAATAAACCGCACTTGGTTGCTCAATTTGAAAGCCCTAACATGTTGCATCGTATACAGTTGATTTATTTGTTTAAAAACAAAAGAGTATATTTTGTTAGAGTACTCGAGTACTCAAAGAAATAATCGACAGAGTACTCGATTCCAAAAATACTCGATAGTTGCAGCTCTAATATGTTGGTTGTTTTCTAGATATCTCAAGTCAAAAGTTGGCCATAGGAAAACCCAATTTCTATGCTAACATGACTGGGTATGTACACCGTTATGATTTTATCGATACCGATACAGATACCAATACTCCTTATTGGTATCAATACTTATCGATACTGTTATCGATACTACAACACGCAATTTTTGTGTAAAATATAAAGACTATACAAGATATTAAAAGATTCAACCTTTTTTTATGACGACAAGTTAGTAATAAAGCTTCAACAGAATAGAAGTAATGCATTACAAATGCTTCTCAGAGGCAAAAAGAAAGCTAAGGAGATGGCAAATCCCCTTCATGCTGCCCAACAGACCGCATGTACAGACAGACTCATATATCTTGTGGTGCTAAAATTGATGCTGTAGTGATGACTACTAGGGCTGTCACTTTATATTTGATAGTCAAATAACCATTCGAATATGGGGATAAATATCCGTAACCAAATAGTAAGTAATTATTTGAATGTAAAATATTGAGTGTAGCGGCACATTAGGGTGCCTGGAGCAGTGGACTGTTTCATCCAACAGAGGGCGCTCTGAGCGCAGCTTGACCCTCAGACACAGTCGCTGCTCTCTTGACCTCAGGAAACAAGGAGTTTCCACTCTGAGGGGACATTAACAGCTCTGAATCATCTGAGGAGAGATTTGGGGAAGTATGTTTGGTTCCACACCGTTGATGGCAAACTTAAAATTAAAGACCAGGCTGTGTTATCTGAAATGCAGTTTCGTCACTCATCCTCCTCATCAAATTTGCGGGCTCAGCCGTCGGCTTTTCATTCAAGTTATACGGCCGAGTGCAGCGGCGCTTCGTCAAGAGTTTAGCCCCGTATGACTGTGTTGTTTTCAGCAGGGTCTTTACCAAAGGGGCGGAATATAGATTCTCGACTTTGATTATTAGGAAAAGTGACAGCCTTAATGACTACAAACTAGACAAAAAACTTACCGTGACTTGACATAGCAGAAGCAAAACCGGGTGCTGCCGCCATGGTGCTGCAGTCTTTAACGTTAGCTGGGCTGCTAACTTTACTCGTGTTGCAATAGCAATAAAACAGCCCGCACTCCTTTAGCTTTATACTATGTGCGTGCTCCAAGTGTTTGGTGATGTTGCTAGTATTTCTCCCCCTGGAACGCAACTTCTCTCTGACATAGATTGCATCGGGCCGAGTTTTCATTAACTTTGTTAAAGTGAGCCCAAACCTTTGAGCGCTTAGCCCTCACCGAGACGCTTGAACCGGACGGCGGTAGTGTCATAACTACATGACAGTTGAAGAGACGTTCATGTACCGATAACAGTACCGTTTTTCCAGATTCTTAACTGTATTTGGGTACTGACCAAATTAGGGACTGGTACATTAAAGTACCGGTCCGTGGTATACATCGCTAAACATGACAGGGTATGTTGAGATCCTGAGAGAACAGCCAATGTGTACTTCATACAGTCATTTTTGCCACATTTTTATCTGACCTATACACCGTCCACTGAAAACAGCTCTGAGACCCACTTTTGGGCCTCAACCCAAAGGTTGAGAATCACTGCATGAGTAGACTGCATTAGGAGCTTGATCCAGACTGCTGTCATACCATAGAGACTAAGGGGCCATTTACATGGAAACTCCTGACTTGAAGACGCAAGGATTCTTCCTTTGCGTTTTCAAATTCTTCTGCGTTTAGATGACAACGCTCAGAGATGAGTTAATCCCCTGTAAATCTGCTGTAGTGTGCATGCCGGTTCAGTAGATGGCGGTGTAGTTCTGCAGAGAGGCAGCGCTGCTACAACACACGAACGAAGAAGAAAACCTTTCACAAACAACAATGGCGAAGAGACGCACAGAGAAGCAGGAGTTTCTTTTCTGGATAACAAACCGAGCCTGGTAAGACGCTCACACGTTACTCGGCGGACGGCTGAAGCTGTTATTGTTCCTGGTATGCGCGCGCAGCCTCCATGTGAAAGAGTACTGCGCATGCGGTGACGTCAGCGTTTCACCCTGAAATGCTCTGATATGGGTTTACACGGAGCTGGATAGAGAGTGGAATCAGATCTTTCCACCCTGGAGCGCGTTTTCAAAAGTTTGCGTTTTCAGTAAAACCGCAAACTTTTGAAAACGGGCTCCATCTAAACGCAAGGCCAAAACGCAATGAAATCTTGTCGGATTTGAGCGTTTTCGGCGTCATGTCAACGGCCCTTAAGTGATACAGGATACCTAAGGATGAATTCATCACTAAGAAATAGTGAAAACAAGAGCCGGACTGCTCAGGAAAGACGAGTTTTAATTAACCAAAAGACTGACTCATCATTTTTTAAATCACTGTGTTCACTTAAACCGTGCACATGGGCTAATGACCCATCAGTTGAATTACAATAAACACACAAATGGTTCATGATCCCTGCCCTGTGCGCTGCGTGTCTTTACGCTCACCAGCACAGTGAGGAGCCATTCGCACTTATATTTCCATGCTCTCGTGCCCGTTGAGCATATGTTTTTATCGAACTCGGGGCTTCCCTCAGGCATGCGCACATGTTTGCAGTTTACTGATAATCTCTTATCACAGTAGCATGCTGGAATTCAGTGAGCTCCTGAGAGCGATCCATTCTTTGACAAATGTTACAGGAGCAGTCTGCATGACAAGGTGCATGATTTTGTACACCTGTGACCTTGGATGTGATTGAGAATGTGATTCCCAGCTGGATTCAGTGATTTGAATGGCTGAGTGAATACTTTTGGCAATATAGTGTGTGTGTGTTTTTGTAAAGGGTATAGTGAAAAATGATACACAAACATGTAACAATTTTTCCGTATTTAATGCTTCCATATTTTTAGTGTTAAAGAGTGGTGTTAAATTTGTCATGATTTATAGAAACTTTGACTGTCAGCTTTGTATTTTCGAACAGCATCCAGCCACTAGTTGGCAGCAGGCATTCAGTAATTGTCTCTCCATCTCTTTGTCATTTATTGTCATCATTTTACTGGGACAGAATGAAGTTTATTTGTGTTGCAGGGACCATGCTTCATACAAATATCACTGATTTAAAAACTGTTTTTATTTTTTAGGCAAACGATGTGGGTAGGTTCTTACTGCTTTGTCCAAAAAAACAAAAAAAAACAACAAAAAAAAGAACATATATATATAGATCTATATCTATATCTATATTTATCTATCTATCTATCTATATATCTATAGATAGATAGATAGATAGATAGATAGATAGATAGATAGATATAGATATAAAACCCAAAACCAGTGAAGTTGGCACTTCGTGTAAATCGTAAATAAAAACAGAATAGTATGATTTGCAAATCCCTTTCAGCCTATATTCTATTGAATACACAGCAAAGACAAGATACTTAACGTTCGAACTGGTAAACTGTGTTATTTTTTGCAAATATTAGCTCATTTGGAATTTGATGCCTGCAACATGTTTCAAAAAAGCTGGCACAAGTGGCAAAAAAGACTGAGAAAGTTGAGGAATATATATATATATATATATATATATATACACACACACACACACATATATATATATATATATATATATATATATGTATATATGTATATATATATATATATATATATATATATATATATATATATATATATATATATATATATATATATATATATATATATATGTATATATATACATACATATTGATGTGTATAGCATCATTAACAGTAGGTCTGAAATGATTACTCAAGTATTTGCAGTTATTTGATTGAGTGAAGTCATGTACCTAGAGGCTTCATTTAAATCCGGATCACTATACCCGCTGTGTTTGACATGGATGGTAGTTTCTGTTGCACAACGCATGTGCTGCTTCCGCTGTAATGTAGATGTGAGGTGCAGATTGCAAAATCATGCGTTAAGAGAGGGGCAGAAAGAAGAAACAAAGTGCAGTGTACCTATTGTAAAACCAGAGTTAGCTTAGCAGCACCTCAACAGTAAACATCCAGTCTAACATCAAGTCCGCAGAGTGGTGACTACAAGATAACGCTTGCAATATTTTAACAGGAGCAGATAACAGAAATCAATGTGATCAATAGTTGAGATTAAGTCTAGTACATAACATCCTTTAATTATGGCTTTGTATAAAGGCTGGCTCAGAATGTAAATCTTGCATACTTGCCTGGTATGATGTGCACATACTTTTGCAATCTAATAGCTTTCCTTTTAGTTTGATTGCAGTGAGTAGAACAGAAATAGAACAGGATATCCTGAGCGAGTAGAGTAATCAGGTGTACTGCATGCTTTGATATATTAATAAATTTGCATTAGCTAGTTGAATAATCTTAATATCTAAGTAATAACTCATTTAGGCCTAGTAATGAAATAAGATTGTAAATTAGTATTGTTACAGCATTAAAGGTAAAAGTATAGCCGAAAGAGAAATATGAATAAAAACAAATAACAATAATAATAGTAATATAAAAATAATAAAAAATCAACCGAACTATAACACGCTTTTAAAAAAGGCAAGCTTATGACCAAAAGGAAGCTTTTTTTTAAACATTAAATTTTTGTCATATGTTTTGCTTAAGTACCCATACTTATTTTCTCTTAGTTAAATGTTGCACATGTCTAAAAGTTTAACCTGAATAATAGATTATGTGCATACAGGAGTTTGGAGAAAACAACCTTGTGCAGCTGAGTTTGTTGAAAAAGCATTGGAATTGGCCAAAGTCTTCAAACTACTGCATTTTGAGACTTTGAGTAGTCTTAAACAGAAAAGGATTTATAGTCTAAATCTGCACATCATGTTCTGCTAGTTTGAAGACACCACCATGCTTTGCTGTCAGGGTGAAAAAGTAAGTTGAAGATGAACATGTGCTGCTCCTCACATAAGAAATTTATGGTTATCAAGTTCTTTCACTATTTAAATGTTGAGTTGCATAGTCTATGTTGTATTGTCATTCGAAAAAAAATCAAAATGACTAAAAATGACCTGTGGAAAATTGACCACCTTGTTTGTCACCATGACGTCAGCAAAAATGAGTAACAGCCTGATCATGATCTGTTAGATGGGACAAAATCTGAGTGAGCTCTTGCTGTGATATGCTGAAACTGTAGTGCTTTCTGCAAGACCACAAGCAGTGTGTAAGGTGTTCAGTTTCTGCTTTGATTTACACATTATACTAAACACAAATAAGATACACAAAGTTATGAAGGCATGGTTAAAACAACTTTGTAAAAAGACATTAGTATTTGAATGAATAATACTTGAATTGTATGTTAGTAGTTGTTTATTTGGCCACAGCGCAAGTTGTAACAGTACAGATATCTCAAGGTATTTATGATGACTGTTGGAGTATTTAGTGCTGAGTCATCCACCAACAAAAGCATGCTACTGAGTGACTGGTAATCTTTGAGATTTTATCCTTTAATGTTTCAAGTCGGTGTGGGGTAAAGTGGATTTTTTTTTTTTAATTCAAAATTAAAACTAAATGTAATCTCCGAGGCTTAGATAGAATCATATGTTTGACGTGTGCAAGACCTTAAATATTGCACTGACTTGTTTTATGTGTGTTGGCTCTCATAGCTAAACATAGACTCTGTTCACTTAAAGCAACCGCCCTGGAGTCAAATCTAGGCCGTGTGTGTCTTCATGGTTTATGTGTAACATGCCATGACTCATCATTTGTTTTGAGCATTACCTTTGTACAAGTTAGCATTGCAATCCTGGCTGGCAGATGGCTGACTGCAGTAAATGCCCTTGTACTTAGATATCCAGTGACCATGTCTTTTGAGACTGTTCCATTTTAAAAGGAAGCAGACCTTTCCCTGTGTTTGTCTTTATTTTTCAGCCTTATTTTGACTCAATTTCCAAATTCACAAATGTCTTCCAGGCATTCCAGTTTTTGAATGTAAAACATGATTTTGTGTAAAGTGATTCCTTGTTTTTTGTTATCTAACTGTTTATTTTTATCTTCCATAGTACATCTTTGGGGAGTTCAGCCCTGATGAGATCAATCAGTTTTTTGTGACTCCACGATGTTATGTTGAGGTAAGAAACCATATTTGAAAGAGTTTTTTCAATTAATAATATTGCAAATGTGGCCTGAATGTGATTCTTAGAAATAAGAAATATAAATATTAATTTTAAATATTGTTGATTGAACAAGTCTGTCTATACTCCTCAAAAGTTTGGAAATATTATTTCGGTCGTTAATTTCTCCACTTGAGTAATCCCAAATGGTATTGTGTTTTATATCATTGGAAAACTTGATTGGGCTCCTATACAACACAGTACAACTTGTAAGGATCTTGCATTTGTGACATTGGAAACACAGCTAAAGTGCGAGTGGTTCCCACAAAATGTGCCAGAATCCCCTGCAGCTGGAAGCAGGTGTTCAGATACGCAGAATGGCAGTATTATGTGGTGTCAGGCCTGGTACCATTTCTAAAATATAGAACCAAATTCTAAACCTAGAACCAGACATGGACTGGTGAGGTCAAAGACAGGCCTTGAAGTGGGCACCCCACAAAGACAATACCCAAAGAGGACCAGCTCCTCAGCCTTTCTCCATTTCATCCCAGGTTTTCTTCTCGGGCTGGTTAAGATTTTGGCACATTTTTGAGGGGTGCTATACCTGCACATGTAGCTGTGTTGCTTACTCAACAAATGCATCATCCATTCAAGTTGTACCTTGTAGTAAAAGTGACCAGTCGGTCTCCCCAATGTTATAATATGAAGTACCCATTTATGTTATTAGAACTGGAGAAATAATCAACCAAAATAAAATGTCCAAAAAAATTTAGGAGCGCAGATGCAGTTTGCTTGGGAAAATTTAAAACCAAATGTTCCAGTATTTTACAACCCTTTTTGTTTTTTTGTTTTTGTTTTTTTTTAGCATTGAAATCTTGAAATCATCTCAATGAAATCCCTATGAAGCTATGAAAACAATGTTCTCCTTAATGTTCTGACTTTTAATTCCATGTTTCTTTTCTTGTTACAGCTTCCTCCATTCAATGACAAAGTCTCATGTGTCAGTCAGTCTTCTGGTATGTATGTTCTGCTTTGGCCCAGTAAAAAACAAAAATCTATCAGCACCTGAGAATTTTATTACACCAAGTTGAAATCATGGCAGTATAGTATGTCTATTAATCTGGTCTTTAATGTTAAAGCCCAAGCTAAGCTGGCCTGACTTTCTTGTCAGGAACATGGATTTTATCTCATTACTGTATTTGTATGTTACAAAAAGAGTACTGTGAAGACTGAATTACCTTTCCAGGTAGATTTTCACTGTTTTTAAGCTTTCAAGAGCAAAAAACAAGTCATTTTAATTATTAACATATCAGGCCACCAAATTAAAATGTCAAATCAGCCGCCTGTCTTTTAAATAATCCACATTTGCATATGTTATCTGCCTTACCTTGATTTGTATTGATTATTCAGGAAGTTACTGCACTCCTGCTGTACCTTATATAATGGAGTCTATGGAACTGCAGGTTTGCGGTGAGTTGAGGAGTCTGACCTATTGTGGCTTGACTAGCTATTGTTCGTTTGCTGAAAACTCAAATCCCAGGTTTCAAAAACTGGTGGCTTCCTAAACCTTGCGCCTGTACTTTTCTCTTGCCTGTCGGTAAAGTCTCTAGAGCTTTGCATGCCCAAGGTACTGACAAGTATCTCTCTTGCATTTCATGCATTTTCACAACAGCTGACCGTAAGATGAATGAAAGTGGGTTTCCAGATTAATTTAACATCACAGCTAATTTACTAAGGGCATAGCGAAGGTTTAAAGCTAACATTATAGCCTTACATTTGTGAGATGGTTATTGCTTATTGAATTTTAAATCTCTAATTTCTGATTTCAGTAACACTAACAGAGGATTGTCTAATCCAGTAGTGGAAATAACTGCTGTTCTCATTCTCTCTTAACTGCTGCAGAAATCAGAGTTTGAAGTTTTGGTGACTGTACAGCTGACTCATGATATGAAACTTTTTCAACGTTTTCTCTGATTTGCACTTACTAATGTTTCCTGTTTAATCACCATTTTATCTCGCCTCTCACTGCATAATTACTATTTATTCTGAAGGTACATTTACCTTTAGTTTTGACAGTAGATGATTTTTTCAATGTTTTTTGTAAGATTAGGTAAGTCAGAATGCTACTTTAAAAGGAAAACAACAAAAAGGGAATTATTTTCTGACATTAGGCACGTTAATTCAATTGTATAAAGCCATACTTCAAAATTATCTAAAGTGAATGCATACATTTGTGAACAACTTAACACATTTAATTTTATATATATATATATATATATATATATATATATATATATATATATATATATATATATATATATTGTCCTCTGATATTCCTTTATTCTAAATAACTATGTAATTCATTTTTTTCAAAATCTTTCAGAGGCCAGATCAAGAAGAAAAAAAAAAACTTTTCAGCAACAATGTGTAATTTTTCCTCATTCAATAGGAGTCTGACAGTTGTATTAACTATGCATTAGCTGTGAATGCTAAATTGTGTCTATTATTTTAATTGTCCAGCAATTTTAGGTCAATCACCATTTTCACTTAATAGCTTAATCCTTCAATACCTCTGTAATGTTGTGGCTTTAGCCATTGAACCAAACAGTACTGGGACTCGGGTTGGGTACCAGTTTGATTTGTATTAATTCTGATTCCAGTTCTGTTTACCTATTCTTGCTGTAATTAACTTATTTGGTATCATTATAGTCTCAATGACCAGCTGTAGGCTGTGAGACGGATTTTCTTTTCCTTTGTATGCTAATAGATATTACTGTTATAATTTAAAAAAAGACAGCAAAAATGGTTAACCAAACTAGATGAATGCAGTATTGACAAAAACAAACACATACAAGTTTATCACTGTTGTGTAGTGTGTTATCTATTGTGTCAATCACATTGTTGACAATATCAGATCAAACATGGCTGGAAATTGATTTTATTTTTTGATGTATTGAAGTTTTAAGCTGATGTAGCTAAAGATATTCAAAAACAATTTGATTTGAACACATAGGTGTCAATGAGGTGAGCTTCACAATACACCTTCTTGCTCACTGTTCAGTGACGCCCTCCTCCCTCTTTGTTCATTATTTGCTATGTTGAACTCCACAAGGTCCCTTCACAGTAAAAGGGGATGCTTTCTGGACCCAAAATATACAGTCATTATATTTTCAGAGTGGTTTAGACAAACTCTGCTGTTCCACCATGATTCTCTTCTTAAAACTTTGTTTATGTGCTACATCAAAAAAGACATAATGCTGCAGCAGCACAGCAGGTCATCAAAGATGCATAAAACCTTTATGGTCAGCAGTCCTCTCCTTGAGGCTTAATCATTAAAAAAAGATATATGTACCTATCATAACCATAAACTCAAGCCCCACATTAAATCCTCAAATCTTGGAAACTTGCTGGACCTGGATTTTGGTGTCCAAGCTCAACTGGGATGGGCTAACAGACTTTGTTCAGGCAGCTGACTGCTTAAAGCTCTCATTCCTCTTGTGAGTAAACTGTTGCCTGCTGCCATAAGTTCTTTGTAAAAAGCAGGTGACTGTGGATATTTTATATGTTGAAAGTTATTGTATTCTTCAACTTTCAAATGACTATTCTAAGCCTGAATACGTACACATTGTTGCTTTAAAGATATTAATTAGCCTGAAAAATCCCAATGCAAACTAAGGAGACATATATTTAAAATAAGACTACGTGTACAATAAAGAGTTGTTTATATAATATTTGATTGGGACAGATTGAAATGTGAGGGTAGACCAGGACTCCTAATATTATCCTTTTATCACAGCTTTTGCTATGCAGCCACTACTTAGCAATAATGAAATAATCCTAAAACAGTTGCTCCCCAATTTGTTTAAAAGGAAATGTTTAATGTTGAATCCCTCAACTAATGTCTTTGTCATAGGAATCTCAGAGGCCCACAAAAGCCCTGGAGGAATGTGGTGTGGTTGAGCATAGACACAACAGTTGTTGTTGTTGCCAAAAATAGTTCCAGCAGGTTTTTTTCATATTATTTGTGTGTGTGATTCAGTCAGAGAGCTCCCACGACCCCTTTTGGATGATGGTCTACTTTTTCAGTGAACAGTTTTGATTAATACTGCTGACTAAAATTAAGTGTGTGAAAATATGTGTTGGTCATTTGGCTTTAGAAGAAAAAATGATGTGTTTCTAACTGTTTGACTTGTGCTCTACAGCAGATGACTATCAGCACATTGAGTTTGGCGTTGATGAGGTGATGGATTCCAAGCCTGTTGGAGTGAACGACCCTTTATACAAGGTGTCGAGCACCCTCAACCCCCAGGCCCCAGAGTTCATCCTGGGCTGCCAGTCAGCCCAGAGAGCCCAGCAGACAGCTTCTCCAGCAGCTGATGACCCTGATGGAGCTCATTTCAATTCACTGGATGGCCCTGATTCTGAGGTGTCAGCCCTGGACAATCACCAAGCCTGCCAGGACATGGACGGACTCCCTGGCAGTCTTGGGCAGCGAGAGAGGAAGAAAAAGAAAAAACGACCGCCGGGGTATTACAACTACTTAGACCCATCAACAGGCAGCAGCAACAACAGCAGCAGTGCAGCAGACGGTACGCCTGTGACTGCACTGGTTAATGGACATGCACTCGGTGGCCCACACCACAGTCCTGAAGACATGGACAGTAAAGTGTTGCCAGGGGCAGAACTTTCCACCCCTGGACCTGTTTCCACAGCAACATCCACAGCTTCTGTGGCAGCAGCCAAGTTTGCCCCTACAGCCACTGTTAATCAGAGGACTTGTGAAAGCCCTGATGACTCTTCTTTGGACTTAACAGGAGCTGTTTCTTTATCAGACGGCAACAATGCAACTTCCTTCTCGTCATCGTCGTCTCAAAGCAGAGCGATGACAGAGGGACCAAGGACTGCAGATCAGCAGCCTGATCTTTTGGCTCCACAGAGCCCAGATCTTTCAGATACTTCTCAAAGCCCTCGCTCTAAATCACCTCTTCCACCTACAGCTGCTGTGGCTGCTCCCTCTGTCTCTACATCTATCATAACTACTGAACAGGAGGGAGGGGAGCTAGCAGACAGTGCAGTTGCTAACGGGCTAGCAGAGCCAGACACTCCTGTCAGTGCAGATGGACACGCAGAAGACTGTGAGAGTGGTGAGCAGGATCAGCAGGTCACCTCAGACTCTGCTGCCCAGTCAGCAGTGACTGAGCAGGAGCAGGTCCATACACCTGCAACTCAAGCCACACCCACTGCCAACCTCCCCAAATCCTGGGCCAGCCTCTTTCACAACTCCAAACCTCTGCCTGGAGGTCCGCAGGCCTTTGTAGAGGTGAAAAATGTTGTGGAGGTGGTGTCACCTGTTCCTTCAACACCAGAACAGCCTGAGAAAGTTGGAGAGGTCAAAGAAAGCCCTGTCCATGTATCAGAGGATCCTATGGCCCCTAAACTTGCAGGTATTAGATGAAGTAATTATGTTTCCACTGAAAAACCACACCTGGTGTGGATTGTTATTTGCGTATAGTTTTACCAATGTGCATTAGTGCTTAATTCATGCTCCCTCCACTTGGTGGCAGTATCGTAGCAATGTCTCTGTTCTACTCCTTACTCTGACAGTTTAAGCATTTTAGGATGAATGTTTATGGAATTAAGAGGTGATCTGCCATCCAGTGCCATCATTTTCAGAATTTTTTTCCTACAGGTGTTCGCAACAATTCTGACCACTATGAGCTTCAGTCACACATCATCCCTCACAGCAGATTAAGTTAGGAAAGCTTATGAGTCTGCAGTGTTAAATGAGATTGTCAGAACAGGGACTGATGATGTTTCTTCAGCTCGGAGATTCGGTTCAACAATGCATTTTATTCTGTGCTTTTAAATGCTTCTAATATAACTGAATTGGATTAAAATGTAAACATGACAAGCATCTCTTAATGAGACACACAGTGCAGTCAGACTCATGTGCAAACAGATATACATTAGAATGATGCTGTTTAAATAATACATCTCTGATAAGTGTAAAGCAAACAGATTATCATATCTACTACTGGTAATTTTGTGTTAGAGATACTACATGGGATCATGTGGGATTGAAAAGTGTATCTGATTTTGAAAGTTTTGAATTTAATTTTGAGTTTCTGAGATTTTCACCTTGGTGACGGGCCGTGTGTGTTGAACTCATGTTGAAGAACTTCTAGAAATGAACACTAGATGGTGGTACAGTATCCAAAATAGTAGCTGTGTGTTATGACTATTATATATTAACACTGCTATTAACATTTGTGTAACCAAGCACATCTTTGGACCAGGTTTTTTATGTAAGGCTGAACTGTTGGTTAGGGTGAAGGTTTGTCCTAAAAAGTCCAGGATATAATACACTTCAAATATTTTCATTTTTATAATGTGCAATTTGGATGTAAAGTGTGCATGTTGATTTATCTTATAAGTTGTAGTTAGATTGTTGCAAATAGTTTTTGAACCTATATCTAGATATGCTGCTTGAATACTTTCTGAAAGAAACATGTATTCATCATATGTGACTTATTATTTCTGCTGGTAAACCAAGCTGAACATTAACTGTGATTAGCGAGTTGGTAAGCCCCAACAAGAGGCGTGAATATTTTCCGAATATTTCTTACTCTGATAAAAAAAAAAAGGTCCATCACAGAGATAACAAAAACAGGTTGATTTGCTGTTTCCTACAAAAAGTTATGGAAAGAGTGTGCAGAGTCTCAGCTTCAGTACACAGTGGAGTGAAACAGGATGATTTAGGCCAAAAAGGGAGAACACTTATTTTTAATCTTAGTACATCTTGTATATCAGAACCAGCCAGAAAACTATTCAAGGACAAACAACTGTGATTTGGCTTGATGCAGAAAGTGATAGTCAGCATTTAAAGTGAAAACAAAAACTTTAAGTGGGATTAGAGTTCTGTAGAGGGTTTGTTTATTTTACAGTCTGTAGAAACATGCAGTATAATATGTGTGTGTCTCTGGTCCAAGGCTTTCTTAAGTGCTATTTTAATCCAAGGCGTCTTGGTTTCAGTGGTGGGTTCTATGGCTTTCTTTGGACGGGGGATGCCACTGATTCATTATGCTGTTAAAATGTTTGTTGTTCTCAAACAGCTTGAAATTTAGTCTTTACTTTTTTTCTGTCCAATGTGTCATACGGACAGAGTTACATGTTTATTGCACAGTCTCACTTTTGAGTTTATTTTAAGTATATATTCAGTAATAGTTTTACCAATAGCATTGAGTTTGGTTTGGCTCTGATTTGTAGAGGCACTTGCAGCTTATTGATACTGTATACAACAATACAGATCTGTGTTTTGAGTAAACGGTAGTTGAGTTAGCCTAACAGACAGCATCCCATGTGAATGTAACAGAAAGAAACTTGCTTAGAAAAGAGCACAAACTGTTTGCAACAGTAACGCAAGTAATGAATATAGTAAGCAGTCAACAGTTTTGAAAGTGCATATTCTCACTTGATTTCAAAATGATTCAGCCTGTCTTTGGATAAAGTTTTTGTGGTTTAGTATGACACATTGGCACTTTTCAGTTCAAACACAGTTGAGTATTTAATTATCTTCTATTACACATAATTCCTTAGATTAACACTTTTACATTATTGTATTATTGTGTCGTAGATTAATTCTAATTTACCGAGTAAAAACAGTGGATGTAAAGTGCTTAATTTTTATTCTATCATTTCTAATATGCAGAAAGTTATGAAATGTGTATTGCATGTAACCTTTTAAAAAAAATGTAATTGAATAAATTGAGGTAAATCTTATCCACGTTACCATGGGAGCTGAGTGTGTCAGTGACAGTCTCCCTTCCTAGACGTGGTAAATCAACCTTTTTCTTTTACTTGCATTGCATGTGTTTTTGCCACAAGATGCAGTAATGGAGGAATGAACACTGCTGTGAAAAGAACATGTTTCATCCAACAATTGTAAATTTTATAGATCAACTGCTGAATGACAGTTTTGATGGCCAAACTGCCTGTTGTTTTTTTTTACTTGTTTAAGAAGATTGTCTTTTTTCCCTGATCCCCAGAACTTATTGAGAATGTGAAGTTGATACATAAACCAGTGTCTTTGCAGCCGAGAGGACTGATCAACAAGGGAAACTGGTGCTACATCAACGCTGTATCCTTTCACTGTACTTATAAGTACCGCTTTTCTACACCTCTCCCCGCAGCCGTTGGGCTGAATAGTTCAACAGTGCCAAAAAAATAACAGAGAGCTGAGCAAATGCCAGAGTTTCAATGCAATTACAACCACTGCCTTCCCATAATTATTAAAAGAGAAAAAAAATGGTAATTGCAATGCAAAGGTTACAGCGCCATATGACATATTGTGGTAGTTTTGTCTTTTTCCAACATATCCGTTCTTAAAGGACTGCAGTTTTGCTCACGTACTGTAAGGAATAATTTGTTTGGAATGGTAATGGTAAGAGTGTTTCCAGTGTTCAATAATATTTAATAATTTCATGAGGTGATTGTGGTAAATTCAGGGAGTAATAATGTCTTTTAAACACTGTTCCAATGTCTAACCGTGATAATCATATCTATTATTTTCCTATTATTGAGCAAACCTATTAGAACAATACAAAAATTGCAGATAATCAAACTTGTGTCAAACAAATATGATGGCTGAAAGTTTCAGAGTTGGTGTGTCAACATGGAGGACAGAATGTGGGATCTAGTTTGGTTTTAAACATCTGACTATATCAGACAAATAAAACAGACTCTGTACTTAAGCCCTCTGTCTGAGACAAAAGAAATTCTTGTGATCCTTATTCATAAGAGACCTATTTGATGTCCATAAACATTTCCTTGGATGGCACTTATTGTTCAATTGTAGCTCAAATCATAAATGTCTTGTCTTTTTATTCTTATTGTTTTATGGAGATCTCTTTTGTACTTTGTTTTCTCTTTATCCCTTTTCTAGGAAATTCCCTTCAGAGGCATCACAAATTTACAAACTAGTCCGAACGTATTCATCCATCTGTGTCAAGTCATAAATTGTTACTACAAAGATTATTTATTTGCTGGTTGTCCATGCTGTTTTCCTCCCTGACTCCGAACGCTCAGACCCTCCAGGCCCTGATTGCATGTCCTCCCATGTATCACCTGATGAAGTCCATTCCTCTGCATAATGAAACGCAGAGACCATGTACCTCAACACCCATGATAGATAACTTGTAAGTTGCATATTTGCTCACAAGTTTCAAACTGCTGTGTGGTATATTCAGAGACATCACCGTTGTGTTTTCATGTGCAACAGTGTCCGGCTGGTGAATGAATTCAACAACATGCCTGTGCCATCTAAAGCCAAACAGCAAGGTAAGGTGTAACCCCTTATGAAAAACATTTGACATTATTTCCTGTCTGTAAAAGCATGTTAGATAATTTTTAAATGTGTCAGCAGCTGTTGGTGATAAAGTCATGAAAGACATTCGGCCTGGAGTACCTTTTGAACCGACCTACATTTACAGACTCCTCACGCTTATCAAGTCAAGCCTCTCTGAGAAGGTAAGCAGCTCTGACCAATAAAGGTCTTTTTAATGATCACACTTCCTCTGGAACAGTGTGTCTGAAGGTAATGTTCTTTTTATTTTGATAAAACATTTTTCAGATCTGATGCAGACATCTCACCTGTTGGTGGAACATCCACGTGTTAGAGTTGCTGAATCAACTCTGATTTAGTTTTAATGAATGAAAAGCTTGTTGATGAGATGACTGTAGTGGTCACCTTGTATTTCAGAAATGCAAGACATGCATTTTTGCTTTAAAAAAATTGCCCTGTCTGTTGACTCCATTGACTGACTGTGCACTTTCTCCTGCACAGACTTGCTTTATTTGACCATTAGCTCTGTGTTAAGACTTCTGCAGTCCGTGCTAACTTCTGTCTCACTTGCAGGGTAGACAGGAGGATGCGGAGGAGTATCTCGGCTTCACTCTTAATGGATTGCACGAGGAGATGCTTGCATTGAAAAAGCTCATCTCACCTCAGGAAGAGAGTAAGCATCTCATCGCTTTCATATTCAAACACAATCTTTTAAGGCATGTATTCATACAGAAATCCTCAGGAATATCTACGTTATCTTTTTGGTTTTACTGTTTGCAAAGTCAGTCATCAGAGAACACAACACTGCATGTTGGTTGGTTTTGTATGCATGTTAAAGACAACACTGCTTCAGACATGGACACACTGACACGGCGCAGCACAAGCACTTTAGTGAAAGGTACCTGTTATAAGCAGTACATTGTCCCACTGCCCGTCAATGCACTGACCATGCATACAGTCTGTTAATATCACAAACATGCTGCTGTGATTGTTTATCAGCTGTAGGCACTCACTGGTGTTTGGCAGCTTAACAATGTAAGCTTTGTTTCTTTTCATTCACTGTCCTCTCCACTAAATGTAACTTAAACATGGTTAGAAGTTATGAATTTTATTGAAGTAATACAATAACAATCAACAAAGACATAGGCCTCCTCTGTTTCTCCTTTTCTGAGCAAGTTTGTTAAACTGTCAAAATACCTCCAGACTGAGAGCAGAGGCAGAGCACAAAGAGGAAAGCGGGCCCCGGCCCAGACCAATGAAAATCCTGATGTATTCCCCCTATTAATCAAAGTTCATTTGGCAGTTACATTATGCATGATCAGAGGAAAAGCAACAGTGCCAGGCAGTTATGTATCATTGTCTCTGCAAAGCTACAAACCTGTTTGTCAAACTAGCTGGGACTGATAATTGTGTTTTTTTCGGCTGACCCCGAACATTAGTTACTGAATTGGTGCAAGAGGTATTTTTGTTGAACATTGACCCTATAAGCTGGTGATTCACAGCCAGGCATGTCCATTGCTTTGTTTGTATTCTATCAGTAACAACATACATAGATGTATTTTGCTAAACTTGAGCAGCTCATGTGGTTACTCATTAAGCTGTACCACCAGGACTGTTAGGCCCCATCCACATGAAGACAAACCGAGGTCTAAACGCACAAGTTTTTTGCCGAATCTGGGTATCATCCATACGAAGACAGCGTTTTGGGGGTCTGTAAAGGATCATTTCTGAAACCAGGTTCCAGAGTGGAAAGATTTTAAAATGCCGTATACGCAGCTCCGTGATTACTGGCTCTCCGCAAGTTTTCAGATATGCTTACGTCATAGTTTCATATCTTCATTGACACACATGCGCCACACGCGGCAACGACATCAACAATGGCAGCGTACGTGAAGCATATGTGCTTATTAAGCTAGTGACCATACTGTCCCTTTTGCAGCAAAATCTTCTTCTCAATCACCACCGAGTTGAACAAACAATTATCGAGGACACATTACATTATTTTATGATCACTTTATAACAATCTCTGTTTACAACTTCTGCTGTTTTTTCATCTGTTTCAGCTTGTTTCCGTCATATCGTTACAGCACCCCTAGTGGTCTGGCATGTGCTTTTACAGTATTTCATGCGTATCGAGTGCATTCATGTAGACGCATACATTTTCTGAGACGCCTTTGTCTATATGACGATCGTTTTGGAAACTGTTAGGCGTTTTGTCTTCGTGTGGATGGGGCCTTAGAGGAGTGTTTCTGTAATGGTAATTCTGATCTGACTTAACATAGCATAATAAGCTGCTCAAGTGTCATCATGTTTGTACAGCATGTCTGGTGCTTTAGGTTTGGCTCGTCATATGTAGCCCAAGCTCTCTTGTGTGACCAAAAATGTTTGCAGTAAAAAAAACATTTACAATTTTCCTCATGTGTTTAAATGTTTGTGTACACAAGGTAAAATAACATGTATGGGACTCGACCAAAAATTCAGTTTTGCTACTTTTGAGACTACTTGGTTGCATTTTAAGTTTGACTGCTTGACCCACACTGGACTTAATTATTTTCTTTTGTTTCTTTGATCAGAGGCTCCCACGCCCAATGGACCTGAGTCCCAGACAGGTGTGGAGGAAGATGATGCTGATAAGGAGGAAGAGGGCAGCGAGGACGAGTGGGAGCAAGTTGGCCCCAGAAACAAGACTTCCATCACTCGCCAAGCTGATTTTGTCCGCACACCCATCACTGACATATTTGGAGGGCACATCAGGTGTGTTGACAGACTGCTGTGAAGGTGTTTCTGAGGAGCATTTTATGTTCAGCCAAGTGGCAAGACTGATGTGAGAAGAAAGGATTTCTGGTAGATGGTAAAAAAGATAGTTTGTGCTTCTGTTAATTGTTATTCCATGCCTCTGAAATAAAGAATTCATGGTGCCATCACAAATCAGTCTTCAGAAAAATGTGAACTTAACAGCCCCTTTGAGCCAAGTGGGGTGAGAAGTCTTGATAGACAGACGCATAGCACTGATTCATAAACAAAGGGCTTCACTTGCAGAAAAGTGGAGAAGACAAAAACCTGTGTGGGTTTAGCCTGTAACCCTAATGATAAGGTTTATGAGGTTCTGGTCTGGCCCAGTTTTGCCTTACATTGTTTGTCTTAAAGGTTTAATTTCTCAGAAATGGTCTGTGACCAAGAAGTGTATATTTACAGTGTGGTGTGTGCACACCGTGAGCCCAATCAAAACATAGACACTGCTGTAGGCAGATAAATGTTTTTCAAATCTGTATAGGAAAATGAAATTGTAATTAAGAGATGAACTAAAATCTTGTTGTGGAGACTTCAGTATTTATTGGGAATATTGGATATCAGTTTCAATTCTCCAGTACACAGAGAATGAAATCTTGGTAAATATGGGATTTGAGTTTTCATAAATAGCAAAATTTGGTTGTTTTATACATTTTATCCATGTGTAGTTTTAATAGAAGTGTGGT
This sequence comes from Scarus forsteni, assembly GCA_036419115.1. Lineage (NCBI taxonomy): Eukaryota > Metazoa > Chordata > Actinopteri > Labriformes > Labridae > Scarus > Scarus forsteni. Next base: position 9,812,659 of record JAZDUH010000354.1, read on the forward strand.
GCACAACATTTGTTCTGTAATCTAAAAGGCCTTGTAAGATCCTCATTTTCATTTGGTCATATTTATGCTATGTAAATGCCCAGGCTTGAATTTGCTGACTTCAATTTAAGAATACAGTATTAACAGTTAGGGCTGGGAAATTAATGGAAGCCAACATTGAGACCCTCTTATTGAAGTAATTTTACTCATGTTGATTATTTTGAGTATTTTCGTTGTATAAGTCACATGACTGCGCCCCCTCATTCACTTTCGCCAAGGGCGAAGGACGCCCTGCCAACACGGAGGAGACAAGCGCCAATCTATTAGAGGACCTTGTAGCCAAGAAAAATACCGTCTCCGCTGTTTAGGCACATTTTGGATTCTGTGCAGAGGAAATTGAGCAGAAAGAAGTTAAGTTTAAATACTGCAGGAATACCATTCCAATGACCATCGGTTACACCACCAGTTTGTTCCAGCATAGCATAAAATAACCCTATATTAATCGTAATCGAGGTAAGAGCTTAAAGTTAATCATGAAACTGAGATTAGGTAATATTTCCCAGCACCATTAACAGTTTTTTGTCACCTTGTGTTAGGTCTTGTACTTTGCTGCAGAGAGTCCTTTTAAAAGGTTTACGAGTTGTGAAAAACATGTCCACGTTACCATGGGAGCTGTGTTTTGAATGACAGTCTCCCTTCCTAGGCGTGGTACATCAATGTCTTGCTCCTTATCAGACGGCCTCTGATGCTGATGTCTCAAGAGGCAGGATGACAAAAAGGAGCACATGTATTATTTGATATAACAGTGCAATAATTCACATACACTTGTATTTTTATTTATTTATTTAAATCTTTGTCTTTTTGTCATGAACAGATCGGTGGTGTATCAGCAGAACTCTAAAGAGTCAGCCACTCTGCAGCCTTTCTTCACCCTGCAGCTGGACATCCAGTCAGAGAAGATCCGCACAGTTCAGGAGGCTCTAGAAACTTTGGTGGCAAGAGAGTCGGTCCAGGGCTACACTTCTAAAACCAAGCAGGAGGTATTATAAGATGACTGAACAACAAATGATCAGTGTGACATGCCATCAAATCAAAGAGAAACAGCAATCAATATGTGCTTTTGGTTTATTTTTAGGATGTCAAGTCTCATAGTGTTTGAGTCTTCTCAGGGTCCATATGCTCAGGGTTATATGAGTTGAATTAGATTACTCGGAAACTTTCTGTTTGTTGTCAAATTGGTTTGGTCTACACCCTGCCTGTAGGCTTGTGTACTTTGAAGCCAAAGCTTTGCAGGTCATCAACTTTGATAAATGAAGTTCTTTCCGTTTTTTAATTAAGAAATGGATGGTGTAAGAGTAAAATTCTCTCTTTCAGAGTGCTTTTCTAGTTTATATTATATTTTTGTGTTGGACTGTTTGTCATGTCAATCATGGTATGTTCTCTGACTGCACCTTTATCCTCTTTAAAAATGATCACAGATTGAGATCAGTCGGAGAGTTACTCTGGAAGAGCTGCCCCCTGTGCTGGTTCTCCATCTCAAGAGATTTGTTTTTGAGAAAACTGGAGGCTGCCAGAAACTGACCAAGAACATTGATTACCCTGTTGATTTGGAAATCAGCAAAGGTATGGAAACACACTTTGCAGAGCCCTGCAGGCCTTTGAAGGGTTCACACATTACAGTCTTGTTGACATGGCAACTTCAAATTTTCTCTGCTTAACATAAAAATAAACATCTTCCAATACAGTCATTAATCATGTTGGCATATGCTTTTCATTCTTGTTTAGGATTACACAATTGATGTTTGCTTTGATTCAACACAGGTGTACAAACCCTGATTCAAGTGAAGCTGGGATATTGTGTACAAAGAAAAAAAATCCAGTTACATTGATTTTCACATACTTTTCAAAATAAATTGAATCAAATACACTACAAAGACAAGATATTTCATCTTGAATCTGAAAAACGTCATTGTTTCTTTTTTTGCATTACTTGCTCTTTTCAGTGTTTACCACTGTGTTTAATAACCATAGACAACAACATTTGGAAACTGAGGACACAAATGTTAGAAGCTTTGTAGGTTGAATTCTTTTCCATTATTTCTTGATGTACAGCTTGAGCTGCTCACCGGTCTGGGGTCTCTAGTCTCTGTCTCTATTTTGCGCCTCATAGTGGGCCTCACATTTTCAATGGGAGATGGGCCTGGTCAGCAGGGAGGCCTGTCAAGTACCTTCACTTTTACGACAGAGCCACGCTGTTTTGTAATACTGTTATGTAGGAAAAGCATGTAAGTGACACTAAAATTCAATCATTTTATCCTGTGTAAATCCAGCCAGCTCTGTCAATGTTTTTAATCTCACTTTCCACACGGTCAGTGAGTGGAAAAGTAATTAAGGACCCTGGCATAAATTGTGCGATTTGAAAATGGCACTGTAAACAAGCCTTGAATTGTGTGAGCCATCCCTGAACAAAGAAAAGTATTCTTCAGATCTGTTAAAGGTTTAGAATACAGCTACAAGAACATGTTGCAGCACATTCTGTTTTAATTTTGATTAAAGCAGCACTTAAAAACGTCTTGGTCTAATCAGTGGAGTTTTATAACTTCTGTTTTTCTTGCAGATCTTTTGTCCTCTGGAGTGCGGAGCAAAGTTGTGAAAGGCCAAAGAACTTACAGGCTCTTTGCAGGTGTGTTTGGTTTTGTCTGTTTTTGTAGTTGATTCACAGTTCAACATCTGCTGGAAGATTTTTTGTCTCTTGTTGTGTTATAGCAAAGTGTTATATTGGCTATTTGACCTTGATAAGCATATAAGAAAACAGACTCTCTGTCAAACTCCAAGCCTGTGCCATGAACTTTTCTCTGATGTATTTTCTCTTTTCCTCTGCCCTAATGCTACAGTTGTCTATCACCATGGGAACAGTGCGACAGGCGGTCATTACACCACAGATGTCTTCCACATCGGTCTTAACGGATGGCTGCGCATCGATGACCAGATAGTGAAGGTCATCAACCAGTACCATGTGGTGAAGCAGACTGCAGAGCGCACCGCCTACCTGCTGTACTACCGCCGCGTTGACCTGCTGTAGACACACATAAACACACATGCATCCCAACACACACCTGAATATACTCACAAACGCACATAAAAACATACATGCTCCAAATGCACTTGTTGACAGTACCGAACATCAACACACGCACACACCACTGACACACACCCAATTGATGAACAGGAACACTGCCCAATTTGTTTTGTTTTTTTTTTTTTGTTTTTTTTTTTTGCAAGATTTTCCTTCTCTTCCCTTCTGTCCCTGCTTTCCTGAAGAACCAGCTTTTCCAACACCTTTTTCCTCAAATCTTTTTTTCTTTTTGGAAGAAGAGAAAAAAACTGCACTCACAAAGATTTCCCTGTGACTGCGCTCTCTTCTCTGTGCACCACTGCTGTTTTTTTTTGTCCTTTTTTGTTTAACTTTTAAAGCAACAAGGAAGGACCGTTAAGAAGACAGAGGCAGGGTTGGGGTTTACAGGTTTGGACCTAAGACTCGCCTCTGGTTGAGCCCACAGCTCGGCTCAGATAGCAAGTAGTGGACTCGCAAACAGGAAGAACTGTCTGCCACAGGCTGCAAGTGGACTGCTGGCGTGATTTTGTTTGAACTACCTTTCCAAGGAAATGACCCAGAGATATCAGTGTTTGCCTTTAGCAAAGGAGAACCGACGGCCTGATGAATTTGCAGCCGTTGAAAGCCTGTTTGATTTCGCCCATTGAGAAGGCCCAGCACCAGCATTATCACGAGTGTCTCCTCCCCAAGGCCAAATCGTCGTCTTCTATGCCACCAACACCAACAACTCAGTCATTTCCTCACTTCTACAATGCATTTAAATCTTGGTACATCAAGAGCCATCAGAAACAGGTGAAAAAGGGTCAGGGGTACAATGAATGGGAACTTTACTGCTTCCTTATTTGAGAGATTCTTGTTATGGTTTCTGGGTTAGATTTAGAAAGTCTATCTTTAAGAAAATAAATGCGCTTTAGAATTTAATAACAAATAAGCTTCTGTGCACAAAATATAAACTGATTGATGATTACAATATGTCAGGCAAATGCATATTTTGCAGATATTTAGATTAAAATGTAAAGAAAAAAAGACAAAAAAATATCAAATTTAGCTGACTGAAAACTTGTTTGGGTCCAGGAGGACCGCCCGAGTTTTTCAACTCAGTTCTTGCACTGGAGAGATGGCTACCAATCGAGACAGAAATTCCACTGCATACCTGCCCTTTGTTTACGTTGTACATTTCCCTCTCTATCCATTCTTTTTTTTTTTGTTTTGTCTTGGTCAAAAGGTTCCACCTGTGTAAAGGTGGCTTATCACTGTTGTCCTGAGCCACGCCACCCCTCTAACCCCCAATCCGCAGAAAGTGGGGGCTGCCTTACGTTCAACATGCGATGTTTATCCACTCTGTGTATAAGGTCTAACCCCAATCAGGTGGCAACAACACGTCTAATGTCTACAAGTAGTGAGGGGAATGTACCCGACACCCCTGTATTTACTCTTTTGTGGCTCTGCTTTTCCTCCCAGTCGAGGAGAATGAGTGATGAGGGGAAGTGTGACTACATCTCTGCTCCGCTCTGCATTAAAAACACCCTGGACATATGCACAAAAGGAGTTAGTATTTGCTTTTGTTGAAGATATTGATTTTTGGATCATTCATTGATTGTGATGATTTTGTTTGAGTTACTAAACAATGTTAGATTTTTTCTTTGTCATTGATCATGTATCAGAAGTCCCATGTTCGCGCTTTTCAGAAAAAAATGCTTGCATTTAAATTGGTGTTTGTAAAGAAATTTCACAGGCTAAAGCACAATGAATAAAATTAAACTAGTCCTTTTGCTTGATATTTATTTCCATTTTTCTTTTTCTGATTTTTTTTCTGCTTAAAACTCATTTCATTCCAACCACCAGTGTCTGATTCACAGTATTAAGACTTTAAAAACTCAGCAAGAATTTTACTTTTTAATTTTAGGACTTTGGCTTTCTTTTGAACTAGACCTCAAAAGCTCCCTCAGGTCTCAAAATGGCTTCCACTCATGAACTAGTCCATTTGTCATAATTTTATACAGGTGAGAATTTGATTGTTCCTCATTTCCTATTCCAGTTTTTTTTTTTTTTTTTTGCAGATAGCAGTGGAAATTACAAATCTTACTTGAAAGCATCCCTTTCAGTGGCTGATCATAATTTCAGGAGGACTGATAAGGTTTAGTCTTTAATTTAGAGTGAGATGTGCATCTTACTTTGACAAAAAGTTTGCATCTGACTGAAATTAGTTTCACTTGTGCTGAACGTTATTGTGTAATGCACAGCCTGGATTGACCTACTTGTGGATTCAAGTTTTGAAACTTTTTCCAGATAAACCAAAGGACAACATTGAAAAGGTCCTGCTGCCTTCCTGTCAGTATATATTCTTTATTTTGCCCTCTCCAGCTGAGGTTTTGTGTCCACCACTCATTCCACACAGGAATCAGAGGCATGCTGTTTAAACAGTCACTTTATCTCCATCATCCATTACCTTACGAGAGTTCAGTAGTGCTGCAGGCTTTTGTAGTCATTTCTGCTTCATCTTTTCTTTTCTTCCCCTTCGAATGTTTGACATTTGGGACTTTGAACGGGCATCTTTCTGTAAAGTTTTCTCTGTTTGTCACAGCTGATCAGGAAATGTGCTGGTGAAATGCTTCAATGTCTCTTTTCAGTTTGTGCTCCTAACACTATTGTCTGCTGGGAAATGTTGGGAATTGAACTGCAAACAAAATCTATACTGTCTTTTAATTTTAAGCCTCCAGCATTCTATTTTGTTAATTGTTCAAATAAAGGATTGTGCAAAAAGCAGTTTGCTATGATGAAGTGTAGTCAGAAGACTACTTGGCTTTCTTATGATACAGTATATGTACTGAAACCATCTGCAGTCTCTGGACTGGCCTACAGAACAATGTGCACAATAAAACAAAAACTATCCACAGAGTCCTGGTCTACCACATGCTGCTAATTGCTCCCTTGTTCGTGCATGTCAACATATACTATGTGTAGTATCTGTGCTATGCTTGAGCCCCCCTCGTGTGGTTCAGCTGGCTGCCTCTGTGCCCGCAGCGCTCTCTTTAGGGCCCTGCCTCTGCTTTAATGGAAAGCAGACCCATCATTGAAAAATCTGCTCTGTAAGGTTTTTCTGCCCTTTAGTATTTCATACTATTTATTGCTCTACTGCAGCTCTCCTCTCTGGAACTTGGTTTTTCACTCTAACTTACTATCAGGTACTTTCCTCGTTGATGTCAGAACAAGATCTTTTTTCTTCTTAGGCCTGAAGCCTGAAGGACAAATTACATGTACAGACACCCACTTTCAGACCACCTATGGTCTTAGATGTCTCTTTCAGCTATGATGGTGTATGTATGTTGGCCTGCTCAGGCTTTGAGTGGTTTTGTTGAAAATGTGTTGGACATACTTTTCAACAAAAGCCTGTAATTTCATCGGTCATGCTTTTGCACCATACACTGAGGAGAACACAATGATGCCGGACTAACATGTTGCTTTTCTGTAACATGACCATGTTATTGTGCATTTTGGGTAATTAAAAGGACAAGGATGAAAATGCCTGTCCTTTTAATGCAAAACTGTTATTGTTTTCATAGGGCAATAAAGACAGAGCATGTTCATTAATACATAAGAATAAAGAGCAAGCCACACATCTGTGTGATCTGCTTTTGATTTAAGGAGTCATATCCTTTTTGTAGTTCTATATGCCCTTCTGTTTTTTGTGTCTTCTACATGATGGAGTACTTGCACAAGTACATGCACAAGATGAGAAGTGCTAAGCATCAGGGCCTCTCCCTCCCCCTTTTAACAATGCTGATCAGTGATCATTAAGTAGACTGGTCAGCCTTTTAGAACAGACTGTCTATGTGGGGTATAGAGCCTAAAAAAGGGGCAGAAGCTCGAATGAAGTGTCTCAGACAGACTGAATACAGGTGGATCAGGAATACTGGAGTATGAAAACTATCAAGCCTTTTAAACAAAATGTCATTATATAAACATTAGTAAAAAAAGTACTCAGCAGCCATTCAAATTGAATACTTAAACAAGAGTTGGGTCAAAATATAACCATCTTAATAGAAGAGACAGATCTCAAACCCACTTGGTTGACCAGAGGAGCTTTTGATATCCTACACAATACTATTTAACATTACTATTCCTGTTTCTGGATGTTCTGGCATCCTCAGAACAGTATTTCTTTACATTTTAGGGAACCCAAATGACCTCTGAGGAGTTATTGAGTGTTTGTGCTGATACCTTTAGTTGACAAAAGCAAAAAGGACTGTAAGCAACAAGGTTGTGTTCAGCCATTTCGTTTGGTAGTCATGGCTGCCATTGGGACATGAAAGATAATGTGAGTAGGAACATGCCACAGCAACATTTTTTCTTAACGCTCTAATTTTCAAAGCCCAGTGAGTGTCTGATATTTCATCAGAAAATCATCCATGAAGGACAGATGCGATTGCTGAGACATGGTGCTTTTTCAACAGATGGCACCAAATTTTACTCGTACCAAAATGAGCTTTAAGGCTAACAGAATTAAAATTTAAGTTTTTACTTCTGAAACTTGTGGAATAATGCCTACATGCTTGTGAATCTTACATTTCTGCAGTGAGAAGGGGAATCAGTCCTTAGTGGAACCTTTCTTCATAACTTAAGGTCCAAACATTAATTTCAGGAGATTTGTTACCCTGTCTCTCGCAGGTCACAGACTTGATAAATTAATAACCGGTACATGAAGGGATAAAGTCCAAAAGCAGTGTTTACAAGATTTAGGTGTCGAATAAATAATGTTCTGAGCTTTATTACAAGTTTTAAATACTCACTAAGGGTGTAAAGACGGACAAGGTACTTCATCTCCACTGCAGTCACATCAACTGAGAACACCTCTTTATGTGTTTAATATCTTAACTCTGACATTGAAATTATGTAGATCTCTTCATTTAACAATTACCATTAAATAAGACTTCAAAACTGATATTTACCAGTGATTAAGGATTAAGGTAACAGGTTTCACACAAATATAAAAATTTTAACATTTTCAGAATTTTCCATTGTGAGCAGCAGAAAAAAATGCAAATGGCCGAGTTGTCCATTCACAGATATTCGCAAGTCTACCTCAGAGCCTTTCAAATTCTCTCACGTTTTCACAAGTGCATTTGTGAGCGCAATAAATGGGAACTTAAAATCAGTTGTATCTGTAGATCCATTACTTGGTCAGTGCAGTTATTGTTTTATGTGGATTTTCTTTATGAAAACCGTAGACCCATAGGTTCATTTACCACATGGCATTGCTGGTATGTCATGCCATTTTGTGTGTGCTGGGCTGCTAGCATAGTTTTGTTTAAAGTTAAGCATTTAGGAGTGCAGCTGTCCCAGGCAAATGATGGGACCAGTTTGTGCTTTCCATCCCTAGACACAAAGCTTTGTTTTATATTGCACTTTACAGGACAATTCTAAAACACCCCTATCTTCACAGGAAAAGCTACAGTAAAATTACACTTATAAATTGAGTCATGTAACTACCTATCATGAACTCTGCAAAAAGGCTTTCTCTGAAATGTCATATTTCAGTTATTTCCTTTATCTTAAGATTTGAAACTAGCACTTTACATGCTTAACATACTCTAAATATAAACTTTTATCTCAAGTTCTTGCTCTAAAATTAGGAGGTGCAATTTGGACTTTGAAGCTGCAACACCTGGCATGATCTCCATTTGTGCCAAGCCTCCAGTTGGAACAGTTTCTGCATTATATTCTCAGGGAACACTCCAGTTTAAACAATGTTGCAACAGTTGCATGAAAAAGTATGTGAACCCTTTGGGATTACTTGGATTTCAGCATAAATGGGTCAAAAAATATGTTCTGATCTTCATCAAAGTCACATCACTAGACAAACAGTCTGCTTGAACTAATACCGCACAAAAAATGAGAAGTTTTCATTTTTATTCAACACAATATGTAAAAAGTCACAGTGCAGGGTGGAAAAAGTATGTGAACCTTTGTATTTAATAACTGGTTGACCCTCCTTTGGCAGCAATAACCTCAACCAAACATGTCCTGTAGTTGTAGATCAGACCTGTACAACGGTCAGGAGGAATTTTGGACCATTCTTGTGACGAAACTGTTTCAGTTCATCAATATTCCTTCTGGTGTGTGAATCGCTCCTTTGAGATCATGCCACAGCATCTAAATCGGGTTGAGGTCAGGACTCTGACTGGACCACTCCAGAAGCCGTAGTTTCTTCTGTTGAAGCCATTCCATTGTTGATTTACTTCTATGGTTTGGGTCGTTGTCCTGTTGCATCACCCATCCTCGGTTGAGCTTCAGTTGGCAGACAGATGGTCTTCAGTTTTTCTGCAAAATGTCTTGATAAACTTAGGAATTCATTTTTCCATTGATGACAGTAATCCGTCAAGGCCCCGAGGCAGCAAAGCAGCCCCAAACCATAATGCTCCCTCCACCATATTTCACAGTTGGGATGAGGTTTTGATGTTGGTGTGCTGTGCCTTCCAAACAACTCAATTTTGGTTTCATCTGTCCACAGAATATTTTGCCAGTAGTGCTGTGGAACACCCAGGTGCTTTTTTGCAACCTTCATACGTGCAGCAAGGTTTTTTTTCTGGTCAGCAATAGCTTCCTTGGTGGTGTCCTCCCATGAAATCCATTCTTGTGTGATGTTTTACGTATTCTAGATTTGTCAACAATAATGTTAGCATGTGCCAGGGATTTCTGTAAGGGCGCTTTTCCACCAGAGCTGTTTGTTTCGGACTAAACCAAAAAAGTCTGTGGTGCGGACCATTTGGGCTGGTCTGAATACAAACCAGCGAACTCTGGTGCGGAGCAAACAGTCGGTCCGAGACCTCGCCGGAGAGGTGGGCTCAGTTCGCTTCCAAGTGAACCGTGGAGCGATTCGCTTTATGTGTCAAAAGGAACCGCACCAAACCAAAAAAGATGCATTGTATTTTGGTCCGGACCAAAGAAAGCGAACCATGGACTTTCCTGATTTGAATACGCCCTAAGTCTAGGATTCTTCTTCACCTCATTGAGCATTCTGCGCTGTGCTCTTACAGTCATCTTTACAGGACGATAACACCTTGGCAGAGTAGCAACAGTTACTTTCTCCATTTGTAGACAGTCTGTCTTACCGTGGACACATGGACATCAAGGGTTTTAAGATACTTTTGTAACCCTTTCCAGCTTCATGCAAGTCAACAATTCTTGATTGTAGATCTTCTGAGAGCTCTTCTGTGTGAGGCATGGCTCGCATCAGGCAATGCTTCTTGAGAACAGCAAACTCACAACTGGTGTGTGCTTTTTATAAGGTAGGGCAGCTTTAACAAACACATCCTATCTAATCACATTGACTCGACTCCAGGTTGGCTGACTCCTGGCTCCAATAAGCTCTTGGAGAAGTAATTAGCCTAGGGGTTCACATGCTGTTTCCTCCCTGCACTGTGACTGTTTACATATTGTGCCGAATAAAAACATGAAAACGTATAATTTTTTGAATGGTATTAGTTTAAGCAGACTGTGTTTGTCTAGTGACGCGACTTAGATGAAGATCAGTAAATATTTTATGACCAATTTAAAGAGAAATACAATGGCCCTTTTCCACTAGCATGCCTTGGCCCTACTCTACTCGGCTCTACTCGATTTGCAGTGTGTTTCCACTAGCCTGGTACCTCCTAAAACAAGCTAGTACCTACTTTAGTACCTACTCCGCTCTGGTTCTAAGCAAGCTGAGTCAATACTAAAAGATGACGTCACCGACTGCCGGCTACTGATTGGTCAGACAATGTTGTCTGATGAGTCATGAGCGCAACGACCTAGCATGTTAGCGGTAGCTACCATTAGCTTACCCTCATACGTCTTTTCTTTGCAGCTCGATTGCTCTCGTCCTCGGCTTTATTCTGTTGTATAGCTTCCAAAACTGTCTGTGCTTTTCAAGGGGTATTTCTTCATGCCACCTGCAGCCTTCTGCTTCCCTTTTGTACTCGGTTTGTGACAAAAAGCCACAGATTGTTGTGTCGCGCTCAAAATGACATTACTGCAGTGCGCGCTCAGCTGTTTAAAGCGACACTGCACACTGTTGGGCAGGCGACTGGGGCTAATGGAAAAGCTGCACAAGGCAAGTAGAGTAGAGCCGGGTAGAGTCGAGTAGGGTAGGGTAGGGCTAATGGAAAAGAGCCACAAGTGATTCCAAAGGGTTCACATACTTTTTCATGCAGCTGTATCTGGCTTTCCATCGCCGTCTTATCCACAGAGTAGGGATTTTTTTTCCTCTTCCTGATCCTTTCTAAAGCCATCCTCTGGTTTGTTTATGCAGTCTACCTTCTTTACCATACCCTGTTGTATTCAGTCTTCCACAGTGTGTCGTCCATATTTCCTCCAGAATGTCTTTTTTAAGCTTCACCGGCTCTTCATAGTTTCTACATAAAGTAAACATTGAATGTGAGTTTCAAGAACCACCATTTGCTCCTCCATCCAAGTAAGCCAGCTTCATGTAATGTATAAAACTAAACAAGAGAAGGATGTCAGGGTTGTGTAATATTGTTTTTGACTGAGTTTCCATTTAGTCTGGTGTTGATTAAGTCAGTGAAGATGTAGTACTGAATAACAGTTCTGAGAAGAAAAAGCTGCCATCTGAGTAATGTCAGATCTTAATTATGAGCTTACCAGTGTTTGTCTCAAGAGATCTATCTGGATCAGAATTGCAGGTTTTGTTGCTGAAGCATCTCCAGAATTTAAAGAAAAAAAAACAGCCCAGTTGAATTTAAATAATTACCTTTACTTGCAGATTCAATAATTATTTCCTGACGTTCTCTGATGGTTTTGCTAAATGGATAGGGTGGGGGTTAAGATTGTAACAACAATAACAAATTACTTTTCTGAAGAGAAAATGTGATATATGGCAGGCAGTTCATCAATGAAAATGTCATAAAGAATTGTTAATCCCTTTCAAAAGCCATAAGATAAATTGATGGTTTTCAACTGGTTGGTAAGGACCAATAGTACATTTTAAAATCATTTTCAGTGTGTTGCAAAATGTTTATCTAGAAACTATGTCTATGGTATATGGAAGCCCTGAGTGGACATGCCTCTATGCATGATCCTTACTCCATCTTTGCTGCGATAACAAGCACAAACAGCTTGTTTTTCTTGATATCTTACCTTATTTATCTCTTTGCCTTAAAATATAACAGTGTATCTTAATGTGATAACTAGGACATTCCAAAATGTTTCGGTTTTATGGGAAACTCACACTCGAAAGAGTAAAATCTTAAGCACATTTACAACTGGGCAAATATGAAAGATTGATTAAAATATAAAGTAAAGTAAACTAAGATAAAGTGATATTGAATTAAATAAAAGCTCAAACTAAAAATGTGACAAACCTGGACTTAGGTAATGTCACTTTGATTGATCAGTAGAGAAAATTTGTTATTTTTAAAAAATGGCTTAACGTCTAGTGTGCATCTAGCTAGCATTAGGACTTTCATGTATCATAGACTTTTCCTCATGTTTAAGGCAAACATTCATTATCCAGCACCACTGGAAACAACCAAACCAAGGCCCCAATGACTGTTCGGACCAACAATCTAATGTTTTATTTATTTTTTCCTCTGCTCACATCTTGATGGTTTCATCTTTGGACACTTAATTTTGAAGGGTACCTTTAGCCAGTTCCACATCAATCAGGGTCGAAGCAAAGACAATAGAATGATTGCAGAGTTGTTGACATCAGGACTAAACTGACCAAACATCCTGTAAATCACTAAAAGTTTAAGGAGGCCAAAGCTATCTCAGGTGGCTGTCCACACAGACAAATTCAGGTGTATCTGCACAAGTTTTTAATCGAATAGGTGTTTCATCCACACAGAAACGGCATTTTGGGTGCCTGAAAATGCACACTTTTGAAAACGCATCACAAAGGGGATATTTCCAGAATATGCCGGCCAAGCATTTCTTTGTGGGCAACGAATATGGAAAGCTTGAGAAACAATGATGTCCTAGGCCCACCTCTCCCTTAAACTGCACAGGAAAACCCAAACAATAACAGAAACGATGGCATGATGTTTCGTTGTAGATAGATGCTATGACTTTTTCAGCAAAGTCTTCTGCTCCTCTACAACCAACAAGAGGACACAGAGAACAGCTCACACCAGTGTTTTATTCACTTTTTTCATGATGTGTTGGCAGGCTCAAGGTTTTCTTCTGTTTTTTATGTCTGCAGCAGTGTTGCAGCACAACTTAGAGGCCTGGCATATGTACTACAGTGTTTTCAGTGTTTCCCTTTTCTCGAAACGATACCTTCTTTACTAAAAACACTTTTTAAAAACAAAATTGTTTTCATGTCCATGTGGACCGGGCCTCATACAGACTGAGAATGCAACACTCACAGGGTTAGTCTGTTTGTAAAAACTGGAAGGTTTTTGTTCATTACTAATTGTGAATATACTCTGGCAGTCATGGAAAAGTGAATATATGAACTTGATTTAATGAAAAATATGACCTCTTTCAGCAAGAAAGCAGTATGATGGGCCAGACTCCCTTGTAAACATGTATTTTTTTCCACAAGTACAAACTGGGAGAGGCCTTGTAGGAAGCAAATCTGTCTGAGCTTCAGTTTTCTGGCATTCCATCAGAGTGGTCACGTTCTTGTAAACATCAGAGATGTTTCAGACAGAAACCAAGCTCATGGTGGAATAAAATGTGAACTATTTGGGTCATAATGAAGTGAGCTGTCTGCGGAATCACCTGATGAGCTTGATTTTAATCTTGCTGACACATTTTGTCTTCCACAGACCACGAACTACATATTTTTGTGTTTTGATATACTATGTCATTAGTTTTCCTTTAACAGATTAATTTAACTCAAAGTGTGAGAATTTTAACAGTCTGTTTATAGTTGTAGGAACATTTTTGGGATTGAGGAAGGATTTTTCAAAGTTTAACTTGGCCAGTCATCTGCTGCTGCTCTGTCACCCTGTTAAAGAAACTTAAATTCTAAGCTTCGGTTTTTAGTCTGTTTTATGATAAATTTTAATCCAGTGTTGAAATCTGTGCACAAACTAAAAGCTAGTTAATGGATGAAAGCTGATGGTGGTACTTTATGATGCATTCAGTGTCCAGGTAATACCATTATGATGGGCTTATGTCTGACCCTCTGACAGTATTTAGTATGTGATGTAATTAAATGTAAAGGGGAAAGCTGAGAGCCCAAAGTGCCAATGATTATTCAAGACTTGGTCCTCCTAAATTAAGACTATGGTTTTCTGTTCTTTTCAAATTTTCTATGAACAGTTACAAAAAAAAAAATTGTTGTGGCCTGTTTCATGTGAACCTCCTCCTGCTGAAGCTGTGCAATCCTTACTCCTGTGGTATTAAGGCTGTGGAGAGGACTATTAATCCAGAAGTTAGCACAACAGTGCTGGGACTGTTCAGTAAGACCTGCCATTATTTGTTTTCTTTTTTGTAAGCTCCAAGTTGCCTGGAGTGTGTATGTTCTCATAGGTACTTATCCAGCATGCACATGTTGATTTTAGCATTGTCTTTTTCAGCATTTGTTTTACTTTTTTGCACGTTTAATTCCTGTATTCATGTGACAGGGCGGTGGATAGAGGAGACAGTTGGGAACAGAGAGAAGCATGACATGAAGTGAAGGAGCAGGCCACAGCACAGGTGCCTCCAGGACTACAGCCCACACAAACTGTAAGGTGGTGCTTTTTTTTTTTACTGATATTATTAAATGGCAACTCAGGAGGAGGGCACTGAAAAGTCCCTTCAGGGGCTCAGTCATTTCCCTGGGTGGACCACAGTTATGAAAAATAATTAAAGAAATAAATATATGTATATACATATTCAGTCAAGCCTCACTTAAAGTACTTTTTTAGTTTAATCTGACCTGTTAGACATGATCTGCAACTTGCTGAGCCACTGTCACATTTCGTCTCCGGAGACTGATACCCAAGCTTTGCTGGGAATGGGTTTGGAAAGGGCCAATGATGGCATTAACCTAATTTAATGTGTTTATTTATGATTTATTTCGTCTGTCTGCTCTGCTGTGGTGTATGACTCGTGAATGTGGCTTTACAGTAACAACTCAGTGATGGTGATGCGCTGCTGACTCCTCTGACACACTTTTGATTTGCAGTATTTGTAAGTTCTGCTCGTGACATCATCCTGCTCGTCACCGTGCGCACGCGGCGCGCGCTGTGCCAAGATCAGCCTGCAGGAGGGAGCCAGTGAGGAGAGGGGGCTGTGGAGGGAGAACTAGTTGATTTTTCCCCTTCTGGTCCAGGTCCTGAGGGGTCTCCTTCTCTATATAAGGCGCTGTGAGCTGCTCAGGAGTCATACAGCTCCTGTGTGCTTCAGGAAGAGTGGTAACAAGCCGCAGCAGAAACAGGGAATAATACAGCTCCGAAAACTCACTGCGAAAGTTACAGGAGACTTCTGAGATAAGGTGAGCAAAGTCATACACTGTGTGTTAGTTTAAACCCTGTTTTACTGTGGCTGGCATGAAGAGAAGCATGAACATTCAGTAGATATTTTAAAATTATATTATTCTACAACAATGATAGGATAAATGAATGTAGCTAACGAACAAAATACCCGCATTTTATTTTGGCATAACGTTAAATCTTTCTGAGCCAGATGCATTTTGTTAAATACTTTTAACTACAGCGCTAATATTAATTTGTGACAATGAAAAAATGTATTTCATATTGGGGCTGAGGACATATCACTGCATTAAGGGTTCTTGACAGAACACTGTCATCGTCTGAGGGTCTGTTATCTCTCTGAGAAGGTTCTCCTAAAAGCTAAAAGCAATATCAGAAAAAAAAACGATTGTATTTAGTATTGCTTTGCTATTAGTGCTGGGCAAAAAAGGAGTATGTTACTTTTACCAGTTACTCCTTAAAAAGTAGTTATATGACAGTATTAAAAGTAACTCGTTAATTTACTCTCTAGTTACCATTTACTTAGTTCTTTTCATAAACGATGTGCAGCCCTGCTTGCAACAAAGTTAACAACAGACAGCCATGTGGTTTGCATTTTCCAGAGGGATAAGACAACACTAAATAATGGTATAACTGAATTGTAGAAAGTGCAGCTCATTCATTGTCAATGCCATGTTGAAAATTTTAGCAAATCACTGCACATCCACCTTATGATCGAAGCAAAAAGTAATTTGGAACTTAAAAAAAAAAATAAGAGCCAGTGTGAGATTTTCCTCACAAACCCTGTTACTCAAATAGTATTGTCATAATAGTAATATACATAATGATCATAAAATCAGCCAAACTAGAGGTCCAGAGGAAGATGATTTTGTAATATACGTAACCTGTAATGAGCTCTCTGGCATTACAAACAATGCATTATAGGTGAAGAGGGTATAAACCCTGTTGTGGCCTGAGTTGTTGTTATGATGAGCCTGGTGGTGGGGTGGATCTGAGGTCACTCCCTCTCCACTTCAGGCTCTAGATGCATTGAGGCCTCCGTCTCATAGAGGAGATATGGATGTGAGCGTGTGTGTCTGATCCCTTTGCTCTGTCTGTCACTCTGGTATAAAATTCATGAGAGCCATGAGAAGGGCACAGACAGAGAAGATGGTTGAGGTTTAGTGTGAAAAGAGGGGCACAGGGAGAGGAGGAGATGGGTGGGGGAGGGTGGGGGGTGTGGTGCCCTGAGCTGGCACAGTGTGTTGACACAAAGCCGGTGCCAGACCTCAGCCGCCTTTGCAGAGAGAGGGAACAGGATTCAGGGATAAGAGCAACCAAAGAGGCAGGGCTTGGTTTGATTTTCCTCTCTCCTTCTCTGTCGTCGTTAAAGTTTTGACTCGTAGATGTATGGGTAAGCTCTTTTCCTGGACATAGTTATCCCTGTTTTTGTTTCTGCACAGACAGAGTTCAGATGCAGGGTCAGTTAAACACTTTACCCCTGGCCATGTCAGGAATGTCGCCTTTTGTTCAAAGACTGTTCAGCCGGGTGACAGCCTGTCAGGTCTCCCACCTTGGTGTCCCACCCTGCTGCTCAATTTGATTTGAGAATAATCAGAGAGAGTGGAGACAAAGAGAGAGAGAGAGATGTGTTTACAGCTACTCTGGAGCTAGTCCAAAGATGTTATGATGACAGCAATAGGATCAGTAATAGAGCTTAAATGTGTCTGTTACCAGGTATACATTACGAATGTTATCATCTAGAGACAAAGTTATTCTGTTAGATAATAAAAAATTAGCATGGTGTGTAATTGTGGCACATTTTCTGCTATATATGTGCTATGGAAAATGTATTCAAGTCTTGAAAAGAGGATGATAGTTATCTGGAAAAGGTTGCTCTAGAGGAAGTGACTGTGTCCTTCGTTACACAAGATCATTTCAGTAATGTGATGATGTAGTTCTGTCATGTCCAATCATTTACAAGAAGACAATCATCAATGATGCATTAACATCTCCATGGAGCAAAATAAAGAAGAATGTCTCCACTAGTGCTGAACGATTTTAGGAAAAGATTGAATTGCGATTTTTCTGGCAGATATTGCGATTTCAATTGGATTCACGATTTTCTTCAAATCAAGCTTTGGAATATTCACATGTAGGGCTGAACGATTTAAGAAAATATCTAATTTCGATTTTTCTGGCAGATATTGCAATTCACAATTTTTTTTTTTTCAAATCAAACTTCAGTGCAAAATTCACTTTGTTTACAGTACAGACAACAGTAAGGAAATAAATGATGAAAAACACTTAACACATTATTCACCTTCAATAGTGATGATAAATATTCTGTTTTCATTAACTTCTACTCCTAAACAGAGGCTTTGTGTTGTTGACCTGCTTACCAGCACTTTTAACATATAGATTGTCTACAAATTTGTAAAACAGTATGTGTATAATACTTGACACAACAGATCCTGAGTCAGACAGGAGCGCTGCAAAAAAATTGCAGCTTTGGCGATCACAAAATTGCATAGTCTAAAATTGCGATTTCGATCTGAAAACTATAAATTGTTCAGCCCTAGTCTCCACCATTTAAGCCATAACATTGTGACTATACTCTATGCCAGCTAGCAGATGGTTATTTAGGATCTTGTTCTCTGTGGGTGCATTATTTTGATACATTAGTGCAAAAATATTTTAAACACCAATATAGGGGTGTGCGATATGACGATATTAAATCGTTAAGGATTATAACGTAGGGATGATCTCATAAAGCAGAAAGATCATCAGATCGTCTGTGTGGGCGCAGAGACTTTGACACACACCCGACTAGCCAATCGTAGCACATTACGCACAGTGCATGGTGGGATCTCCTGTTTGGTTATGTAGCGTGAAGCCATGGTGGAAAGAGAAAAGGAGATAAAAGCTTGAAGATGTCTGAACAAAAATCTGTTCTAAAGCAGCTGTATTATTCACTCAGGTTATAGACATTGCAGTTAGATAACATTTGTTCTAAATTGTTGCACTTTAAGAGATAATGTTTATATTGTTGTTCATTACCTTTTATGTTTACATTTATTGCACATTTTTATAAAAACTGCACTATTTAAATTAAAACCTGTTCAGAAAGTTTCTTTGGCTTTAATTGTCATTTTTTTTCTTTTAGGGTTTTACATGTTTTATATGTTAAACACAGGGAAAAAATGGTCAAACATGCAAATTAGTCAAGAAAAATCAACGTAAAAAAGAATCGTGATCATGATTTTATTTTAAAAAATCGTGATATGATATTTTTGCCATATCGCCCACCCCTACACCAATATGACTGACTAAAATACAAAATACAAAAAGGGTCATTTGCATTTACAGTCAAGACAAACTATATGATGGAACCAACAATTCTCTATAGATCACTTTGTAGGATTAGATGTTACTATCCCTTGGTTGCACACTTGAGACTCTGTGGGATGGTCCTGTGAGTGATGGCACCCTTTGGGTCATCAGGCGGGCTCCCTCCTTTATTGGTATGTTGCTGAATAGGCCCACAACACCTTTAGAGGGTTCAGCAGTGAGACCCAGCATCCAGTCTCATAGAGGACATATTGAAGGGGTACATGACAAATAAGAGAACAGTAATAATGAAATTCGTACTCTCCGTCTAAGACTTACGCATGCATATGTCCATATTCTATATCAATCCATTCCCTATTCAATGTCCTGTTTATGATAAAGAACAGAGGTGTCAGATGACAGATTCTGATTAAACATTTTCTGTACATTATCTGCAGTTTACACAATGATAATACTTCACAAAACATATTTTTTGTTTCTCTGGAGAGGTTCATGGAATAAAAAAATCCCAGAAATATGTGTCTCCTGCATTCATTTAGTAATCTGTATGCTCTTATTTTGTAATCTGAGTGCTGCTTTGTTGACTCTCAAAACTCATGAAATATTTCCTCCCTGCAGGTTGTGTCTGAGACTCTGAAGTTCACTCTGCTGTTATCTGGAAGTCCAGCCTTCAACAGCTGAAGTATCACAATGACCTGTGCTGCCATGACCCGTCTGTGCGTCCTCTCCCTCTCCCTCCTACTGCTGTGCGTCAGGCACTCAGCCTCCCTCTTCCTGCCTGACTCCAAAGAGCTCAGGCAGCTGCTGAGCCGCTATGAAGAGGAAGTAGACCCGATCAGCAACAGCAACACGGCTGGCAACAGGACCAGACGAGCCATCCGCTGGTCAGACCGTGAGGAGATACTCCAGCTTCACAACAAACTGAGGGGAGGGGTCTACCCCACTGCCTCCAACATGGAGTTTATGGTGAGAAAAGTGCCATTACAGTTATCACAAATTTATTCCTAAGCAGCATTAATATTTAAGTTTCATTCTATTCACTTTTCACAAGAGAGTCTGCAGTGTCACACTCTGGGATTACCACATGTGAAAAAAGTTATACAATAAAATGGCTTGTTTTCATCACTGACAAACTCAGACTCTGTTTTCAGTTTGTCACAACAAGAAATAAATTCATTTATCATTTCATGATATGATAACTGAATATGACATACATGTTAAATATATATACCTATATAGTAGTTGTAATGGGATATGACTTTTTGTCTCAATAGGCATCCATACTACGTAATTCAGGCATCCTGGTTCTGTATTTCATTCATGTTTTTGTGCTGCTTACTTGTTATGGACTACTGCTGTTCTCAGTAATGTCTAGCTTCATCCCCCTGAGCCTTGTAACAGAGTGGCCAAACTAAACATGTTTAAGTTGATACTTTCAACTTTGGTCACTTTTTGTCTTAACTTCAACTAGTAAATAACAAAAAAAAAGACTTAAATTAATAAAACATGTACTTTATAAGGTGTAAGGTGTCCACTGTTCCAGTTTTGAGGATAAATTCCACACATCAAAAAACTTTTCAAAGTAAACATCCAGGTTTATGCTGTGAGCCACGATGCTTGAAGAAAGCTGACAGCACAAAGCAATAAGTCCACTTCTAAGAACTTTTCTGACTTATTTTGCAAAACTGCAGAATGCTGCACCTTTGCATTGGCCTCATTTTTAAACTCAGTGCTTGTCACCCAGTCTGCGGTCCTAATCATAGGATGCAAAAATCAGCATAATTAGTTTTTTTTTTTCATTCTATATCTGCACATAATTCCAAGCTGTTCCAAACTCTTATGTTGAAGTTTTGGCCATCTTATTTCCTGTTTCTCAGTCTGACATTTTGTTTGTTCTAACAGAAATATTTAGAGACAAAAACTTCTCATTTGTTGGATGTACTTATTATTTTGTCAGACACTTGGCATTAATCTGACCCATCTTTTGCCATCCCAAATCGACATTTACAGCTGTGATGTCCATGCAGGCAAATCTAATGGATCATGTCCAAAATATTTTAACCCTGCCCATCATTTAAACACCTTAACATATAAAACCAGGTGCAGCTATAAACATCGAGATTCTACTTTGATCTGAATGCATCAGCCAGCCTGAGCTTTGAATCAAGGCTCGTAAAAGTAGTGGTCCTGTAATAGAAACAACCTTTTCTCTCTGCTGGAAACATCCAGTAATGCTGGTGAGCGATTGGCAGCCTGCTGTGCTGCTCTTTTACAAGCAGGTTTAATAATGCTGAGTCTGTGCTACCTGCAAACAGCTTTGTGCCAGAGGAGACAGGAGAGTGAGGGAGGGCTGGGTCAGGGAAGGACATGTAGAATAATACAAGAAAACAGGAAATTTAATGATGATGTGGCACATCAATGAGTGAAGCAGGAGAGGGATTATAGTTGAAAAAACACACAGAAGGTTATTGGAAACCCTGAGGTTCCTGAAGCAGTGGTGGCCTGTTTGTGCGGTTATAAGCCGGGAGGAAAGTGTCTGAAGATTTACTCGGCCCAGTGCGCTCTCAGATTCCAGCCAACAGGCATAGTGAGTGTGTGTGTGAGTGTGTGTGTGTGTGTGTGTGTTTGTGTTAGCGTGTTAGTCTATGGGTGTTTGGGGTTACAGTGGTGTCTGTGTGTGCATGTTTTAGCGACCACCAAAGGCCTGGAAATTTACTGAGGAGATGGGCCATGCAACAGAACATACAGTCCTCCCCCCCTCCCCCTCAGTGCCCCCCTCCACTGCTTGAGTCAGGTGTCTTCTCTGCTTTCCACCCTCTTCTCAGCCACTGTAAAGAAAGCCTCTCAGGAAATGTAGATAATTCAGGTGTGATTGCTAAAGATTTGTAGTGGACGAGGGCCAGACGCCAGCTGCTCCTCTTAAATGTCTCTGCTCGGGTCAATGTTGTACTTGTTGGCAGCTCAGTTTCAGCTTGTGCGATGGAAGAGAGTTCAGCAGTGCTGAACAGGCCGTGGTAAGGTAGTAACTCATTCAGAAAATGGCAGGGATGAAAATACAGTTCGGGAGATGCAGCAGGTGCATTTTCTATTGTCCTGCCAAGGGGATATTTTAGTTATCTGGAGAACAGTTTCAGGCCCTTCTCCATCTGCTTAAACATCACATTCTTATTCCTTTCAACAAGTAAGCAACAGTCCCCGGTGTCCCCTCTACCTTAGTGAGAAAGCAACTCTGCTATCATCTTATACCTAAAAATATTCTCTGTGAAAAACATGCTCTTGTTTCGATATTCAGGTTTGGGATGAGGAGTTGGAGCGGACTGCCACTCAGTGGGCAGAGCAGTGTATCTGGGACCATGGACCTCAGGACCTTCTGCCTTCTATTGGACAAAACCTGGCTGTGCACTGGGGCAGGTGAGATGATCGAAAAGACGTTTATTCTGTTGTACAGAGGACTGAAATATTCTGAGACTTGTGTCTCTGTTATGTAGATTAATAATGAGCGACAGTCAACTTAAATCAGTAAACAATAACTTAAATACTAATTGCATTTTTGAGCTGCATGTGTTCTGCCTAACTGCTTATTCAAAATGGCTGATCTCAAAAGCTTGGTTAATGGTTGATGAAGCATGAGTTTTTTTGGTGCAACACATTTATTAGATCTGTGTTCTTCAACTGATGCTTGTTGTCTTCATATGTTATGGTACTGAGTGCAGATGAGAATATTTAATCAGCATCAAGAGATTATTTAAAGCAAATTCCTCAGATTTCTTGGACACCCCTGTTAGAGGTAATGAGTTTGAATCTGTCAGATTGCAGTGCTTCATGAATGCCTAAGCCAACTAGCTTGTCTGCTTAATCTTTTGCCCCACACTCAGATTTCTTAACACCTGTAAGAATCTTACAGACTATCATGTCCTCTTTGGTGGCAGTTGCTGTCCCTTGTTTGAACACCAGGTTAAAATTTGCTCTTTCCTATGTGGATAACTTACTCTTTTTATGTCAAATATCCTCAAATTGGCTTTCTGTTCTAAATTTCTGCTTTGATTTGTGTCAATTTCTACGGAGAATATTTACCTACGCCAGGAGGTTATGCTATCGCCAGCTATTGTTTTTTTTTTGTTGGTTAGTTAGTTTGTTTGTTTCTCTGTTAGCATCATAACTCAAAAAGTTATGGGATGGATTTTGATGAAATTTTCAGGAAATGTCCGGATTGCGACAAGGAACAAATGATTAGATTTTGGGAGTGATCCGGATCACCTTCTGGATCCGCCATGACGAAAAATGTGATTGTCATGAATAACTACTGAACTAAAAAAGATATCAATATGAATGCAATTGCTTGGTATGTTTTCATGGTCTAGGAATCTAAGTATTTAAATGAAATAAAGGTAGGACTAATATTTTTGAGGAAAATCGCAGTATGGGTGAGGACTGTGGTGCTGATGAAGGTTTGCGCTCTCCAAATGCTTTTCTAGTTTCAAATGCTAAAAAATGAGAATCATAGTAAATCAAAGCTTTGCTCTATCTATGAACAGTCTGACAGGCTTTCAATCTTTTGCACAGCCTAACAATTTTAATGTCTGTATGTCAGTGTTGTTAGATTTGAAACCATCATTTTGTTATATGCTAACACAAATTAGGCAATTAATACAATTTGTCGAAGTCTTTATGATGTTGTGTCTCTAAAACTAGGACAACTTTCAGGTGTTTAAATTAAATCATGACATAACACTAGAATATATCAAGTAACCCAAGTAGTCCCAAAGTATTTAAGTGGATCAAATTTGGGATGATTTATTTAGATTTATACATAGCTCAGTCCAGAATAAGATAACAAGACAGAACATTTAGAACAGTATTGGATGTCAAATCTTTGTTCATATGGCAGTTTTTAAAACGCAATACTTAGAAAATCGGAATTATGATTGCTGGGTCTAAATTGGAACAATATTATTACAGAGTAAATCTGTTCATGAAAACTACACTCTGTAAGTTTTCAACCCCTAAAGAGTCATTTCATGATTTTGATCTACAGTATATACTTCACAGTTGTAAACTAGGGTCTGGAGATGCCTTGTTGGTAGGCCTGTCACAAAAACAAATTTTGCTGGACAATAATTGTCCAAAAAAATATTGACGATAAACGATATTATTGTCAATATTATTAGTTTTTTTTCATTTTTTCATTTATGTAATTATAGTGTATGTTGTAATAAAGTGAGTACACCATATCAAAAGCAAGAAACTTTAATGTCATAAGAGTATTTAACTGTAATTGGAAGGTCAAGATCTTTTAAATAAAATAAATTTAACAAACAACATAATAAATTTAACAAACAAAAAAAGAGAAAAAAAAACAATGGAAATGAAATGGACTCTCTTTTAGGAAAAATTGCATGTAAATAAAAATAATTATACTAATCAAAAACAATAAAAAACAGACCCTACCTCTGTAAAGAAAAAACAAAACTCCAATAAGAACACACACAAAAATAAAAACAACAAATAAAATGGATTGTATACAGTTCCTGAATTGTTTGTGACATGTACTTTCTTTTGTCTGTCAAACGTTTGTAACATTGCTGGCTTTCCAACGGTATTGAAGGGTTGCATTTCTTTTGCAATGTAGCAAACAACACTGTCTGTGAGCGCACCGTTTTGCGCTTTTATTTGTATTGTCTTTGCCGACCAACCGCTTCAGTAAGCGCGGACTGTCAGGACGAAGACTCCGCTGCACCTCCCCTTCTTCTTAGTCGCCACTACTTTCAAACAAATGCGACATATCGGCTCGTCGGTGTTCATGGGCTCACACCTTGTTCATTCTGTTTAAAATCAAAATATTCCCACACTGGGGCTGTGACAGCTGGCTTAAGAACCGTATCTTTCATGTCATCATTCACATCAGTGTTTGTTTCCTCATTACTCCTCTCAACGCTCACTTCAGCTCTCTGTGTGTGTGTACGCGCAAGCGGCCCTGCCTACCCCACAAAAATTGCACGTCTGACAGATGCTCACTCCACCATAAATCCGCTGTAGAACCAATGCACTCCGATGTTAAGAAAGATGGTCAGAGTGAGCCATCTTCTCATTCAGCTTCTTTGGTAGAAAGAGAGGAGGAAAACAAACGCGCATGCACGTGTCAGTTTATCGAGGCCGGCAAAATTACCGAGGACGTTTTTATTTATCATTCGGTTAATTGATTTATTGATTATCGTGACAGGCCTACTCGTTGGTCAACATGGTTCTTTGCATCTCATAATGTGTGTTTATGGTAGGGAAGTTGCTCTCGAGGATCTTTTGTGAGCAACAAAGCATAGAGTAAAAGCCTTGTTGGACGATTCCAGCTCTGATTCTCACAGCTCTGTTCCTCTCTCCTTTTTCTTTCCTTTTCTCTAATATGCAGTCCTTTAGCCCACTTGTCCTCTGCTCTCAACCTGTGAACTCAGCACTTTTTAGTACCAGAGATGTTTATCTGATTTGTTAGGCCGTGGAGCCATGTTTGTGTTTACTTTGATTCTTTTTCTCAGTCTGATTTGATTTCCCCTGTTCTGGAGGGTAACAGACTGCTGTCCTGTGTGCCAGCTCAAACTCAGACCCATGATTTGTGGCCTGAAGGAAGAAGGGGGAGGAAGGGAGAGGGGGTTCATGCAGTGTTCCTCAAGTCTCGCCAAAGCACCTGGCAGCTCCCTCAGATATTTCCCTTTTGCCTGTAGAACCTGGATGGCCTCTGACTGAGCATACTGTTTGTCTGTCTGTGTTTGTGTGTGCTCTACAGATACCGCCCTCCTAGCTTCCATGTCCAGGCCTGGTATGATGAGGTGAAAGACTATACCTACCCCTACCCCCACGAGTGCAACCCCTGGTGTCCAGAACGCTGCTCCGGGCCCATGTGCACCCATTACACTCAGGTGAGGAGACGTTTTAGGAAGAGGAGGGTTTAAGAGTTCAGGGAGAAAAGTTTTAAGACACACAGTAAGTGGGTTAACTTCACACTTACACATGAGTGTCTGCATGCAATCAAGGAGTGAAAACCACATGTGTGAAAAAGATGATGTCACCTTGTGGGTGTCGTCTGGTGCTCAAGAATACAAGGATGTGATAGTTTCGACCTAAAAAAGTAAATCTGTAACTCTTAGTAAAAAGCAATCTAAACTGTTTTAAATTAATAAGGCAGTACATACCAATTCAGGCAGCTCAGATATTTATGCACTCTATGATCTTTTCTCATTTCTCATACTCTATGACAGTTTGGGCTGAGGGTTCACCTTCAACAATCAAAAGTCTGTCATCCTTGTATAATAAAGCCCTTAAAGTAATGGACAAAAAACCCATCTGTTGGCACCACTGCCACATTTTGAAAAAATACAATCTATTGAGCTTTGAAAGCTTCATGCAGTTTTCTTTCCTTAAACTAGTTTTTAAATGTATTAATAATCTTGCCCCTGAACACTTATCCAAATTTATTCAAAGACAGAACAGCAGCAGAGTCACAAGAAGCAAGGTGAATGGAAACTGTAGCATACAAAAATGTAAGTCAACATTTGGACAGTCAGCTTTCTCTTTTAAAGGCTCTAAACTCTGGAATTCATCAACAACCGAAGTCAAATTACCCACAGATTTAAAACCCTTCTCTACAAAGGTCAAGTGCTGGCTAAAAGCAAATCAGAGCTGTAATCATTCTTCTCACATTTTTGTACTTATTTTTAACTGGTTTGTGTAAAAATGTGAACATGTATTTTATTGTTGTTTTGTAAACTTTTTTGTTATTTTATGCTGTTAAATACTGTAAATTTTATGACTTTTAAATTTAAAGGCCCAAGTAGGGACAAGAGTTGGAAATTAGCATTTTCTATAGATTCATGCTCAGTGATGGAACTATGTTAAACTGCATCGTCCCTATCAAATAAATAAATTCAATTCAATTCAATTAGCCAAAGTTTCTACTGCTAGCATAGCAAAAATTTGGACAAAGCTGTCAAAGTTTAATTTTTTGTGGGCAGTCTTTTATCCCATCCCCTGTTATGTATGGACAATGGAGTTGTAGGAGCAAAGGACATTTTTGAGTGATTCTGGTGCTGCAAATAAGGCACCCTTTATTCCTTTTTGTTTTTTTTTACAGTCCAAATTGAATCTTAAGCTGCAAAAGCAAAGTAGTGGATAAGGAACATCTAAGAGCATATGTAATGACATTTGCTTGCAGATGCCAATTATTGTTTGATTAAAAAAATCTGAATCTTTATTAAATGACTTCATTACAGCAGATTGGTATAACTGAACACCAGTGAACTAAGATTTATACCTTAACTACAAACTACTGACTGTGCATGAAACATGTACCTGGACCTCCCGCTGTTATACAAATATGAAGTCAAAATAACTTCCAATCGGTGCTGATACATTGTTCAACAAAAAAAATCACCTTAATAGTTAATAAAAAGTCAGCTCTATCATGTTGTTTTAGTCCGAAGCAGCTAAGATTCTTGTGACAGTTTAAAGCAGACCCAAATGGTTACAAAAAGTTGTATGATTCTGGTGTCAGTTTTCATCACATCTCTCCATCGCTCTTCTAAACCTGTATACATGGCTCCACAAGAGTCACATTCATCTACAGATGTCACAATCATAGCAATTTTATCTTTTTTATTGTTAGATACAACCCACCAAACTAAATGTTTGCAAAAATAGTTTATGCAGCTCAAATCAACATGATGATAGCTAACTGTCACAATGAACACATGTCCGAGGAAAAACATTGATGTTTGTAAAAAGCATGACATTTTTGTGGGCAGGGCTCAGCTGAAGATGAAATAATCACACAGTCATCAGACAAGCTAGCTGGTACTGTCTACCTGCAGTCTCACTTTGTATAATCAATACATCTTTAGTGACAACATGCTGTTTATTTGCATTTGTCAATCTTCCACTTGTTGGAATGTAAAAAAAATCACCCCTGGTATAGTTAAAGCACTTAGATGTAAAATGTATTGTGTATTTAGACCAAAGCTGTTCTTTGAACCAGGCTGTAAATATTTAATTATGGTTATAAAAACCATCCACTCCCTGCAAACAATCTAGTAACATTTAGGGCTCCTGCAGCCAACCTGGAGCAGACACTTGAGAAAGCACAGTTTTTGGCACTTCTGCACAGGCTTTACTTTTCTTCCCCAGAGGTTGCTGCTTCGAGTTAGCGCATTGATTTGTGTTAACTTATTACTAAAGTTTATTTAGACACCTGTGCAGCTTTCTTGGCTGTTGTGTTGGTTCATGCTTTGCCACCAGCTAATGTCATGATGTCATAGTCACGTATTTTGAATAAGTGTCTACAATGCTGCCATTTAGTATAGAGGTCAAAATCATTTGGCTTATACTAGACAAGATGTTGTGCTGTGTGTCCATTGTTTTAAATTGTAAGTACTAAAAACAAAAACACATTGCTTATCATTTATGATACCCTAAATCATTACATTTGCCCACAGATTTTGCATTTTAATGCAAAGTCTGTGGGCATTTTAAATCATTTGACATTTTTGTTTGTTTTATTGAAGGCATCTTGATGTACCTCTTATGAGGTCTGCGACCCCTATGAGGGTTCAGGCCCACACTTTCAGAGCCACTGACCTTGTGGTTATTTTGTTCACAAGTACAAGTATTAAGTACTAGTAATATGTGGCTTCTTTCCCTGGTATTCCACACTGTCTTTCTCCTTTATATCTGACTGTGACCTCTGTCCTGCAAAACAAATTAAATGAAAAAGGATGGTTATTCTTAAAGAACAGGTTATGTAGAAAAAGGGTGATTTAGCTAATGATTACTTGTTTCTTCATTATCACCATAAATTCAACAACGTAAAAGTAGTGAAACAGTGAATACGCTCTGTGTTAACAATGAAATTTCTAGTCTGTTACAATGTGCTCTGAACCTGATCAGTTACTGAAGGAATTTTAAAAGTATTCATGATAGCTTTACTTAATCCTTACCTTAAAAACATGCTTACGTTTCTTTCATGACCTGATGAAAAAAGTGTGTTTAGTATCAGGTCATGTGCAAGCTTTTATCTACAATGTGTAACATATGTGACAGGTGTGGCATAGATGTATCTGAGCACAACATGTGTTGTGCAGCCTGTATGATATTTCACAGTATTTACGGACGGAGGTGTTAGGGGTCCGAGGGGTTAAATGGCAGACATGGATATAGACTCAAACAGAGGAAGCAGTGCTGTTAAAAGACAAAAATAGAGCATCAGATGTAAAAATCAGAGGAAAAATGGAGAGAGAGTTGATGAGATAGTAAAGAAATCAAAAGGAGACAGCAGAAGTAGAGCTGGATTCCTCTCCTGGTAGACTTTACTCAGCAGCTGATGGGATGACCTTACAAAAACATCCAGACTCCTCCCTCTGCCCTCACCCTGCAACCTGATCACTTCCATGTGGTTGTCATTTCCAGACATGCAGACACCCCTTGCTGCTTGACCTGGATTCTTGTGAAGATGCTGCACAGAGGAGACAGAGCCAAATCTCAGCATCATCACCTTGTTTGTCTTTTATCAGCTGGGAAGAGTTTCAAGTGTCATAACTAATAACTACCTGTTCTGAGACATGCTGGACCCTCCAGTGACATTGTAATGAACCCCCAACACTCAGCACTAATCTGAGTGCTTGTGTGTGAGTGAGCTCGTGTGTGCTGACTCACTGCTTCCAGCGGC
This sequence comes from Scarus forsteni, assembly GCA_036419115.1. Classification (NCBI taxonomy): domain Eukaryota; kingdom Metazoa; phylum Chordata; class Actinopteri; order Labriformes; family Labridae; genus Scarus; species Scarus forsteni. Next base: position 9,842,216 of record JAZDUH010000354.1, read on the forward strand.
CTCTTAATGTATCGAGGAAAAGATGAACATTCCTGAGGAGGGAGAGAAAAAGACAGAGAGCACATGTTTCAAAGTTTGGGAGGAAAGTGAGGAGGAGTTGTGGAACATGCTGTGTTGTATTTGCTGTCATATGACACATCATTCATCTTCAACACCTCTACTGAGACTTTTCTGTTTAATAAGCCGTTTTATTTCACCTTGGACAGCATTGGCCGTCTGCTGACTTCTGTTTCTTTAGAGTTGGGATATTAATCTGCCATTTTTTCCACTTTTTCTTACTGGGTGATGATGTTGAAATGGTTGGAAAGTGGGTTAAGACATGAAGTGCATCAGACTGGGATAAAATACCAGACGTGGCACTCTTTTTTTAAGTTCCAGTGGCCTCAATAATCATGGCTGCCAATAGAGTAACATTTTCTGGAGTGATTAAGTGAGAAAAGTGTGGCAGGGAATAGTCAGCTGTGTATTCTTTGTGCTAACTTTGGCCCGTCTCTCGTTACCCTCCCTCTTTTACAGCTGGTCTGGGCGACCACAAACCAAGTGGGCTGTGCCGTGCACACGTGTCCAAGGATGGACGTGTGGGGTGAAATATGGGAGAACGCCATTTACCTTGTGTGCAATTATTCCCCAAAGTAAGATCAACATTCCTCCTCTATTCATCAACACTTAAGCTCTCCTGACCAGTTTACATTCTTCGTCTTTAAATAAAACAGTGTGTTCCTTCTGTACATTTTAATGCAGATGTACTTAGCATTAGTTGTCATGATGTTTGTTTAACACACTGGTGCCATTTCAATTCCGGCAAAAGTCAAACTAGAACGAAAATAATAGAGCAATGGGAAAGATAATTAGGAAAAAGCGGGAACTTCTTTTCCACAGGATGCACTAGCCTGACAAAAATTAGATTTTTGGGGGTAATGACTTTTAGGAGTGTTAACTGCAGATAAAGGATGCTGAAGTAATTACACGAGTCCACAGAATGCCTGACCCATGATTCATCCCCTCCTCAGTAAAACCTTTCCACTGTTTATTCTGCAGAGGCAACTGGATCGGGGAGGCTCCTTACCAACATGGCCGCCCTTGTTCACAGTGTCCCCCCAGCTATGGAGGAGGATGCAGGAATAATTTGTGTTACAAAGGTGAACGAAAACAAGGGCAACAAGAATAAAAAAATTAAGCAGTGGACATGAAACCAACGCAACCCCTATCTTTGTGCCATTCATAGAATCGAAGCGATCAGAGACTGAGGATATGAATGAGGTAGAGAAGCCGCAGGTCCCTCTGTCACCCCGGACTACTGCCAAACCGGCCCCTAAACCCAAACCATCTCCTCCAAAGAAACCAGCATCCAAACCTTCCTCTCCTAAACCTAATGCGCCAAAGGTGACATCTTCAAAGCCTCCCGGCAGCAACTTTCTCGGTACCTTCTGAAACAATGAACAAATTACTCCAAACTTTAATGTTTGGTACGCGTTTTTTGTAATTTTCTGTCTTTTTCTTGCAGCTCAGAACGTTAAGTGTGAGACAAGGCTGAGAGATAAATGCAGAGGTTCAACATGCAACAGGTACAGTTCAATTTCAGCCAAGTCAGTTAATTTGTTCTTGCTGTCTGAGGTGTAAATTAATTACATATGCTCTCGATAGATTGATTTGGTAGCTTTTTGTGGACTTGTTTTTTTTTTAATCAGGTATTGTATTTATTTGGTTAAACACAATGTGAAATGTCCATTTTCACTCATATCTGTGATACTAAATTTCCCATATACCAGGTAAAATTGCTGTCCTGTGGTAATATTATATTACAAACCTAAATTCCAATGAAGTTGGGATGCTTTATAAAACAAAAGTAAAAACAGATTATGTTATTTGAAATTCATTTTGACCTTTAATCAATTGAATACACTAAAGTGACAAGATATTTAACTTTCAAACTGATAAACTTGATTATTTTAATCATGACTCATTTTGAATTTGATGCCTTCAACATGTTCCAAAAAAGTTCTGGCAAAGGCAACAATAGACTGAATAAATGGAGTTATTGAAAAATAACTGATTGACTCACTACACTCCATCTGTCCTTTTTTTGGGCACAAAAGGTGAACAAATTTTACTCTGGTCAAATTTTGAATTAAGAATTTTTCACTCTTACATGAGCATTTTCCCAGAGTTTCACTTTTACTTATACTTGACTACACTTTGATCACAGTTACTGCACTTACTTTACATTTAAACAATTAACCCTCATCCTCTGCAATTATTCAACTCTGTAGGTACAAGTGTCCCGCTAACTGTGTCAACAAGAAAGGAAAAGTTTGGGGAACTCTCTTTTATGATGTGGTGAGTATGAACATTAAGAATCAATATTTTGATTTATGTAGCAATTGTTACTGTACAAATGTAATAATTCAAATAAAATTGTTTTAGCAATCAAGTATTTGCCGCGCTGCCATTCATTTTGGTGTCATTGACAACAACGGTGGAGTGGTAGACGTCACAAGGATGGACGACTTTCCATTTTTTGTAAAAGCCACTAAGAATGGCATAGAGTCTCTCAGGTATATATGAGCATAATCTCACCTTACCAAAAGCCCATTTTACTGATGCAACGTATATGAAGCAAGTTTTCTTTTATTTATATTTTGTACAACAGAGGACTCTTATGGTGAATGTTTGATTTCCTCATTTTCAAACTCTCTTCTGTCTTTTACAGTAAATACAAACCTGGCAATGCCTTTGTAGTGGCCAAAGTGGAAGGTAAGTGAAGCGTGTCCTCATCAAGACGAGGGGTCCATTGAAAAAGTCTAAAATATTATCCCCTTTGTCTGTTGCTTTTTTTCGTCTCTGTGACAGAATTGAATGCTGACTGCTATACCTCAGTGGCTGAAATCTGCCCGTACAAAAAGCCCAACACACACTGCCCAAGGTTTGTTCAAGCTATACATAGTTGAGGATCTTCTCTGTAAATTATTGTGATGATTTTGCTCTTTGATCTTAATGCATATCTTATAAAATATTATAAATTTCAGTTTCAGGTATTAATGTTTGTGCTTGTTCAAAACATGTTTGAACACAATTTAAATCTGGTGTCTTGGCTCCAACCTCATCACTCCTTGTAGATTTCTCTTACGTGTAGAATTATTGTCATGAGCAAGTGTTTTAACCCCCTGTTGGACCCTTCAGAAGGATTCTGGGGTGGTGGAGGCCTGACAGCATGAGTGCCGCACTGATGTTGAGGAGAACTAGCAGAGACAAATCTTTCAGTTTAAATAAACCACTAATTGTATGATCAGTGTTAGATCATGGTGCTTAAACATTCACATGCTCAAAGTAGACAACTGAAAAAACAACAATAAACAAACAAGCACATTCATGTAAAATTTCCTTTTCTCTGTCTAACCACACCACACACTTGTATGACAGTCCTGAGGGAGGAGTTGACAATCATGGTTGCCACTTATATGTTTTAAATAGTAACATTTTTCTTTTAGAATTTAATAGCTATTCTTCTATCGGGTGTACTGACTGAATAGACTTTTATTCAGAGACTGAAAAGTCCAGGCTAAACTTCTTCAGATCCCCACCTCAGAGGGAAAACCTAGAGAAGTGAGTAGTGTATTAATACTGTCAGATGCTCCTTTGTGTTTGTAGGCACACTGTAGGTGCGCCTGTTGGTTACACTGAATAGACTTCAGTAAACTACTTTATTTGGTGAAATTACCACCCCAAAATACTGACTGAAAGTCACAGCTGACAGCGATCCTTATACCACCAATAAATAATGTCAGTAAGCTCATGTTAGCAGAGTATTAACAGTGTTTTGTAATTAAAGATATTTTTTTATCCTTCCCTCCCCAAACAGCAGCATTATTGAATCAAAAACATTAAAAACGCATTCAACTGTCCATATGTCTGTAGATTTTCATCCTCGCTGTAGTGTAAGGGAAAGTATTTTCCATTATTATGGTATTTAAACATATCTGAAGGGATGTTCTGGCAAGACTTTGCTATTTTGAATGATAGAAATAAAGCTATGGGTGTTTTATAAAGGGCCGAAGCGACAAAAGCTTTCAGTTTCAGATTTTTTTTTTTTTTTTTTGTTACCCAAATGTCTCATTTTGTAGAGATTGAAAAATAAACAGCTTTGATTGCAGTGCTAGCTGACATTCCTTTTGTCCTCTGCTGTCTGCTCTGGCCACATGACTGAAAACCATTAATATGTTTTTTAAGGATCTTCTGCCCAGACAATTGCAAGACTCAGCCTTCTTACTGGTCACCTGTAATTGGAAACAGCGTCTACGCAGAGGTAAGTGATGTGCTGTATATATCTGTCCTGAAAGACGAAATGGGATTCTTGATTAGCTCAATGTACTTTAGTAGCTGATATTTAACTGTGCTGCAGAGCAAGCACAAAATTAAACCATCTGCCAAGAAGCCTGTTTTATAATTGATGCATCCGCAAGGTTGCGTAGCCAGTATGGCGTCACCTGTTTGGACACACCCCTTTGCATAGGTCCCATATGGTAGCTAATGGAAAGTCACTGAATCACTGCATGAATACAGCTCATGGAGATTTGAAGTAATGGTGGGGTGAGTCAAAGCTTAAAAGATGTATCATTACCCTGTGTTTGGCTTGACCACTCAACACCTATCCTAAGCTAAGTGCCTGTCTGAGAGACAGGAAACTTTAAAACAAGAGTCTCATTAGAAGTAGTTCACATACCCCATTAAAGCCATACTTGTGAGGAAAAATGCACTTCAGCATTAACAACATGGATCATTTTGTATTGCTATTTTGACAATGTTGATGTGTTTAAATAGACTTTAGATGACATGCAGCTGATCACAGATGATCTTAAGCTTTTTATGTTGGACTGAAAGGGCAGCAGAATGGGTCATAGCAAAAGTTCCTGAGACTGTTTTGCAGTCTTAGTCACACAAATGTGCCAAGGCTCTGATTGCATATGAGACATAAGCCATGTGGTTATAAATGTTGGAGGGGTGTATGCTCAGTGTTTAGACTACAAATGAATGATTCTGCTCCAGCCTGCTGATAAGAGCTGTTGCTCGACAGTGCTGGCATGTGAAACAACTCTGCATGTGTGCATGTTCATTAATGTGTGAATTACTGCAGTTAATTTCTCAGTCTTTGATAACAGAATAACTAAAGCATTTGGATGTCAAAGCTTCTGTTTACTGTGGTGTTGAAGTTATCCTCTCTTTATACCACTCTCTGTCTTCACAGAGCTCCAGCATTTGTAAAGCAGCCATCCATGCAGGGGTCATCAAACCAGATGGGGGTTTTGTCGATGTTCTGCCTCTGGATAAGAGAAAGAGTTATGTTGGGGTCATGAAAAATGGCATCCAGTCTGAGAGGTACAACTTTTTTCCTCTGTGGTAAACTTTTTGTCTCTGGTTATATTTCAAAGTTAAGGAATGCTGCACAAAAACAAAAAAATAGTTGTAGGTTTCTGTAATGGAGATAGTCTGCATTCCACAAATAGATATTTTTAGATCTGGCTCCAAGCTGTCTAGTTGTAAAGTATTTATGCAGGGCTTTGTCTCTAATTGAAAGTAACCATAAATGTTTAGACATGGTGTGCGATATACAGCATTAACAAGAGAATGTTTGACAGCCTTGTAACCACAAAGGCTCTTTAGGTGTAAAAGATACTGTTATATAAAACTTTAAGAGCTATTGGATAATATTTACAAGGATAATAATGAATGCTCAAGTAGTTATTTAAGTAACATGCCACAGTGGTGGCAGGAGAACTTCATCCCTTTAACACATTACGTGATGGGGAAAAAAAATAAACCATCTGCCAATAAGCCTGTTTTATAATTGATGCATCCGCAAGGTTGCATAGCCAGTATGGCGTCACCTGTTTGGACACACCCCTTTGCATAGGTCCCATGTGGTAGTTTTTTGCGTATACATCCAGGCAGAAGACCATGCAGAAGAGCCAACTGCTGTAGTACCTCGAGTGTCCACTTGAGGCTAACTACAGAAACCTGACGCCCAAATGATTATGTGCAGGCAAAAGTCATTTTTTACAGCCTAAAAAGCATCTGTACAACCTGGTTGAAAAACATCGCTTCTGTCTAATATATAATACATCTATGAGCTCACTGTGAGAGGGGTGAAGTATTTTATATTGCACCTGATTTTCTCAGGTTGAGGATTTTCAGATTTGGAAACTTTAAGTCGCTATTGGTCAGATGGCCGTAAGTCCTGCCTCAACACAGTCTCTCTGTCTGTGGAGGGGTTGATCTTATGTTTTGTTGCAATGATGTGTAGTATGGCATAGACCATTTCAAGGCATCCATCGTATCCCAAAGGATCTTTTGAGAATGAATCAGCTGCATGCCACGTGGTTTCATCCAATTCTTTTACAGTCTATGTGTAGATCCCAAAAATTTAAACAAATGTATGCAAGAGGAAGTTGGTGAAATTTGAGGATCTGCTGCTGTTGCAGGCTGAAAATGTTTTCTCTATACAATGCATAATCCTTCATCTTTCTCTCGCATTTTCCATTATAAGTATATTATACTCCCCATTGTCTTGTCCTGTCTTATTTTAGTGGCTGTACAGACCATCTCTTCCATTAATAAACTCAAAAACGTCTTGTGGTTTCCATGTTGACAACAAGCAATGTTTTTCATTAACTTCAATTAAACCATGCGATAATAGAGATTTTTAAAAATACTGCCCCAAGACATTTGGGAAAATATTGTTCTGCCTCATGGAGCATAAAAACACATAGCATTTCCCCATCATAATTTTGTGTCTGCATGTCCGTCCATAAGGAAAGCAAGACTGAGCCTTAGGATGTTTCAGGTAGTGTGCATTTATGGTGAACGGTGGTCCTAATTACCCCCTAATGAAAACATAAAAAAAAAAAACATCTGCTGAGGTTTAAACTTCATTTTCAGATCTCTTTATTTGCTGTTGTGTAGGAAAGTAATGAAATGAATATGCAAAGGATGGAATTAGAGACCCAAAGCAAGGATTTTTAGGTAAAATGCTTTATGAAAAATCTACTTAAAGTCAATTTATTTTCTCTTTTTAACAATCTCTTTATTGTATTTTTCACTAATGATATACAGATAGAATGTACAGAAATGAGATATCAAAATTAAAAGAGCAATAATTGTAATAATTATGATTAAAGAGGATCAAAACAGACCAAAGAGACTAACTAGCTATCAACAAACCAACCAAAGGAGCACCAGAAAAAAAAGAAATCAAAATAATACATATATGAGTAAAATAAAATAAAGTAAAGTAATACGATCAGTCCCTCTAATCCCTAGACAGGAACCACAGTAGACATAATGGTGTCATAGGTGAAGAAATAAAAACAAAAAGGTACAATTTACAGCTGAGAAAATAGGCAGAAGATGTACATGTCTGTTGTTGCATGTCTACATGTAGAAGTTTCCACTTATATCACGCATGTCTCCCTGTCAACCCATTTCATACTGGTCTGAGGTGTTTCCCAGACCAGTATTTATTGCAAACCCAATTTCTAATAGATCTCTTTCCTGAGTGTTAAGAAATGTGTAAATGAAAAATAAGATACATCTGAGCACTGGTCTTTCACTGAGTGTGGGGGGGATTCAGCTCAGTGCAGGCACTGGTGTTTGTTTCACTGACTGACCCTCGTGTGGCCCTGGTGCTCAGCACATATGTACTCTGGGGTCGCAGCGCTCTGCGGCTGAATCATTATTTTATCATCAGGGGTAGCGAGGCATTGCTTTGTGTTTTCTTTCATTTGTTGTATCTGACAGTTTGCATACTTTAAATGGCCTTTTCTGTATGATTTTGTTTAATGCTGAAAGTCCCAGCCAAGTTTTTAGTTTTTGGTTTGAACACCAATCCAAGGCCCTTGGGTTTCACTGAGAATGTGTTTTCAAAGTCCCCCATAAGAATTTATTTTAGAGTCAGCTGCAGACGCCTGTAGTTTCATTTCCTCTCCTCTGAGTGCTATAAGTAAAGGGGGCTGTTTTGCTTTTTGACACGTTGACATTTGATTATTTTCTTTTGGTTATTATTGTTTGTGATTTTAGTGGTTATTTCTCTGGAATAACTTAAAGATACCTGTGTGCCAAAGTTTGTACTCTTTCAATTCTTTCTTTTAGCTGCTAGCATCTTTGCTGATGTCTTGGTATCCTTGCATGCTTTGTGCAGTAAGGTTGGTGTTTCCGTTAAACAGCCTGTCTTTCTCATTCCCTTATCAGTACAAAGAAAAGGAAGAATTGGTCAGATCTAAACATTAACTAAATTCAAGGAGAATGCAGTGAGAAATGGCTCTGCTAAAAGGCTCTGCTAGCCTCTTAGCTTGTGGCTTATTTGCTCTCGTACATTGGTATTGTAAGCTGCTTGGCACCAATAGGATATTGGTGCCTCTTAAACAGATCTTTTAAGTATCAAACCAGTCATATTGAATTAAATTGTTGCTAGTTTCATTTGATTGTGTCTACACCTAGCATAAGGGGTTATTTGTTGGTAACTGATTACCCAAAACTGATGGTTGTGCAGGGTGCTAAATACAGCACTAATGACAGCCTTATATCATTTATCAAATAATGTGTGGTGGAAAAAAAGTCCTTCATGAAGTACAGTACAGGCCAAAAGTTTAGACACAACTTCTAATTCAATGTGTTTTCTTTATTTTCATCTCTAGTTACATTGTAGATTCTCGCTGAAGGTATCAAAACTATGAATGAACATGTGTGGAATTATGTACTTAATGAAAAAGTGTGAAATAAATGAAAAAAAATGTCTTATAGTCTAGTTTCTTCTAAGTATCCACCCTTTGCTCTGATTACTGCTTTGCAGACTCTTGGCATTCTCTTTATGAGCTTCAATTCAACAGGTAGTCACCTGAAATGGTTTTCACTTCTCAGGTGTGCCTTGCCAGGGTTAATTAATGAAATTTCTTGCCTTTTTAATGGGGTTGGGACCATCATTTGTGTTGTTCAGAAGTCAGACTGATGCACAGCCGACAGCCCTATTAGACATTTTAAAAATAATATTATTGCAAGAACCAATCAGCTAAGTTTTATTTATTTATTGTTTATTTGATGTGGACATAACAATTACATTGGACAAACCAGATGCATTGTTTTAAGTGATTTAGCAAGTTAAGATAAACAAGTGGCCATCATTATTTCAGAGAGAATCTACAATGTTATTAGTGATAAAAAAATAAAGACAACTCATTGAATGAGAAGGTGTGTCCAAACTTTTGGCCTGTACTGTATAGCAATTAAAATTTGACACTTTAAACCCCTTTTTGGTATTATTATTTTTCTTTTTTTCCTTTGTTGGCTTTATTGGCTGAGAGTGAAGGAAGACATGCAAGAAAGAGCTGCAGACTGGAATTGAGCCATTGGCTGGTTGTGCTGAGCCGAGAGCTTCAGTACATGGAGCATTGGCAGCCCCAATATGAACTCTTTTCACAAAATTAGACAAGTAAATTTGACAGGCATCTGTTCATATTGCCCTAAGAAACATGTTCACATAAACTGTACCATGCCTTTATGTATCTGCTGTAATACCTCGTGTAGTTGTAATGGGCTCCCTGCATGTTTCTCACATCACTCTCATGTCTGTGGCCGGCTCTCCTGAACTCAGCTTAGGGTAGGAAGCCTTTGTGGCCGGTTCTGCTGGCATATGGTGTTCTAAGAGTAATGGTGTGGTTTAATGTGTGGATGGGCCACACATGGGATCTTTGCTTACTTTACCCAGGCATTTCAATTGAGCATGCAAAGTGCTGAATGGCCAGAATCATCCAAGTCTGCCTTCTATGAAATCTAATGCAGAGCTGTGAAGGCCTCACTCAGGGCAGCAGGACAGAAGGTCAATAAAGAGAAAGGAGAGTCCAGAGCAGGTGCCAACATCATGGCAGGGCAAGCAGTGTGGCCTGCTGGGAAGTAATCATAACCTATCTGATTACTTGAACATAATGTCAGCTTCTTAGTCAGCGCCTTGCTTTACAGACAATTATCTGCAATCTGATAGGAACACCACAGAGCTCTTGTGATTATTGATTATGGCAGAGCTTCAAGGACTCCTCACTAATCAGCTGTATTCAAGTTGAACACATGTGAGGTCTGGACAAGATCTGACTGAAAAAATACAGCAACAGTGGGTCACACTGCCAACGTGTTGTTTAGTACAACACTGTGACTGCACCGATTTGGATGATTTATGTGTGGCTCAAGCAAACATCACAAAAGATTTTGCTGATTTAGTCTCCAGAATAGTTTGCATTCAGATCCCAAAGTGAAGTCTGCTTTATTGCTTTCTAAAGTAGTCAGATAAACCTTATGCAAAATAGTTGAAAATGTATTTTTTTTTACAATGCGTAACCTATATTTTTATTGAATAATGTCAGTTTAATGTGAGTTTTACCTAAATTATTTTCTTTACTTAATATTTTTCATTATAATGTTTCCTGTGAAAATGCCTCGTGTTTCCATAGCTCCAACTCTGACTTCCTCACAATGCTGTTATGATATTCAGAGATATGCAGAGGTGTAAAAAAAATCAGTACCAAAAAGTAGTTTCAGAGTTTATTGTCTTCTGCTGAAGCAAACAAATGCTGGAGACGTGTCCATATGTCACCTTCATCTATTCTCCAATCACATCTACTACATGATGATGGACCCTGTTATATTGGTGCCATGACCACACACATCCATCACAGTAACAATGGGCTGATGCAAGAACATTTTCTTATTCTCATCCTAAATTTTTCGTATCTTTTTTCTTATGTTGTGTTCGTACAAACATGCTCCGTCAGATTCAACAAATACTTCTATCTTTATAAAAGTGTCTAAATGACCTGTGGAAACATGATGAATGCCACCTGTGCGTACTTAAGCGCGCATGCACGAGGATAGCATTTTTGCATAAGTAACACCCCAAGAATACCATAAAAGGATACGTTTCCCACACCATAAAACAGTAGTGTTCCTTCATAAAGATGGTGCCAAACACACGCTCTCCTCCAAGTGCCTGACGTGCCAGGGCATCCAAAAGAAGAAGCTCAGTCATGAAGCAGCTGGTTACTCTCTCATTTAACGTTTTATATAGGCCAGTCCAATAATCCTTCAATTAATAGATTTTAATGTATTCTCGTGTTTGAGATCCTCAGATTTATTTCATCTTATGCTATATTTTATTAAACACGCTTGAAATTAGTTAAATGTATGATCAGTATGTAAGGAACTTCATTTGAAAAGAGCAGACTAATTTGTTGTGATGTTTAAGACATGTCTGGACCACTCGTGATTTGTGTTCGTACTTGAAAGAAAATTCTAAATACGAAAAAAAAAAATGCTCAATGCAACAAATTCTCCTAAATCATTCGGACGCAAAACTTACGAACATATTTGTTCGTACGAACGGTTCTTGCATGAGGCCCAATGTCTTATTAAACTTGAAAAAGCATAATATGGGCTCTTTAATGATCAATTTGTGATATCTATAACCAAATGTAACGTGGTTCTCTATATTTTTTTGTTTGCAGCAAGAGCAACTTGGAGGGAGGATCGTTCCGAGTTTTTACTGTGAGAGTGTGAGGCTCATTTGAGAAGTCTGAAGAAATACAGAGTCACCTCAGCAGCTCCTGAAGGGCAGAAAGCCCACAGGTTGGACATCTGCTTTTACTGACTGTTCATCTATCTGTGTGTGCCTTCAGTGGAAACAGAACATCCCAGCAGATTGATTAATGTGTTTCCCAATCCCCTTCTTGTTTATAGTAGTAGCCACTAGCCAACCAGTACTAGATGTCTGATTTTTTTTTTCCATTGACTTCTCTTCCCCCTCACAACACATGGACATTTATTTTACTTAATCTGTGATTACAGAATTGTCTGAAATATTATGACACGTTACACAGCTGGTGCTGCAAAATCTCACCTTCTACAAAAGCATTATGTTTACATAGGTGTTCTTATTTCAAATATTGATTTATATATGCAGGAATGTATACTGATCACACTGTATTTAATCATTATGTACAGAATATATGATTGTTTTTAATAGGATACTCTATATTATGTCTTTGACCATCTCTGATCATTTTTGTGCATTTTAAGTGGTCTGTCTTGCTCTCCTGGATATTCTGTTCATTTAGTCTATCAGTTTTTGGACTATCTGATTTTCATTTATAATTGAAAGGTGCTTTTATTGTAAGTGATGGTGTTTCTTTACAGGAGAGTCTCTGGGTCAGGCATGTCAAAGACATAATGTCAAAATGAAATACAACTTTGAGAATAGATTCCAGATAAAATGTTGAGATACTGTGTAGATACAGTGTTGAGAAAAAAAAAAAAAAATGTTGAGAAGAAAAGAGAGTCTCAAGAATAACGGTGGAATGTAAGTGAGGAAATAACATCAAATGAAATGTTGAGCATATGTTTGATATACAATTACTAGAATAACTTTTCCAATTAATTTTTCTCTCAACATTTCAACTGTATCTTTGACATTTCAACCTTTATTTCTCAAATTGTGTAATGAAAAAAAAAATTTTTCTCCTGCCTGACCCTTCTTTTCTTGTGTAGTTTGTTAACTTGTTGGACCAGAGTCTTTTCTTTTTTTATCATATAGAAGTATTTAAAACACTATGGTCAAAGAAGTTCTAAAGGCAGCACAGTGCTGCTGTAGATATTTATATTTAAGTGCCTGCCAGTTTTGGATGGATTAGAAGTAGTGGTTGATAAGTTGATTTCGACATGTGATGGGTCCTTTGATTGGTGGCAAAACTGTAGATCTATCAAAAAACAGACAGTCACTATATTTAACACAACAGAAATCATTCTGTAATATAAATTTATCATTGCTTTGCACTTTCACTATTTTCATTTCCCTTCTACAGTTAATGAAACCCATGCATTTGTTGTATGCCCCTAACCTTTTACAGATGAATGTGTCACATGTCTCAAAATTTCATGTTAATGTATCCATATATACCAGATCAGTGAATGTGTTACCAATACCTGTTTTTAAATTGCTAATTATTCAATTTGCACTATTCAGTGCAGGATACAGACACTGATCTATGACTTCCAGTGTCAATAGTCATTATTTTTCTAGCCAATAATCAAACACATTTCTTAAGCAATGCCACCTTTCACCTAACGTTGTTTATTTTCTATCTTTAAATGCTTGTCCGAGTTTAGATTTCTGTAGCATCACAGCTGTGTGATCTCAGTACATGTTAAATTCCCTAAATAAGGTCTCTTCTCTATATTTTAAGTCTTTCTTTTACTCTACCTCAATCCAATTTCTATGCTAGCACTTAGTTCTTTAATATAATGGGGTTTTTTTGTAAGGGAAATCTTTTTGATTTTGTACAGTAATGAGAAATGTAAATATTAGGATTTCTTTGTTGTTAGACCAATATTTAATGCCGTTATTTTTGATTTAATGTATAAATATGCTTTTTTTTTTACGGCTGTAGGATTGGCTACCTATTGTTTTGCACAATTTGAAAATAAAATATGTTTTCTAAATGCAACATGTTTCTAAGTCTCAGTCTTTTATGTCTATTGAATGTACACTCTAAAATGGGTGTTTTTGAAGGATTACATTCTCAATTACTGCCAAAAAATGTATTTTTTAAATTGTTGTTACGTTGTATACTGTTTCTAGAAATATGTATTTACCTTGACGTGTGTTGCTGACCTCTTAGCCAGGTCACCTTTGTGAAGGAGATCATGATCTCAATGGGTTTTTTACTTGGTTAAATAAAGGTTTTAATAAATTTCATTGCTATATCAACTAGGATATAGATGAAGTATGTCATATGATAGGTGTAAGCTCCAAAATATGAGAGGAAAACTATAAAAATATGATCTCAAAGTCTAATGAAGCTAACGCTGACCACAGTATCAAGCTGTAATCTGTAGCATGCATTATGTGTGTGGTTTTAACCCAGGCCACCCAGGATTCACCGCTTATCTTTGGAAAAGTATCTCCAACCATGTTACCTTGCCATGCTCTTTGCTCCATGCTGCAAAATGAAGTTAAGAACTAAACTGAGGCAATCTGATTTAAATAATGACCACATCCACAATCTGCCAATATGACCACAGTTTAGATGAGAGGCACTCCGGGCGCTCAGCTAAAATCTGATGACCTTAGAGTTTCCTTTCTTACCCTGCAATTGACTGCTCCGTTTTATTCTAAAAGAACTTTAGGCCTTCATGGTGTACTTCTGTGATTACTCTTAAGGATGGATTTTGCCCAATGGAAAGCCCCCATTATTGAAAAAGGAGGCAAAGTACTACAGAAAGAGCTATTTATACATGCATGTGTGTTACAAGCTTAATTTGAAGTTGGTAATGGCACAATCAACTGTGAAAAAGTTATCAAAATTTGTGAAACATCTCTCCGTGACACATAACCCCCACCACTGGAAGTTATTTGGAAGTCACAGATGCTAGCTTGCTTATAGCAAGTTAAGCTAGTTTAAATGCATGCAACATTAAGGTACCAATCATGCTCTTCTGTGTTATGTAGGATATGAAGCAGGCAACTATGTTACATGGAGGATTTTCTACGCTATTAAATAAAATATGGTCATAAAATAACTCCAGTGTTTCAGTATCCTCCAACATTGTCACAGTCAACTGGTTACATATTGATGATGGAAAGGAAAGGAATAAAAGGAGAACAGCAGACGAAGAGGACCTGAAATAACTCCTCATACCTCCAGGGTTTATCTGAGGCAGATGTTTTGTTTCAGTTAAGCTCTGCTTGGACTAGCCTCAGAACCACTGACTGATAAACAGCTGTGACTGGATCGTCTGATGACTGTTTCACTCCCTTTGTCACTGGAGATAAAGATTTGTAGTCACCCTGTAAATCCACTGACTGCTCAAAAAAAAAAAAAGGTCAGCAGCTTGGTCCAACTCTGTGTGATCTTGTCCTCAAATGTGCTTTGCGTAATGTTTTGTATTGGCTTCACATTTGAGGACAAGCAAAACTAGAACCACAAGAGACTTAGGGATGTTTGTGGTAAATTTTAGATTTAAAAAAAATGAGATGATTCCCTGAATAATGGCACAGAAGAGACAAAAAAGAATAATGTTTTGGTCCTATATTATTGTTCCAATAAAACATTAGTTTCCTTGATTTAACTTAATCAGGACTCCACAGTGACACAGTTCTAATAACAAGCTCTCATGTCTTTTTACAGATTACTACATCATTTAAGTACAGTATTAATGAAGTTGTTTATATTTGCAGTGAAAAGTTTTCGACGAATACTAAAAATGCATCAGACTCTGGTTGTGGTTCCTTCCCTGCATGTAATTTCTTAATGTATTTCTACTCTCTACACCATTGTCCTATCCAAAAATAAAATAAAATAAAAAACTCTTAGAAAGAAAAAATCCCATCTGGCATCTCATGTGGAATTTCATTCGCTTCTGGTAAGACATCGTTGTGTTCCGCTGTGCCAGTGATGTTTTGTTCGGCAGGAGCCAGTTGGGATTGTGTAGCCTTCATGGAGGAATTTAAGATTTAAGGAGACTTAATTAGCTCGTCCAAAAAAGAGATAAGGTGGAGCTGTGGCTGATGTTGTTTTGACAGGGTTGTGCCTGGCCTGCAATGCAGAAAGATTTGTAGATAGAAAAGCAAGAAAGACACCAGAAATATTTGTTTTCTAATGGGGCATTTGGGATGCAGAGAGGCCATAAAGCATATTTTTAGTTGTGATGCTTGTGAACAACAGACCAACAAACCACCAGAAGAACAAAAGCATACTGCTAAACAGCAAAGCAAAAAACACAGCATTTGTTGTGTTATCTTTCCAAAAGGTAGCATAACCTCACAAGATGAATGGAGATTTTGGAAACCTTCTTTAAACTGCAGTGAAGGCTGAAGTAAGGAGGCGCACAGAGAAACTTCAGGAAGGTTTTCTTAATGAGGAGCAGGTGGAGCTAATCAGACAGAGGTGAGGCTGATTAGGCACAGCCGGTGGAGCACAGAAATCACACAGGCAGTAAACACACAATAGCAGGAAGTAAATCAGGAAATAGAGTAACTGTACAATCCGTGACATGATGAACAAACATCAGGAGACACTACAACTGAGAACAGGAGACTGGCATTTGGTGAGTGTAATACACTTTAACAGACTTTATTTTTCCATCAGGGTATGTAACCTAAACAAAAGACAAAGAGTACACAAACAAACAACCATCAGGAGACAGGACAGCAAAGTCAGGTGTTTTTCTTCTTCTTTTGGCAAACATGAAAGACTAGATTTTAAGCAGTGTTTATCCCTCTCTGATTCTGCCAAACCTCTCCACCAACCACAAAGTGATGAATCCTTCCGGAGTAATGTATCCTGTTTGCTGTTTTACTTGGTTGGGCCTCTTTTGTTTTTCCTTACTAGGAGGGCCTCAGCAGTGAATCTCTGGCCTCGCTCCACTGGGAATTTTGTGTGATTTCTGGCTCAGAAAGATGCAAACCCAAGCAAGAGAACAAAGCCTCTTTGTCAGCAACATGACAAGGAATACATGGTGATGGTGTGTAGTCAACCAAAGTGGAGAAGCTAAACAAAGATGAGCTGCTCTCGAGATCTGTAGCTGCGCCGACAGCTTGTCTTTTGCTCCCACAAAGCACTTACATTCTGGGAAGTGTGTGTTCAAGATTCACAGCCCATTTATCAAACACAAGAGTGTGGGCACATTCGCCACAGCAGTCAGTACATTGTGGTATGAGCCATAATCCATGCTGGTTTTTCCCGTTCATGAAGGACAATTTATGGAGAATGACTAAGAAACAGTCATCATGAATTGGTTTTACTTGTACATGACGAAATAATCACTGAAAGGCTAGATATATGAGTTTTTTTTACAAATGAATTTGAAATTGTTAATGCATGAACAATGTTAAGATTAGTCCCAACATTTTAATCATCATTTTTTAAAGTTTAGCATCTGTTGTTTGGGTTTTCTATGAGTAGCTCTCGGCTTATCTGCAGTACTATCTAGACACTTTTAGCACCGCCATAGACATGCAGATATTGCTGGAAATGTGCTGTCAGGCTGGGAAGGCTTGGGTTTTGGCTCAAACCAGCGTGAGACAAATTAGGTCACAGACTGGAGGAAACTGGTAGTAGATCAGGTTTGTAGACAGGAGGAAGTAGTGAGCTGATCAAAGGCTGCAGCTGAGGCTAAGCAGGGACAGTAGGTATATTGGAAATGTGTAAAGAAGAGCAATCTCATGCTGGTGTCAAACTACATGATTTCTGCAGAATTTATACCTGACCTGACAACTATAGGGTTCCAGGACCTGTGAAATTAGTCATTTTATTTATTGTAGTGCGTTAAAGTCAATGCAGTACAAGTGAGAGACTACCATACGACCACTCCTCTCTGTAATAAATCTAAAAATATAGCTAAGTAATAAGAGGGCTCATTCAATCACAATGATGCCATTGTTGTTGTGACAACAGTGAGCGCAACTTGCGACAAGGGCGGAGCCAGACTAAATTAGGGGGATCATCGAATTTTGGCAGTGCTTTATAGGCCGTTTACACAAGGCCTAAAACGGTCAAATCCGATAAGTTTTCATTGCGTTTTGGCCTTGCGTTTACATGGGAACTCTATGCGGATTGCCCAAATCGGTAAACTCTTAAAACCAGGCTCCAGAGTGGAGAGTTTCAAAACGTGTAAACCCATATCAGAGCGTTTTAGGGTGAAATGCTGTCGTCACCGCATGCGCAGTGCTCTTTCACATGAATGTGCGCGCATACCAGGAACAACAACAGCATCGGCCGTCTGCTGAGTAACGTGTGTGCCGCTTACTGTGCTCAGTTTGTTATCCAGACAAAACTATCCGGACAGATTTGTTGTCCGAACTGATTTGTTGTCCAGAAAAGAAACTCCTGCGTCTTTGGAATCCACTCACCATTGTTGTTTGTGAAAAGTTTTTCTTCTATGTATGTGTGTTGTAGCAGCGCTGCCTCTCTGTAAACCTACACTACCAACTTCTGAACAGGCATGCACGCTACAGCGTTTTTTTTCATCTCCAGTGTCTCCATCTGAACACGGATTGACTTTGAATATGCAAAGAAAAAATCTTTGCGTTCTAAGTCAGAGACTGTCTGTGTAAACGTAGTCTTAGGCCCTCCTCACACGAGGATGGCTCCGTATTGTCTTGGCTTCGGCATCAAAACATGTATCGTTGTTTACACATCGTATTGTACATAGGCTTGTGCATTTACATGACGACGCAAAATCCACGCAAAATCCTGTTGGGTTGCCCGTCTGGTTCTGCTCCGAGGTGGATTCCACGTCAACAAGTGCTCATGCGCGCGTAACATGCTGCGTCTCTGCATGAGCCCTTGTTGCTGTTGTTGCCGTAGCTGGTGTTGTTGGTGATCTGTGAGCAAATTTTGGTATAAAAGCCATAGCAATATTTGTAGCTACTGGAACAAGACCAGAATCAGCCCGGCTGCCGCCATTGTTGTTGTTGTTGTTGGTGTGTGTGACAGCGTGGGTTGGGGGGCGGGGAGGAGGAGGGGTGCTATGAGGTCACCGTCTTTCCCGGACTTATCTGTTTATACCAACTACGGCATGAAGACGAATATGCAGATATCCACTTGCAGACCCGTTTTCAAAAAAGATGCGGAGTCATGGACAAATACGCGTCTCCGTGTGTCAATATCACCAGATCGATAGTTTATTTTACCGGAGTCTTACAAATTCATACTCATGTAAAGCCCTCCTTAGCCTCAATTACACTTCACACATTTGGAGTCCTGAATTTAGGAGTAATACAATGTATTTGGTGTATTTAGAACCACTTCCTGTGCATCCGTTTCCAAATCAAGCCTGACAGAGTGACATAAACAATTTTCATGCTCAGTAACTTATTAGTTTTGGTCTTGTTTCCATGTAATGATACCATTGTGGATGCAGTAGCCTTAATAAAGTGTGTAGTATGATTTAATCGTGCCCAATTGGTTGCAGTGGTGATAATATGGATGCAGACCACAGTGAGACTTGAGGAGGGAAAGAGGAATCAGGCTTAAGCACAGTGAGGCAACTGGCCTTAGTGTGAGTGCACATATTTGTGCTGGCTATTGGGAAATGTAGGCAGATTTTAAGAGGAAACTTGTTCCACAGGAGAGCCTGCACTTACTACAGTATGCAAGGAAGTTTCCCTGCATTTCTTTTTTTGTGTATCATTTTCCTGCAATGCTAGACATCAAGAATACTGTTTAGTGGGAGTAACTATGGACTTGGGTAGGATTGTCACCCCCTGGAGCTTGCATGTACTGAGCCTGAGTCTGCTAAGGTGAAAACAAAGAATGAGTTTAGAAACACAGAAGTAGAAGATGAAGCACTGCATTCCAGTGCCAAGGGTGGTAGTATTTAATAACTCAAATTCATATTTCACCCACACACTTTTATTCACTGCTGTCAGAATATCAGATTGTTTGGATAAATTTGTGTCTATAGATACCCTGCAGTGAGTATCATCTAAACTGTTAAATTCTTTCACAGAAAGACAAGCTAAAAAATATACATATGTGCCAAGTCTCCTTATTGCCCCTTCTCATTCTGCGGTTCACTGATTGTGTACAAGAAAAGAACCTCTGAGGATAGAGCTATTTAAACAGACAATAACAGTGGGCCTGGAGGCTTGTTTACTTCAGTTTAATTTTCCATTTGTCTCGCTGCTCCGCTCAGAACAAAGTGGCGACAAACTCCTCTGCCTCTCATTGATGTACCAAACAGGGCAATAGCCGCTCAGGGAGGGGGTACAAAAGGAGCAGCCGACCATGATCGGCATGTGTTATGTGTCGGCTCCAGTGTGTGATGCTGGAAAACAAAACTCAGCTATGAGAGTGTTCTTTGTATCACCATCTACAGTATAATGAGGGCCTCTACATTTAGTCTGCATTACTGACAGCAGGTTTATGAAACGGTTTTTCCTGCACCCATCATTAGCCGATTATTGGACTTAAGGGAATCCTTTGAAGGTTTGAGTCATGTCGATGAGAAAATAGGGCCTTTTACCAAACCTCATCATTATGAACTTGGTCATCATGAAATTCAAGGGTGAAGGAAAAATTAAGTCTCTAGAGTGTCACAGTTTACAAAAAAGGACTCAGATGAACCTAAAGATATTTGTTTAACAAAAAAGATATTTTAAAAAATGTGAGGATCCAATAAAACTACTACTTAACAGAACATAAATAAATAAATAAAACCATTGGAAACTTCCAAAATAACTCTGGAGAACGTGAGAAGCACAAAAGGAAGATTTTCACTGGAGAGCCACAGGGAACCACGCAGGGACCTGACAGGAAACATGGAGGTAACATGCAGGATACAAACAGAACAAACTCACAAAGACACACAGAGGGAGGTGATCAAACAGGTGAGACTTACAGGGCACAGGTGAGACAGTCACCAAGATGGACTCAATCAGGGGCTGAACAAAGAAACACTGAGGGAAAAAAAATGAACACAAGAAAGAAGAGGTTTAAAGCATATTGAATTAAACAAAACTGCTGCAACCATGACATGCGTCTTTTTCTCCACAAGATGTCTTACGGCGTGTTCCCACCGAAAGCGTTGAAAGCTAGTGTATTCGCGCGTCAACTGAAATTGCGCCGCGCTAGACGCTCGAGTTTTGACGCTGGTACAAATATGCAAAAAAACGCTCACCGCTCGCCGCGGCATCGTTGCACGAAAAGTCCGCAATTATCGATTCATCATATCATTCCATCATCGAACATGGCTCTGACTACCACCATCACTGCTCTGTACCAGCTGTGGAGAAGTCACCTGCGGGCTAGGCACCGACGTCGGTACTGGATGCATGCTACCCTACAGAGGCGGTGTGAGCTCGGTGAGTTCCACCGTCTCTTGCAGGAGCTGCGTCTGGAAGACGGCCGGTTCCAGCGGTACTTCAGGCTGACTGTTGCCCAGTTTGAAGACCTGCTAGCCAGGGTTGGTGCCAGGATCTCCCTCCTGGATACCAACTACAGGCAAGACGGTCCAGCTGCAGCTGTGGAGCTGCCATCTGTCTCCGGTGAGTTTAGCAGTTTGTCAAATTAGCAAGACTCCGACCCCCAGAATGCCCTGCGTCAGTGACGATCTCCACGCTGATAGGCTGTCCCGGCGCGTTATTTCAACTCGAGTGTCAACCCTCGGTGAGCGGCGAGCGTTTTTTCGCTGGAGAAGCTTGCCGCTCAACGCTTGACGCTGCTCTATGCTCGCCCCGATGCAGCGTCAATTCGCGTTTTTAAGTTGACTTTGTATGTAATATCAATGTGCGAAAAATTCACGACGCTTTCGGTGGGAACACGCCGTTAAAGCTTCCTTAAATTACTTTTTTCATTTTTGTTGCACTGTGTGTTTGATCTCGTTTTCTTTTCATCTTCGTCTGTTCAATTTGTTGTGGTTGTAGTTAGCTGTTTAATTTAGTATGTTGTAGCCTCTTGTGTTTCTTGTATTCTGAATATTTATTTTCATTATCTGATCTTCTGTGTGTCTTGCACAGCCCTGGTTACCCTGATGTATGATTGTCAGATCTGTGTGTATAAAGTTTCTGTGTGTCAGCTTCCCTGTGTCACTTCATTCCTGCTTTTGTCTTGTTTGAATCCAGCTTGTGAATCTTGTTACCCTGTTTGTTGCCCTTGACACCTCGTGTTCTCTGCTAAGTGGTCAAGTCTTCATAAGATTAATGTATGACAGTAGATTATCATATTATTTCTCTGTGAAAACAGTGTTGTGTTCAGCATCCATGTAGACTGGATATATACATTTGGACTCTTCATGTCCAAATGTATACATGTGAACATAAAATTCCAGTATGTATTTTAATTTCAAGAAGGAATATTAATTTACTTTTGTGATATTTTCATACAGTTAAAAAGGAAAATGTGTAATTTTTGTGTCATTTGTAGTTTTCTTTTTTTTTTTGAAAAGAGAAAAAATAAAACAAGTTTGTTTGGAAAAATCTGAGAATGCCTTTTCAGCCATATTGCCCAGCCCAACTAAGTACAGTCAGAGGGTCTGAAAGCACACTAATGTTAAATTTTAACCTTTTTCTGTGTTCTCCAGTGTTTTTTAAAGTTTCCCTTGCTTGTTTTATAGATTTTTGTATGTTTTAAAAATAGGTTTTTTTTTTAAATTATTAAGATTATTATTATTTTTTAAACCTTTTTTTTGTTTTAAGAAATCATTTTATTTGTTTAATATCTGCATTTACTTCTTGTTCCTTGGTTTTCTTGGTGAAATTTTGACATACTGGACACAATAAAATTCAGTCATTGACTACCTATACTGCTTATCCCTTTCTGGTTCACCTGGGCTGCTGTCCCAGCTGACAGTGAGCGAGCGGTGAGGTACACCTTGAACTGGTCGCCACCTGGTCACCAGCCAATCACGGGGCCACATAGAGAGACAGAGGACCATTCAAACTCACACCTAAGGGCAATTTGGAGTCACCAGTTGACCTTACAATGTCAGCGGGAGGAAACTGGAGTGCCAAGGCAGAGCCCACACATGCACAGGGAGAACATGCAAACTCCATACAGACAGACACAGAGATCCTTTTACTATGAAGCAAGCACATTATTTGCTGTCTTCTGTGCCACCCACAGTATAGTTTCATGACTGTTTTAATGTGGACAAAAAAGAAATTGAAAATGATCTCAATGTCACACGTATTCAAAATTCAACAAATTCAAACCTTTAATGTTTTAAGAAGTTTTTTTGTGGATTGACACTGAGTGTATACTGTGATGTTGTCTTCCTGTGTGTTCTTACTCTCAGTTTGTGTGCCAAACCCTGCACAGCACAATAATAACTGTCCTTTTGGAGGTCACAAGTTACATTCCTAACACTCCTTGTCTCAAGCTCTTTTCAGGAACAGGAGATAAAGCAGCTTGACAACGAAGAGCTACTGTGGCTCTGTGTCTGCCAGGAAGGGGAAATAAGTACAAAAATGTTAGACTTTCCAAATTCTTCAAAAACTACATTCCTCATTTAAAAATACTGACCTCCACTTAAAGTATTGGCAGTTGATTTTCAAACAGTCCATGGAGCAGACTGCACAGATGTGACGCATAAATCACACAAGCAGATGCCTAAATGATGAACTTTGAAAAGGCTATACAACGGTGCTGTATGAGTGTCGCACGTATGGTACAATAATCTAACCTTTAGCTGTGGGCAGATACACTCTTGTGTTTGTTTGAAATCTTGTCATAAGTCAGGCCGAATTTCCACTCCTGATATGGCTCCACCGCTCAGCTGTAATTCTGAAGAGGGTCTAAATTCTGGACTCTAAAACTGTCTCACTGGAGAATTTGCCTGACAAAACTACTTCAACACCACAGTAGCAAACAGAGTAACAAACAGTTTGGTCAAATGTTGTTGCAATAATATCAATGATAGATTGAAAACATCCAATATTTGTTCATCAAATGTGCTTGTTTGGGCCAAAAAAGGTGCTTATGATGGTGTTTGAGGATGAAGAGCCCTCCACAAAACATTCCTGTTTTGGGATTGTTATTACCTTTGCCAAGGAGGTTATGTTTTGGTTGGTGTTTGTTTGTTTGTTTGTTTGTTCGAAAAATTATGAAAAAACTACGGGACAGTTTTTACTTAGATTTTTAGTAGATGTTGGGAATGGCCCGACTTAAAAATGAGTAGATTTTGGTGGTGATGCAGATCACTGCCATCAGCGAATAATCATATTTGCTCGATAACTGTCTAACTATAAGCAATATCAACATGATTCCAAGTGTTAGGTTTGGGTTTTCAGGGTCAATAGATCGTTTTATGATGGTAACTTTACCATGGAACTATTGCATATAGATGTAACAGCAATATGTGTACTACCTTGGCGATGGTTTGCGCTCTCCAAGTGCTCTATTTTTTAGAACACTTTGTTTACATAATTAATTGAACAGAAACAATAATTTTTCTCTTAAACCCCAAAACACTTTTTTGTTTAATTTTGTGTCATGCTCCCAAAAAGATGTAGTTTAGGAATAAGTTATACCTAAATTTATCAACTGAAATAAATTTCAAATAGAGTGAAACAGTTCTTCAACAGGTTTGAATTTTGTTTGAAGCAGTGCTTGGAGTGTGGGCAAGGCCCTCTGGTGGGATGCAGAGGCACTGCTGGTGGGCTTCATAGCTAAAACCCATGAGGCTTATATAGCCACATTTAAAATCGTCATTACATGCTGGAATACATTTTTACGTCCAAGATCTAACAACAAATGTGGTCTATACATTAATTACATTAATTATCTATACATTCATTATTGGGCCCATATAAATTTCAGGTTTTCAATTGGGCCATGGGGCACTTAATTTTGAGAGAGGCTGGTTTAAAGCACAAAAATGTAGTTTGAATGAGGCATCAGGCCCTTACAAATTTCGTCCTCAATTGTCTCTTTTGCATGTATTTGTGGAGTGATGAATCAGTATCTCTTGCTCTCTGTCAGCACTTTGGTCACTGAGGTGCTGGAGGGTTGATGCACGTTGGGGCTGAGGATGACAAAAGTAGCAGAGAAAGTAGAGTGGAAAAACAACAACAACCAAACAAGACATTTTCCACCAAACATGGATTTAAACATAAAGTGCTGTCTTCGATGGAACTACTATTTCAAAATAAAATCAATTGGTGCCACAGTTGTATCTCTTTACAACAAACTTCTACAGCTGCTGCGTCATCACTGCAGGATTTCAGAGTCATATTAACTCAGACTCCCACTGGATACCCTGAGGACACTTTTCCCATGTTACTGATGTCAGAGGGCCGTATGTACTTTCATTGGCACTGCCAAAACAAATGTCAGCCTGGACCTCCTTATCCAAGTCCCAGCTTGTGGTCGTGAGGTTATTCCACCAGATTCTGAAAGTCCCTTGCAAGCTGTCTTTTGCGCAGGGCTCAGGGGCACTCTGGGAAAGATTTAGTTCCCAGAAGAAAATAGACTGACAACTGTGAGACAGGTTTGCTTGAGCTGATGGTGACCTTTTCCCTTAAAGTTTGACAGTTTGACTGGCAGTACAACAAAGAAACCCCCCAACTATTAATGAACAATTAAAGGGCAGTTCAATTTCTTCTTATTAAACACAAACCATGCAGTTTATTTAAGCATGCACAGTATTTTACTCTTAACTCATTGTGTGTTTTAGTAGACAATTGTGTAACTTACTGTAGGTTTGTATGTGTATTTCACTGCAACAGGACTTTATTTTAAGTCAATTATTTCTAATCACAGAGAACCTTTCCATGTTGCCTTTGCACAGACCATAAACCAGAATGGTACAATGAAAGTCCCCAGCAGACAGATGACTATGTTTACACATGCAGTTTTATTTAAAATCTGGCTCACGCAAGCTGTATGAGGGACATGAAAAAAGAAAAAAAAATACTGGTTCTGTCTCCCAAAGAACCATAAATTATGTTTAGGGGATGGTGGTTTGACTTTGACGTATGAGCAAACCGACTTACTCACTATTTGCGACGTTGTCTGTCTGCTAAAACACAAGATCAGACTGCTGATGGGAATGAAGCCTGACACATATCAGCTACAGGGAGGACCCATTGAGGTTATTTAAGCTTAGAGGGTTTTCTGGATCACATTAGTGTTTCTGACTGACAAACAGAAATATATTTGTCACAGTGGAGGGAGGCAGCCAGGACTAAGTGTCCCAATGTCTTTGTTTTTGTCACTGACAGATCAAATCAAACAGAAAAATTCTGAGTGACATCAAACTTTAAGATATTTTTCATGGTTCACATCATCAGTCTTACACATCCTTACATGGGCCATTCAATCTTCTAAAAGTTGTGATTTTAGCAGTCTAAAAATATAGATCCTAAGATGCTTTGTCCTCTTTCAAGAATCTGTGTTTTTATTTCTTTCTACTGCCTCCAGCCATCTCTTGGTCTCTGGAGATGTAGTTCTGCTAAGTGGAGTTTGGATGAACGGACTTGGTAAAACCTTTTGTCGTAAAAGTTGCAAAGGAAGTTGAAGTTCAGGGCACATCTAGGAAACAAAAAGAAAGGTTGAATTTAGCACCGTCCATTTGTTGCCGACTGGCCCCACTCAGTCGGTTTACATGCACAGTTAAGAAGAGCTATGCTGCTTATCAGTTATGACATTATGAAACCTGACAGATGGAGCGAATACTAAGGATTATCCATTTATCATGGCACCTGTTAGTGGGTGGGATACATTTGGCAGTAAGTGAACATTTTGTTCTCAAAGTCAATGTTAGAGGCAGGAAATATTGGTAAATGTGAAGATTTGAGCAAGTTTGACAAAGTCCAAATTGGATGGCTAGATGACTAGGCCAGAACTGCAGCTTTTGTTGGGTGTTCCCTTTCTGCAGTGGTCAGTATCTGTCTTAAGTGGTCCAAGGATGTAATGGTTATGAACAGGATCATGGGTGGTCAAGGCTCACTGATGCACATGGAGAACAAAGGCTAGTCCATGTGGTCTGATCCAACAGAAGAGCCACTGTTGCTCAAATTACTGAAGAAGTTGATAGTGGTTCTGATCCTCAGTTTGCTGCACATGGGGCAGTCACAGGCCAGTCAGGGTGGCAGGTGGTCATAATGTTATGCCTGATTGGTAACTTGATTTGCCAATGTGACCGAAGTAGGCTACTGTCAGTGTCCCAGTGTACATGCACAGGGTAACTATTGATTTCATTAAGGCATGAAACAAGTAAGCGCGCTGATGAAAAATATAAAAAATCTTACCAGCTTAACAGTCCAGAACAGAAAAGCAGAGTTAAGAAGGAAGCAGGCTGGAGCAAGCAGGGAAGCGTCTGCACTCTTCAGAAGCAGGAAGCAAAAAAAGTGCAAAGTTAAACCTGTAAGCGGACAAAATACCACTTATGCTAATGCAATGTATTTATGCTAACATGTTTTGACAGGTATATTTGGGATTTGAGTCTTTACACTATAGGTTTGTAGACTGTAAGTGGCAGAGTCAGACTGCTGACATTATACACATTAAGCGTTTGCTGGCTCTAGAGGTGGGACTTAAAACCAGTTCTGGTTAAGAATCAATAACAGTAATCTATTTTCTTATGCCATATGCATGAAAATTCCCTTTGCAATTCCTTATACTTTGTTCTGCACACCTTGTATACCACTTATATATTTTGTTTCTATTTTTGTATTTTATTTTTCATTTGTAAGTACTTCTTATTTGTATCCTGCAGCTGCTGTAAATTTGGAATTTCCCCCTTTGGGACTAATAAATTAGTATCTAATTTAATCTAAATCAAGGACACCATGCTCCTATCAGAGGCTTCCAGCACAAATGATAACAAAGAAGTGAAATATGTAATAATGGCAGACAGGAGACATAGGTGGTTAAAACAGTGGATTATTTTACACAGTATGATGCAAAATAAACAACATCCAGTCTGTGTCTCTGTGATTTTATGCAAGGATGGAAACACCAGCGACATGCAGAAGCTTAATCCAACATAGCATTACGTATCAGAGATGCCATGTGTTTAACTGTATTGGCACTGAAAACCTTTGTGGCCTACTTCAAAAAATCATAGAAATCAATACCTAAATTGTAAAGTATCTGATCAATTAGCAGAATCAATAATGTAATTGGTATCAATGAAATCTCAACATTTTCATCCCTAGAAAATTTTGGCGCATCAGCATTCATAGATTCAAACTGATATCACAAAAAGGCGATGGCAAGAAGGAAGACACTGGAGACAAATAAGAGACTGAGTTGATGTTTTTGATTTTTAAACATAGCACCATGCCTCTGGTTAAGTTGCCCCTTTGTGACATGAGTAGCCCATGAACAGGTCAAGGCTAACATGGGTTGACTGCTGCCACTGGTCAATTAGGGAGCAAACTCAGCTGTGGCATGAACTAAGCTACCTGACAGAGAGGCATCCCCACAAGCACAAGCACAAAATAACAAAAAAAACCTATGCAAACGCTGTTTTGTACTTCTGACCTTGACCAAATGTAAAGAAATAACATTTTAAGACTTTAAACCATCAGCTTTAGTAAGGGTATGTGTAGAACTCTTTTTCAAGTCAACCCTGAATGTCTCTGTTTCTGTCAGTCATTGTCTAACGTTTATCCTTCTTTTTCTTTTGAGCTGTAAGTCTCTACCAAGAAAAAGTACTAGATTTATTTATCACTGGCAGCTCCGGTACTTTGTGGAGTTACTGGAGTTTGTAGAGTCCCGAAATATTTTCTATCACAGCACCATTTATCATCATCCCTCCCTTTGAAATTAATGAGTCTCTGAAGTCATTATGCAACACAGGACTGAAGGCAGAGCAAAACTAAATGTTCATCTCCTCTGTCTATTTGCTATGTTGCTTTGTATGCCCATTTTTTTTCTTTTCAGAAGAATAAATTAAGTGATTTTGCTTGCATAAGCACAGTTTGAGACCCAGTTTCATGACTGAAAGAAAAATAAGTTAGACTAAATACAGGGGTCATAAAACATAAATGGTTTAACCACATGAAAACATGACTATGAAATGTGTTTAAAGATGAGTCCTTAAAGATGACTTTCTCTGACAGCCTAAGCTCCAAAATCGCTCTAAACCTTGAAGCTCACATAGAAAAAAAATTATAATTTAGCATTCAGTTTTACTAAAAGTTTCCCCTTCAGTAGAGACAAAATCTGAAGTTAAATTCTATGAAGGACACCTGATGCACAGAAAGCATACACTTCGTCTGCTATCTTTTCAAGTTTGTTATACAGTGTCTCCCTTTCTTAATCTAATCAGCCTTATATTAATTCAAAAAGACAGCCCAAAATGATGACTTTGACTTTTTGTTTCAGTTATTTGATTAGACAACTGATTGACCCCCCTCAAGGTCAGACATATGTTCCCAGATTTTGGCCAGATGTTTCTTTAAGTCCAAAAAAGTGCCAGAAAAGGATCAAGGTGAAGTGTTCTGTACCTAATAAAATCTTGATTTTCTTCTGTTTTCCTTGTTAAGTTTCCAAGAATCCTTGGTAAGCCTCTGACGCTGGCAATGGGAAGTGTTGAAAGCAGGCGGGCAGTCTCGTCAGGTTGGACACAGTCTATGTTTGACTAAGGACAGAGCTGTAAGAGGGGAGCCTGAAGAGGTCCTGTGGGTCAGGTTAATTGCTGAGGCAGAGAGTTGAGAGACATTTGAAGTGGCTGAATCTGATGTGGAAATTATTAGATTTTAATGTCTTCAAGACTTTGTTTGTGAGCATTGCTTGCAAATGTTACCGTCATTTTTGGAAATATGCATAAGACAAACACTAAAGTGCCTGCCACTGCTAAAGCACAGTGTAAAATAACTGCACAGCTTGTTAACTCGGTGTATGCTCTACAGCTGGGCTCCTGATGAGCCCACACCACAACAGCTCAATACTCATCCTTCCATGTGTCATTTAAGAAATTGTCTGCTAGCGAGCCCAAAGAAGGCTTAATACAGATTTACATGACTTGAAGGTTTTTTTTTCCACATATGCAGAGAATTAAGACAAATGCTGTAAATCCTGTAAAGGAGAGAAAGGAAGAGCTCATTGAGGCACCAAATCTTTGTTGAAAAAAGTGCTTTTTCAGGAAAAACAAACTTGATGTAACTTTTAGATCTAAAAGACAGGACAGCCCCATAAAACTACAGACTTTAATACACTTTTAAAATGTTTTCTTTGAAAGATATTTGCCCATGACCTGTCTATGATCCCTTCCAACATAAAAACCCTTCCTCCCTCAGTTACTTGCTTAACTGTCTTGTCTGTCTGTTTGAAAAACATCCCCTGCAGATGTCATTAGGGGAAATGTCACCTTAAGTGCAAGCCAGTTGTACGTCCAGCCAACTGGAAGCTCCAGTGGAAGAGACGCATCAAGGCATGTCTGTGAGGCCACAATTAAAACTAAAACACAGTTCTGGAAAGGTGAAGCCCTATCCACTCCTTAGAGCCCCTTGAAACACAAATAAAGAAAAACTTTCCTCACTAGATATTTATGATCATATATACATACTATCAGCTATAAAAAAAATCTTAGGATTGATCCCTACATGGTAGGTGGGCTTTAGACAATAATTAATGATGTTATACATAACTTGGCCAATGAAAAGTTCTGCCTAATTAAAGTCAACAAAACTACTTTACTCATGTCTAAAGCAATGGCGTCCACGCCCACACAGTCCTGAGACATCTGCACTGCTGTTAAAATGAGATATTTTTGAAGAAGACTTTCGAAAACTTAGAGAAGTTTATTCTTTGACATTTTCAATGACGCTTAATGGTAAATTGAACTTTGAAATTTCTTTAAAATTTGCTTTAAGGGCACCCTGGTCAGACACATCTCAGTAAAATTTACACAAGAACAGTTGGTCCTGTGAAGGAGGAAATCATAAGGTTTACAAACTCCCCAATATTAGATCCATTTGTGTGTTTTATGGATGATTATTTTCTGTATTGTGATTCCTGGTTTCTATGGTAGGTGGTCCTAGTGCAAAAGCTATAGAAAGCTAAAAATGGAAAATCAGGTACTCAGTTAGTAGGTGAGCTGGTTAATGGGTTAAGCACACAGACTTTAGACCTCCATTTGTCAGGATCTATGTTTTGGTCAAGTTTCCCAGTCTGTCTTCATGTTTTATGTCTTGTCTTTGTGCTTCCTGTTTTATTTTGAAATTCACTTTTCCTTTCTTGTCTCTGTAGGTTTTACTTCCTGTCCCGGCTTCATCACTACTGCCCCCTGATTGTTTCTCTCCCAGCTGTGTCTCGTTAACCCTCATTACCTCTTGTATATAACCCTTGTGTTCTCCCCTGTCTTGTTGCCGGATTGTTAAGTACCAGTACTCTGTCTAGGCGATTTAGTTCATGTCACAGTTTCGTATCGGCCTCCTTTGTTCTAGACCTAGCTTTCTGTCTCTCGTTTTTGGATACCTCTGCTCATCTGCCTTTTTGTGTACCGAACCTAGCCTGTCTGATTGCCCGCTTTGTGTACCGAACCTTGGATTGTACATAAAACTCTGGTTTTTGAACTCTGATACGGACTTTGTGGTGTTCTTGTCTGGGTGTTCATGACACCATTGTTGTTAGGCGTGGTTTAACATAAAGTCTCTGTTCTGTTTCATTCAAGTGATACCTTTTGAAGTGTGTGTTAAGGAGAGGCTTTTTGTTGTGTATTGTGTATTAACACACTTGAGTATGACTACAATGGAAGTCTGTGGACTGCCATGCCATTCTGAAGAAGTCATGTCAAACATGGAAAATACCATATAGCAGCCCTTCTGGTGGCTAATGTTTGTTAAAGCATGACAGCCAATACAATATGAGTGGATTTTTAGGCGAGAAACTTTAAAACATGTTCTTGAGACATCTGGGACCTAACCTGACGAAAACAATATCTGACCTTTAATGCATGTGACTTTTAAAATATTGCACATTGTAGCTGTGAAGACTTGAATGTTGCTAGCTTTGTAGACACAAGCTTAATGGTATAGGGATATTGAAATCAGCTTTACTTTACTTAACATGCTATTCACTTTACATCTGTTTTCTAGCCTGTTCATACATTGCTCAAAGGTTGTCTTGTTGAGCTTCATCTCATAAGCCCAAATGTCAGACCATCGTTTAGTTGGATATGCTACATAAACCTGTTTGTCTATGTGAACAGGTGTTTTCTCAAGGCTTTATGCCATCCCGCTGACTGTTGATACTTCAGCTCTTCAGCCTCCAATCCAGCCCCTACAGGTTAAACTGCACCACACTTCAACTTTCTGAGTACAAATATATTTTTGTGTTTATATATGGACTATCCTACTTTGAATATAAGTAGAGCAACAAATATAGCTAAAGTTCTGCATGGTGAAGTTCTTGGAGGGTCTATAAATCAACACTCATCTTCTCAGCAAACACAGCTGCTCCTGCGTCCCCACGTCACCCCTCGATGTCTTACGCTCTCTGCCAGAATTCCCCTGGACAAATAAAGCATGCAGGTCAACACAGCAGTGGTGGCTGTTTTATGCTGATCTGTGCAAAGTAATCATTAGACCAGGGCCCAAAGGATACAGTGGTGGGTGCTGGTTGATGTGAGCCCTTCACTGTCACAACTGACCAGAGAAGGGGTTCACAATAATGAATAAATTCAGGAAGCTACACACTGCTACTGACTTCTGGCCCCATTCTGCATTCCAGACTCAGCTTTCCCCATGAGACGAGAGGTGGTGAAGGCGATCTATGCTTGGTCAGTGGGAACAATACAGCCTGTCGCTCAAAATGCAGCTCACATCGAGGCAGGAAGGTAGCTGACAATCACCTGACTCCCTGGAAGAAACGTTCAGGTCGAGACAACTGGATGAGTGGATTCCAAGAGGAACAAGTCAGCATCTCAGTGGAAGCAGAAGGTGGAAGTGAGACATAGCTGGTGTCCCTTGAGGAAGATGTCACCTTCTGGACTAACTGCACCAGTGCATTCAGCTGTGATCCAAAACTGGAGTGACTAGAGTCGACTGGGTCCATACCTGGCCTGATTGCGCTGTCACAGCTAAACCAGAGAGGGAGCCAAAAGCACAACTCACACATTACAGTCAGAAAAATCCCAAAATCTTTTCTCAAAAAACAGGTTCACAAAACAAGAGACCAGTTAGGATACAGGCACAGGTAACAAAATTGCCATGCAAAGGATTAATCAGAAAATATTTGTAGTGATCAAAAACATGGAGGGACACATGAGGAAGAATGCTGGAAAGCAAGGACATGATGGACAAAAGCAATCTGGCAGAGAACCAGTGGGCAAGAGGGGTTTAAATACACACACATTAGGTAATAATAAAGAGGTGGCCCAGGAGGAATCACAGGGAAAGGGAATCACAATCAAGAAGCAGTAGGGAAACACACAAAGTGGGGAGGGCAGGAAACACAGCCTGAAACGATAGACAAGGGTGAGTGATTTCAAAATCGAACATGAATGACAAGACATGACACATGAGGATTAAAAAATAAAAGGGTAACTCATCCTGAAACATGA
The DNA here is from genome assembly GCA_036419115.1 of Scarus forsteni. Taxonomy (NCBI): domain Eukaryota; kingdom Metazoa; phylum Chordata; class Actinopteri; order Labriformes; family Labridae; genus Scarus; species Scarus forsteni. Next base: position 9,875,261 of record JAZDUH010000354.1, read on the forward strand.
CATTTGTATGATATGCTAAAAGGGATATTTGCATCAAACAATAGTTCTGGAGGTGCTGGTTCTGCAGAGTGGTTGGCGACCAGATGCGTCTCATGTATGTGCTTCTGCCAGTCCGGGTTCGGGTCCGGCCTGTGGCCAGTTTGCAGAGTCATCCCCTACTTTCTCACCCCCTTTCACAGGCCTATCCACTGTTATTCTCCCCTATCAATAAAGGCACAAAACACCCCAAAAATACATTAAAAAAAAGAAGTGACACCTTCTTCCTTTTTCATTCTGTTTTTCAGTCTTTTATGTTTTTCAGCACTTTGTTTAAAAGTGCACTTGAAACAAAATTTGCTATTTTAATTATGACATAAAACACCTGGCCAGTAAACACAGTAGGAAGAGGGTGCAAATGCAGTGACGCACGAATTACATCAGGGTTAAATCATTTTTATCATCCAGTGTCAGCCTAGTTTACAATGCAGTGAGGTCGGTTTTCTCCTGCAAGTGTTTACGTCTGTGGTTGTTTATGACTTTGTTTGTGCTTGTTTTGGATGATTTAGCATTTAAGTTGTTCTCGTTAAAACAACTTCAATAGGCCATGAAACTTTGTTTTATTCTTGTACACAGGACTTTTTCAAAACCTAATTTCTTGTCCTTCAGCACCTCAAGGAAATTTGGAAGAATACAAGTACTTGAAGACACACAAATCCAAGTAAAAGCATACACGCTCAATTTAGCTCATTTTTGTTTGTGTCATGACAAATTTTTCATGTCAAAGATTACATACAAGATGTGTTGTCACAGCATTTCTACTTTTTACTGAAAGGGATAGTTTGGGTTTTTTGAAGTGGGGTTAAGAAGTGGGGTTGAGCGAGGTTGAGCAGGTCCACGGCAGCAGGTCATCCATACTAAAATATATGAACTGTTTGCAGGAAGTACCATGTATTTAATTTTGCTGATCTCTCTAAAGTCAATAGCAGGGACTGCATTAATAATCAAATGGAGCTAAAGGAAAGGCCAAATAAATGCAATCAAGTCAAGAAGTAACAAAAGCATGGAATAATTTTTAGCATCACTCTGAGACAGGATAGGCCTGATTTTGGCAATGTTAACAGGATGAAAAAGGCTGTTCTTGAAATTTGTTTTCTGTTGGAGTTAAAGGACAAATCCTGATCAAATAGAACCCCAATATTTCAAACAGTTGTGCTTGGTCCCATCCTAATGCCATCTAGGGCAGTTATATCACTAGAAAATGTTTCTCTAAGGTGTCAGAGCTGTCTTTTCTGAGTTAAGAAGAAGTAAATTCCTGGCCATCCAGATCCCTCTGTCCTTCAGACATTTTTCTAGTTTGATAACTGATTTGTTTCACCAGGCTTCACTGATACGTACATTTGGGTATCATCAGTGTAAGAATAAAATTAAAAGAGCATTTCCCGTTGACATCTCTGAGGGGAAGCATATATAAGAGTAAAACAATTGGACCTAGCACAGGACCTTGATTTCCATAAGTGACTTTGGTGTACACAAAAGACTCATTTTTGTTACTATTACACGTGTACAAACTGTTATCTATCAGATTAGAAGGACTTGAACCAATTTAGAGCAGTCAGTGTTGTCCCAAATAGTTCTTATTTCTGTAGAAGAGTATCAACATTTGGTAACTCAGTTGAAAAAGGGTTGGAGTACCTTGCATCCAAGGCCTCAGGGCATAGGGTTTCCCCCCCTTGGGCCCTTAAACTACACTGCCGGTAAACACTTAAGGATGAAGTAGGGTTTGCTTTGCTGTACATGCAGACAGGCCATGAGGAATGATGAATGGCAACGTGCTGACCCGGCTTATGCTCCAGAACCTGATCTGACCTGACCTGATACTACCTCAGAAGATGGTGCATATGAATGTGTGTACATATGCACCATCTTCTATCCTCTTTTTAACCTCTTAGCCACCCTCTCTTCAGAACAGTATAGTGGGTCTTCTAAATCATCAACACGTCCTTTTCATGGCTTCATCTGTATTAAGCTGGAAGAGTCTTGAAATCTGATACATATAAAGCAGAGATATCCCATGAAAGTGAGCTTAAACATTTACAGAGATAATAAATGACAGAGATAAGGGAGCTTTGAGATCATCTTTAAAACAGCATTTGAACTGCAGAGCTTGTGTATGTTTACTTCAGGATTGCTTTATATTTGACTGATCAAACAGCAGAGAACTGTTTGAAGCTTGAATATGCTCTGGCATCTCAGTGTTTGTCTCCATCAGTTGAGTGGTACAAAATTTATTGGACAGTACAGTACACTTAAGAGCTAAGAGCAGACATTCCCTTTGTTCATGTCCAGTTAAAAGGCTGCGAGTCTCCAAACAATGGAGTTTGATGCCAAGAATGGATAAAACTTCCATTGTGTTGGCTTTACCTCCAGGTTTTTAAGGTTAAGACGGGCCATAGTAATTTATGGTGATTGTCAGGGTATAATATTTCCAAGCCTTACTTAGGTACCTACGTCAGTATTTCTGGCTCTTTCTTGTGAATATGATGGTATTTCTCACAAACACCATGAGGGATTTTCTCCATACCCTGCACTGTTGTCCAACCAAACTAAGGATTGATAAAATTAGATTTTGGAGGTGACAGGCCAAAGCTTAAGCTCATTGGGTCCCATGTTCATCCTTTGCTTGTGAGCAGAACAAGAAAGTTCAAGGGATTTTTTCATGCCTACCATGGATGTCAGTACTGATTCATTCAGAAGTCGGTGTTTAAGGTCATTGGATCCAAACCAAATCTTGAGAATCCTCAAACTTTGCAAAAATTTCCACTCTTCACCACTCATCCACTCATCACTCTAGAATTTTGACCCCAATACTCATAAACTCTGTGAGCCGTAGTGTATAACAAAACCTTTACCCACCCAATGAAAGATTTGTACCTATTGCGCAATCATGAAGACCAGACCATTTCTTTCCTTGACTGGCCGCTGTATATAGAGGCATACCTACCAACTGTAGTTCTAGTTTTTCTAATTTAAGTTTTGTTGCAGTGTGGCTGTGGAAGGTGCCTTTCCAAATTTCACTGCAATACTTTTTCTTTAAAATGTTACTAAAATGTCTTTCTTTCTAGAATATTTTAGCTTATTTTTTCTCTAGTTAGACATCCAGGACCAGATTCAGGTGCCACCTTTCCTCACAGGGTCCCTCATTGAAATTCAAACCTGATGAAACAGCTCTCTGCACAGCTATATTTAGCTGGACCTGTTTCCAGTCGTAAATCCATAACACAAAGAATACCTCTGTCTGTCTCTGTTACCTGAGAGGTCACTGAACACATCTGGCAGGTGGACTTTACTGGGCCTGATGGAACAGAAAGACACACACTGTCTTTCCTTGCCAGCTCACAGAGGTGTTTATCATAAGGGGACTATATATTCTGGACAGAGAGTGAAATACTAATTTCGTTACAAGATGATGCAAGAGATAAAATGTTTTGTTCACTCATTACATTTTCTTTCCTGTTTTCCAGGGGGCCCTTTAGGTTATGTCAGATAACATGTGAGACATGCGAGACAATTAGACCAAAAAGACAATTGGAGAAAAAGGGATCATGGCAGTTTGCCATGATCCCATTAGTTTTTATCACTTCAGGGACACCAGTAAATCAGTGATTATATCTGAGTGATTACACCATGTACATCAGCTGACATGGTGGTTTTCCTGTGTAGCATTTCCAACTCTCTCCACAGTTTCAGATGCTATTAATTATTCACTCCATCCCATAAAAGCCCTAAGATAAAGTATCACTTGAAAATGAAAACATATGTAAGAAACAAGTCTGTTGAGTAAATCTTCATCTATTTACCCAACATTCCAAATTCAGTCCCCTTACAAATGCACAAAAATTCATAGAAGCAAGCATTGACCGTTATATCCCTTATAAAATCTTTCTTTTGTGTGCTGATCCTAATGAAAACAATAAGACCTGAAGTGGACTAGTAATTGTAAATGTTTTTTCAGTTGGTCTATTCTGCTGTTTGCGACCAGATCATTATTTCATTGTGATTTTAATTTATTTAGTTTAGTGTTTCTCTGGTTAAAAGTTGTCAGTAGCTTAATGTGGCACACATCTTAAAAGTTTGCAAGTTCTTCTGGCATCATTAAAAGATTTTAAAACAAGATGGAAATTAATTTGATTTTTACAACCCCTGATGTGATGATGTCAGTGTTTTCCTCCCTCTCCAAACATCTATAACCAAATATTACTGTGGCACAGCTCAGGTCCTTTTTTATTCCTTACTAGAGAACCAAGATAGTCTGTTGCCATCCAGAAAATTACGCAATATTTATACTCCAGCAGATATCCAAGACTGTGAAGATTGCCAGTCTCCTCATCCAAAAATTCTAACAGACCACATGCCGGTGATACAGAGAAATTTTCTGCAGGGACTGTGCTAAAGAACAAAGTTTACACAGTCATAAAACCTGTATCTGTGGACCATTTAGTTGTGAGACAGCTCAGCTTTAAAGAGTGATCAGTCTGCTGTGCTGACAGATCAATACATTCTGAGCTCACCAGGCCTCTGGGAAGATAGCCAACATCACAGCAGTGTCACAATAAAACCTTTCACCACTGATAAACCCTGAAACCTGAGTATGTAGAGAAGCACATCTACACTTTCTCCTGTTCCCGTTTGAAAGCACCAGTAAGTGTATGAAGAATGTAAGGACGGGCTCAGCAGTCTATTTTTTTTCTGTGATCTGAAGAATATCAAGTTGGATTAAAGAGACATTATCTGTGGCACAGTGTTTGGTTCAAAACAACACCACCCTGACAATCACCTTAAAAAACTATGTCCCGTCCTAAACCTTAAAAACCTGGAGGTAAAGCCAGCACAATGGAGGCTTTATCCGTTTTAGAATTAGGTCATCCAAACATATATTTATTTCAAGTGTCCTTTTTTTCAAAACTGTTTTTATTGAAATTTTACAGGAAAATATACAGTAAACATAAGTGTATGGATAGAGCTTAACCCCATAAATGCCAGTTTTTGTGAAAAAATGTGACTCAAAAAAACACATAGTGAATTATTTTCCATCCTGAAGATGGCATAGTGTCTGATGACAGGACATGAGAGAGATTTGATTTAAAGTTTAGAGGGATTAACAAAATTAAATACATGACAGTTCCTACAAAACAGCGCACATGACCTTGACAAACACTCGTGGATGACCTGCTGCTGTGGACCTGCTTGTGCTCAATCCTGCATCAACCATCACCAGAAATGACAGCATTTAACAAAAAACATACTTTTAGACCAGCTGTTATATCATTCAACATAATTCCTCTCCAGATTATAATCTGTACAGATATTAATGTTAATATTGGATTGATCTCTCTATTCATGGCTGTTTTGATTATTCATCCATAGTAACTATCTTTACAACCATATAGACATGAGGACCCTCTTGGAAATAAGATGCCAAATCTCAAGGCCTAACCTCTGATAATTTTATATTCAGCAGAGACGAATATGATGAGGACAGGTCTATGTTTGGTCCATGGATCTACCACTACCTTCAGTTCTTACTTTTGTCGACTTGACTCTGCCCACTTCCCTTCTTACGATCACATTCCCAGCACAGCTACTATGGATGACTGTTCAACATGAGACTGGATCTGCTTAAGATTTCCAGATGCTAAACAGTGTTTTTTTGACAGTTTTTTTTGCCACTGCTTCTGTAAACCCTGTACAGACATGCTGTACCTTGTGTATATTACATTTGTAGGGGACCTTTGTTTGCTTTCTTGTGTATTGATATTTAGTTACATTAGTGTAAAAGTGCATAATATACAACATTTACTTCTTACAAGTTGGAAATGAAACTAAACTAATCAAAACTTACATAAGACAAGATAAAAGAAACCATTTTAGTCTACGAAACGCCAAAGAACATACGAACCATGAAGGCAAAGTTAAAATACTAGTTTCTTTAACAAAACAAAACATATTAAGTGCATTTTGCCTTGCTTTCATTTCTTTTATGTTGATAAATGTATATAATTTTGACATCCACTGGATCCTCAGATAAAAAAGGAAAATAAGTAAATAAGGGGGATCCTGGATAATCTCTTTACAAGTATAATTAGCATGGTTGAGCATAGACAGACATTTCCTTTGCAGTTTTCTATAACAATAGTACCCCCATCCCCCTGAGGGGCTTCTGGTATAAATGTACAGTATACTTCTCTAATTTGCTTGGGTCACATTGAATGCTGTACTATAACTTAGAACTTAAGCCAAAGGCAAAAATATAGTAGAATAGATGAGAAAAATAAATCAGCAAAATCCTTCCTCCAACTATTCATGTTGTACTTATATTTGAGCACAGGCTATACAGCAAGTTGATATAATATTCCACAGAAGACTCATTTTGGACATGGTCATGTAGGACCACATGAAGGGAGACTCACGCTTCTTTACCTCCTCTGGTTTGATTAATATGCTCCTGATTGGCTGCTGAAAGGATCGATGGCTCTGACATCTGCTCCTGTAGTCTGACTTAGTGGAGCCACACTGGAATCAGTCTGAGTCAGCGCAGATTGCTCTCTTTCTAATAACTATCACAGAGGGGTCATCAACATGGGTCGACATCTGCTGCAGTAAACACCGTTCACACCATCAGGCATCCAAGCTGACATGCCCCCTTTTTATTGTCAAGGTGAAAGCAGGGCAGCTGATGTCAGCACTGAAATATCAAATCAAGATGATAATATCAAGACAGGTTATCAAAATCAGTTTAAAACTGCACATTTTAGAAGTTGGAATTAGATATTGAATACAAATAAATAAATGAATAAATGTATGTTACATCTACAAATCATCATGTTTTTCTTTACATATATGTTTACTGTCTGTCAGTTTTCACCATCAGCTTTTCAGAACTTTCTGTTCCTTCTAGTATCATAAACAGAAATGCACTGTGGATATATATTTCTTTTTAAACAATGTTTCACACATTAGAGTCAGGCAAATTCCAATTAAGTTGGGACACTGTATAAATAAAAACAAAATACAATGGTTTGCAAATTCTTTTAACCTATTTTCAGTTTATATACTACAAAGACAATTTATTTAATGTTCAGAGACTTCCCTGTTGTCTTTCAAATTTGTACTTATTTTAAATCTGATGCCTGCAATATGTTCCTGAAAAACTGGAACAGTGGTGACAAAAGACTAAAGGAGTGCTCGAAAAAACAGCTGTTCGAAACATCTCACGGATGACCAGGTTATTCGGAAATCACTGCATTTAAGCAGCAAGGCCAAAAACCAACAATGAATGCCCGTGACCTTCAATCCTTCAGGCAGCACTGCATCAAAAGCTGACATTATTCTGTTAAGGATTTTACCACATGGGCTCAGGAACACTCAATACAACTATTGTCAGCTGACACAGGTCATCGCTACATCCACAAGTGCAAGTCAAAACTCTACCAAGCAAAACAAAAGCCACGTATCAACAACACCCAGAAAGACCGCCATCTTTTCTGGGCCTGAGCTTCTGAGACTGACTGACCTAAAGAGGAAAAGTGTGCTGTGGTACATACTAGTTTTTCATGGTGAATGACACCAACATGGTCCTAACAGTGAACAAAGCTACCCATCGCTCATTTAAGGTAATTGTAAATCAAACAATAAGTAACTGACAATTGTGTGGACTGATTTTCATAGTAGTCATTTCTTAGCATGGCATGTATTGGCTTCTGCCAAAATTTTAATGTGACAGAGAAAAGAAGGATCTTGTGGAAGCAAAAAAAATGTTTTCAGGAGATGCTTGCAGCTTTTTTTTCAAGCAGAAAGCAGAGATGAAGTTTGAAGAGGCGTTGAAAACCCTTCTCTTATGGTTTATTTCCACTCTCTAATATCCAGCTGTGGATAACTAGAGGACTGCATCAACAGTCACAGAGCCAAGGGGCAGACAGTGGGCACTCTGTCCAGTGTGCTGCGGAGGCCAGTGTGCAACAGGTAGCACTACACAGTTTCTTACCTCAGATACAAAATTCTGAGTCTGAAATGGAAACAAATATGCCAGATAAAATATCCCTTCCCAATTGCTGGAAGTCATGTTGATGCAGGCCAGTAACAGAGGGGGTATAGGGTGAATTTTAGGTAGGAACCATTCAACTCTGTGGAGGATTGAGCTATTAGCCTGATTCTGTTTCTTTTGTAAACTGACAAAAACCCCACATATGCAATAATGTAACAGCTTATTTCAGTGTGTAACGTGACCGACAGAGCAGATGTCCATCTTCTATTACTTTTCTTTACCTCTATTGTCCCTCGCTGCATCTCTTTCTCCCGTGTTCCCATAATGTTTCAACTGAGTTATTCCTTTTTTGAGACAATTTTCTTTCAGATATTCAGCCTGAATTTGATTTGTTCTTACCCCCTTTACTTATTAACAGTAGGGCCACATATAGACACAGACAACCACTCCCACTCATACCTAAGGACAATTTAGAGTCACCAGTTAACCTAAAGAGCATATTTTTGGTCTGTGGGAGGAAGCTGAAGTGCCTGGAGCACACATGCATAGGAAGAACATGGAAACTTCACCCAGAAAGGCCCTGTCCGACCCAGGGATCAAACCAAGGATATATATATATATATTTCTAAGTACAGCAGAAATGGAGGTTTGTTTGCATATTTGAGGAAGAGTACTATAGAATATTATAGATAAAAATGTATTCAGAGACAGCAGGTCAGTTTTCTATTCTGCACAGTATTATCATTTACACTGAAGCATTAACTGTGATCCTGTCTCATGTATACCTGCCTTTGATCTGCTAATTAGACCCATTCGGCTAGTCTAGCATTCCTTTATTTTATACTTGAACCCGTGTGTAACATATTTTAGATATATAATATCCAAAACAACATTGTGCCACTGTCACATATACTTCAATTTCAAAGTTATGTTCTAACAGTGGTGTGTTCAGTTAGCTTTGAATATAGAAAACAACCAGACTATTTTGTGTGTACATGAAATTTATAGACCTAAATTAAACATTAATAAATTATCTGGTATGTTTTCTCCCTTTTTGTGGTATCATTCAAAGTGTTAAAAATGTGGTCTCTATCCAGTGCAGAAATTCTCCCTACATGCCTTGTTTTGCTTTAACCTTCACAACTCACATCTGGCAACACCAATGCTTTCCTCACTTCTCATTTATTTTCCTTCCCAAACACACTCACCCACACCTTCTCTGAGCTTCATTCTGACCTCGCAGAATCACGTGAGACTGCTGTGAACTCACATAATGCTCTGTTGCTCCCAGTCCCCAGATCTGATCTCACCTCAGAGTCTTGTCACTGACACCAGTAGTATGGCGAGTATGAGGGACGTGTTCAGATCCATGAAGCAGTATCTCCTCCTGCTGGTGGAATGGGCCAAACACATCCCAACACACTGCAGACTCTCTGTAGATGACATGATACAAAGGTGTCTGAAAACATACTAATATTAATTATCAATGCAGATTTATTTCCATTTTAAGTCAGGGCTGTATCTGTGTCTATGTAGTGGTGTTGGAAAATAAATCCATAAAATCATCTTGTCCAAGCAAGACATTCATTCCCTTATGACAGCCTTTTCCTCTGGGTAACATGGATGCAGCTTTTAACTGTGTAACTGTGTGCATTAACAAAAGAACACAAAGTAAATTTTATGATTGAATGCTATTAATCTGAATGCATTATTGCATCTTCATTGGGAATGTAATGACTCTGTGACGCCTATGAGAGATGCTGAGGGATTGATGTGCAGAGTGGCTTTAAGGATCTAAGAAGAGTTGATACAACAGCCTGTCAGAAGGCTGAGCATCACAAAGAGTTAGGATTGCAGAGGGGCATTGTCTGATTTCCATTAGGTTTATTAGCTACATTTTAAAGACAGTGACTTTGACTTTTAATGCATGAGAAAGACTTTTTTTTGCCTGTGTTCCTTCTTGGGTTGTCATATTCCTTTGCTTTTGCATTTGTATGGAGCTTTAAAAATAAATGATACAAAAACTAACAAAATTTAAAATAAATTAAATTAAATCTACAAGCAGTAATGGTCGGGCTCTTTGCCTATTGCACATCCCTTTGCCAGTTTGAACCATTTATTGCACTAAAGTGTAGATACAACAACCATTTTGTAGGTTTCATTTGACCTCCTATGATCTGCCCAAAGTTACACTGACATGTGCACCTGCCTGTAAATTCGGCCAGTTCTATCAATCTATTTCTGTAAATCACTGAGCTTTCACTCACATGCTTGATTTGACCTTTTTAAACAATGTGTATCTGCAAATATACTGAAATAAAAGAAGTAAGGGAAATAACATACTTGACTGTAAGAACTATGTACTTGCTTATCTCTTAGCTATCATCAGAGAATAGCTTTGGCCACTGTGATGTTTGCATGAGAGGGGCTTAATGCGGACATTATGCTGTCAAATGTAACACAATACACCAGACACTGTGGAGGCAGGAAGTTCATAAGTAAGATCTCTCTTGAATTTTTTGATTAAGGTTTGTAAAAAGTTGAAGAACATCTTGAAGTTTTTATCATCTGGAAAAAGTAGTGTTGGCTTGTTTTGCTGCCTTTGTGGTCCCTCTTGTTCAAACATATAAACACACTCAGATCCGTCTGTTGCCACAGCTCTGACATGCATCTCAAACTAGCAATACATTTACAGGACATTATTTTCAGTTTTCACTGACTTGCATTAAAATAAGTATGTATCAGTGCATCTAAGCTTTAATCTGCTGAACACCTTTGCTGATGTTTGTCTGGCTCTCATTTTAAATTTGCCTGCAGCCCCCACAGAAGGGCACTGAGGTGAACAGGCATAAAAAATCCTGCCAAAGCAACCACAGCATACCAGAGACACCTGTTTACACCAACAAACAACTCAAGAAGCAGTAACTCTTCCAGAGCCAGGAGAATTACTGAGAGTTGGAGAGAGAGCAGAATAAACAGCAACATAAACACCTACAGCACTTCATGTTCAACTCAGTGTAGGAAAGGCACAAGACTGTGAAAAAAATATTGAATTATGAGTTACTACCAAAGGAATACAATGCTTTTGTTTTCATAATAAACCCTTTAACATGTAAAGCTGGCATGACGTTTGTCTTAATCAGGTGCAAAAAGTTATTGCCAGAGGTGTTCCTTCTGCCAAAGTGACTTTTCCATCAATCTCCAGCAGAGGGTGCAAACGCCACTTTAAAATACTATGTACAAGCCTCTGTGAAGCTCAGGTCTGATTTTTTCTAAAGCAGTTAAAGTTATGGCTTTGTCCTCATTTTTCCTGACTTTTAAAGGTTTCATGATTCAAAGGTGTTTTTGTAAATGTAGCTATGAATAATTACTGCACTTAAATCCACCTCTCATGGAGTAATTGTTTGCTGAACTGTAGAATGAAAATGAAAATATATACATTATTTATATCAATGCCTCCGCAAACTGCATTAATATTGTTTGATTTGAATTATGTATTCAACTTTTTACTGCATTTTTAAAGTTCACAGTAAAACTTGTACTTTCATTGAACTTATTAAACAAGTTTTTTGGTTCATAACAAACACAAAATATGTATTTCAGGACTTGTAACAAAGTCTTTTTTTTAAATAGCTAAACAGGTGAGAAGCCCTAGGGCTATCACTGATGCCACCGATCCAAAGTTTATCTGTTATCAAATAATTCATGCAAGGAGGCCCATTTCAAGGACCAAGCTACTTCATACCTTTGCTCGTAGGTCTGAGAACTTTAAAGCATCAAAGTGACGTAATGACAGATGAGGAGTTTGTCAGCACAGAAACTGGTGAACTACAATGACTCACTAATTGCTAAATAACAACAAAAGCTCCATCACACAATGGAAGCCTTTCTCTTCCTTGTTAATGTTTGTTTTATTTCTTAATCACTCAACCCCAACTAAATTATAGAAAGCAATTCATCCTTTATCCTCCCCTTAAGTCAACAGCAAACACATCCGCAGCACTGGGAGTAATCTAAACAGCGCATTGGTTGTTGATTCTGTGATCCTGAAGATTGATCATGCTTTCTTAGAAAACACCCATACATCACATAAATTAGGTTAGCTAAATAGTGACGTGTACTGTTGCTATTTAATGTAATATCAGGCCTGTGACATGTTGCCTAAACCCAGTCAACATTGAATGTAGTTATATAACATTATATAATCCTATAAAGCAAAGTGGTTCTGTGTAATGAGGTGAAAAAATCCCTGTCTTCTCTAAGTTCAACTCACAGTTACATTTATTATGTATGCTTACCTTGCACTCTGTTCAGATGGGTACAACTTATTAACTAACATAAAGAGGCCAGATTCCTTTCACCTAAGAGACAGACTGCTGCAGCATTGGGACACTGTGGAGGGCATCAGGGACAGACAGGGTTGTATTAAGTTCATTTATTCAACTTTTTGTTAAATATGGAAACATTCTGAATTCCTTTTAAAAATAATTCTAAAATAGATATATACATTCACAAGTTTTCATGAAAAAAAATCTGAAGAAGAAATGCTAAGCAATTCATTTTTCATCCTTCAAACATGAACGTTTTTAGTCCTATCATAGGTCTCTCTGTAAGATTTAAATTCACAATCAGCCCTGCAGTTCAAAGATTTGCTGATCAAGCAACTGGAGACAATAAAAAGCAAATGTGCTTGTTGGAGAATGAAAAGTAGAGAATATAACCAGAGCCCCCAATGGCCAAAGTGGGACCCTAACAAAAACCGACTCACATCATGTATTGATGTATGACGTGAGTCCGTTAGTTCCAGATTACCTTTTTTTTCCAAATGCACTTAAAAACATCTGGGTGCTACATCTGGGTAGCATACTCTTAAACTGTAGTATTGTTTATTGATGGGAGTTCTTGTAGGTGAAGAAAATACCCTTTGTATTTGGTACAATACTTCTGTGTCACAAACTCTTGCAAATGGTGGCTTACTGTCGGGGAGGAGAAAACTTTCTACTGCATCTGATATACTTAGTGGCCATATGGAGCTCATACAAACCCACTTACAAAAAAACGAACTGTCCCTTTAAGGTATACCCCTAACCAAGTGGAAGGGACAAGAACTTGATCAGTCAAGTCACTTCAAATGTTTCTCTGTTTATGTGTATGTTTTTGAGGTACATAAAGATAATGCAATAATAGCACACATATTATTTACTATAAACTTTTAACTCCAGCACTATATGCTCTTGAACAAATAGGTTTACAAAAGAGGTCATACCTCAGAGCAGTTGTGTTCAGTGAAGAACATTTTTTATTCTGCTACATTAAATGTTTGCACAATGACTTGATCTTATTCTGTACCTGGATCAAGATAAAGGAATACTAAAGTACAGGACGTTTGTGTAAATTCTCGTTCATCCATGTCATGGTTATCTTGAAAATTCAAAAACAAGGCAACTGGACAGTGTTGAGTTTTGGGAAGAAGTTTCACTTCTCATCCAAGAAGCTTCTTCAGTTCCAAAAGGCTAATGAAGGAAGCAGATACTTATCCTACTAGAGGGGAAGACGACAACAAAAAACATACAAGTTTTAGTATGAAAGTACAAGTGTAAGTCTAGTATTAATGTACTTAGTCTTAAGCTGCCTACACACTGAACATGATTATGCGACTTGGGCAACCACTAAACATGTAAAGTCAATGTACAGCTGCGATGGGGCGGGGGCAATCGTGTTGCTCTTCGTTTTGCCGCCAAAGTTGAAAAATTTTGACTCTTCAGGTGACATCTTGTGTGGCTGTGGAGCAACAGCCAATCAACGTTGTGTGGGTGTGTGACGGTACCCGTGACAGACTCTTTTTATTCCGGTTCACAGGGTGACAACCCATGTCCATGGGGGAAACATTCGCTAGTGAGTGCATTAGTTTTAGCCTGGACAACAATGCTGGACCATGATGCTCCTAACAGCACACATACAGTACAGGCCAAAAGTTTGGACACACCTTCTCATTCAATGTGTTTTCTTTATTTTTATCACTAATTACATCGTAGATTCTCACTGAAGTAATGATGGACACTTGTTTCTCTTAACTTAGCTGATTGGTTTTTGCCATAATATTAATTCTAAAAGTGTCTAATAGGGCTGTCGGTTGTGCATCAGCCTGACTTCTGAACAACACAAATGATGGTCCCAACCCCATTAAAATGGCAAGAATTTTCATTAATTAACCCTGGAAAGGCACACCTGAGAAGTAAAACCATTTCAGGTGACTACCTCTTGAAGCTCATAAAGAAAATGCCGAAAGTCTGCAAAGCAGTAATCAGAGCAAAGGGTGGATACTTTGAAGAAACTAGAATATAAAACATGTTTTCATTTATTTCACACTTTTTTGTTCAGTACATAATTCCACATGTGTTCATTCATAGTTTTGATACCTTCAGTGAGACTCTACAATGTAATTAGAGATGAAAATAAAGAAAACACATCAAATGAGAAGGTGTGTCCAAACTTTTGGCCTGTACTGTATATTAGTATGACCTTGAAAAACAATCACCAATGTCCTGCTACAGTGGACCTGCTTGACTCTAAGGGCTTTGGCCTGTATCACCCATCAACAGAAATTACACCATTTAACATAAATTCATACCTTTAGATCAGTTATTTAATAGCAGTTCAGCCTGATGATGCTATATTAATAAACTTCCTTCCTATATGCTTATACTTTCTTCTATAACAGACAAGAAGGTTTTTTAATTCATACCTTTACATGTTTCTACAGAGATCTCCGTCTTCATCAGAAGCGTCTCCTGATGTTAGTGTGACATGTCCTTTCAAGACAAAATTAATGCCATAGAAAAAGTAAGTATGAAGGTCTCAATTTACCAAACTTTGACAATCCCAGGCTCTGATTATAACCTACAACACAAAACATTTTTCATGCAATGGATTGAAAATAATTCCCTTGTAATGTTTTTTTTTTTTTTTTGTATTTTATAAAACTCAGCTTTTTAATTATTTTTAACAACTGGCATTCAAGGGGTAAACATTTTGAAACCAATTAAAAAAATGTTATGTATGGTTACCTAAGGTAAGGTACCATAGGTAATAAGTACCTATGGTACTAAGAATGGTCATTTTTTTCAAAACAGTATTCCATTACGAAAAATGTCTGTCTATGGTATTGAAACATAATGATAAGCATTTTGTTTAAATTTCAACCCTTCAATGCCACTTTTTTGTGTGAAAAAAATTGATTTTTATAAAAAAATACAAGCTTACTGGAGTTACTAAGAGTAATCTTGTAAAAAACAAAAATAGTACAATACATTCATACATAATTTTCTATGGTATTATTTCTTGGCTAAAGGGATGCAAAAGGGTAAATCATCAAATCAGAAAATGTCTTATCTTTTGCATTGTGTCTTTTTGAAATATTTCATATTGCATTGTATCTTTATCTGTCCTCCCATAAAGTGTATTGTGTTTTATCATATTGGGACAAATTGAATTGTATTGAAAATCATATTACATTGTGAATCATATCAATTTATATTATGTATCATACTAAATTGTATTGTATTGTAATGTGTCATATTGTATTGCACATTGACTTGATCATGTAGCCTAGTACCAGGACCCACTCTGTATTGTGGATTATATCACTTTGCGTATTGTTTATTACATTTATACCAAGTACCTTGTGTTGCATTTATTTCCCCTTGTATGGTCTCATATCGTGTATCCTATTATGTCATGTGTCAGTGTATGGTATAATGTATATTTTTTATGTTTAGGTTTGTTTACTTGTAAACATAAAACTGGACCATGGGGCAGCTGTTTCTTTATGTCCATGATTATTTTTGTACATATTGTTTTTCCAAAATAACTGCATAGTTGGTGCTTCCAAACCATGAATCTAGTTGCAGTCTTTGTACGACATTTTAGGCAAGATGATGAAGTCCTCTCTTGGAAACTTATCATATATCAATGGAGGAATATGCACAATATGTAAGACGTAGAATGTTATCTCTTTATATCCTTAACAAATTGACATCCTGCACAGAAAGGTCAAAACTTCTGAAGTGTTACATTCAAGCTTATATAAGACACAATCAAAGCATGACACTGTATATTGTTTCAGCACTGCTAGCATGTAAAATGTTATTAGGAGGTTTTCATAGGCACGACGTGTACTTTCTAACCTCTAAAACATAACCTTATTTTATTTATTTGCTAATGAATAAGTAAACATCCCCAAGCCTTATCTAATAAAACCCACAAGTGTCTGAGAGGAATCATGTGGCTTCGAGAACATCAACTTTGTTAAGAGCAGACAGACAGTTTGACAGCAGTGATCATTCATGAGCCCTCTCCTCAACGAGGGTGTATGATGAATCTTATTCCACCTCTGTGAACACAGGTAACCTTGTGTGCAGACATTACTTTGCAGCAAGAAGCTGATTGTGAATTCACAGCCCCCCAGGAATCACCTAGGCACTGTTTCATGGTAGTGATTATAATAAAAGCAGGGTTACAGGTAGAGATATCACTGCTCTGTTTGACTGCTGGTGCCAAAGGCCTCAGAGGAGCACTGCTACTTATTACTCAAGAGGAAGAGGAAACTCCCCATTTAACTAAAGCAGTTAGAGGTCAGTGGAAAGCTACAGACCACTATTCTCCTCTGGCTAATTTTACTCTGGGTGCTCTGTTTAAATTCCCTCTGTGTTGCTCTAAATTGCATCCTGCCAGTGTTTGATTGCTGCAGGATTGTCTCTGACACACACACATTCACAGTGGTTGGTTCCTGCACTGAAGCTTGCACTGTACAGACTGCAGGCTGTAATATATGTAAATTGCATATTTAGTTTGGGGAGATGAGGAGGCTGGGGATTACAGTTTAACAAGGAAAATCTTCTCTGTGGTCAAAGATCAGTTAGATTGAATTAAGAGATTAAAATACTTTTGCCTCGCAGTTATCTGGATATTCAACAGCGGCCTGTTGATAAAGCCTCCTGGTTTAAAGTGTCAAGAAAAAGGCCCAATTCAATCCAACAGAGCACTTATGGTTGTAATGACAGGGGAGAAGATTATGACCAAAATAAGATCAGGATTTAAACTAATAAATGGGGATGTGATTTTTCCAAAAACAAAAATAATATTTTCAGGTGTTAGTGTGACTCCCTCTTATTACAGGGTGCACACAAAACTGTAAAGCTGAAAACATATGGCTGACACATGCTTTACAAAAGGAACTCCAGTCCAGGTTCTTCGTTCAAATATTCAATGACAATCTTTTCTATCCACAGAAAAACTACACAAAAATTGTTGATAAAAAAGCTGAATGTGTATTTCAAAGCAGGATCAAAGCCCAGTGTGCTTCCTTAGCTTTATAGCTTCCAGTGACAGGGCCAGGCTTGACTGCCTTCAATTAGGTATGATGCGAGCAGCACGATCGGACCAAATCAGGAAGAATACAAGAAATGGTTACTTTGTCATGAATAAATGGCTCTAACATAACCAGCTGCTAATTGAAAAGGCTTGGAGCATATAAGTGAACAAATGTTAACATTTAGATCCATTTCTTCTTTAAAAACCCATCATATCTTCTTATAGCAGTTCAAACATACAGTACGTATATCATTTATCCACACAAGTAGATCATCATCTTAATTCATATCTCGACCTTCACACTGCCGTTTTCCATAAGTCATGTCTTGGCAGTATGTCTCTAGAGTGTTTGTCTTGTCTGGAAATGGGTAGTACGGACTGTTCCTTTAGAGTCTGGCATTGCTTTGATGACTCTTTTCATCATCCAGGAATTTTGTGGTGCAGAAGAGTCCATAATAAGGACAAACCTTCAATGCAGAAGAAGGAGAGGCAGATACTCCTGAGTCCATCTCTGCCAGAACAAGTCTGCCATATATTAAATTTGCCTCCAGCAAACATAGAAGTCTTCCTTTAGAGAAGACACCTGGTAAAATGTTCATCTCTGCGTCAAGGCCTCCAGATCATTGAAACCGATATTAACAGTCTGTCGTTGATTACACTTTCAGCTTCACATAGGAGTTATCTCCTATGTGAAGCTATCTGTTATGCATTATTGTCCAGTATTTGCTGTTTTAACAAGGAAGTAAGAACTTCCCTGAATGTCTTTATTTGACTTTCCTGGACACATCCATGGTAGGATGCGGCAGGAGTGTTAAAAATCCACTCAACTCCTCTTATCATCAGCTCAGCTGCAGCTACTTTTCAACATCTAAAGTTAGTGCCATTGTCTGAACGTAGAATGCACACCTAAACTCTTCTACTTAAAAAGTGGAATAACAGATAATCTGCTCTGCCGGTAATGCATGTTGAAAGTAAACCAAACCCTTTCTCTTTGCTGTGACCTGTGTTGACCTCAAACTGACTGAAGAAGTCCACACCTGTGATCATGAAGGGTGCCTTGTTTGGCCCTAGGCAATCTTCAGGTAAGTTTTCCGTCTTTTGTGTCCTGGCCTGGTTGTGTTGTCTTCTGCAAGTAATACACGCTGGTATGCTTGGTTGAGTGAACACAGTTGTGACCGATCCATTTAATTCTTCTCTTTCAAGCTGCTGATTTCTAGATCAGTTAGAACATGAGTGCTCACCTTCTTTTCTGATCTCTCAGTCAAGGTCAAGGTAAACTTTATTACCCCCGAGGGGCAATTTGTTCTGCAGCCAGCAGTATCACACAGACAACAAACTAACACTAAAAACAATAAATAATCCATTAAAGGCAGTTAATATTTCACCAACATTACAGAGAGTTATTCAGCAGAACAATGGCTGTCGGAACCAAAGAATTCCTCATCCTACTGGTTTTGCATTTAGGACCAATAAGATGAGTAACACTTTAGCCTTTCTTTCTTTCTTTAGGTTATACTCCAACATAACCTCATTGGTGGGAAAGGTTTGTATGCTCCCTTGGTCCAAAAGAGCGTTGACCTGAATAACTTTTTTCTGCTTCTTTTGGACTTAATTAGCACTGGTACTATGGACAGGATACTCTCACCACTGTCGGTCCCAGTGTCCTCTGGGTTCATGCTCTGCCTCTACAAATGCACTGGTGACCTCACTAATGATTCTGTGTTACTTTTTTCATCCCCTCTGTCCTGGTTGGATTCTCTTTCACAACATGCGGGATGCTTGGGTGTTTTGCTGAGCACTCTGCTTTGCATTCTCCTGTGACAGTCCTAACTCAGGTGACCTTTGGTAAGGCAGCCAAAATAATGGCCTCTTGATGTTGACAATTCTATAAAGAAAAACTGCTCTTTTATCTTCTCACAGAACCATTCAGCTTGCCAACTGACAAAATCTATTAAGTCCAAAAACAGGCTCTCCTCCCGGTTTATGTCTGGATATCATATGTTTAACTTCTCTGCTATATTTAATCTCAAATGGGAGCTTTGCAATGGCAGTCCTCATAATTTCTAGGGTTGTCCAATTGAACCACAAACTCTATATTATCCATACTGTTTCAGAACCTTATCAACAACAAAATGTATATGTTAAGTACTTTTCGATCTTCCTTATTTTTAGTAGCTTTACTCATTAAGCCTGTGGTTATTTGTAGACCATACTGCTGCTGGAGGAGCCTTCTTTTTTTTTCTGTCACCTTCATGTTTTCACAGTTATAATAAGATCTCGAAATCCCGATCTCCTGCATTCAGTTTTTTTTTCTTTTTACTTCGAATATTCATTTCTGTCATCTTGACCACTTTCATAATCTCCTTTTACCCTTATCTTGGCATTTGATGCAGAAATCTTAGCTTCAAGCTCTCACTGTTCCTTGTGCACCTTTAAGCCTGTCTCCCCCATCTCTGCTATGTTTTTTTTACACGAACTGTATTTATGATTATAAATATGATTATGATTCTGCATATGGTTTTCATTAATTCAAACAAAATTTGCAGCCCTCCTGCAGTACTTCTGGTGACCACCAGGGCCCCATGTTCCACACTTTGGGAAGTGCTGGGGTACAATATGAAAGAACATGATTCAGTGATGTTATGTCATAGCATAGGATATAATATTGCAAGGTACCATACACCAAATTATATTTCATTAGGTGTACATAAAATATATACAACTAAACACAATGCAGTAAGATATTATACAAGGTACTAAAGGATATAAGGGGCATTAAGACATATAAGGATGGCATAGTATTGTTTCATATGGAACCATATGTTGTTATACTATTGGATGTTGCACTATTAGGTACAATGTGAAGATGTATTTATAGCACTACAGACAGAGTACAGTTTAATTAAATACTGCAGGTACAGTTCAGCGTTGTTTGATAATGTTTTTTCTGTTGTGGCTTTTTTGAGTATCGGTATAACCCTGAGATGTATGCACACAATGTATTTAATACACACTTCGTTTTGGATAAAGTAACAAAAGAATAGTTACTACTACAGTTATGGAATTGTTCAGAGTGACACAAAGGGTCTATTTGTGTAGCCATTGTTAAGTTTTTACAATCTATCCTGTTTCTTTGTTTGTTGTTGTTTCACAAGCAAGTTGTTTAAAAGGCAGGGTTCATGCTTTGAAGAGAGCCCTCCAGTTTAAGGACTGTGACCGTTAGCTTCATGGCTGTAATGAGGCCTCAAGGTTAGACCAATTTTGAGGTGTTCTAATGCAAACTTCACTAGTTTTTACTGATACTTCCAGATCATGCATTCAGCTCAGTTCCTCTTCCTCACAAGTGTCCTATGTCTGAATTCCCTCTTAACAGTTCTTCTCTTCTTGATCCACTCTCTAGTGGCTGTACTTTTTAATCGTCACTTTTGACACTTTGACACTTTTTGAGGAGTTAAAAATACAGTTCTACGATGGTATACTCCCAATGTAGTTTCCCCCCTGTCTGCTTGTTTGTTTATTCATCTGCACCACATATGTTGGGGGTTTAGACAACCAGTAAACAAAGCTCACTGTGGGGGCACAGAAACAGACCTCTGAGAAAATAATGTTATTTACATGTTTGAATATATCCATGACTAGATTATTTTATTAGGAGGATAAATGTCATCAAAAAAGTCAATAAAGTCAAATGGTTGCATGCTGGGAAGCCTTTCATGAATTGTTTGCTAAAATGTACATGGTATTCTCCAACCTTGAACAATCAATATGACAGCGAAGAGTGATAAAGAGCAAACAAACAGAGCAGGCAGTGCCTGATTACCTTTGCTTTTAGTTCTGAGATAAGTGATGCTGCACAAATAACCCCTCATTACAGGGGGTACAGGTGACATTTATTTATCTAAATAGATATCTTTTTGTCTCCATGGTGTTGACAAAGTGTTTTTTACTTTCATGACAAAGAGGGACTTCTCTCCATTGTTCATCTTTGCCCACAGAAGTTTCTATCCTATCACTGCCCTTCTTGTCACTATGGGTTCCTGCTACAAGTTTTAACTATGCTTTTATATTTCCTGGATAATAGTGGAACAAAACAGAGTAAACCTTCTTATAATGATACATCTCAAAGATTTTGGCTGAAAGATTTTCTTTCATCATTGTTATAGATGTCATGACAATTTAAGAAATGCCAATTGGGATAAATGAAATCTACATTATGCTTTAATTTTCTATACTTAAGATGTATTAGTTTACTCTATAAAGACAATACACTTGACAGTATTATGATTTTATTAAACATACTGAAACATACATAATAAAATATTATATTCACTGATCATAGAAAAATAGGATCGAATTAAAACGTGAATCAAAATTCAAAAGCACTCTGCCATCCTTGTACAACTGTTCACAATGCCTTTGTCAATTCAAAAATCTATGTGATCCTAATCATTACACATGTATCTATCCCTCTAAATGAGAGGAAGAATGGCGCTAATTAAAATTGTGGTTTTTGACCTCATGATAAGAAATCAACAGCAGGTTTAAGTATGTATTATACAACAATTAACATAAGTGAACATGTCGTTATGTTTGGATAATTTATCACAAAGACTGTGATAGGTGTAATCATTTTTCTGAATGATTGCCAGCACAAAAATAGTTACATTTTGGTTAATTTTGGTTAATGACAACAAACTCAAAGTATTCTATCCAATGGGACTTTAAGATTTACAATTAATACTTAAAACAAATATGAACTTTGTTCAAGATGTTTGAGAATAAAGTAAGACCATGCATTTGGATTATTTTTCCTTTTTTTAAGTGAATGACGGGATAAAGGTGAGCATGGTCATTTTTCCCCACAAATTATAACAAATTATATGTCAGACCACATATGAGCTTTCCTGTACTGGTATCCATCATACTTTGGGGTAATGGGATTTCCTGGGTGAGTAGCACTCCTTCCTTGAATGTCACGCTAGGCCGCAGGTCAGACCTCCCCTGACAGGGGCTTGCACATTTAAGCTTTGTGTGGATGATTGATAGGTCATTCATACCTCAAAGTTGAAAGCAGACTGCAGAAAGGGCTTCTGTGCTTTGAGAGAATATTTCAGGGATCGGTTAGAATTTGCCACAAACAATAAGAATCTGAGAGTCTAAAAAGCAATACTTTTAAAATAAAAAACAAAAAATGCCATGAATCATTAAAAAAATCGAAACAATTTATTTTCAACTAAATCTATTTCAAAGTTATTACAACAACATCTTGTGTATTCAAGCCTATCAATTTGTACAAACTGTTTTTTGTAACTAAGGGGAGGTATGTCATGCATCATTCAAGACAAAGGACAAGACATCATTTTCTTTTTCCACTAGGGGGAGATAAAGTACAGTAAATCTGCCAAAGGATTCAGTCGTTTTTATCTGGAAAGGCTCTGTGTGCAGTTCACTGCAGCAACACATCACTTGGCTGCGTATTTATTTAAAATTAAAATGAACTTCTTGACTCTTCATTCATTCTAAATTGCACATTGTTCTGAAATGTACATTCAAAAAGACACAGTTTACCTGTACAAAAAACCCTGCTATGATTGTAAGTGTACAAAGTATTGTAAACTTCACTGGCATTTTTAATATCTAATCTATCAAACAAATTACTGCTTTGTGGTTGTATCATGTTACATTTGTCAAAGATAAACATATTCTCTATGACTGTACACTGAAATAAATCACTGGTTTAGTCATCACAGTCTTGATGTTGTCCTTTTTTCATGATACAGCAAAGTGACCACAAAATATTCAGTACTGTAAGCCCATTTAAAAGTACTGTTAATTTTAAGTGCATCAGATTATCAGAATGTTACTTGTAGTTATATTAATTTGTTAAACTTAACAATACTTTCACATTTTTACAGTTGTACAAGGATTGTGTGGTGTACAGTGTTGCTAAAACATTTATCTATAAACAAGTTTAATCCAATGTTAAAATATGACATTTGAATATTTGTGCCCGTGTCTATAATCTAACCTCAGAGAAACATTATTTATCCCCCTTAGCTCTAGGCTAACACAGAAAATAAATGTGATCCCCAAAGACACAACGTGGAAATGCACAAACTTTCAGTGAAAACAACAAAAAATGTCCCTCTCAGGAAGTTTAAATAAAACAACCTGTGTCCAAGTTTCAAATTGGAAAACAATGGTGAATCCTTGAAGATTTATAATTTAAAGTTCAAAAGATTAACCATGGCTGTATGGAATTTCATTCAAAACATGGAGAAAGTAAAACAAAACGGCAAAAAATGGACATAAAAGCATGGTAAGCACATGATTTAGTGGGGCGATAAAGAATGGAGAGGTGGTCATTCATCATGGAGGCGAGCTCACCAGGAGAGGGCCTGTCATGGACACCACAAAGTCTGGGAGGCATTTCCAGGGACAGAGAGAAAACGGGAGAGAAACTGTCATACCACAACAACCTGTTTGGATGAATGTCTATTCCAGATGGACTCAGGCAGATCTGAGATGGCTGATGAGTGCTTTCCTTTTGCTGCCCTGCAAATCTATTGTCACAGTAGTGGTGAGATGTAGTTGTTGTAACTGTAAAGTACAGCAGCAGGCACTGGAAGGCTCTGTGTTGAGGAATCAAATGAGGAGAACAGAGTTAAATAATAGAAAAATAAACCTTTAATCAATAAAACAAATATGTGTCTTGCAGTGTTCACATTTAGCTGCCAAAGAATAGATTATCTTTACTTAACTGCACAGGACAAAGGTCAAAGTTGATATTTTGTAATAATCATTGTAAAACCTCAGCGGTCCAATGCACTGCATTTCAAGGTAAGATGTAAATATTTGAAAAAAGTGAACTTAACTTATCAGTATGGTTTCTCTTGTGTGTAAACTGACCCAATGCAATATTACTTTATAAAATGATGATGTTTTTTTTTTTTTGTTTTTTTTTAACTTTCAAAACCGTATAGCCTATATGTAACTTAGATAATGATGATAACACATATAAAGTAAAGAAAATAAGCTATGTATATTTTCAGGTGTATGATAAAAGACAGTGTGTGGCGGTGTACATAAAAAACAGACATTGAATGTTTTTAGTCTTAAACAAATCTTTTTTTAAAGTTTAATAACATTCAGTCTTAGAATAATTATGACATATAACATTTGATGAATACAATATAGTAAGGATAGAGACTTGTAGAATTTTGGTTCATAGATATAAAATTTACCAAGTTATATTTGCATGTAAATATTAGTTATTTTTATCGTCATAAAATCCAAGCAACTGTTGATTTTTTTTCCATAAGAAAAAACGTCACTTCCGGGCACGCCATTTTTCCTAATTAAGACGCCACGCGAAGGTGCGTCTTTCAAAAAAAAGTCAAAATGTTTACGGAAGGGGTCACCTTTTGTTTAACAAGAGCGAAAAAGAAGTATGAAATGGTTTTCAAAGCAGTGGTAAGTGTCTTCAAACAACAAACGTCTAAAGTTAGCTGAACAACACTTCATTTGGCGCTTTCTTTCATTGCTCATACCTTTATTTAGAAACGCTGAATGAATGTAAAGAGCAGAGTTTTGACGTATTTGATAGACGCTGTTTACGTATAATCAAGCAGTTATTTTACTACAGGAGTGTATGAGTTTTTAATAGGCCTATTTACATTTTTGTTGTCATAGTTAAGCAAGGGCAGTGCAGAGCTTCAGACTACCTGACTCATACAGCTGATTTAGATTTGAGTGATTTGGTTGAAGAGCAAAACGTCACCGAGTACAGTGTTTCTCAACCAGGGGTCCGTGGACCCCTAGTGGTCCGTGGTGTCATTTCAATTGGTCCAAAAATACATTAAAAATCCTGTGACATTAATAAAAATAGAAGTATTTTACTTAAAAGAGACCTTTATCTGCCTAAACTACAGAGGGTAACAAGACTTTTTGTTCTGTAATTACTTCTGATTCACAAGTATAATTTATTTATTTAAATAAGTGTAAAACAAACAACACAATCTGCATCCTTTTCATAATATGAGCCCCCCACTGTTTCAGCTGGCATACACCATTAATTTCTTAAAACGATTTAGTTGTAAATCATCTGATCAAATCTTTGATCAAATTGACACGTGTATGGGTAGGTTTTGTTTAATTCTTTGAAACAAACTGCAGGTGCATTTTTTTTTACCTAATTTTATTTTAGGATTGTTTTTTTTGTATAGTCTAGGTATTTGCTTTTCCAAAAAAAAATGATAGATTAGGCAATACGGAGAGCACTGGAAAACATTGAAGTTTTTGTTTTGATTTAATATATTAAGTATCTGTTAGTTGTAAGATAACTTTGTAGAGCAGGGGTTCTCAGCTGGTGGGCTGCCAACCAGAAGTGGGACTTTAGGTGTTTTCTGAATGTATGCCAGAAAAAGCAATTACTTCATAAAGGTCTACGATATACACTAAAGCCCTTAGTACTCTTATGTCAATTTTGTGGACACTACTTTGCGGTGCAGTGTGAAAATGTTGGTTTTTAAGAGTTTTATGCTCTTATTAATCGCCTTATCTTCCACAAATAAAGCTGGTTTTTATGTAAGTCATCTTTTTTTAGATCTATAGAGAAAACTGAATGAACATTTTATTACAGCAGTCTGCAATGGGGTAAACCAGGCAGCAATACCTCGAAGGACTTCTATTTTAGCACTTTTTAAATTTGTTTTCTTGGTCTCATTCAGATACTTTCAAGGTTCAGACTGCAATGTTATTTATTCAATCAATCCAAGTCACAGAAAATGCCAGAAAATTGTAATTTTGGGTTGTCATAGGTCCTTTGGCTGAACCATTTGAGAACCGCTGTTTTAGGGATATCGGGATAGTTATCCAAATATTTGATAAAACCTGTGTCTCTTATTCATCTTTTTCGCATTTGTATTCAGGTGGGATTACTCTGCTGTGGTTTTCTCTTACCCTAGGTTTAATTTTGGAACTTTTCCTTTACCTCATCTTCATCGCAAGGGGCATATTTAGCTAGTTTTTGTCCTTCGGTGAAATGTTAATGCTTCTTCAGTTCTCAGCATTTGTCCTTTGTTATCATTTTTCATTTATTTTCATTATATTGTAATTCATAATCCATCATTTCTGGGTAATAGACATTTGATTCACAAGAGGACAGTTTCACTGAGCAAGTTTTAACCTCACAAACAGTTTTGGTGTTTATTTAATAGCTTGTTGATTGTTTTGTGTGTTTGACTCCCAACGCTCAATGACAGGCATTAATATTCCTGCAAATATCCTTAAAAATTTCAAGGTCAGGGTGCCATTGTGCCAGTAAGTGTCCTAAAAGATTTTGTGTCTTGTAAGTCAATAAAAAAACAGCTGGCTGTATTTTATTCATTTTTGCTTAGATTTAAGTATCAGAGGAAATAATTTATCATAATGTTGAACTGTGGTTGAATCCATATCACTTACTTAAGGTTATTTTATCTATTTGAGGTCAGAGTGTGTCCTCTAAATAAAAGCTGTGAATGGTGATCTTAAAAAAATGCCTTTACTCAAAGTCCTTTGCAGTGTTTTAAGTAAAACCACTTGCTCTTAAACCTGTCCTTAATGTTTCCCATTAGTCATGTTTGAGGGATTACAGACAGCTCCACTGAAAGTCAAAGATTAAATGTAAAATGCAGATGTGTTAACAATTTGGCTGGTTTCATAGCTCTCAAGGCTTTTTAGTTATTTTGAAAATTAACTGGCCATGACAAGGTTCCTAAAGTCTATGTAAAATAAAGATGACACTTCCCGGAAAGAGGAAAATCTGGAAGGGGTTTCTTGCTTGCAGGTCAGCAGGAGAGCTCTGCAAGGAAGATGAGATTTCGCTCAAAATGTTTTTTTATCCTTTCAATCATTGTCAACACTGAGTGATAAAATACTTGTTTTTCTCATCTATATCATGTCTTACTGCCTTAATTTCTTTAAGGTGACCTGTTTGTTTTGTTGTCATTGCAACTGAAACACATTTTTTATAAAGCACAGCTTATGGCTCATCATGATCAAATAGACAAATGACTTCTGTTGTTTTCAAATACATTAATAACTCCTTATCCAGACACCGTACCCTGCAGCTCATCCGTATGCGCTGTGAATTGTTTGTGACCCCTGCTTCAGGGTTCATACTCTTGTCATTCAAGCACTCTTGGCTGCTTCCTCGGATGTTCTCAAATGTCTCAGGCAGAAAAAAGGCCAGACTTGATCTCCTCTGCCCTTTAAGTCATTTCCCAGTACTGACAGCTCAAATATCACATCAACACATGCTGGACCATGCAGAGGGTTAATGTCTCTGCAGAGTATGCCTTAATAAGCAGATGCACGTATCTCGTGTTTGTGTTTTTGAATATGTCTTACAATCCACTCCCAAAAATGAGCAGTAATGTTAATAATCAGTATGTTAAGAGACAATAGAGAGCCTTACTTGCTCTAAGTAAGAAATACAATGGAATATTCTCCAGATGTGACTAAGATTTAAAGTAAATGAGGGATAGAAGGCCACTTCATGTTTAACTGCAACTCACCACAAAGGGGGATGAAGTCCAGTTATGGGGTCCAGTTATGAGCTTTTCCTTTGCCCTGTAGAATTTTGAAGACACTCTGATAGGAAAGTAAACATGATATGATGCATGTCTATATGATGGCACTGGCATCTGTAATCACATCTTTGTTTCCTTTTTTCCTTTTCCCTCCATTTGCACTCTGTCAAATCATCTGCAGATTTTCACAGAGAAAACGGAAGAGGGAAAACAGAGAAGAAAACGATTCTTCAAGGGCTCCAAAATCAGGTATGAAGGGTTTTTGTGCTTTTCAGAGAGTTTGGCATATTTATGGGGCATTACTATAGGAGCAGGCCTTTTAATGTTATTTGCAGGAGGCACACATTGTTCACATCAAGCTCAGAAAGGCTGAAGGCACAGCCATGTAATCATGACCTCGCAGCTGAAGGGCCAAACTGCATGAGGCAAATGGGATTCAGCATCCGTGAGAGCTTCCAGACAATTATAATGAAGGCAGGTTATGAAAACAGCACAAATAGAAAATGTAAGACTTGTCTTAAAACTTTGACTTCAACAGCCTAATGTGTCCGCGCAGTGCTGAACTTGAGAAGACTGATATGCAAATAACACTGGCGAAGTAAAAGGAAATATCGATCCTAGTTTAGTTGTGTATGAATGTTGATAAATGCAACGCTGATCCCTGCTAGGCTGCTTGAAGATTTGAATTTGTACATGTTTACAACTGTCTGCATCATAATGTTGTCTTGTATCATGTTACTTCAGTCAATGGTGCATTTTTCCTGTTGGGTTAAAAAAAACTCCATCATAAATAAAAGCTAATTATATTATGACTGTGAAAAATAAAATTCCATGTTATAAGTTAAATTTTTGCATCATGAACACCACACCTCAGTCTTCTTTAAATAGATAAATAAATAAATAAATAAAACTAAATAAAACTAATAAAATCAAAACTACAGTCCTTTCAACCTCCACCTGAGGCTGGCCACAGAAGCACTTGAAAGTCACTTTCACTCCCTGTGTTAAAATGGCAACTTTTACAGTCCTGAGTTGGGCTGGGTAGTGAAATCGGGTACTTTCAGGTACTGACAGGCCCAAACAAACAAGACTATAGTAGGTATTTTTGTGCTATATTGAATATCAGTCACTAAATGTCAAGGCCAAAGGTGCAACAGAGGCATATTCACCTGGGGCCTATTCTACGAAGCAAGTTCAGCCTAGCGAGATAGCCTTGGAGCTACCTCGCTGAACTGAGCGCGGTAGCCGGCGGTCTCGCTAAACGGTTTGACGACTCTGGTTATCAACCTCATAACTGGATCCAGCTAAGATATAAGGCGGAGCCCGCCGCATCTGACCAATCGCGAACATGGACCAGTCTGGAGCGTCAGAGCAGGCCGGAGAGCGGAGGACCGCATACTTCACACACGAGGAGCAGGAGGCGATCATGACAAAGTATCAAGAATTAAAACATGTAATAAACGTCAAAAGCAACACCGTCGCTGCTGCAAAAGCACGGAAGGAGTGCTGGCAGAAAATTGATGACAGTCTTAATGCATAAGTATAATGCGCAAAAAATCTTTGGTGCCATTATCATCCTGAAATAGCACTGTTCAGCATGCACTTTTACTGTAACATGCACCAGACATGTCTCATTCATTTCCAAGAGGAATTCATTCATTTGTTCATTCCTATCGTGTTTACATTTTTTGTGAATATGTAGGCCACATGAGCCCTACATGAATTCCTGTCACAATTTTAAGATGGGCAATAAAATATTGTCATGGAACAGAAGTGTTGGCATTGAAGATCTTGTTACGGCAATGAGAGTCCTCCCCCAGATTTTACTCCTGCAGAGGAGCTGGCCGAGAGAGCTCATTGGTCAGTGGGCGGGGTTTTTATAGTCCGCGAGTTCAATCTGGAACCTAACCTGCCCCGGAGCAGGTTAGCCGTTCAGCGTACGTTGCCATGGAGACTCGCCTCGCTAAGAAGTGAACCCGTCTCGTAGAACAGGGAACCCGGAACCTACCCTCAAAGTTACCTCGCTAGGCAGTAATCCTGCTTCGTAGAACAGGCCCCTGGCCTGCAACAAATGTAAACGGTATGAGTGCTCTTTGTCTCATTAAAGTATCAGTTTAGGAGCTTTTTAGGCACCAACTTGACAACACAGTTTTAGCACTGATATTGGCATTAAAATGACACACAACTTGACTGAAAAAGATATTTAGCCAAAATACTTTATATCTTCATCGGCATACAGGGGCTTTTAATTACTCAATTGATTTGGTTAAAGAAGGTAAGAGTTCACTACATAATTGGGGAATGGCATACAGGAGTACAGGCCTATGCTGTGCAGCTTTTTGTAGCTTTCTTTATCAGAAGGTGTAGGTCTGTATCAGCTTCACCTCTTTGTCTGTAAGTTCAGAAGAATCAGAATGGGCTTTATTGTCATCATACAGAATGTACAAGGAGATTGGAGAGCTTCTCCTTTTCAGATAGATGGTTAAGTTAAAACGAAAGGTAGACAAAAATAGTAAAAGTAAAAAGGTTGTAAGAAGACTTTATATGTTCAAGATATATACAAGACAACACGACTATAGCTCTATGTACAATATGAGGTAGGGAATAAATACTAAGAATGGAAATTGTCCTATTCCTAGTTCCCAATATTTCTATTGTATATGGAAATGTATTGCACAGAACAGCTGAATATATCCTGAACACTTAAAGTACAAATGGTGGTTAGTTTTACCGATGATTATATTTAACATGATTGTATTGCATGGGATGAATAAATATAAATATCGAGGTAGTATTTAAAACAGCTGCAGCAGTGGCAATGATAGAGATATTGCATATTTTACAAGTTGACCAAAAGTAAGTTTGAGGCAACATTCTTTAAATGTAGATGGGCCCAAATTCGGCGTCAATAACCCCTTAAAACAACATAAAGGTCTGTCGTCACTCAGGCTCTGTCCAATATGTTTGACAGTATGTAAGATAAACATTATATTGTTAATATCCTGTCTGATTTCCTCACTGTTAAATGATGCCCTCTTGGAGGATATCTGCATGAACACTATCATGGAGAGCTCGAGGCCTGTGTTGTCCTGACTACAGAAGTGTAACCACGACTGTTAAGGCTGACTCAGATGAAAATGTGCCGTGCTTTTACCCTGCTCTGCGAATGTGAAATAAATAAAAAGAAAGGAAAATGGCTGCTCTCTTGGCTGTACCCTTGGTCCCTTGCTCTTTGTTAAAACCATATCTCTGCTGCTCCATTGCCCCCAGCTACATTAAATCCCATTAAATTCACCTTCATTAAAGCAGTCCTCTCTGCTCCTTGCAGCAGCCCTGGTGCGGGGCCTCTCAAGGACAGCGCAGTAATGAGGCTGGACTGGATTTAACCTTGAAGAGTACAGGTTTTCATTTCCAAATCAATAACTTATGGTTTCAAAACTGCCACTAGATCCAGGCTATAATTTTCAAGCATTAATTGTGTGGATTATGTTTCTCTGGCAGTGAGATGGTATTTAGCTCTAAGCTGTACTGCCATTTTAACATTTATCATTTTTTTCTATTTTTTTATACAATAGAAATTGACAACTTGCACATTTTCTTCATTATGGATTCTATGTGCTTATGTACACAGATGGGATAACTTAGAGAGATTGTATTTCAAAGAGACTCTGTGGATATACAAAAATAAGCTGTTGATGCAGTTTTCTACAGTAACAGCAAGCAGAGGGTAGTAGGTTTGAGTTGCTTGTACTTCTCAGCCCAGTGTTGCTGCACAGTGTCATCATTCAACCTTAAAAGCAGAGAATATCCTCCACATTTGCACAAGGCAAAATTTGGCAGTCACCTGCTGTCATAAGTTAAAATAAAACATGAATTATGAATGAAAATTAACAGTTACCGTATATAAAAGGCTGACAGCAGGAACAAGAGGAAAAAAATCTGACCCAGAGCAAAAAGAGGGAAATTATTTTAAGTCCTGTAATTCTCCCTTTCTAAATGGGACATTCTCCACAGTGGGGTTTGCTGTCATTGTCATATGATTGTGAGGGAAGCATTTACTTGTCCTGCGGTGATAATTTCTGCCCGACATGTTCATAATATGAAATACTGGATCTTTCCATAAAATGGGGTGGGCTGTGGTGATCAGTGGAGCTTAATTTTTTAATCAACTTCTCCCTTAAACGAAGCTTTATTAAATTACAAAGCTCACACAGTGGGAGTAGGACACAGGCAGAGATGGCCCAGTGAAAAGAAGAGCTTTGTGGGATAATTAAATAGAATTAATAGAAAAAAAAAACTTACCAGCATAGACAGAGAAGAATGGGACAGAGAGGAAACCCAGTAGCCATTTATGAGCTGCTTTCTGACATTCGTTTTTCATTAGTGTCACGGGATATTTACAAAGGGGAGTTATGAAAAAGAAAAAGGACACAATGGCCAAGATATTGATGGTTAATAAATGGAGACACAATTACATTGTAATGCCAAGTGTACACAGAAATGAAATATTTAAGTTGTATTTAGTTATTTTTGGGCTGATCTTGTTTATTAGTAGCACAGAAGTGTAGCCGAAGGGAACAAACCCAAATATTTTAGCAAGACTAGACAGCGTTATTTATAGTGCATCATTTATATATATGCAGTATATATACACAACTACTCATAGTGTGTTACAGTTTAAATTTGCAAAAGTAGACCAGTATGATTTAAAACATTAAATATAAAAGGAGAAATAAAAAGATAATATCAATCAGCCAATCAATTACGTAAATGTTTGAGCAACAAAATTTTCCTTTACAGTAGCACCATCCAAGAACATAAAAAGACAGTGACATGCATCGGGGAGACGGTATCGGGAAAACTGTTGGGTCACCAGCACAACAGCGCCCCGTTTTCTTTGATAGAAAGAGGAACACATTGGGAGAGAAGAGGAGAAAAATGGCTGGCCACCTCACACCTCAGCAAATGAACAACATGATAGGAAGATTTTTAACAAAACTCCAAAATGAGCACATATGATGAGGGGTTACGGCATAGTTCATTTGTTTATTGTGATTGTTGAGGATGCTATTGATTGGGAAAATGTTAAGGACTTTGTTGACTGGATTATTACAGACCCGTAAAGCTGTAGGTCCTTGACCAGTGTAATTTAAAGGAGACATATCATGCTGATGCATGATTTAATACTTACATATAATATAATAAATTTGAAAACAAGACATACACCCCTTTTATTTTCAAAAA
This sequence comes from Scarus forsteni, assembly GCA_036419115.1. Lineage (NCBI taxonomy): Eukaryota > Metazoa > Chordata > Actinopteri > Labriformes > Labridae > Scarus > Scarus forsteni. Next base: position 9,908,468 of record JAZDUH010000354.1, read on the forward strand.
ATGAGATATTGTATTTTTTCTGATATCCTAGAACAAGATTTGATGCCTCTGAAAATAGGTCATTGCGAGATGTCCGCGAGATTTCAAACGTCGTGACATCACGAGGTTCCTTTCTTTTTATTGGAGCAATCTGATAAAACACTTCCTCCTCTGTGATGTCCGTTAGCCACAGAACCGTCACCGAGGAACACATCCGTCCAGCAGGGGTATATAGGTCCCTAGCTCACAATCACTCATTACCAGCTCTGGCCTGTAGGGGGACTCAATACGCGGTCGCTGCTTTGAGCCTGCCGGAAAATACAGTAGAAGAAGAAGGACAGGCTGGCTCAACCCCCGATAGAACTGACCAATCAGAGCACAAAGGGCTGTGACGTTGCAAGGTAACTGTAGGTCATCCTGAGGTCCGAGTGTTTCAACGAGACCTGGATAATGGCCGAAAATGAGGATTTTGAGAACGCTATTGTGGGGCAATGAAGGAATTAAATGACTTGTACTGAGGGCAGAAATGCTTTACAGGCATCCTAGTCTGGCATAGTGAAAAGGAGAAACAAGCATGATATGTCCCCTTTAAGCAATGTGATTTATTAAATAGAGCCAGTTCATTCCCATGTAACATGCACGGGTGTGTTGAATGTGGCTTCACTTGTGCTTTAATGCTAAATCTCACCCCAAAGGCCCTGTTCTGGCCATTACATTGCATGCACATGGCCATTACTTGCAGGTTATTCTCAAACATTTGGGTTATTAGAATATTCACCAGAACAATAGGGATGGGTACCAAAATGCAGTCCTGATGCGGTACTGGCATAGACATAGCATATAAATCCGACTAAATGGAATTTTGGATGCATTAGGGCCCCAGCACTGATTTAGAAGATTGATCTAATAATATTGCACAGGTATTGAACATAACAGATTTCTTTCTCTAATACTAAAGACTTGAAGAGTAGATTTCTTTGTCTTACAGTAAGTACTTATTGTTTTTCCCTGATCAAAATCTTTGCAACTTTATTAGCCCATTTTACTTTTTGCATTTTAATTATTTTTCCCATTGGCAATTTAAACAAAATAATACATATATTGAAGTCTATGATTGGTCAAGTTTGGTCTGTGCCTTGCATATAATACACCATGAATGACTCTGCATGCCTGTCAGGAGCATTTGTTTTGATTGACAGGTGACCAGGTTGCAGGCCTCAACCGTTTGGAGCTAGAGGAATATTTTTCTTTTCATAGTATTTCAAGAACAAAGTTTAACCTCCCCATTAGAAACAGACTTCAGCAGTACAACATCACTAGAAGTACTGAGAATGACTTTGAGGAAACCTAATCTGGGCTTAACTGCATACAGTACCCAAAATGATGAGTAAGAGCTTTCAGATGTGCATCAGCTTGAGGTAAATGTCTGTAGTATAACAATTGTTTCTTCTTCTCCAGTGAGCATTAATTGGTTTTGTTGTGAGTTTAACTTTGTAAAAAACGGCATTCTTGTGAAAAAATGTCACTTTCAAAACATGATGATTTATTAAATTCTTGCAATTTAGATCAGTCAAGGTTGTTGTAGTGTTGTCATAATGTTAGCTTTCATTTTAGAAGGCAACCACACAACTCAGTGAATCACAAATCAAAAGATGATAACCCTGTTAGCATCAAAAGCTAAAAAGCTTTGTCTCCTCTATACACTCCCGATCAAATTCTTAAGACCTCGGGATGGGAAATGATAAGATTTTATTGATACCACTGCTATTAACAATCCTGTTAATAGATCTAATTCTTTTCTGTGTGGGCAAATGTTGATCTGTAGATTTTCAGTGTCAACAATGTCAAACACACGTAACAGCATAGATAACTGCCTCTGCAATTGATGGTGTTTCCACTCAATTTAGGTTGTGCAGAAGGCACCTTCTGAAATACATTAAGCTACAATTTTGTCCGCTTCTAAAGCCTGTCAGTGGAAGGAATTGATAAGGGAATTGATTAGCAAAACGACTCATGATATCGATTCTTTGATAGAGCTGTTAATGATTCTCAACTGGAATTGGTTTTCCAATCCCTAGGCATGTCCACACCTCGGTATTTTTAAATACTACCATCATAAAAGTAACAAAAATGTTATTTTGTAAATTATAAAAGTATCAAAAATGAGGAAGCTATGATAGGGCGGAAAAAGACTAGAAAACCGGGCACCAGCTCCTGATGATGAGGCAGGAACAAGGCTAGATCATCAGTGACCAACCCTTAATGATTCTCAACTGGAATTGCTTTTGAATTTCAATATCTATTAAGAGCTGTAAAAAAAAAATAGCAAAAACTTGCATTTTGCGCTGTTGGATTTTAAGAAAGTTCTAAATAGAGCTTTATACAAAAAGAAGAAATGGGAGTGAGAGAAAAAACATTTTAGTCAGTATCATTTATTGAAAAGAACAATCTGAAATCGGTGTTTATCAGCTGATAAAAAGTTTAGGAACATAGCTCAAGCAGTGAAGATGGCTTCATGAAGAGCATCCACTGTCTGGAACTAAAGTCCAATTTTGTAAACTTCCCTTGCCATCCATCCCTAAATGTTCTTAATTGGACTTAGATCAAGGGGACATGTGGGATGGTCCAAAAGAGTGACATTATTCCTCTGGAAAAGTCATTTGTCAGGCGGGCATTGTAAACTGCAGTGTTTTCCTGTTGAAAAACTCAGTCATTGTGTTGTTTGGTTTTTAAAGCGTTTCCCTCATAGATGTCGTCTGATGGTTATTGGGCTGCAGTCTGCATCAAGAACATCTTTAATTTGGGTCGAGGATCGTCCTGATGGACAACCAAATGGATTCTCTGGCCCGGCATGTTTTGGGTCTATCACTTGACTTTTTGTTCCATAAACCACAAGATCTTTCAAGAAATTCAAAATGACTGTCTTAGTGCATCCGACTTCAGTTGCAATGGTGAGTTGCAAGAGACCTTACTTTTGCAGCTCAACAATCCTGCCACTTTCAAAGACAGAATTTTTTTTTTACTTTGCGAACAGGAGGGCATGACTGTTAATACCTGACAGAAAATGACATGGAAAATCCAACTGCTATGTACTGCTGGAGAAAATGTGGAATGGTCGGCGACCACTCGCACATATTTTGGGACTGCCCAATGATGCTTTCTTTTTGGAATGGGATAAAGAGAGAGATAGATAAAGTTATGGGGATTGATTTACCATTCACCCCAAGTCAGTTTCTTCTAGATCTAACTCCTGAAGACATGTACACGAGAGACCAAAGGTACCTGTTGCATATACTTTTGATGATTGCTAGGAAGATGGTGACAATAAATTGGATGAACCCACAGGCACCTACAGTAACACAATGGAAACAGAAGTTGAGGGAGGTGTATGGAATGGAGGTTTTAACTGCCCAATTACAATTAAAGACTGAGATTTTTAAGAGGCGGTGGCTACCTTTAACAAGATACCTCTTTAATTGAGGGGAAACCCACACTATGCTGTAATTTCATAATTGCCCACTCATTTAATTTTAAATTACTGACGTCAGTGAAATTTCCTGGCCCCAGCAGGGTGAAAAGAGACTCTTTATCTATGGACTGTCATTTGTACTATGTGTTGTTGTCAAGGATTGTTTTGTTTTGTATTTTGTTTTGTATTGTGAATTTCTATGTTTAATAAAAATATAGTTAAAAAAAAAAAAAAAAAAAAAGAAAATGACATGGAATGCAATTTTTGCTCAGATTTTGGCTTTTAAAATGCTGTGGTCTTAAAATTTTGATCAGCTGACAAAAAAATTGCCTGCTCATTTTTTTGGTTCTAACTCCCCTTCATTCTTTCTTTTGTTTTGAAGTCTAGAACCCATCTGATGATCCAACAGTGCAAAATGCAGATCCTTATAATTTCTCAACTGGTTTTAAGATTTTGATCGGTAGTGTATAAGCAGCAAATCGGACCAGTGGGGTGTTGTCATTGTTTGGACAATCCGAGATTCTCCTGTTACTGAATATGAGGGCTTCCTGCCTCTTTTATGTTGATAGCTTTTGTCTCATATTAGAGGTGGATTTAGTAAATAATGTTCCCTCTAATGGTGCTTGTGTGTTTTCTCTGTTATAGAAAAGGTTGTATCCCTCCGTAGGCTTCTTACTGCATCAATAATAGTCTCACAAAGATGTCCTTCATATTTTGTGCAGCCTCATGATAATCCATTGTCTTTAAAATATGTCATCATGCTCTGGTCCACATGCATTGACTGAGGTAAACTGCGACAGTGATGCTTTTCTGATTTTTTAAAGGTACCATCAGAGGTTTTCAGCAGCAACTGTCTAGCACAGAGGATGGGCTTTACACTGCTGCCAGGAGCTTTGCATAATTAGTGTGTTTTGGCAAGAACAAACTTAAAAAAATCCATGTTGGGGTGATTGTTCACTGTACCAAACTCATTTATAATAAATGACATTACATTAGCAAGGCCCTTTGTTTTGGTTTTACTTAGTTCTGTTCAAAAGGATGTGTATCTTAGCAGTCTGGTAAGTCAGTATGAACACAAAAGAGCTTGCTAGCAAAACAAATTGCTTTAGCTCAGTTAATGATGTTTTAAAGTTTTTTTTTTTTTTTTGCTAAGATTCTAGAAGTTATACGGAGTTCTTTGAAATTCACAAGGGTGTATTGAATGACAGCTGTTTTCTTTTTTGGCTAGATCCAGCTTCAGTTACTGTGTTGTGCTGATGTATTCACAGTGAGACTTTAGCCCTCCGCAACCTGTGATAGAAATATGATAGTCATAACTCTAAAAGCTGTGTTTTGGCAAGTTTGCATCTGATATGGAGGTAAATTGTTTGTAAAAGATTGATATCTGCAACAGAATTTTGGAAGTTCATCTCTCAACCTGACCCAGCTGTTTTTTTTCCAGCTTTTACTTTTAAGTATAAAGTTGTCAGGTTGTGCATTTCTGGCTTTCACTCAAAAAAATTCAGAAGTGGAATGTGACAGGAAACCCTATACTTAGGGATGCTTTTAGGAAAATAAAAACACCTTTTGTGCCCACAGCGTACCCAGCTCGCTTATCCATCCACAGTGTGATATCTAATGTCAGTCACACAGGCTTTGGCTGGACTTCAAAGCTAAAACTACAGTTAAATCATATTTCAGAACCTCATATTGTGCTTACACTCACCACAGAGCGTGTAGTTGGACTAATTCAGTTAGCCTGAACCTCTTTCTGCCAAAGCTCTGAAGTTTAAACTGGTGCCCGGTATGTTGTGAAATTGCAAACACTTTTATGTCTGTCTGTCTATCACACTTTATAATGCTCCGATTTTACCCCACTGGCAGTGTCTTTTAATTAGGTTATACTGGAGGAATAACCAGGGTTCAAAATGCCAATTTGTGTCCCAGACGGTGTAAAATTCGTTGTTACACTGCCGCCAAACAGAGCAGGTGAGAGCAGACAAGGTCCTCAGGCAAAGAGCAGCTGACTAGGCCTCGACACACTCTCTCTCTTACTCTCTTACCTCTCTTGCATCTTTGCTGTCAGACACTGGAGGCATGAGAGAATAAATAAAAAATGTTATTCAGTAGGCTGACGGTCAAAGTAAAACACCCAAGTTTTCATACAGATGGTCCCTTTTGGAAAGATTTCTCTGTACTGTGGAGAGCAGTGATGTTGACATTGTTTGGCAATCGCTGAAATTTTCTGAGATGTGTTTGCAAAGTAATACTGACATCATCTTAACTAAGTCATCAATTATACCAATTCATTAAAGGTCAACCCAATATTTATGGCAAAGAGTCAAGTTGTGTGCAACTGTTTTACCTCATGTAAATGCTTGTAATGTTAAATAGTAGCATTCAGGTAGTATGCTTCTTGTGTATGTTTGCAACAGATCAACTTTTTAGTGTGTATTAGTAAAGGTTCATTTAGATAAGAAGATATACTGTCCATGTGTTTTGAACTCTGGTCAGTGAGAGCTCCGCAGTGAACAGCTGCAGGTAATTAGAGCTGGCCCTGAAACAACCAGGGATTTAAAGTAAACATGGAAGCTCTCCACAATCAACAACATTTACAAATGCTGAAGAAGGAAGCTACTGAATTTGTGAAGAATGTGCAGTGGGAATGGGAAGCATAGAGGCATGAAGCCTGCAGATGTTAAAAATTAAATACAAGCGGCATGTGGCTAACAGGACTGTGGGCTTATTCTTCTTAAGGTGGACCCTGGAGTTCTCCGGGGCTACAGGACAGCTGTTCCAGGTTAATACTTACAAGTCTACATCCAGCGAGCCATAGCTGAGATTTATAAAAATTCCCTTCAGGGGGACACTGACTGTAGTTAAGTTGCATATAGTGTATCGCTCTTGTTGCAACACATCAAGTTTGATTGCTTGAAACAAAGCCACAGTTTGATACGAAGCACAAAATTGTTTGACTTGAAATGGTTGAATAAAACCAAATTCTTATATAGTCTTGTGCCAAGAAAGCTCCCTGTACTCTGAGCTTACAGATAATTGGCAGAAAGAGCTTGCTTCTCACTGGTGACATTATTCTGGCCTTGTGCTGGAGTTTGTCAGGTAAAAAATAGCTCACAAAGAGAATATTGAGAAGCATTTCTCTGTCCTGTTTGGTTAAACATACAGCAATGCATCAGTGTTGTAGTGTTCTTGGGGGGGAAAAGATATGACAAGGCATTTTTGGATATAATTATAAAAATCAAGGGCTTCATTGGCTAATAAAATATGCTTGGAAACAAAAATTAAAGGGATTTTAATGTTTCTGCTAAAATCCAGTAGTGTCCTTTATCTTTTCTTTTAAAGGTACATTTCAGTGCTTTGTGCTTTTATTTAGAGAGCAGAGGACAGTGCATAGTTTAGCAATTAGGGGGAGAGAGTGTGGAAAGGGAAAAGAGCTGCAGGTCGAACTCAAGGACCTCAGTTTGGAAGTACAAGTTGTTGTGAATAAGGGTCTGCCACTGATGATCTAGCCTTGTTCCTGCCTCATCATCAGGACCTGGTGCTCGGTTTTCTAGTTTTTTTGCCCTATCACAGCTTCCTCATTTTTGATACTTTGATACTTTTCTTTACAAAATAACATTTTTGTTACTTTTGTGATGGTAGTATTTAAAAATACCGAGGTGTGGACATGCCATAGATCTCCAGTTACATTTGAGTCAGCATAGCAGAGTTGACAAGTGGCAATAGTGTGAAGAAGTTTGCTGTATTTTTCACAATACAAAACAAGACATTACAGAATTTTGGTTGCCAAGGACTAATACCTCTGTGTTCATGGTATCAGAACAGGCATCACTGTTGATTCTTCTCTGGTATAGGGAAGCTGAGCCCAAAAACAAGACAAAGGGAAGATGTTTATTTTCAGCTGACGCCTGAAATGTTTTAACAGAAGACCTGCTCTCATGTATCTGGAAGCTTTACAGTATTGACCATATTCACAAGTTAAGTGCCAGGAATGTGTAATGTAAAGTCTGTTTCTATGTGGCGTCCTCTGGCTAAATATTGGCACACTTGCGCACACAACCAGAGTGTGGTCTTCCCTCGCCAGCCTCTACTGAAACAACCCTCCCCTGTTTGTTGGAAATGTGACTCAGACTCACTGCTTCTCTGTGCTCCTTGGCTGTTGTAACAAAAACATGTCAGTGGTGTTTAAAGTAGCCTTGTCATGAATTATTTGTACTAATTTGTGTTGGCATTCATTCTGACTTATTAAGCGGTGGGTGTTTCTGTTGGAGGTTTTAAAGGTTGATTTCAAAGCCAGGCATGACTTCACAGAAATAATTTTAAACATTTGCCTTTTGTTGAAGCCTGAAGCCTCCAGAAAGTTAATATAGGGGTTAAATGTTCATTACAAAAAAATTCTCAACAAATTATATGGTACCCATACATTTCCCTGTTATCATTTCTACATGTCACTTATGTTATTTTTTCACACAAATACATTTTGACTATTTAAACACATTTGTTGAAAACTGTCACTCATAAATTTTTATCAACAAGTCAGCACACTTTTGTGTTTTTAGAAGGTAAAAACAAGAATTAATATTGGATACAAGAGAGCTCCTCAGGGATTGCATATTGAAGGTGGCAAACCCAGAACTAAGCATCATACAGGCAATTGGCCTCTGGGTTTTTCCACAGGTCTTTTGGATAACTGCAGAGATTAAATTGTTTGGAAAAATGTAAACAACTCTTGTACATATTGTTCATGAAGATAATCTTCACAGTGAATTTTGTTCATAATATTTTAGGTGTAAATGCGTTTGGTGAAAAAAAAAGTTCAGTTAAGCTTGAAAGGTGTTGTTGTACATTCTGGTTGACTGACTTTCGTCACTACCAATAAACAAACATATTCAGTACAATGATGTTTGATTTTTACCAGACAAACCCTGTTGTCCTAGTTGCCTCTTTGTTTGAAATCACCCTTTGCGTTACGTCTTTTTTTCAGGTTATTTTTTGGCATTGTGTGCATTTGACAGGGGAGAACACAAAGGATAGGCTTGTGAAAGGAGGCAAAGAGAGAGTAGGGGAGGACATGCCACAGGCTGGATTTGAACCTGGGCCGACAGAAGCATGTATAGGGGTCCTGCCTAGTTACTTATAACTCCACCAAACTAGCATCCCAAGATGTCTCATTGACTGCCTGGATGTTTCTTATGCCGCCTTATGTACCTACAGAGCCTAACAGTGGTTTCACATTGGATGCATATTTGCAGTGCGGGGGCTGTGGTTTGTGTGATATCATTTCAATATCATTTCGATGAGCATTTTAATAGGTCATAAAGCTCTCCGACTGCCTGCCTGAGCTGCAGCAGCTCCTTTGCAGAGGCTCTCCTATTTTACTGCAAGCCCAGTACCCCAAATAGTTAAAAAAATGAAAAATAGAGAGTCATAGATACCTTGTTTCAGCAGATGTGCATCTTCATATTGGTGGGATTTGTTGCTGAGGAGTTTCAGTAAATACAGTTTGGTTACACTTCCTGTCTTTGTCTTTTTAAGTTAAAGGTGCTATGAGGAGAATCTGTTTCCAGCGACATAAAGACTCTGCTACCCATGGGCACGCGCGGCGACTGTCGTAATGCTGCGTTCCAGTAACCTCGGAACTGGGAGTGACATCATCTCCAACTTATCAGTGTTCCAGTTGAAGTCAGAAAAAAACATGCCGGTCTACCAGGCTATTGTTAGCTGTTGTTAACACGCCCTGCTTCGTTGTTGTTCACAAATATCACATGAAGAATGTGATTATCACTGTGGCAGCATTTTTGTAAATATAAGTCTAAAAATACTATGTATACAGCTGATCTAGAGCGACACACCCCAGTCAGAAGTGAAAATAAATTGATTATTACAGGAGCTAAATAACTGTTCACTCTGGGGACATCCATATTCAATTGTCAACTCGGGGGTGGCGAGGTTTCACCAAGTTCCGAGTAGGAAATTTCGACTTCGGGGAACGTTGCAGTTGCAGTTTCCTACTCGGAACTCGGAAATTCCTACTTCTGACTACAACTGGAACGCATTAAAAGACCCAAGCCAAAGCGTGTGATGGTTGTGATGCTATAAAAAAAGCAGCTCGGACCTTCCTCAGAACTCTGCATTGCTTTACAACTTCTTTTTTCAACAACTTACAGGATGCAAAGCGACGAGGTAATGTATCTCTTTCTAGTTACGTAGCGGTAGTTTTTGATGTGTGACAACAAGCAGTTTTTGGAAAACGTACTATCGTAGTTTTGTAACCGGCTATATAACGCTACTTACAGCCCGGTGATCTAAGACGTGTCAGAATAAAATAAATTTGCTCTAGTTTTAATTGTCTTGTTCTTGAAGTTGAGTATCCAGGCCAGTCCAGCCCTGGCCGACCCGACCACGAAGCTAAGTAATAGCATTTATAGATAACCTATTTTGATGCTATAAAACTCATCTTAAAGTGTGTATTTTGATCAGGCATATATCTAAAAGTGAGACTTTTTTGTAATTACTTAAAAACTCCTCACAGTCCCTTTTAAAGATCAGTTTACCACCTCCGTGGAGAAACTTCCCTTGTTAGTATGGATTGCTTTTATTTTGAACTTACCATGATAAAGACATTCTGAGCACCAGTTTACATGTTGCAGGATTTGTTGTGGTTCAACCTAAACTTTTTATCTGTAGCCCTTTATTGAGACAAAATTCATGGAGAGAAAGCTCTGTGGAAACAAGGAGATGAAGCTAAAATGTACCACATGTACTGTATATGCATCTGATATCACAGCAAGTTTGAGCTGTATTTTTTCTCTGCTTATTATGTCATATGTTTGCTTTTTTATGTTGTGTTCTGTTTTGTTTTCTAGATACTTAAAATATCAAAAGTGGGGCTCTTTGGATTTATGTTATGTTGGAGAAAAAACTCAAATCTACAAAACTTCTCTGTATTTCTTTATTTTATTATTTTGGCTTATTTACCTGAAAACAGATTTGAGATTCCCATATATAAATGTTTGAACCAGAACGCTAACTGCTAATACATTTTTGAGCTCTAAGACTCATGACTACATTCTTTAGACCTCTCTGTCTGAAGCTTGTGCTGCTTATACATGTGCTTTTTAAATTCTGTTCACTTTATCTAATTCAAGAACCATCTGTTATCACCAGTTATTAAGGACACCTTTTCCTTCAAAATCAAAGATGAGAAAATTACGACAAAAAGCAGTTTGGATTGTTAATCTAAATGTGCTTGGGTTGACCGTTATCCTCTTAAAGATAAGAAATGCTGTGTTTTAAAACATATCAGTAAAAAAAACAACATCTGCAAACGTAAAAATGATCCTTTACTTTTTAGATTTGTCTCCCTCACCTTATATACCGGTATGTAAATCCATATTAACTTGAAAAGAAATTAGGACCCCTGCAAGTGTTTAAACTTTTAACCTCTTCCACTTCTCTTACCCCTCACACCTATGCCCTGTCTGACCAGGTGTGTCTGTTCAGTCAGCCCACTTACACCTGCAGGTTCAGTAGTTTATTATTACTTAACTGCTGCCGTCGGCCCCCATCAGGCTTTAAGATGAATGTTGCCAGGTGTTTCCCGGGCTCATTATTTCTTCCCTTTTCTGACTCTGTCGTTTGATCTCTCTTCTCCTCAGGATTGCTCCACATGCAGCGGCCTCATGGTGGTGGTGCAGCTCCATCAGTGGTGAGTACTTCACTGAAGATCCAGACAAAAAAACATGTTTTTTAAATTCTCTGAAAGTGCTGTAAAAAGTACAGAAAAGTAGTATAGATGGAAGGCAGGAAATTCTTTAATGCCTTTTTGGGCATTATATTGTAGAATTTATATAGCACAGATGTGTCAGATAAGACGGCACCTATTCACCCTAACTGCTCCCCCTGTGGATTCACAGATAGGGTGATATACATTATGTATCTCATGTTAAATCGCTTGTAAATGCAGCCAGGTTGGGGAGACGGTCAAATCTCCATTTAAAGGAGTGATGTTTTTTTGTGGCCAGGGGGAAGTCGGACAATTTTTGAAGCCCTCCTTCTCCCTGGAGGAGGGCTAGGATCATTAGTTTTAGTTTTTTGAAGTGTTTTGCCTTTTGATGTTTCCTATGTTCTCTTTAGGCAGCCTGGCCTGGAGGATATTTAATATCACTCCTGCGAATTTCCAGTTAGGAATAATTTGAACCGAGCATCTGTCAAAGAAACAGCCATTTAAATACATTGGTCATGGTTAAAGAGGCATAAAATGAGGCCAGATTAGACAGAGCACCTTCCTCTGAAGGCTGACTCTGGTCAACTTTGGGCCATCCTGAGCCGAAGGGACTCCGAAACAAGGATCCTTCTTCCAAATCATTAAGTGTTACTATCTAACAGTGCCTGTATTCAAACTCTCCCCCTGGCTGCCCTTGTTCTGGCCAGCGGTTCCTACTTGTCCTGCCACTGTGGCATGGTGGGAATTGTCTTAACATCTTAGTAACTTTATATTTTATTTATAAATGCTCAAGGAAGTCTGAACTCAGTTGAGTAACGGAAGAGGGCTATATCCCTAACGTCTTCACTTCAAACATTCCCCTATAGTTTCCACTAGGGTGTGCAGGAGAACTTTTATCAGCGAGTGCAGTCTTAGATGTCTTACACCCAAGAACATCAGTATTAAAAGCAGTCAGTCCATCCTTAAAGCAGACATATGTACCTTAAGTTAAGGGCTTGGTCTGGTAAAAATGATTTGAAGTTTTTCTTTTTCTCCCTGTAATCATGAAAACTGACTTAAAGGTGTTTATTGATCACTATTTCATTTAATGCATTTGTGTTTTAAATTATTGTTAAAATAAGCAAAAAATATTCACAAACAAACTTTTGGTAGGTGTTTAGAGTAGTTTTTTGAATTGGTGTGTAACATTGTACGACACAATCAGCATGGCTGTGGTGGAGGGTTTCTAAATTAACTTCCTCTTTCACATTTTTGCTAAATGCTTGCTCATTGATGGAATAGTTTTGTGGCTCTTTATGATGACTTGGAAGAGTGCAATTTAGACTTGAATGCAAAAGTTCCATATAAAAACTTTTGTTGTGAATTTGTGTCTGTTAAAGAAAACAAACTAAATTTAATTATTGATAGTTTAATTCTCGCACAAACGTTCTCTCCCGTCTTTGTTGGGTCTGACTGACTCCTGTAAAGACGGGGTGCACAATCAGAGCACCTCAGACACCATGTTCAGGGAGGAATATACAAAGTACAATGCATTAGTTTTACACTGAAGTGAAATGGAGACAGAAAAAGGATGTAATGAGACAGGAGGAAGTCCACTGAAGGAAGGAGTGTAACAGGGCAAGGATGGCATGATCAGACACTAACATTCTTGTCCCTACAGTCCTATTTTTACTGCTGTATTTGCTGTGGTTTGCAGATAAATGGTTGAAACAAATGCCAAGCCTACCTACTGTTTTAACTGTCTTTGGTTTATGTTTAACTGTATTCTTTTTTTATAATTTCATGTCTTTGTTTTTCTACATTGACTCGAGTTTTCTCAGACATGATAAAACCCAGAGGAAAGTTTCAATAGATCACTGTGAATGATGCTGCCACAAAGTTCTAAACTACCAATTTGAACTGACAACTTCTCAAAAAAAGGAAAAGTTGTATTAAAGGTCCACAAGTTAATCTTTGACTGTACAGTTTTTATGAGGTGAAAAAAATTGATTAAACTTAAAGACCAACGTCCCATTACTTTAACACAGTCTGAAAGCTTAGAAACTTCAGATTGACTTTAGGATTTGTCAGTCTTTTCTTTCCTCCTTGACATGGGTGCCCTTATTCTATCACACAATAGTACCAATGCAATTAACCCTAAGAATGTTCATTAGAAAATTAGGTGAGCCTTAAGTGTTAACTGTCTAAAAATAGTTTGATCCATGGTAAATAGATCACCTAAGGACTGAACTAATTTCTGATGAACAGTCGGTGAACAACCTAATCTGTTGCTGAAATGTCTTTAACATCTTCTTTAGCAGTGATCATATGAATGTTGTGAAAGGTGATTCTTTTAATACATGTTTTACTGTTCTGATAATGAGATTGAAACCTAAAGACATGATTTCTCTGAGAAGGACTTATTTCTTTAATTTAAGTGGTGCTGCTATAATTTGAAGTTTTTCTTTTATTTTATGATGGACGGGGAGAACTCCAGTCCTGTCAGGAGATAATGCTTGATGCTTTTAATTTGAACAAGTGGTTCTCAAGTGTTTGGTTGGTACAGAAAGCAGGAGGAAGGGCTGTTTTCAGTGGGTTTAAATGTATATCTGGACGTGGGAAGTGTCAGTCTATGATGTATGGAGGCACTAAGTGGACATATTTCTGTTTATTTTTTTTTGTTGTGCTGTGATTAATAAATTTTGGTTGCTCTGTAAAGACTTATGCTATAATAAGTCATCAGTTTATTGAAATCTGAAGAGAGAATGTACATTAACATGAAACTGGGCAAAATAAAAAGTGTGCACATATCATCCAAGGGCTTCATAGGATTAAACAAGGATTAAACACTGGGTGTTCCCAGTCTGCTGTGGTCAGTATCTATCAAACATTGTCCAAGGAAGGATTGGCGCTGAAATTGCTGCAGAAATTAAAATCGACTCTGATGGAAAGGTCTCAGTACACAGTGCATCACAGTTTGTTGAGTATAGGCCTGATGGTCATAATGTTGTGTCTAATCAAGTGTATTTGGTCCATCAGAGGTTCAAACTCTAACATTCAAAAGTTAAAGTTGTGATTTTTTTTACTGTGGTTTCTGGTCTAACTTTGCATTCATTTTGGATCAACAGATTAATTCTGACACTGAAAACAGAAAGCTTAACTGTGATTGATCTCGAAAGTGTCCCTGAAGAAAGAAGATATTTTATTTTCATATTAGTTTTCATTGTTTTTTCTACACGCATACCTAAATGTTACTGTCTTTAAACTTTACTGCTGAGGTCTTTGCATAATCAGGATATTTTACGCTGTTGCACTATACCTAATAGCAGGCACTGGTTGTTATTTGGTTTGACCTGAGCTTAGTTAATGCTGAAGAATGAGGAAATCAGGGATGTATTGATGTTGGGGGGGACCACGCTTCAACTGCACACTTTGAGGTCGGGTTGAGTGTTAAATAAGTAGATAACAGGAAGTAGTTAATCGGTGTGAAGTTGTAACTCTATCCTCTCTACTTTGGCTCGTCCTGGTGGTGGGAGGAGACCGTGTTGGAGGTGAATGTGCTGTAAGTGTAGAACTGCTGTGGAATGGGCTGTCAGGCTTCATTAGCCCAAGCCATCTCTATCTCAGGAGGAATGTGGCCAGTGGTTTAAAACCAATTTCCATTACCTTCCTTCATTTTATTAACTTCCGTACCATTACCAGGGAGCTTCCCTTTGACAGTCGTTCCTCCTCACTGTCTTGTACTTCTAAGAGTTCCCTGTGGGAGCGAGGTTGTGAAACCTCGCTTATCCTGCGCTCTGTGCTCCCTTTAATCGCAAAGCACAGTGCCCCAACACTCTCCAGGCTCATGCCAAAAGTGTGTGCTGTGTGTCAGGCTCAGATTTGAGATGATCAGACCTTTGCTTGAACTTCTCTGACACCAACACTTAGGATAAGAGCTGACACAAGTATCCAGTCAAAACTTTAGTTTACACCCTTGGATCTTTGATCGTCTGTACAGAGAAAATCCGTGGTAACAAAAAAGTCCTCTTAAAAGTTCAAAACAGGTTTCTCTGCCTAGTTTGAATTGTCACCAGCTGACTTTTGAACCAGAAATATTGTGCTGGGATAATCCTGTGGGAGCCAAAGTGTGGTAACAGTACCAGCTACATCTCTATGACCCCCAGTCTTCCAAGACTGATTGGATCTGTTGGGAGCGTTTGCCCATGAACAACATGATCTGCTTTTGCAGCATATAGAGGAAGAGGAGTATGAAGTTTGTGAGATGCCCTTCTTCGTGACTGTCACATGGGAGCTCAGGGAAAAAGGAGGAGGTGAAAGGCCAGGTGTCTGCCACGGATTTAATTAGAACGACTGGATGTTTTGTCCTCTGCAAAGTTGCTCCAGGCATTCTTTAATTGCCCCATTCCTGATTTCTTCCAACTCCTTGAAGTTCATTAGTATTCATCTTGCATGAGCATTTAAATGTTGATTTCAAGGGTATTTTACTTTACTGTACTTGAAGCTCTTCTCTGTACATTTAGACAATATTTTTACTGATGAAGTGTACTCTAAATGCATATCTACTGTAGTCAGTGCTTCCATATCAAATGTTTATGTGATTGGCTCTATGATAGCTTGTACTGATTAATTTATTCACTCATTTAAAAACTCTAAGTCTGAGAAAGTAACTGAGATATTTAAAGTTATAGCAATAATAAGAACCCAAGAGATGGAGCGATCCAGACCTGATAAAACATGATTATAAGGTTGTGCACGCTGTGAGATCTTTTGGGGATTTTCTCTTCCTTTGATACTGTGGAAAAATAAAAAGAGGGACTTTGGAGCATCAAGCAAGATCAAGGACAAACGAGGGCGTTTAAGTTCTCCAGTTCAGGCGGCAGTTGTTTATTAACTGACTGTTTTGAGCAAGAAACTTAAAAAGAAGAATTTCATTTCAGCTAGAGATTGATTTAACATTTAATGAATCCCATCAGGGGGATTTGATTTTAAGTTTTGATAAATCAGAGAATCTAATTGCCAATTAACCGTTACAGTTTCCTCATTTATACGATGGTATTACCAAAAGAAGTTAATAATGTAAGAATGCTTTTAAGAGAAAGCAGATTGCTTTTTTGAGGTCTGTTCTCACCCCGGAGCTTTATCAGCTATGTTTAGCCCAGTTACCAGCATTTAAGAAGAGAAAGCAGAGATTAGCCCACGCAATAACACTGACCATCATTCATTAAAACTGTAATCATGCGTAAAATGAGATTGATAGAAATGTCTGTAAAAGGTGGGGAAAAGGGAATAGAAAGGAATTATATTTCCTCATACTGAATTTAATGGACAGAAAGTTAATTCAGCTGCTCTCAAAATATGGTAAGACGCAAAATCCTCCAGGGCAAATTAAAGACCTCTTCACCATCATAACAGTGTTTCTGATCAGAGACAGAGGTTGTGCCCCCCATCACAACCCCCCACCCCTTCCCAAAGCACACACACTACCTGTAGTGAAAACTGCACACACAACGACTCATATTCTGCTCGGCAATATAATATCTGGTTTATCTAGTCACTGGGAATTGTGAAATCCTTCACGGGGAAGCACTCTGTTGGTAGGATTACCTTATATGCCAGCCATTTTCTCCTTATTATCCATTTTTTCCAATACAGGCAAGTGTAAGGCCAGTGTTTAAATGTTCAGCTCTAAGCAATCCGCAGCTTTTACAGTGGATATAGTACTTATTTGGTTAATCACTGAAATATCACACTCAGCTCAGTAGGTGTTACAGGATTATGTGTATTGTGGGTGAAAGTCAGGGCACAAACATCCTTTTTATATACAGCGCTTTAGAAAGTTTTAGAGACATTCCTACTTGAAGACATTTCCCTTTAGTTCAGACCATTTACCAGCTTCTTCTGGCATAAATTTACCAAACTTCTCTTACACTTTGACACACAAATGCAATCTTATTTCACTTACCATTTTTACTACTTAAAATCAGTACAAGTGACACATTAAATGTGGAAAGAGTGTGTCAAAAAGACTCAAAAATAAGCTGAGCCCTTCCTCTTGGCTCTCTATTTTTCTCTCAGCTTTTTCTGAGTCTTGGTCCCCCCCTGCATAGTTTACTAAAGAGTGGACTCTGTACCTGCTGTTTTAAAGGTTCATTTTGAGCTCACAACCAACGCAGACACCTGAGAAACCCTGCCTTTGATTGATTGTTGAGACCATTGATCTAATTTTGAAACCTTTGAATTTCTCCTCTGGATCCTTCCTTTTTTTCTTATGGAGTGGAATAAACCTAATTTCCCCAAGCCTCATGCAGAGCATCACTCTGCAAGGGCGGGAAAACAGAGAGAATAAATAGATAAAGAAACCTAAGAAACAGGTCTTTCACAGCGGCACAGAGATTTTTATAGACTCGGTCAATTAAATTTGTCTTATTTGGAACGATGGGGCTCCGTAACTCAATAAGAGGTAATGTGGTTGAAAAGGCCTCTCGCTGTGTGGCCATTAGGTGAGAGAATGTTACCATGGGAGTATTAACATGCAGGGATTACAGAGGCATACGACGGGTCTGAGCCAATTAGAGTCAAGAGAAAGCCGAGGTGTGGGTGGGCATCGTCGGCTACCAGGTCCTGCTGTGAGGGTGAGAGACAGAGAAAAAGAGGGGACATGAGAGTGGAGGCTTGATGAAAACCAGTAGGGCCTCAGAGAGGAGAGACTCTGTTAGAGTGAACATGGCAGAGCAGCAAATCCACAAGTTGGCAGCACTTTTACTTTTCAGTGACACAACCGTGCTAAAGTGCATTATGATTATGTTTACTATAAAGTTGTAAATTTCTTTTAATACCAACACCATCATAAAGGGCGAGTGTCCACAGCTGTCACTTTTGCACTGGCAGATGTCTGCTTTGTAAATTACTATGTTGGATGTGAGAGTAAATCTCTGGGAAATGATTTCCTGGTCTTTGACTTCTGGGAGTTGTAGGACACGATGTCTTGACTTTCTTTTAATGTTTTCTAAGTTTTTATTGGATCATAGAAAAATGATGCACACAGAGTGATTTTTAACGGCCTTAAGGACAGTACCAAAGGTTCCAGTGGGAAGAAAAAGGTTGTCATATTTAATCTAAGAAGTTTGTGAAAGCATCAACCTCACCAAGCTATTATGAGAGAACTTGGTTGGCATCAGTCCGAAATTTTCAAATTTATTTTGGGAAATTTGAATGCTTAAAGATGCTATGAGGAGTTTCTAAGTAATTACAAAAAAGTCTCACTTTTAGATATATGCCTGATCAAAATACACACTTTAAGATGAGTTTTATAGCATCAAAATAGGTTATCTATAAATGCTATTCCTTAGCCTTCCGGTCGGGTCGGACAGGGCTGGACTGGCCTGGATACTCAACTTCAGGAACAAGACAATTAAAACTATTTTTATCAATTAAAACGAGCAAATTTGTATTATTCGGACACGTCTTAGATCACCGGGCTGTAAGTAGCGATAAATAGCTGGCTACAAAACTACGATACTAAGTTTTCCAAAAATTGCTACATCAAGAAAGGACCAAACACAAAAGGTCAGTTAGAAGCTTAACCCTGTATGACTTTTATTCTTGTTGGCATGCCAGAGAACTGTGCAAAACAAAGAGATCTACTCATTATGAGATCTACCGCTACGTACCTTGGGTCACGTCTTTTGGTGCATTCCAGTTGGAGTCAGGAGTAGGAATTTCCGAGTTCCAAGTAGGAAACTGCAACTGTAACATCCCCCGAAGTCAGAATTTCCTACTGGGAACTCGGTGAAACCTCGCCACCCCTGAGTTGACAATCGAAGATGGATGCCCCCAGTGTGAACAGTTATTTAGCTCCTGTAATAATCAATTTATTTGCACTTCTGACTGGGGCGTGTCGCTCTAGATCAGCTGTATACATAGTATTGTTAGACTTATATTTACAAAAATGCTGCCATAGTGATAATCACATTCTTCATACAACAATGCAGGGCGTGCTAACAACAGCTAACAATAGCCTGGTAGATCGGCAATTTTTTTTCCGACTTCAACTGGAATGCCGATAAGTCGGAGATGATGTCACTCCCAGTTCTGAGGTTACTGGAATGCAGCATTACGACAGTCGCCGTGCATGCTCATGGGTAGCAGAGTCTTTATGTCGCCAGAAACAGATTCTCCTCATAGCACCTTTAACATAGAAATTAAGATGACTGGCTAACTATGTTGTAGGAAAATCAGAGGGTCGGTCTGTAGTTTACATGGCTACACATGCGGTTACCATATCAGTGCGTGCCACGTCAAAAACTACCAGCTGTCTGTTGAGACACAGATCACATGAATATAAACATTAATCCTATTACTAATGAGTCAAACAGAGAAATGTGGTTCGGAATTTTATATCAACACCAAAGATGGCCAGTCAAAATTCAAGGGTACCAAGGCCACCAATAAGGCCATGCCCTGACCACGCCCTGTAACCTGGACCAGCGCCCTAAGGTGTTCCCCCAGAGCCCCTCTATTTGAGAAACACTCATATCAATCACAATGAAAGAATTGGATGAAGCAACAACTTGGAAGCGGCATCAGTTTCAGTTTTTTTATTTTTAGCATTGTTAGCACTGGTCACAGCTTCTCTGACCTAATACTCCATTTAACCATGTTTTAAGCCCATATTCAGACTGAAGCTTTAAATAAACTTTTTTTTTGAGCATCTTTTTTGGGCTGCATGGCCGTGGGTTTGTGCTGTTACCTTACAGCAAAGTGGTTCCTGGTCCAAGTCTCTGGCAGGGCCATTGTCTTCACACTGTGTGCCCTCTTTTTGGAGCAGAAAGTGCTTCTCTGGTAAATTTGAGTCTTTAAAGCGTCTTGAAGTTAATGCCATTAGAAATGGTTGTGATTGACTGGTGGCTGGGGTTGTCAGTAACACTGGTTTTTAGATGTGGTGGGGCACAATGGTGTACTTTGAGGCCAGCCTAGGTGTGCCTTGGAAATTTTTACAACCATAAGATGTTAATATAACTGAACAATAATGAATGAATGAATTTTGCATTTACTGTAAGTATAGATGTTGGCTTACTCTGTTGATGTTTATCTGTAATACAGTTGTTTGTCATATTTTTTATCGTTAAGACATTTGTAGAAACAAATAAATATGTGTCAAAGACCAATAAGACACTATGACATTAATCAAAAGGCTATTTTCTATAGATATGAAAAAAGGGAATCTTAGGTTTTGGTTTGGTATTAGGTGTGCCTCAAGCAGAAAAAGGTTTGAAAACTATTGGTCTATAGGCCTCCTGCTGTTCCACAGTTCTGGCATAGTTAATACATAATTCCTCCTGTTTCATACTTACTTTTACTCACAAACTATTTAAGATCTTCCTCCTATGTACCCTCTACCTGCATAAAACAGAGCCGTACAGGAACTTCAAATCTGTGGTTCAAGGGACCTCTCTCACAATGATGAAAACTGACCTGAAGAAAGTATGCAGTTATGTTTTGCTGAAAGGAACTACATAGAGGCCTGAAATGTAAACAGCTGGTTTCATTGGATGCTCTAAAGGTGATTTTGAAAGTCTCAAAGGCAGTCATATCTACCCAGGAAATATTGGTTATTGAGCAAACAATGTGGATTATGCAGCTGTATTTTCTTTGTAGTGTTTTCTATTTTATTTAAAAAAACAACAAAATGTTTGCAAAACCAGTTGAAATGTTCAGACCTATTTCCTGTCTGTCTGGCTTTCTTCTCCAGACAGCCCATACTTGCATGTGTCTGTGTTTGTGTGAGTGTGTGTGTGTGTGTGTGTGTGTGTGTCTGAGTGTGAAGCACTAGCAGTGAACTCAGATGTGTCACTTGTGATGTTGGAGAAGGCCATGAAACACAGAGTTGCCTGAGGACATTGTAACAAAGTCCCTTGTGCCACCAGCCCCCCCGCCCGGCACAATTACCCACTCATGTCTAATTGGCATTTGAGTCTTCTCTGCTTGATCGACCATGGCCACATCAGCATGAAGTGGTAGGACAGCATTTACCAAGCTGTGACTTAACTGGTATCACGCATTGTTACTCCTCTGGCTGCTTACATAATTTGCCGATGTAAATTTACTCTGCCTAATTAACATCGTCAACCTCTCATTTAATGTGAACAGACATGAGATGCATCCCGTTCCTGGTGCCGCTGTCCGTTGTGCTGACTTCTAAGCAGCAGTGAGGATTTGCAGGCCTGTCTGTTGGCCGGGGTGATGAGTTTGTTGGACTTGGTTGAATAAATCCATTAGTCAGTGCATACACAACCTAGCCTTGGCATGTGGATTCAAGAGGAGGGGACAAGCATGAACCAACTTTCTAAGTGTCCTGAATTAAAAAATTAAGTTCATCTCAGTTGTTGGTTGGTTGGATCTGAACACTTAACTTGAGAACAGTTTAGATATTAGTGCATGGACACAAATCTGAGTGACAGGTCTCGCTGTGGAGTGGAGCTCTGTGATATTTGAGGAGACCGCGCTGTGCACACAAATAATCAGACCCTCAATTAGAGTCTCCTCCTTTTACTTTTTGGACCCTGCATAGCTTAATGGCTCACAGAACTGTGTCTGAATGCTATCCCAGTCATCATTATCCAACCAGATCTCCTCTGTTATTAAATGAAGAGCAACTAGAATATTGATTTGTTAACCTTTAAAATGTCACCATCCATTGCAGACAGTAGAGTTAAATGAATGCCCCAGATGTAGGGGAAATTGTATATGAGAGGAGCCTTTCCTCAGTGGTATTTCTCCATATTTTGAAATATTTTTCACACTATTGGTAAGATATTGAACTGCTTTAATGTTTTCTAAAAAGCCCGTAGTGAAGGTGTACAGTACTTCCTTGGTTGCACCCAACAATTGGTTTGTAAAGTTATCTGTTTAAGTTGAAACAAGGCTGCAGCAGGGAAGAGTTGTCCTGCTTTGTACCAACCCATCCACTCATAGCCAGTCAGGATATTAGATCAGACTGCTGGTTTGTGATGGCGCCGGGGTCAGTGAGCATCTCGTTCACACAAATACACACACACATGCACGCACACACACAACCCCACCCCACCCTGCTCCCTCCCGTTACTGCTCACCCATTTGCTTCTGTGCCGCACTGCAGGGTAATCAGGACAGTGACACTTTATGAGAAAGGGGACGACAAAAAGGATTTACGCACAAAGCCTGGCAGAGGAGTACATATCTCATTTGCCTCCAGAGTCTGAGGCAGAGTGCATAAACACAAAAGTTAAAATGGTTTTAAGTTTGAGTTCAGTTAGTTCAGCCTAATTGTTTCCTTTCATTTGTATGAGGATTTAGATGCCTAAGCCCAATGCTATAGTTCTAAATGTTTATCTTTAGATGTTTTTTTTCTTTTATAAAAATTAATCATTTCAAATGTGGACTTCGAAAATTTACCTTTAAGATAACTCAGTTAATAGATCTGATGTTAATTACAGAGAAAAATATTTCTTTCTTGTACTTTTCAGCCTACAAATCCCAAAGTTAAAGTACAAGAGAATCAGGACCTCTACTGTCCCTGGAGATATGTTAAAGCATATAATTTTGGACTCAGCTGCACAGACTAACCGATGAGTCCTTATAAACAATGATATGAAAACAACACAAATGGACACAACAGCCTAAAAACACAATATTATTGACAAAGCAATACATTGAGAGACAGGTTGGAGGCTGATTTTAAGTATATTTTATAGTAACGTGTTGAAAATACCATTTAGAAACATTTATAGATTTGTTTTTTTCTCCCTCTGAAGGCATATTGTGACCTCTTCTCACTGTCTCACAACCCTTGGAGGAGCTCAGGCCCCTAGTTCAGCAAACACTCTTTCTCTTAACTCTAACCAAAAACAGGCTAAATAAAGTTGGACTGTGCCTGGTGTGACAAACCAGTGAAATTCTGTATGGCCACACTGGTGGCAGTCTGAGAGTGAGTCTGAAATTAGAGGTGAAAGTATTAAAATATTGATAGAACCTTTCTGTGTCCATTGCTGGCCTATTTATTATTCATTCTACCTTGAAGGTAGCAGGCAAGATGACCCCCTTTAATTCAGGCCTGCCAGCTCACTTCTCTTTCCTGTAAATTGTGATTCCAAGCAGCTTCTCTGATGTTTTTTTCAGATCAGCTATTTTGTAAACAAGGTTTATTGTGATAGAAGTTACTATGTGTTTACCTGTGTGTCTGAATAATTCTTCTCCATTGAGTTAAGTATTCTCCCCTAACACTTACAGGTAATAAGTCTGCTTTAAAGAAAACTTTTTCATGTGTGAATATGTGCAAAAGGCAAAAAATAGCAATTAAAATGTTCAAATTAAAATTTCATCCATTTTATTAATAATCCAGTTCTATTAAGTTCTCTTCCTAAGGCAATAATTTGTAATAATTTGTTAACTGATGATCACTTTAATGGCAGTATAAATTTGATAATTAGATTTGGGCTTTTTAATTAGTCAAATAAGATTGACCTGTATTTGCGAAGATTATATTAAATTCAGCATACGAGCAAAGTTCTTTTTTCACTGTTATTTACCAAACTTTAATTTGTATTGGCAGAGCAGGGCCTCTTTTGAAATTTTAATCCATAGTGGTGGATCAAGGATACATGTTGACTTATCCATACTCATAGAATTATTTTAGGTTTCAAGCTTCTCTCCCAAATGATTCATATTTCATAGGGAGCATATTTGCTGAGCTCCTTTGAAGATCTGCGAGGAGCTTCGGCTCTGACTTTGGTCAGTAATAAATAGGAATTCCCCTGAGGGCAAGGCTCATAGGTGCTGTTTATGTTGACCAATGGAAGTGCAGCCTGGAAATCAGAGGAGCGCTGTTGGGATTGGAGCAGGTGGGCCGTTGGCTTCAAAGACCAAAAGATAATCTGCCGAAAAAAAACTAAAGCCAGGCTCTGAGATGTGCTGAACATCTTGGAACTTCTGCTCACAAAGACACGAGGCTCATCGTGTAGTTTGAGCCAGCCCAGGAATGCTTTGATGCTGCTGATCCCCCAACTTTTGTTAGTTTATTTGACTGAGTTTTTATGTATGATATGTATTCCAAATGCTAGCTCTTCTTAAGAACTTAAAGGAAATCCTGAAGAAATAACTTTTGAGTTGAAGGCTTGTGCTAAAGCATCAGTTGATTCTCAGGCTCAGTGGCAAAATCTTCCATAACACAGAGGGAAAAGTGCCAGGTCAATCGCTGGATAAATTGTGGTAAAAAAAAAAGTTGATTGTAGGCACAGGAGATGGTTTTCTTATAAAAGGCTTAAATCTTTTTAATTTTCTGAGCAGAATTATAATGTGGAGGCATTGACTGACTTACGTTGCTAGACTTTAAAAGCATGATGCCATGCAGGGGCACTCATCCTTTTTAACTTTAAAAAAAAAATTACATTTAAGAGAACTTGAGTAGTGGATAATCTTGAGTTTTATTAAACTGATACTAAATATTCAAAAATTCAGATTTTATCAGATATTTTAGATTAAGAATGATGTTGGCATTAAAGCTGATGTTTTTCATCAGGTAGTAATTAATAAGAATAATCAAGCTCCTGATGTTTAAGATATTTCAGGCACATAGTTTTTTGGGGTAGACCAGTTTTGTGCTGTGCTACATATAGTTATTTTGTTATGATTTCAAGGCAGGAAAGATTAATATATTTTATTTATGCTGCTTGGGCCGTAGTTAGGGATGGGAATTTAGCTCTGGTTTCAGTTATTTTTTTCGAACTAGTTTGATGAATTGACATTATTTTCTGAATTTATATTAACAATTCCTTCAACTTTGCTCCAGTGTCTGTATGATTTTACGTATGACTGGAAACACATCATTAAATATCTGGCATTTGTTTGAGTTCATACAGAAAACCTGTGTAGAATGTTTTTTCCTAATTGAGATTTGGATCAATAAACAGAGTTGTTGATGGTATAGGTATCAATTTAATATTACCACTTCCCATCCTCAGCCATGACGCTATCTGTCTCTTTCTGCAGAATTTAGTTGAATGTAGTATTAGCTGCTTTTCCATCCTGTAAATCAAAGTAATATTGAGGTGATATAAACAAAGCATAGACCAACCGCATAATGAGTAGATCTCTTTGTTTTGCACAGTTCTCTGGCATGCCAACAAGAATAAAAGTCATGCAGGGTTCAGCTTCTAACTGACCTTTTGTGTTTGGACCTCTCTTGATGCATAAAGCACATAAAAGAGTATTATTCTTTGAGGACACTGGACTTAAACCTGTAACAACCTTTTTAGTTCAGAACCTAGTAAAAGTTGGATTTAAACTAAATGATGACCAGTTGATTTTGACTGTAAATGGTGCTGCTAGATTTGAAACGGGGACAAGGAAATTAAGAAGCAAGAAGCAGACCCATTTCTTAATAAAATAACACTGTGCACTTCACTGAACACTCGCACACCATGTCCAGCACAGTCCTCACCCCTTAAAAATCCAAGTTATTTTGTTTATTTTTGGGCCAAACAACATCTTTGTTTTTAATTTGGACCATCATAAGTGGTCCTCAAATGTTCTGCTATCTACTTTACAGAAAAATCAGAAATAGATGGAAGGTAATAAATGAAATGGCCTCCAAGGCTCCATCTTAGTTTATCAAAGTGGATTTTGTGGAGAGTGATTGTGTACTCTTTGCCTGCAGAGGGGGATGTTGCCCTGGACATGGGCTCATGTTTTGTGTTAACAGACAATGGTCCACACAATACCTGTTCTTTTCCCCTCACATCTGCTCAATGTGTTTGTTTAGACATATAATGTATTTGATATTTTTATTGAAATGTTTGTATCTCAAATATTCTGATCTGCTCTCCTCTAAAGTTTACATGTTTAGAGGCTTAACGACATGTCAGTGATCTGTGCTTTCTCTTTTTGTTTACTAAACTCTGTTGTTCTTTACAGGATTCACACACTGACTTTTTAAAAGTCATATGGACAGTTTAAAGTCTAGGTAAATGTCGGCAAGTCTGACAGAGTTTAAAGATGTGAATAATTGAGCATATTTCATTGATTTATTAAACATGCAGGTAAAAAGCCACTCAGCACAGTGTTGTGTGAAACCAGTTCATAAATATTAGAGATAGTTGTGGTTGGTGAAAAGGTTATGGAGGTGGGAGATGAGATAGTGGCGGTTGAGATGGCCCCCCTCCTGGTTGCTGGCCGTCACAAGGAACGAAGTAGCCATTTTGTGGCGAGTGCGGTGATGCGGTGGTGCGGTAGAGATGAGATGGTTAACACCCTTCTGCAGTATAGCCACCCTCCTCTCTCTCTGTCTCTCTCCCTCTAATTTTCTCTCTCTCCTCTTTTCTTTCTTGCTCGTCCGCTCAGTCGACTATGAAGACACTTCATCTTCCCTGACAGTATGACCACTGCTGCATGTTCTGATGCGTTCAGCAAACCTTCATTGCATCATAAATAAATCAGAGAAATGACTTTTTCTTTCTCTTTCTCTCACATGTCCCTTTATCTCTCGCTCCCCTGTCCCTGTTATCTCCCTGAGTCGGAAAAACGGGAAATGGTATGCTGGTGGATTTCCTGTGTGCTCCCCCTCTTCTACTTTTCTTACTGCATGAGCACGATCATCAACCTCCAATCCCCCTTTATATTATCACAGAAAAAAGAAATTATTTTTGCTCCATGATGATATTCAGTATTTGTTATTGAATAATCTACTTTAACTTTAATATAAATGTGATGGATGTGAGGAGTTTTATCAATTAATGTGCACTGGAGATGCAAAATGCAAACTTGAATAATAGCAACACAGTTTTGTCTTTTTTTCCCCCCTTCCATTATCATTGTGACAGAGGGGCTATAAAAATAAACTTGACATGCTTTGTTATTTGTTCTGGAACCAAAAGAAAAAAAAAACACAAACACAGCACACACATGCATTTGTGAGGCTGTAGATTACATGAGCTGTGGGGTAGGGATGGGTAGTTGGAGGAGAAGGTGGGATGAGGAGAAAGATTGTCAAGAACCACTACACCCCTCCACCCCCCCAATCCCCCACCATACTGACTCCCCGTTACCCAGTCCCTCCACCCCTTCCTGTAATCTCCACTCCTCCACGGGTAGTCTAAAACCTTGTGTTCGTCCACCACCAACCAATTACCTGGCAACCCTGCCCTTATCCCCAGCACAGGCGTGATGCTGCTGCATGATGGGGTTTTTGTATATTGAATTCCATCTCCTGGTGAGATAAAGGGTGTAGGAACAGGGCTCTGCCGCTGTGCTAGATAAGTGTTTCTCACAAACCGTTCCTTGCCGCTTCTTCTGACACTGATTGTGGAGAAAAGAGACATTGGGAATGGCGGTAGGGGGAAAGGCGTAGGGGTGGAGGGTTGTTGCAGCGAGATGGGACCCAATTTCAGAATGATTTTTCCTCTTGTTTTTAATTTGTTACAAAGCAGCTCCCTGAGAGGAGTTGGATCCTATGCCTAAATGGTTTCCTGTTTCATGTTTGGAAAGTCTGCACTTTTGCTATTGAGATCAGTATTCAAATACCATGAGAATATTTTCTCTGGCGTCTCTTCTCCTCATTGCAGACTTACCAAACACAAGATATTACTCTGTGGATCGATAGTTTATCTTCATTTAGGTTGGCTGTTCAATCTGCAGAGGTGACAGTTATGGGTTGAGCAGCTCTGCAGAGTATCAGCTTTTATTCAGCTTCATCCTTCCCCTCTCAGTCCTATTTGTAAGCTGTCCTGAGAAGTGTCCCTTGGTATGTATGGCCTGAGCCAGGCCCATCTATCTGTCTTTGTCTGGCCCACTGCAGGGAACCACACACTCATTGGTTGTCCAGGGGAACAATGTAAGTGATAGACCACTGTTCATACATCAAACCTGCAAGGCGTTTGACAGTGCGGGACAGAAACATTGAAAATAATGACCACAGAAATATGTATCAGAGGTTAAAAATAGAGTGCTGCAGAGAAGTTGAGGCTCTTCTCTGTGGCCCTCCCGCTGTTTTAGAGGTTAATGGAAGCTGCCTTGACGTAGAGGAAAAGATGTTTCCAGTTACCCAGAATGAGTGATATTCAACCACTTGGACACTAATATGCTCCAATTGAATTTCTCCCTTTGTCAGAGGGGAGTCTGTCCCGCTGCGGACCCTCCCTCACAGCTGTGCCCTTGTCTCTCTGTGCTCCACCAGCGCTGAGCCAAGCCCAAAAGGTCAAGTGTGACGGGTCAAGTTTAACCTGAAACCAGACATAGTGAGGGGGAGGAGGGGGCTGGGGTCACTTATGTGAAGCATTCTGTTTGGCAAAAATGTGGATGTTTGTGTATCTGTGTGCGGCCTTACCTGGTGTGTGGCTCTGTTGTTGATATAGAAAAGTCCGTAGAGGATGAGAGTGCTAGAACCTCATTGTGAAATGGCCCAAAAGGTGCATAAGTATGACGGTAGAGTCTGCATGGGTAAGATCATGTCTTTACCTCATTCTATTGTGTAAAATTAAAACCAAATTACACTGTGGCAGAAGCTTCCATTTTGCAATGGTGACGTCATGTTGACACTGAGTCACAATTTCTACATGTTCTGTCATCCTGTCTGACTTCCCTCTGCATCGTTGCCCCCTGGAAGTGCAGCCCTGAGCTGCTTGACGAAAGAGAAAAACCACAACTTAACAAATTGTGAGGTCACAAGATAATAGGAAAGCAACATGTAAACAACATGTTATATTACCCACCAGATGTTGATTTGTTGTTTGTATCAACCTTGTGTCTGCTGTATTTTGAAATCCCAGGAACTCTGAGGGCTTGTTTTTCTGTTTTGGGTCAATGTGCAGGGTGGAAATTCATCCTGGGTCGGCATGGATACCAACCAGATAATCACCTTTTAAGGTATTGTCTGCTGATACAAATGGTATTCTGATTATATTGACCTCATGTTGGATGACTGAGCAGAAATAGAGAAAGGCAAGTTAACTTTTGTGCATTCTTGTACAACCTTTCTTGTAGCACTTTATATTTCCTGTCCCCCTCATAATTAAAAAAGATCAGACAAATTCTATTCTATTCATATGCCAGCTTACCAGTGTTGCCTTTTTGCTTTGCATTACAGTCTTTTTTATATTGTGCAGGTAAAATTAGTTTGGATGTATACAGGAAACAATTTCTGATCAGAGGTGGTTAACAGAGCACCCTAATAAAATATGTTTACCTCAAAAATGTTTTTATTAATGTAGATCTACTAAACACAGAAATACAGTCCGTCGGTGGATACATGATACAAGGCCTGAGCAGAGCCTGTGAACAGGGCTATACAATCACTTTCACATGTGAAGGACTTGATGTACAGCACGCTCGTATTGTTTTAGTTTGCCAAATTGCTTGTGGATCTCAAATCTGTTCATGTACATAAACATCTGTGTCTCTCTCTCTCTCTCTTCCTCACTTTCTCCCAGACACACACACTCTCAGTGTGAGTCAGCCCACACCTGGAACAGATAAAGGCTCTTTCATGTTTGCAGGGCTATCCTGAGGTCAGTGAGTGCTGGTGTTGAGAGCTAGTTTTTACTGGGAGTGAGTGAAGCTGGAGAAGAAATGAAAAGAAACCATATACATCCAGGTGTTGCAGAGTTAAGGAAGTTTTGTTATTCCCCCCTTTATTCCTTCCTCTATCTCTATAGAGATGCCCCCCTCTGCATCGAAACCTTGTCCATCTATTGCACAGTTGTCTTGAGTAAGGAGATGGGTAATAGTCTGCTGGGTGCTTTATGGATTATCAACACTACAGCACATAAATAAGTGTTGGCGTTCTTGTCAAGCTGCCATTTTAATCTTGTTTCAGGCAGTTAAAGAAGAATATGTCCTTTTCTTGAAACCTTTGCCGAGTATTGACTTCTACTACCTCTACCCTCAAGGCTTTAAGTAGCTTTGATTTGATGCTGGCCATCATGAATTATGTTTTTGAGCTTTGAACTCTCCTACACACATTAGCATAAATGTAAAAGGATGACACTTTGACCTTTCTTGGCACCATCTACCCTGACAATGTGCATATTATATATTTTTTGTCGTGCTCTAGGTTAAAAATTTTGACTGCATTTAAAATGAAAATGTTCTGGAGGATATAAAGTTTGCAGCATTGTTGCTGAAATTTCCAAGGTTTTAAATCAGTCATTTGCATCCTCTTCTTAAAAATGCATTTCTTGTCACTGTTCACCTAAAAGACAAAGTTAAAACACTACTTGAACAAACTCTGATTTCATTATTCCCCCATTCTAGCCACAAAGTTTCTAAGATGAAACATTAAAGTGATAATGTTGCTGTTGTGTGTCTTGTAAGGTTTAAAGGATGTTCAAACATCTTTCACAGAGTGCCACAAACAGAAAAACAAACACAAGAAGAAGCCACTTTAATATACTAAATCTGATGGATACCAAATTTTGTGAAGCCAGTCCAGTGTATGTGGATTAGATATGCCTAGTGATTGAGCACGTAAAATCAGCCATCATCACAGCTCTACAAAATGCCTTGACAGAGCTAAAGGCCAACTATTACCTTCACCAAAGAGACATGTTTTCACCCCGGTCTGTCTGTCGTCATTTTTTTTGACTGTGTGTTCATGTGTTTGTTTGTCTGGTAGCAAGATCACACAAGAACAACTAGATGGATTTACATGAAAATTTTAACAGAGGTGGGGTTTGGTCAAAGGAAGAGAACGTTACATTTTGGTGGTGATCTGCATATTTGTTTAGATGTAAAAAAGTCCCATTTTCAAAATATTCTATAAGTGAACACTGGGTTGTATTTTTCCCACCCACAGCCCCATCTGATTGGCTACATGCTCTGGTTACACAGAGTGACGGCATGGTAAATGGCCAATCAGCACTGAAAGCTGTGTGTGCAGTTTGACTCATAGACATAGAGGAGGCAGTGGGAGAGAAGGGAAAGTTTAACCAATGGAGAAAGCCTGATGCTGTTCAAGGAGCTTCAGTTTCTAAGATAAAGTAGGGCAACAGACTCCTGAAAATTGTAATAAACATCCCAGTCCTCTACAACTCACAACTACTAGTAATGTTATTGTGAGCCTATTAACGTTGTAGAAACATACACGGCACCTCTGCTTGCTAGCAGTCCCTCTAGAAATGCCTGTTAATCACTTGAAACAAAGCTGCTGATAACGCCAGTATGGAAATAATCCAACATAGTACTTGTCTGTGTGTGTGTGTTTGTGTGCGTGTGTCTGAGTGTAAAAACCTAACACCCACCGAAACACCATGGTCTTGCTCAGACCGACAGGCTGGCACCATTGCCCACTGGGAGTGCCAACAGCAACTTTCGTACAAGCAGCAGCAAACTGGTTCAGTCAACAAGTTACAAGACACACTCCTAACTAGGTCACTATGATGGATAATATTTATATCAACAATAGTCACACTTCTTGCAGATTGATGATTTTCATCCCACAATGTATGCATAAAATTAATATAGGACTATAATATTGAGTGGAAATCACATTTATGGGTTTATGGTTTTCTGGTTACAGATGATTTCGAGGTGGCCAATTAGATGTTAGGGTGCCTCATTAACCCTGGCTAACAAATGTTTCACCCCTGGCCAGAATGAGTGTAACACTCCAACCATAAGAAAGGACAGATACTGATGGCTCATTTCAACATTCAGGCGTAAAACAAGAGCAAACTGCCGAACCTTTGGAGTCGTGTTGGTGCTTGAAGATGATTCGCATTACATGGTTTGCAAGGTATAATGTTGTGTCATGCAGCCACCCTCTACTAATTGGGGCTTTAGCTGTGGCCTTTGTCAGCCTATTGTTGCACAATTACAAATAAATATGCAACTGACATTATTACTAAGTAATAAAAATATTTCTGCTGAAAGCATCTCAGCAGTGAGTAATACAATAAGTTTAGTGGCTGCCCGGATAAAACTGTAAATTTTCTAGAGTGATTTGTAATTGTATTCTGAACGGAGGTAAAGATGTGGCCCGTCAAGTGAAGTAGTGGCTGGCGGTGTTAGCAATGCTACCTTTAGCCACTCCCTGCTTGTTATTGTCAGTGAAGACTAAGTTAGCTTGTTAAATGTTGTTGTATTTTGCCAAACTCTCCCCACACTACCCTGCTTTTTTGGTTGTTTGGAAACAAACAAACAAATAAGCTAATTCATAGTGCTATGCTACATTTATCTGTGCATTTAGACATAAAAATTAACAGTTTTTATAGTTTTGTTTGTTCAAATGATTAGAATCCATGATGTCTCTCAGTTTTAGACTAATAAAAATTAGTAGTACAGTACAGTCAAGCGAAGGCACAATTTTATGCAGTTTTGGTACAAAATGCGGTAATTTGTGTAGTTGAAAGGACTGAATAAAACTTCCGATGTCCACTTTTTCACAGTGGTGTGTTGGAGTGTTGCCAGAGTGGTCTGTGACACTCGTAGCCTTGTAAAGTTTCTGAGGCAGGTGTAATTCCTTGTAAAACACCCTATAATTTACTGCCCTTTTGGAGAACACTGTCTCAAGGCGTGAAAATCAATAGGATGGCGGAGAGCGATTGGGCAAAGCATCTATGCTCAGCCACACCATGGCAGCAGTTAGGGTAATTCTGTAATGGCAGGGGATGAGGTTCAACCTATCTAACGCTCTATCTGAAGCAGATAAATGTTTTACAACACCAGCGTTTAACCCTTCTACCTGCTTCAGCACCCCCACCCCGCCCAAACGCCTCTGAAGGCTTCACTCAGGGACTGCCCCTTAAAATGAGGCCCAGACCGTGATGTCCACAGTCGTGTTTGTGTGTGGATGTGTGTGTGGAGGGGTTCACTCCATCGTCTCCCCTGGTGTGCATTCCAGCTCTTAATACTCTATAACCTTGTAAAGATAGCCTAAGGCATTTCAGCATATAGCCTATCTTCACCCCCCCAGTTGTTTAAGAGGGAAGCCATGCGGAAAACATGCATTGAATCTTACAAGATGCTGCATGTATAATGTAGCATACAACACATTATGCAGTCCACTGAATATTATAACCCTAATTCAGGGCACTTTTAACATTCATTCTTGGTCATTTTGAATTTTAAACCAGCCTGATTGATAAGGATGATTAAAGAAGACGTGGACAATGGAAGAAGCTACAGGAGGATGGCGGATAACATTCAGACAATAAGAGATCTGGGCTGTTGCTTGGACTTCCTTCTAATAAGAGATGGAGCGATGTCTTAAAATGAATGAAAACCAGTGTGTGTTGTTGGGAGGAAATGGCTGGAGAGGGAGATCCCACACAGACTTGCAGCACCGTCTGTATGACGTATGTTTCAGCCTCAGCAGGGACTTGCAATTCATTGTGCCAAAGGAGAGCGCAGAGATCTCATTGTGCCTTCACCAACAGCAATCACTTGTTTCTGATTTTTAGATAGGCAAGGAAATTAATTTTGTTCCAAAATGCATGGTCGGAAATTAGATGGTGAAATTGTGTGAAAGAATCAGTGATTGTTTTCTCCCCTCCACCATCCCTCCGGAGGTACTGATAACTGCTGATCTCTGTGACACCATTAATGAAAAACTTATTCAGAACCCAGGAAAAAAACTGTCCTCTGCTATGTAGTAATTAACACAGCTATCTCTCTTGTCTTGAACATGATTTAGACCACCCATTAACATTGCTCTAAAAAGCTGATCACCAGTACTAAGGTCACTGCTGCATTCGGACCTCAGGAAACCCTGCTTTTGATTCTTCTTCCTGGTTTCATCTGTGGAAATCCAGAGCTTTATAATTGGAGAAGCGGGGATGTGACATTTCACAGTACTCACTGTCTGAATTGTGGCTTGGTTTTATGTCACAGTTTGATTCAGTTCAACACAGAAAGTTGCAAATATATAATTTGTGGGTTTCCCTCGTGTGTTAATCATATTAATAGGCAACGGTCTGTGCATGCTTAGTTGGGTCCTCTTTCTGCATATTGAAATTGAGCAAGATCATTTTAGATCATTTTACTGTGATTTAAATCAAACAAATATGTTTACAGAGGAAATACATGTTTTATGTGACGTGAAGACATGCATAACCTATAATATATGTGAGACTTTCTTTTATTAATTTGGGTATTTTTAGCCAGTGGACGTTTTGGTCTGAGACAATGGGTAGACTCAGAAATGGGGAGAGAAAGTAGGGGAAGACATGTGGCAAATGACCCACTGACTTTATTCATACCCAGGTCACCCATAAGGTGAGGGCCCCAATATATGCCATGTTCATACCCACTCTGCTACACTGGCGTTCGTGTAATATATCTTTATTCTGTTGTCTGAAGTTTAGAAATCTGAGTTTAAACAAGGATCTGTAATAATAGGAGCCATAAAACTGAATTATTCTAATTTTGTTACATTAGTCTTTGTTTACTATTCTAAATTGTGAAATTTGTGTTATTTATTGATACACATTGGAGTATCCTCTCTGCTTTCACTCTGCCTTCACATTCAGACACGTTATAGAAACTGCATGGATGAGTCCAAGAGATGCATTGTAAGCTATGCAAGGCAAAGGAGTGCTGTTGTTTAGTCTCAATGGTGTGCTACTTATCTCCTTGGTATGTTTTGTTGCTCTTTGTCTTTTTGTTGGTTGTTTGACCAGATGGCAGGGAGTTTCAGTGATAAGCTCCATCTCCTTTGGTTGGGATAGATATAAACTTCTGGAATGTTCACAGGGAAATTTATGATTACTAGAGGTGTAACGAAATGGTCAACTCTTGAAACTATACAAAATACGAAACAGGGCTCACAAAACGAAATACTCATGATACAAAATAAAGATTATAGAAAATCTCAAACAGTAGGAAGTTGTGCAAAAGCCTCATTTTCTTTATTCCTAATGCAGATATACAAAAAATATTGCTTCATCAGTACAAAATAAATGCTCTAAAAAATTGTATTTTTTCCCCCTTGTTTAGACTACAGTGCAAATACAAACTTAAAATCTCAATAAAATAGTGCTTTGTTGTTGTAACATTCAAGATAACCACATTCTTGAATGAAAAGGAAAACAAATAGCAGTCGTCAGAGCTGCAGTTTGGACCTATAAATGTCTGAACTGTGAACTATAATATTTAGCCTATAACAGTGCATATACTTCTGATCTTCAAGTATGATCAAATTCTGTCAACTCAACAGTAGGGGCAAAAATCAAATATTTTTTTTTTTTTATGCAGACTTACACAAACATACAGACACTGCCTGTCTCCAGTTCAAAGTAGTTAGTATTTGGTAGCTGTACTTGCCGCAGTAATAGGCGAACCGTAGCGGCATATTTTGCACACGCAAAATATACCGCTACGTTTTGTCCGCGATCTTCTGACCGTTCTATCGTTTTTTACATGGGAAACCAAAATAGGTCCACAGAACCGATTTATTTGACGAAGGTGCGTCAGCTAATTCTTCAACCTCGTCTTCCTCTATATTGAAGCGAGTGTTTTGCTACGGTAGGCGAGGAGGGTAAAAAATCTCAGCGGTGCGCACGCCCCTTTGCGTTTTTTATTTTGTGCTTTTATTTTGTGCGTCTTTGAATTTTGTTTCCTCATTTTTTATTTCACGAAATCTCGTGGCAGTAAATTTCGTTACACCCCTAATGATTAGCCTTTTCTATCTGCTTGTGATAAACAGTTGCATGGCTCAAAACATGACAGTTGAACATAGGCAGATGGGATGAATAAAAATACCGCTCTCAGTCCAGCGTGTTCAACTTTCTGGCAACAGCTTGCAAGCAACAGCCAATCACATCAAAGGAGGGAGAGATCCAGAAATAGGAGGCTTCGTGGGTCAAATCAAACAACGAAGGAGCTCTACAACATGGCTCTACCTACAAATAAAGATAACCAGGAAACAAACTGAGCATGGGACATATCTACTAAAGAGTT
This sequence comes from Scarus forsteni, assembly GCA_036419115.1. Taxonomy (NCBI): domain Eukaryota; kingdom Metazoa; phylum Chordata; class Actinopteri; order Labriformes; family Labridae; genus Scarus; species Scarus forsteni. Next base: position 9,944,545 of record JAZDUH010000354.1, read on the forward strand.
TTGGGGAGGGAGTGTTGTGAAGGACTTCAGGGTGGGCTCTGCTGTGATGTTATCCGAATCACCACTACGTCACTGCAGCCTCTTACCCTATGCCTGTACCATGGGGGCAGCAGAAATAAAAAAAAACTCATCATTTTGGGGGACTCCACCAAAGGAGAGGCGGTTTTCATGGTAGTTGTAGTGTGAAAAGGACTTTAGGGTTTGAACCTCACTATTTTAGAAACACTGCCTTCGACTGACTCCTATGCTTTTTGTTTCCTTTTGTCATCTAATGGCAGGTAGTTAGAGTGTTCTGATGTACAACAGCTGCCTGACAGGAATACTGTCCAACCAGGCTTATAGTAACACAATTTGAATAATACAATGATAATCAAAGGGTCTTTTTGAGATGGGATAATATATTTTTAATTATTAAAGTCATGGCCCCTTCCATCTTTATATACATTTATGCAGCTGGATAATCTCTCTGGCATTTTCCATCACATTCACTGATGATAAAAACACTTTCTTTGCCTTTTGTGGTTTGAATGAACAACATTCTGAAACATCTTGACTTTGGCATATGTCATTTATTAAATTGTGCCTCCTCATTGTGTTTTTAGTAGTAGTTTCACATTATTTTCCATTGTGGTCACACTTTATTATTACCTTATCCATGCATGATCAAATTCATTACCTTTCACAGTGTGTGTCAGCAGCTAAAAGCCAATGCAAACTCAGTATGAGACAACTGACTAAGGAGAATACCTGCCTTTTATTTTCAAAACTGTCACCTTTTATTGACCATGAATAAATATTATTGCTAATGCTGTACAAATGAACTCTAGCTGAGTATGTTCTCATTAGGGTTTTGGTTGTAAAAAACAAAAGAAAAGAAAAGCAGCAGCCATATCTCTGCCTTAGCTGTTGGCTAGCAGGGCAATGCAACATTGCTACATGTCTTCTATTGTAATCAGCGAGCTTCTGTTGCTCAGATAAGCATAAAAAGCCACAAGATTTATTTATGGAAACAGTGAGAAACCTCAAACAACACACAGCCATAATTTAGCTCTAATCCCTCATTGATATTTGATAATGTACTTGTATAACACACATTTTTGCCAATTATCTCCCAGCATTTCCATTTCCAACTAGGCCCCTGCGCCATTTTTTGAGGATTGAATGCAAATTGGTCAAAACACTGGTCAAAACTTATTATGAAATGGAGACTTATTCAGAGAACAAAATAGTGCATCACTATGAGAGCGAGGGTGGAAGGGGCTGGGGGAGCTCTCATGAGTGTGGGCTGGAGGCAAGAGTGGGTGGGGCTACAGGGGTGTAAGTGTGAATGTGTGTGTGCGTGTAAAGGGAGGGCTTCTGTGGCAGGGATGGGAAAATTAGATTTATTTTTTTCATGGGGTGAAGAGAAGGAGAATGGTGGGGGGTTTCAGTAATGGCACCTCACCGTATTTTATATATGTACAGATGGGAGAAAATGAAAATGTTTTCTGAATAGGGTTTTCTCCCTCATGCATTTTCTTTCTCTTCTTATGTGTGTGTATTTCTGTCTGCACTTTTCTGTCCTTCTGCATTTAACCCTCATACATCCACCCCTCCTCCTCCTCCTTCTCCTCCTCCTCCTGTTCCCCTTTTTTTGCTGGCAGATCCCCAAGGTTATGGTATGTCTGGACATCTAATCAGGCCAAGTCTTGATGCTGAATATGTTGTGCCCCCTCATCCACACAGCCCCATACTGTTTATTCTATAGCTGCCATTATATATTCAAGCCTTTGTCCAGTCTGTGCTGCACACCCTGCTGTGATAAATGAACACGACCTTGGAAAATAGAGAGGTTGAAGAACAATGATTCCACTTTTATGAATTCATTTCCTCACATGTAGCTTTAGTGGGAACAGAGTAACACATAACTCATGCTCTTCGTGTCTAATAATGGTTTGCATCGAAGCATTTGAAATATCCAACCTGAAATTGAGGTGCAGGGTACATATGTGAGCTATTATGGGTAATTTTTGCAGTTATGTCTCTAGTCATCTTGACCTAAAGGGATCAATTTTGCACCTTGTCAGTAATAATGAAATAGGAACAGCTCCCTTGTCATTTTTGTGAATGGGATGCTTTTCATCCATACTTCTTTGTCTTTTCTAGCAAATAATGGAAGAAAAAAGCAACAATTGTTGGCATAAGTGAGGCCCAAGTCTTCAGAAAGTGCTGTATATTCAAGAGGATGTGGACATTACTCACTGAAAGCAGTTTAAATATAGAAAGGAACTATGCAAATGATCTAGGAAGAGGAGTCCTCTCTGAAATCTCCATAGCCGAATGCAGTACCTGCTGACTGCCAGTAGATGGTGTGCCTCCTTCAGGTTTCTCAAATCTCCACTCACTGAACCTTGCTTGCTCACCCGTGACTTGTGAAAGCGCTTTGGGGTAGGCCTCCCCAACCTATCATCCAACACCCCCTTCAAACCCCCCCTCCACCCACCCCACCCACACTCTACTCCCCCCTGAGCACCCCTTCCATCTCTGCCATCTCCCCTTTCACCCCCCTTTCCCTTTCCCCCTCTCTCTCCATCCAGGGGGCAGAGTCACTGAGGTGGCAGTTCTAACAAGCTGCCGGGGACCGCAGTGCTCAAATGAGCCAAATCAAAGGGAAAAAGGGGGAGTGGGGTAGGTAGCGCCATGAACCCCCTGCAGAGAACAACCATTCGGATGAATATGAAATGAATTTGTATTGCCATGACATGATAAGCCCAAAGATAACCCTGTACGAAGGTGACATCTGTACCCTGACATCCTTCAAACATGAAAAGATCCACAAGAAAACATCAGCCAAAATTACCAAAGCAGCGACTGACCAAGTAGCCGTGAATTGTTTGTGGGCTGATTTTTTCTGTTTCTTTTTTTGAGCGGGAACAGAGTATGTGAATTACAAATGAGAAGAATTCAACTGTCTGTTTTTGTTGTGGACAAGGTGAAGTACTCATCTAACCTTACAATAGGTGTTCATGTCCCTCTTTTTGAAAAGAGCATGGGACAGGAGGATGAGGAGGCAGTATAAAAGCACAGTATTTGAGATATTTTGACTTGTTGACTGGAATTTAAAGTCCAGTACCATTTTGTTTCTCTCTCCCCTTCTCCTTTCTTTATTCTCTCTGTACCTCTCTGATTTAGCATACCCTTTGTGTTGTGTTTGTATCTCTCTCTGTGCCTCTTCTCTCACTTTGTTGTTTTCTTGAGGTCTTGGATTAAATGGCATCAGGTCATTCCACTAAAAAAATACACTGCACCATGGAAAACAAAAATACACCACACTGTGTCCTCTCCCATCTTGCATCTTAAGCCTGCCACTTCCTCAGCTCACAATCAAACATGTGTGAGTGAGCATGCACACGCAACCATGCTAACACACTTGTGCGCATACGTAGACACATTTACACTCATGTGGTTGCTGCACACTTCATTTAACACATACAGATGCATGGCTTTATGGTTTTCTTTAAGCCAGAAAACAAGGAAGTGCACATTGATTGTAAAAAGCCTGTGTTATCATTTATGCTCACAAATGCTTCTGGCGTGGAAGAAGAGCCATTGAAATTGCTCAGCCAAGAGAAGGGGAAAGGAAACGTTGTGTATAATAACGTGAATGGTAATGCTTCAGTTTTATCCTTCTATTTTATCCGTACGTGCGCAGTCTAAGAGCCCTGAACCTAGATTTCACAACGATTTCACAATTTACGAAATGTAATGCATACAGAAATGATATGTGAAATGTTTTCTCCCCCTTTCCCTTTTCCCTCTCTTGGTGTTTTTGAAGCCCTCCGAGTTAAAAGAATTACACACTGAGTATGGTCTCACCTGTAGTACTCAGCCTTTTATGCTACACTGGATGTTCTCTTGGTGAAGACCCATCTGAGACAGCCCTGCATGGTTATTTAGGACTAATGGAGCCTATGTGCATACACAGCACAGCAAACACTGAAGTTAGGAAAATCCCTTAGACTGCTTTAACAGGAGTGCTTGTTTTAATTTTGTATATGTCCTTGAGATTAAAAAGATGTCAAATGTGAAGAGATGTAAATGTTTTCATGAAAAAATCAGTGTTTATAAAGGAACAGAAACTTGATAACCAAAAGCATGGAAATGCTTCAATTAGTTCGTTAGACTGACTCTCTTCATATTTTTTGTTAATGAGGATAGAATTGTGCAGCATAATAAAAAAGCCTTATTATCATGTGCAGTTGAACCAAAAAATGTGGAGTGTTTCACCTTGAAGTGCACAACATGAGGCCCATCCCAACCACAAAAAAACTTTTGTTTAAGTAATAGAATGAATAAACAGAGAAGAATGTGCTGGATATAAAATATGTACAGTTTGGGAATAAAATATAATCATGTTGTGGTATGAGAACCAATAAAGACACCTACCAAAATGAATCACAACATATAAGGGTTCTTCATTTCTACACAGTTAACTAAACGAGAGGGTCAAAGATCCTGAGCCCTCTTTTTGCTCACTGAGCTGTCTACCCTCCAGATAGTCATTATAAAAAATGTAAACATTGTCATGCAGACTGTGACAAAAGTAAACATTTTCAAGGTTCCCCTTTTTCCACAATGCCCTTCTTTACTTGTCTTTTCATTGCTTTCTGTATGTTTTGTATTTTTTTGTCAAGTACTTTATCTTATTTCAAGTCCTCTAAAAAAGGAGCTTCGTAGTTTTAATGTGTGCCAAAATCCTGAAACATTTCTGAGAGTGTGAATGTACTTGGCAATTAGCTTGATTCCAGTTTGAAAAAACATGTTCCTTGATTTATTTGTTTGTGAACTATTTAAGGACACAGCTATCATTGTGGCCCTCTGCAGCACCTCGTGTGTCTGACCTTTGACGTATCATTTGGCTTGTGTATTTTATGAAGTTGCTGCTGAAGTCACCTATGATTTCTTTCTAAACAGCTGGTCAGAAAGGCACTGTAGGCACTGCGCTGTAGCTATGTTACCTCTGGTTTTACTTTAGCTCTGCCTGTCTGCAGATCAGAGTGTGACTCTTGTCTTCCCAAGATGGACAGAAGTTTGATTTCATCCCAGGTTTCCCTCTGTGGTTGAATTTGCTGTAGCATTTATTTGGTACGTTGATCCTGATTGGTAGCTCATTTCCTCGCTGGTTTTGTGAGTATTGTCCCAAGTCTGAATGCTGGAAGTGCTTTTTGAATCTGGTTTCCTGAGTGGACAAAATAAAAGCGATTTCTTTATAAAGCCACTCAAAGATGGAGTGAACAGACAAAAGGGATTGGTGTAAAAAAAATCTGGGCCACAGCAGAATTGAGCCTGCCCCTCTGCTAACCTCCTCTCAAACAAACACAGCAACCATTTCCTCTCTCTGTCCCTGGAGCCTCCTCACCCCGCTCACACCGACTCTGCCGTCCGCTGCACAGGTGTCCTAACATGGGCCATTTTTATCCTGCCTTGCATTGCCTTAAAACTGAAGCCTGAACGGAGGTGGTCATAGTTAAACTGTGTGCAAAATAAATGTGTTTTTTTTTCACTTTTTAAATCAGTCGTTAAAAAGTCAAATTTTTGATAGTTTATTTTCAATTAATTAATATTGTCACACATTATTTATAAATATATACAATTAAAAGAAAAGAAATTAACTATTAAATCCCTTATTTTTAAATATTCAAAAATATCATTATAATAAAACTGCAACTGTTTAGCCTCAGCTGTAAAGACTTCCATAATTATATTTGAATCCAGAAAAAAATGCTGTTTGTACAAATTATTAAAAGAATCTTAAATTAGGAAACCTTTTTTTTTTTCTTTTGATATCTAAGCATGCTTTTCCTGTTTTTGTAAAACCTTCAGAGGGCCCATCCCGGCTGAGTGTAATGGTGGATTTTATGTTCAGATGCATCTGGTAGGAATCAGTTGACCCCGCTGGGGGAGCTGAAAGTGAAAGAGGCTGTTATGCTTTAGCACTGGCCCAACAGCCAAAGTCACAGCGTGAGCAGACTGAATCCCTCGCGTGTCCGGACAGCAAAGTCATGCGTGATGGAATCATGCCTGATTCTTCTGCGCTGTCCCGATGAGTAAAAAATACAAACACTTTCATTCCGTGCACTGGATTCTTTTCCAGCAATATTCCTTTTTGGGCAGTTTATGTCATATCAAAGGTAACAAAATATTTTTACACTATTTTCATTTTGATTCTTTTATTTTACATTTTTTTTTAGAATTTTCATGGGATGAGTTTTTCCTGTCCTGTAAAACTCAAATTAGCAGTATTTTCATTTTGTCACTTTTTTTCGTCTTTAAAGTTTCTTGTTTTTTTTTTCAGAAAAAGTGAAAATTAGATTCAATAATTTTATTGTTACTTAAGAGTATAATTCAGTAATTTCATGCAAATCAAATTGTTCTTATATTGTAATATGTTAGAATAATGATGTCATTGTGTATGTTTTTACTTGCATTTTTCCCCCTAACATTGCTGAGTGTGGCACTGAGGGAACACACAGACTGGGTGGTGTGTATTTTATTCTTTATTCGCTGTCTGTGTCCTGACTTATCTGTGTGCTTCATCTTCTTTCTCTGCTTTGAAAAGACATAAAAAATCAGGGGGCTCATTTTTTTTGGAGTCCTCCTCTTGCCGTGCTATTTTCATCAGCTACTCTGATAGCCATGAATCTTGTCACTCATGTTTTTCATCAACTTATGTCTGTGGAGCGTGCGGCGATACGTGGAGATTCCCGCTGAAGCGAATGCAATGGTCAGAAGGAGAGTCACACAACTCCGTGTCAAAAACACACTGTGGATAAAGCCGGAGACATGTACTAACACATAAAAGCAACCACAGGAACACAATCCTGGAATGAAACATGGCAGTGAAATGTCCTCCTGTGTATTACATGTGCATTTTTTAGCTGTGAACTGGATAACAGACAAAAACTGGAATACTGTGTGCACTTGACAAAAACATTCATGCATGAACATTCAAGGAATTTTTTTTTAGCAAATATTTTTGAGGATGCACAAATTTTTGTAGGAGGTAAGCCATGTTTTCTTCTTTCCTTAGGGGAACAAGAGCAGAAAACAAGACAGTGTGTTCAGTAATGTCTCCTCCTGGTTGGACTCTCAGATGGCAGCAGCCAGTTACTATCATGGTGCTCCTCTCTGCGTCTGGGCTCCGCGGCTTGTCAGTTCAGCTGTTCTTGTTTTCACGTGTGAGCCATGTTTCTTTTAGTGCAATTTTTTCTGCCTCCTGGATTCTTTCAACCTGAACTTGACATTGTTTTCTCTGCTTATGTTCAAGGCTGTAATGATTGGCTGTGACAAAAGGGGGGTATCTCCTTCCATCATCAAAAAAGAGTGATGGCCTCTCAGACAGCTGTCATTATCTATTAGTCATGCCCTGTTCTCCACCACTAATATTATTTCTTATAGCTTTTTGTTTTGTCTATGATTTTTTCCCTTTTTTATGTGTAACAGACGGCACATTTTCTTCTCTTTTTTCTGAACCTGCAACTGTCTCGCTGAATGAAATTATCACTCTATCTTCAGCCTTTAATTGTGATTTAATTGCCCTAATTACTTCATTATCTCATACATAATTAAGATAATTACCCTGGTGTTAAATACTTTGAATTTTTTTTCTGTAAGACAGGAAGAATTCCCTCTGATTACTTAATTAAATTAATTACACCCGGTGCACCAGGTAGAAATGTGAAAGTTCTCACCTGTAATTCCTCTTTCACGCTATTAATGAAAATTCTCTGCAAATGAAGACATGCACACATTATTATTAACCACTTAATTAGGAAACCCTTTCCTTTGTTTTTTTTATGAAAATGTGATTAATACTTTACTTTGGGGCGTCAGAAAATTTAGATTCACGACATATTACCATATTTTGCAGTGTTACTCTGTATCAATTATTCATGACACACTGCTGATATTTTATTGCTGATAACTTATGAAAATTCAGGACATTTATTGATACTATAGCTCAGCCTTCAGCTGCTTGACTCTGTCTCTACAGTTATTGTTCCTGTTTCTGTTACCAAAACAGACAGTATGTTTATTTATGTTACAGCTTTATATGACTTATATTAATTAGAAACTGTATTATTTATGTGTGTACTATTGTGGGCCCTTAGTACCCTGGAATATGTAAACAAATGAAAAGAAATAATTGTGATATATCGCCCGGCTTATAATATGGCAAAGTATTATATCGTCACTCGTGGTTATCATATTGTCATATTCTTTGAGTTACATATGTTGTAGGAAAAGTGCCATATAAATAAACTTGCCTTGCCTTCTTGCTTGAAGCACACCCCTGCTCTACAACGTGAGAATTTAATATGGGTAGGAGAAAAAATCGATTCACGTAAGCACTGAAATTTTTTGTTTGACGATTTTTAAATAACTTCTTTTTTTTTTCGAAAATCGATTTTTTTTTTTTTTTCAAAATTTAAATGCTTAATTTTAGCCTGTGTTAAGAAGCCACTTTTAAATTTAATCCAGGCTTTTGAAGAGAGAGTATAAACAGCTAGTTAAAATATATTGCTGAATAAATCCTAAAAATGAACTCACATGTGATGTGTATTTTTTCTGATTTAGTGTGTAGACCTCATCATTGTTCATTGTTTTTCCTGGTGTTAAAGAAGCTAACTAAAGATTGCAAAAATCGGCAATAATGTAGAATCGCAATTCGCAAGAAAAAAAAATCGTAAAAAATTGCTTTGGGAGAAAAGCGTATCGTCCCAGCCCTAGTTACCCAAGAGCATCCAAACTGTCATGACAAATACCGTAACACATCAGCCTTTCATATTAATATGTATTTTTTTATTAACAATGTAAAGCTCTCTGTCGTAATCAAAACAGGTAAATGATGAATTATTGTTTATTGAATTTATGTCTGTGATAGTGTATACAGTTAAAAGTATGCATGACTGATAACAGTCGGACACATATTGAAATATTACTTTGGCACAAAAAAACAAGTCAAAAATAAATAAAACACTAAGTTAACTCCCTTGCAGCCTCCAGGGAGGAAGGACACCTACTTTAAAAAGTGTTAAATACGATTAGCTGAAAATGTGCTGCCTTCTCCCTGTTTTAGATTGTCTTTGAAGGAGAGGTTCAACAACATTAAGCAGTCCTGTCATTGATGAATTTGATATTTTTCATGTCTTGTTTTAGAAAGATTTCAAACTTTTACATCATTTATAGCACTGAACTTTGCATTTGTTAAAATGTAATTACTTGTAAAGTATGAGACAGGGTTTGAAAAGGGACCTGATATCTGTCTCTGATGAGTTGGAGACAGACATTAAGCCTGTTTCACAGAAACTGCAGCAGGAATCGGGTCAGCATGCGTTGAATCAGACTGAATCAATCAGCATGGTTAGTCTTTAGTGGAATTTCACAGATGAGAACATGATAGTCTTAAGTTTGATATAGGATGCAGCTGGAAAATCTCGCAGTGTTGAAAATCAGGAGGTGGCTGGCAGCATTGTCTGTCTGTGTTCCTCCTCCACCCTCTTTTCTTCCTTATTGTGAGGATGGAGTCAGTTTTACTGTCACTACCTGTGAAATTGTATTCCACGAAGATGGATGCTTTCTCTTATATTCATGACATCCAGGGAAGCACAGTCACCTCCAAAACTCTTTAATATGGATGCCGAGGAGGCGGACACGTATACATGTATTCATAATCGCAAACAGTACATGCACGCGCGCACAAACACACACATAAGTGTACTTCTGCATGTTTCAAACACACACACTTTCTTTTTGCCCCAAAGACAATGCATGGCTGGTGTTTTGCTCCTGCTGATGATGAAGAGTGGAAGTGACAGTGCTGCTCTCAGTAGGGTTGATGCATTACAACACAGCGCTGCCATGTTGCGTAAATTCTCTGTCTCTCCTCATTGAGAACATGGAGGCTTCTCATCTAGCATGGTACACTCGTGCACTTTAGCTCCTCTACTCCTCTTTTGTTTCATCTCTTGAGTATTTGAAACTGCAGTCACTCTGTGTTGTCTGCTCATCCATTTTGATGGTAGTCTTGCATTGTGTCTTGTTTTGAGCATGTGTATACTCTCTATTGGGCAAAACCTTTTCTTTCTCATTGGCGGTGTTTACCATGGATCCCTTTGCAGCCACTGAACAGTAGTGCTCTGCAGGTGTAGCCCACCTCAGAAACCCTGCAGAGTAATCTGTGCCTCTCGCGCCCCCCCCCCCCCCAAAAAAAAAGAGAGCGCTGGAGTAAATTGGTGTGTTCTGTGAGTGCAAGGGTTTATGTGCGCATGTGCAGTTGTGTGTGTATTTATTTGCACTGACAGGAAGGACGAGGGTGGAGGGGTGTGGTCTCTGGGTCAAGGAGGCAAAGGAGACTCACAGCTGAAGGGTTTGTGAGCTGCAGCTACAGAAAATACACAAGATTAATAAAACAACAGCACACACAGATGGGACTCTGAGGGTCCCCTCCCATCACTCTTTCCCCTCCACCTTAGTTATGAGGGAGAGATGGATCCCCGTGAGTTAATTCAGGGGCATTGTCATACTTTTCTGGGCTGTGTTTCTGATGAAAGACTCCCCAGCTTAAGCGAGGTACACACAATAAGATAGTGCTGCCCAGGTTTTGGCTCTGATCCCTGCTGCCAACCAAAGTCAGCTATCGTGTGGTGGTACAAAAGATTATTTCACCTGATTATCCTGTAGTGTGAGTTGTGTTAGGAGAGTATTCACTCAGGAGAGTATCTGGTCTGCCCTAATTGTAAATTGTAAATATTAAACATGTTCAGTATCTATGGTCAAAAGTCTGGATGCGTGTGGAGTGCACAGAGGACTCCTGAGCACATCCTTAGCATTTTGTCGCATGAAACAGAGCAAAGCCAGTCAGGAAGAAAGGTGGCTGAAACAGGTAGTAAACATATGCTTGTACTTTATATTTTAACAGACAAGCAAGGTTTTTAGTTCATACCTTTACATGTATCGACTGAGCTCTTACGCCTTTGTCAGGTATGATCTAAAAACCTTGCTTGTCTGTTAAAAAAGAGAGTATAAGCATATTATCTATGTAGACATAATAAACTTTCTTGGACTATATAGGTAGTAAAGATAGCCATGACAGCAAGAGTAAAGGCTCAAATGGAGGACCGACTTGTTGTTTGTAGAAAAACATAAGGATCTACACAACATACTGATGAGGAGAGAGGCCTGATGGAAACCGTAACTGCCAATGATGCCATTGGAATCTTATCTGCTTGCCACATGTAGCTTCAATTCTTTCTGATTTTGTCTGCCGTGTTTGTTTACATTAAGTCATGTTTGATTACAAGAGGTTACAAGTTGCTAGAGTAGAGGCCCTGGTTGTTGGTGAGGGAGTCGGTTTGTGTGTATTTCTTTGTGTCACATCAAACACTACAAGAGCATAATTGTAAAATCCGCCATTGTTTGTCTTCATTTGTGGACTCTCAGTTTCAAAATTGGTCAAGAATTTGGCAGTCTTTCTGTGTGCCATGTCTTAGCTGCCACTTGGCCTGTGTGGTCAGGCCTTCTCACAGTACAGGCTCCTCTCTTATGTGTTGTTCATATTCATGCAGCAGGACGGTCAGACAGAGCTGTTTACATGAACAGGGATACAGAAATACAGAATCTGTGTTCTCTGTCAAGAATATCTCCAGGAGATAACGAGAGACGGCTCGAACAGTAGCTACATTTCGTTCACGGTGTGCGTGCCTGCTTAGCTCTATTGTAGAACTAAACTTAGGCTCCATGCCCTCGCTGCAGGTTGTGTGGAGCTTTCTACATCTTGTTTTCTTTTGGTGAGGGGGAGGAGAGGAATCACAGAGTCGGTAGAAATGGGGGTTCTGTTCAGATGTTTCAGAAGAGAGGTTTTGTGTAATCCTATGCTAAATTCAGCATCAGATCTTTTGGGGAGCTGTGTAAAACCAGTATGTTTTTCTTGTCTTTACTTTTCCTGCACACCTCAAAAAATGATGATAGCACATGGCTTTTCCGCTATCTCACCCTCAAGGCAAAATGTACAAGGCTGCTAGGCGGCGTTACCTCTTCCTCTTCCTACAGACAGCTAACCCCCTCAAAGGATGCTGATGTCTGGAGAGGGGGGAATGCCTATGAGCAGAAATGTCGGGGGAGACGGAGGGAGGTTTGGGGTAAAATGGAGTTTGGGAGGTGGGGGGAATGAATGGAAGAGGAAGATGGAGGAGGGAGGGAATATGTGTTTGATTCAAAGAAAAAAAAAGTCAATTCGGTCCCCCTGTTCTTTGCAGAACATTTAGCTTTGACCCTCCCTTGCTTTTCTCTACTCCCTCCCACCATCACCCCCCCCCCCCCCCCCCACACACACACAACCCATCCACACACAGACATACAGGGTCCAGCAGATCTGCAGGATATCACACCAGCAAGCCTTTTTGCTATCTTCTGCATGCTTCTTAATATGTATCTCCACTGTATGCTGTGTGTGTTTATGTCCACACTGTTGCAACAGGCAGACACTGAGGGAGGAGAGAGGGAAATAGGGAGAGAGAGTGACAGGAAGGGAGAGAGGGAGGAATAGAGAGAGGTATAGCAAGACTCAGAGGGAAATAGGAAAAAGAAGGGAGGGGGAGAGCTTTATATGTTTCTAACATGTTTATGATGCAGTAAAAAATATCAATTTAGATTAAAAAAGGTTTGAGGATAGAGTGCGAGTATTTGTGGTGAACTCTTCCACATAGCTGCAGCCAAAGAGCCTCCTGAGCAGACCTCTACTCCTGCTGAACAGACTGGAGGCGACCCGGGGTAAGTTGTGGGCTTTTTTTCCTCTCTTTCTCTCCCTCTCTACGCTGCTGATTACGACGCTGCTGATTGATTGGTTAGAGGCTGTGGATTATCATGGGCCGCTCGTCACCAGGTACCTGATGAGAGGAGAGAGAGAGGAGAAGAGGAGGGGGGATGGGGGGGTTGGGGGGTGAAATGGGGTGGGTTTGGAGGGGGGGGTATTAGATGAGCATGGCCGGCGCTCACATCACCAGATCTCACTAACTCTCTCTCTGATTTCTCTGTTTACTCTGCCATCGTGAATTTGTATATATGGCATTTGCAAAAAAAAAAATTGATTTTGTGCATTTGTGTGTGTTTGTGTATCTTGTTAATGTGTGTGTGTGTGTGGTCCCAGCCGGCACTCGTTGCCAGCCTGCCCGCCTGCCTTTCTGGTAGTCAACCCTGGCGTGTGCTGATGAGGCTTTGGGGAGGGGTTTTGCTGATGAGGGAAAAGCCAGAGGGGCCTTTTTTGTGAATATGCAGATGAGGGGGCATGTGTAAATGGGAGGGGGCTCGACGTGAGTGTGCGCCACACGCTTTTATTGTTTATATGTTCTCCATAGGGAGCCTGATCCTCAACAGATTGCCGGGGTTTGGTGTGATCTTGCCGCTGCTTTGTTTGGAGCATTCGCTGACAAGGCTGGAGAAGGAGCAGAGGAGAGCCGGACAGGGGAGACAGGGGGGAGAAAAAAAACATGGATCGAAAAATACAGTTAAAGAGACGGGAGAGGAAAAAAATGCAAGAGCAGCTTCAGGGCATATTTTCACCCCGTTGACAAGACGTGATGATTGCTGTTTTGCCCCCTCCCTCCTCCCTCTGTACCTCCCCAGACGTTTTTCTAATCCATTTGCATGTCAAAGCAGTGGAGGCCACTGTGCAGATTAGTATGAGATGACATAATGATGTAATGAATTAAATGCTCCTGTTTAAGCACTGCACTTTGCTGTAGTGGGTGGCAGGGACAGGGGGACGAGAAGGAAATGAGAGAGAAACAAGTGAGGAGGAGCACTGGCATTTTCTCCGTTCAGTCTTTTTTTATCTAACATCACAGGAACATTGATTAAAGTAACCTTTTCTGCTTGATTTGATTACCAAAAGACCTGAGATTTCACCAAGATTAATTATATTTACATATTTTAGAAGAAGTGATTTTTTTGTTTAAGTTTCAAATTCTTCAGATATTTGCACCCTCGTAAAGCTAGAATTTAATCAACAGAACTGTACAATGTAGTCCACCCTGACGAGACATGATTTGCATGTAATGGTTTAACAATTTTTAATTTCTCAAATTTTAATGAAGAGAAAAGGTCTAACCTGTTTTCCTCTTTTGTAGTTTGACAGAATTGCAAAAGTCATTTCATGACAAAAATGAAGCTCCCTCCTACGCGCTTTGTAGCAGTAGCTTTTTAAAAGTTGTGTGAAGGACATTAAAAACAAAACAAAATAAAAGGAATATTTTTCTGGATTTTTTCCTACTCATGAAAAGGGTTAAAAGATCAAAAAAAGTGAATAATGGAACTTCATCTCTTTCCTCCTGATTTCTCCTGTTATTTGTGCTTTTCTTTTCATCATTGTGAAGCAGCACTCACTTTTTTGGACCGATTTCAGGGATATATTTGCTTGAAATAATAACCATACACTCTGGATATGATAGGTTTTCTCTCAGCTTTGATCCAGATTGTCATGGCCTCTGACACAGAGCACTAAAGTGGCTATGTGTGGCGGCAGTAAAAGCGTACAGAGTATATCATCGATTGATGCACTGGCTAAAGCAGTGTTTTTATGAAGCCGAAAAGATCTGAGACATGACACCTGGGTCTCCATGGAGAAACACCTACTGTGTGACAGGAGCTGGAGTGTGTCACTCTTGTCATCTCCCACCACAGCAATGATAGAAACCCCTGTACACCGACACACACAGATCCTGGTCATGTGTAACATTTGGGATATTTGTGCCATGAAGATGAGGGCAGTAAGGGGTCTTGTTGAGGAGACAGATATGTCCCTTATCTCTCTCGACTTTTGAGTTCTTCACACCGTCTCCATTCTCTGATCGATTGTAGATGTTCCAACACAGATACAGATTTGCTCACTTTGATGCTTGTCTCTTCTGTTTGGTCTTGATTTGATGATTTAGCACTCCAGGAATTGACCTGATTGACACAAAAATCAATGATTAATGAAGACATCAGGATGCATCAGTAGAATTGTCTTTGAATGTTGTGTTTTTTTCTGCAGAATTTGTAAAGAAGTAATTTTAAGATGGTTAGGGCCTAATATGAATTTCAAATCTTATTTAGTATTTCCTGACAACAACTGCATTTGAAGATGTTCTCAGAGCCACATTCCTCGTCTCAAAGCACCAACCCTGCAACATTTCCGTCTGAATTCAGAAAAGAGGATGAAATTTAAATGTGGCTGTCTAGTTTGTGGTTTCTAGCTGTCCCCGGTGTGGCCCCGGAGCCGTGTCCAGGCGGGTGTGGCCGTGTGGAGTCAGCTGGCTGGTGCAGGGGGTAATGAGTATGCACTGTGACAGCTGGGATAAAGTGTATGGATGTGTTTGGTGGGAGTAATCAGCTGCTGACCATGGGGTGCAAGAGGCTGATGTGAGGCTTTATGACTGCAGAGCTTAAACACACGCATACAGAGACGCACACATGCACACCGAGGTCTGTTGGGACTGCATGCTTCACCTCACCTCTGCACTGCTGAGCATATCCTGGGACTCACTGCTCCTCCCTTTTGAAAAATACATATTTACTGCGTTTTTCCAGTCCCCAACAAACATGCCCATTTTTCTGTGTGATCAATCTGATTCAAGAATGAGAAAATAACAAAATTTAATTATACCAAACACGCTTAACATTGGATAAATTAATTCACAGTCTTATTTACACTTTGTGTTTGTTCAAACACATCATTTTTGTATCAGGTTTGAGCATTTACTTGTTTGAAAACTCTCCAAGCAAGATATTGAATAATTGTGTAATTGCACATCTGAACACGTTTGTTCTGTAGTGCTGCACGTCTCAATTGAAGTTTTTGAAGCCTGTGGCTTTATTGCTTTACAAGTAATTTATGAAAAATCAACAGACCCCACTGGCAAGTGAAATGGAGTGGGATATACTAATAGTGCATTATAGAAGAATGAATATTGATCACTTAGTACATTTGAATAAAGGAGCTTTGGTTTAATTCTTGCAAATTGTCAGCATGTGAGGGGAGCAATAGTGTTTTTTTTATTTTGACTTCTACTGTGTGTGTGTCTTTTATCAAGGGCTTGACTTGTCTCAGTTCTTTTTGGATATTATGGTACTTTTAGCTAAAGGTAAAAAAACAAAACTAAGATGTGTGTAAAGTGAAATTTTGTGTGCCTGTGTAAGAGTTGGTAGCCCTCGCTCTGAACTCGTGACCCTGTCACTCTGGGCTGCAGTTTTCCACCATCTCCTCCAGGTTCTCTATAGTCAATGAGGAGGATAGGCGGGAAAGAGGATTATTGGTATTGATCTACCCAGGGGGATCATTAGGCATCACTATCAATTCACAGCTCCAAGCACACAGCACCAGCCCGCACAGACATTGCCAATTTGTCCCTATTAGGAGAGCCCAGTTTGTGGGTGTCTGATGTGAGAGGCTGCTCAGGCCCCACTGGAGAGCGGCCAGTGAGGGCCTGGCTGAGGCCTGACCACTGTGAACCTGGCCGCTCTGTGATGAGTGATAAAGCACTTCATGGCTGTGATCTGCCTGGTATACGGCAAACTCACTCTAAAACTGCTCAACAGATCCCTGAAAACGCTGCCATATTTTATTTTGCATGAAAATGTTTCCCAATTTTTCTTGTTGGAAAACAAAGAAAAAAAAAATTAAGACTGCCTGCAACACTTCCCGTCAGTAGCTTTCTGTACATCCCCATTTTATTTACCAAGGGGTAATTGTCACTGTAATAGAATACTTTAGTGAGGCTTATCCAGCCTGGCCCACTTATCTGTGTAAGCTGGCTGTTCTGGGGACTAAAGCTGCTAGATCCGTTGTCGCTGACTTTAACCCTCTCTGCTTGGCTCAGGTGTGCAGGGAGCTGTACTGCCAGCTGCCACTGTGTGCGATGATGGTTGCTACATGCCATTAGTTTTCCCTCATTTACCATTCCAGGATTCCACAGGTTCACTGGTGTCATTTTATGGTTTTGTGTGGTTAGATGTTTGTTTAGTTTTATGTTTAATACCACATAAGGCCCCAATGTAGAGTTTTCAGATCGTACATTTTTTAACATACTGATTTTGTCTTCAATTCCCTGTCTGTTGGGAGCTTCGTGTTTTCAAAGATACTATGCTTGCTGTGGTACTTGTTGATTGCTTCTATCATATTTTATTTGATAATCTTCATAAAATTGCCAAATTCCATTCCTACTGTCCATTCCATTCCTGCTGTCTTGTGTATAACACTGCACTTTCAGGCTTTTAATAAATGTGATCATATAACACTGCCACATTGATACAAGGGGAATTAAGTTTTTTAGTATTTCCTCAGAAAAACATAAGGAGCTGAAGTGTTTTGCTATGTGATGATGATTTGATGATTTTTCAGCCCTCGGCACATTCATGCACTATTTTTATTTTTGAAAAATGCAATTATTTGCTATTAAAGACTGTATTGTTTGGAAGCACCATTGTGGTAAATTGGATCTCAAAATAAGGACATTTTTAAATATTGTAACAGGGTTGTATTCCAATCTGTACCCTCTGTGGTGTGTTGTGATACCTACTGTTTTAAGTGGAATATACTATTACAAGGGCTGATGCTACCAAAAAATATACTTCATGGCTCATGGTTCATGGTTCGCAGCTGATAAAGGATATATTTTTCAGTCAAGAATATAAAAATTAAAGTCAATTTTATATCAAATACATTATTAGCCAACTGAACAATGCTACATGTACATGAAAAATCCCCTTAAAATAAATTGAAATGCATCATAGTATTGTATTCAGTATCCAATATGTCAAAATATCCAAATTATTTAAATTGAAAGAGAAAATATACATAGGAAAAATATATCACAAAATCAATGTAACATTAAAAATGTAGTTTAGCAGAGCAGTGGTCATCCGTCATTTTTAGAGCTAGAAACAGTGATGTCAGCTGACTTAATGATGGCCTTTTTTAGGCTTTTTTCTTCAAACTGAGCAAACTGTTCTTTATCAATGACAGGTTTGCAAAAGCTTCACAAACTTCACAATGATAAGGTTTTAATTTTGGCAATAAAAAAGAATAATTTTTCAGATTTCTTAGTATCAATAATTAACTTTTGAAATAGCTTGAGCCAGTATCTGCTGATACTGATATTATGCATCCCTAAAAATAAACAACCTGTTTGTTGAAATAAATCATTTTCATTTTTGAGTTTAAATGATTACACATAGAAACATATTTAGTTTCAACATTTTAGAGCAACATAGTCAGCAATCTTAAACTGCCAGTGGTTCCTGCTGCAAGCAGTCTACTTACTAATAATCAGGCTTGGCATTTACTACAATGTTATAAAAGATATTTTCACACCACATCTCTTGTATGAAATTATATTGATATATCCGGGACATTTGACATCTTGCCCTACCCTTCCCCAACCTATAAAAAAATTTACCCAGCTCCTCTTAAAAGGGGTTAACATGTTCTTTTTAAGGAATATTTCTAGGATGAACATGATATGAACAGTTCATAGTGTTGAATAAGGCAGTGTAAATGATTTACCCAGAGGGTGAAGCAAACATGGCAGTGTGTTTGTTTTCACATGTGTGGGTTGCAGTGAATTTTCTGTTTAAATGTGCATTGTTTCATTGACTTTTGATTTTAAATGAATTTAATTTTGTCTTGGTCACTTTCAATGTTAAAGTCTGAAAACAGCCGTGCAGACTAAACGCACAAATGCACATTCACACAGTGAGGGAGCCAGACAAAGTTGACCAAATGGGTCATTGAGCAGCAGGTGATTTTTTTCTCACGCTCCCTGACCTGTCTGCTGGCCTCTTTAGCTGCAGCCCAACAAAATCTTAATCATGCAGAGAGCAGATACCTCCCACCCCGACTGTAGCTTCAACCCAGGTGTATACACCGTGTCCACTATTCTCTGAAGAATATCACAGACCATGTGTCGTGTTGTATCACAGCAGTTACCTCATGATAACCAGCCCTAGTATACGGTGTGTTTACCATCACACTGTTCTTTCTCAAAATGCCAAGTGATATTCTTTCCATCACAACACAGACATACTGTGATAATCAATATTTTATCACTATTTTTCACTGATAAACATAGGAATATTAAAATAAGGAATATCAAATGGCTCTCCTAGTGTTAATTGTAGGATCAACATATTAACTCAGTAATTTTTGCTGTATTCACATTTGCTGAAGACTACTTTATTTTTTAATTAGATTAGCAGAATTATAAAACTAAGAATAAGTGAGTGTTCAAATACACCTCTAACAATAAGAAATGAAATTCAAAGTTATTTGACCCTGTAAACAGAAAGATGTTTTCCTAAATACTATTACTTAGCTCTATTGTATCAATAATTGTATTGCACGTGCAAGGGCAGTGATATATTACAATATTGATATTTTGTTGCATTCTCTTCTGTATACGCTTAATTTTAATATTTCAAAGAATATACTGTAAAAGTGAAGAGATGATTTTTTTCTGAGGTTTGAAACTGTGCCATGGTTAGTGAGGACAGTGTCATTTTACTCTAGGGTCTATTAGAGGGCGAGCCGGGTGTGAAGGACATCCCACAGATCTTTTAAGTGCTCTAATAAATCATCTCCAACACATTCAAAATTCATCAGTGCTAACACTTTGCCCTCTTTTCTTCCTGAATTGGTGCTGCGCGGTCAGACAGCCTTACCACATGAACACAGCAGCGGCATCGAGGCGTTCTCCAGGGGGACTAACATACTGGTCTTCAACCTTAGATTTTTGCATGTGGAAAAATCAAAGGGCCTAGCTGGTAATGACTTCAGTCTGGCCAATGTGTGGGGGTCCTTTTGAGCTGCTATTCCCCAGTCACAGCACTGCCTTCACACTTCCTCACTCACACACGGGGCTGCTCATAGGACGCCGCGTGGCTTTTCCATGCTAGGTCAACGACCACACATATGACATATGGAGCTGGCTCAGTTTTAAGTGGGCCGCCCAATCGTTCACACTTCATCAAATATAAAAGCAAAGCGAAATATTTGCAGAAATAAATCATGAGGAAGTAGCATGTGACCCTTGCTATGATCCACATTTTTCTGGAGTGCTTAATTGCACATAAAAAAAGAACAAAAGAAATAAATTGATGATCTTATTTCTGTTGGGTTGAGTCTTTCAGCAGTACTTTGTGGAGCCACCAAGAGAGGGCAGTGTGGGCTACCTGAGAGCTTGACTCCAGCTGCAATTCATGGCTGGAACATTGTGATCACCTGACATGAGCAGACAGGCACACACACACACCAAAAACACACACACAGTCCCTCACTTAGATGTTCTATACGTAGATGATATACAGACATAGCTGACGTTATTTTTTTTCTTTTTTCATGGTGGTGTGGAGAAACTCTCTGATCTTCTCTCTGGCATGCATCCCTTTCTTATACGTTCTGCTTAATTTCCTCTCGGTTCATATTTAATTGATGTTTGTCCAAACAGAGGGAATATATTCCAGAAGAGAGCAGAGCCATTTACTAGAGCCTATAAATAATAATAACAGTAATATCCACACTCTGGATTTATTTTATCAGCATAAACTGTACCAATATTAATGCAGGAGTAAACGTAAAATGCAATGAATATAATATAAGCAAAAAGCACAGGGGCGTTTGTTAAATTAAAGGGGCTACATGGTTGTGTGCCATTTTGCTCCTCTCCTTTGTGTTGTGTTTTTTTATGAGGCAGTGCAGGCAGACTGTCTGCGAGTAATCAGATAAAAACAGGAATCATTCATGATCCTTAAAAATGTACAAATGAAAAATAAACAGATCACACAGAGCCAGTGGGAGCTATGTGTGTGCCTCCACTTCTGTAGATTTTACCCAGAGGACCCGTCAGTGGCGGATCTTGGTGCTCGAAATCCAAGATTGTCTTAATCTGCATTTGTGAATTGTGCCTTGTATGTTTTTGTTATCCAAAAATGTGAGAATATGTGTCTTTTTTTGTTTTGAGGGAAGGGCCTTTGAGTGTATGAGAAGAAGGGAAGAAGAAGGGAGGAATGGATGAGGGCAGTTTGGGGGCCCTGGGTGTTTTAATTATCCACTGCTCTGTCGTTGGGTCAGAGCTCGCTATCTCTCTCTGCCTTTATCCCTGTCTCATGATTTGAGCAGTACCTTTATCCCTAAGCCTTCAGCTCCTCTGGCCAAACAAAGGAAAAAGGGAGGGCAAAGAAGGGGTCTTACAGCAGTAACTATGCCACATTTACCATTAATATCCCTTCGATCTCTTCTTTTTTTATGCAGTCGGTGCAGGGCAGAGTATAACCTCAATAAAGTGACCCTAGCAAGGCCACGCAGCGTACGGATACGACTGTTGGGATGCTAGATCCTCTTGCACTATGGCAAAGCCGGTTTAGTTCTGCTTTCACTGCTGGCAGCCTCCTAAACAAGTGAGGTGAAAGAGCACATTTTTTAAATCCTTTTCTTTCCTTCACTCTTTTCTGCCTTTTTTTTTCCACCAGAAGAGATCATTGAAATGCCAAGCGTTCCAGGGACACTGTTTGTCTGATAACACCATCGGCAGAGGAATGGCTACCGTGGATGGGCACAGTGGTCATGTGACCTTGCTGTAGAATTTCCCTGAAGCAGGAGCATTTACACGTCTGTGCAAAAGCATGCGAGTCGATTTCACTGGTATTGTATATCTGGATATAATAGAACTCACAGAAGCCAGGGTTGACTTCTGTGAAATCTGTGGAGGAATTAGGTGTTTATGACCCATGAACGGCGTAATCATTAAAACACTTGTTAAATTACCACTATTTGCAAAAAGAAACAAGTATTAATAGATCAGTTGTCTCTAGATAACCTTTTTTTGTGTGAATGCTAAATGTTGAGAAGTTTTTGGTTACTTTGAATGAATAAACAGTAAATAAGCTTTAAAATCTAAAAGTCTGAATCAAATAATGATAAAGAAATTTAAGTGATTCACCTCAGTTTATAAATTCAAATAAAATGTTAGCGACATCTAGACCAGAAAGAAACTGAACACAAACAACAGCCTGCTTTTATTCCCTTTGCTGAATATTATGTTTTGTTCGCCCCATAAATCGCATAGCAAATATATTTAGTGATGTGTGCATTTGAAGCCAGTGTGGTGTGTATGTTCTCTATCCGAGTGCCTACTGTACATGTCGGTGTGTAATTTCTGGACCATACTGTATCTCCATGACAACATGGTTTTGATGTGGGTTCCCTTTCTGACATTTTCCCCCATTTGGGGAGGCTTGTGAATTGCCTCTCCTCTCCTTCAGTCAGCATGTCACATGAAAAAAGGTGTTGGGGGAGGGAGGGGGGTCTGCATAAGGGGGTGGGGGGGGGGCCAGTATGAGGAATCTAATGGGCGTCTGGTCTGATTGTCCTCAGCCGTGGCAGTAGAGACAAAGCAGATGAATTGTGCAATGGATTCGAAGAGATTGGAGACAAGTGCATGTCAGCAGCCCCTCCATCTCTCCTCACCCAATCCCCCCCGCACAACCACCACATCCACCTCTCCTCCTCCTCCCCCCATCCTCCAGGATCCCTCCCTCTCCATCTCTCCTCTCTTTTTGTCTGACGTCCTGAAAAAAAGCAGGCATGACAGCGGTGCTCTGCTCCTGCAAAACATTAAAAACAAAATGCAATCCTCACGCATTTTTCTTTTCTAAATGATATTCAGGCAGACGTTCGGCGTGTTGAGCCCATATTAATTGTGAAACCCTGCATGACAAATCTCCCTAATATTAATCACTGAGCAAACATCAAGGACGTTTTGAATCATGCTGTCTGAAATGCTAGAAATAAATGACATCTTTTCGAGAAAACACTTCTAAAGATAAAGGCACTTATCTAATCAGCTTTTAAGAGGCACACTTTGTGATCTGATAGACTTTTTGTCTGCTGCTTTTGTGATCTGAATCATCTTTTGGGGCAAAATAACTGTATTCTTAGTGAGCAGATTTCTATTCATTGTGTCTTCTAGGAGTTTATACCTTCCACTGGTGCTTGGCCTCAAGGAAAACTTCAGTATTTAGCTTCAAATGCTAACTGTTTCTTCTGAAAGCTGCAGCAAAACTCTTTGTTCTTCTCTTGTAAATGAGATTCTTTATCTCTGTGTGGTTCACCTGGTTAAGTAAAGTTTTAATTTCATAGACGTGTATGACTGCTGCTCGTGTCATACAAAACCGTGGACAGTGTCTTTGCTGAGGTGGATGATAGTAATTGGTAGTGTGTTGGTGTAGCCAAGGACTGTAAGAGAAAGGATCTCCTACAGTAAGTGTGTTGATGTGTTTTAGACAGCCGCTTTGGCTTTGAAGTTTCAAAAGGGAAATACTCCAAGGACTCTGAGAGGTATCACATTTTTTCCCTCGCAACAAAAAACTCCTTTTGCTCAGTAAAAATGTATCTGTCTGTTTTTCTGTCTAATTTTATGTTAGATTTTCATAATTTGCTGCATCATATTTAAAAACTCCATCAAGTACACATTATATAATTAGTAGAAAACTTCGATACATTTATATCAAGCACAAGCAGCACCCATAATATCCCAGAGAAGTGTTAATAATCTAAACTGTTTACTCCATTATTGACATGAATAGACAAAATACATGTTCGTTTCTAACAAGTGACCACCTTGACAGCGCAGGTCCGGTCTGCCAGCTTTTGTTTTGTGTTGACTGCATTTATTATTCATCTTTGTATCAGTCTGTATTTTAATATGAATAATGGAGGAGGTATCAGAGGAGGAAGAGGGATGTGAGAGAGGGGTGCCACACAGCATGTGTCCTTGGCTGTTCTCTGCTCCTGCACTCCTACCTCACATAGGAGCAGGTAGGAGGAGGAGGAGGGTAAAAGGCCAGGATTCTGGGTCCTTCTCTCCTCTCCTCTCCTCTCCTCTCCTCTCCTCTCCTCTCCTCTCCTCTCCTCTCCTCTCCTCTCCTCTCCTCTCCTCCTCCTGCCTCTCTCTGCCTGCTTACCTGGCTGGCTCTCTTGTCGGATTTAATAACAGTGTATAAATCAAAAGCCTCCTGTCAGCCACACAGCCTTCATTAAATTCAAATGGGGAACGGGTCTCTTTGGATCCAATTTTAATAAAACCAGGTAATCAAATATGGGTTTAAAAATGGGTCATCATTTCACAGCCTCACTGATGTCTGCTTGCCATCCGCTTCTCTTGTACACATTTAACATTTCAGGGGAGAAGACCCCACTTACAATGAGTATACATTCTCAGCAAGGGTTATAAGATACTGTTTCTTGTGTGCAGACACGATGAAGATTCTTTTAAATGATGAAACACAATCTTAGTCTAAAACTTCAGTTTTAACATTTTCCAACTCCCATTGGATTTTATAATGACCACTTGTCT
This sequence comes from Scarus forsteni, assembly GCA_036419115.1. Taxonomy (NCBI): domain Eukaryota; kingdom Metazoa; phylum Chordata; class Actinopteri; order Labriformes; family Labridae; genus Scarus; species Scarus forsteni. Next base: position 9,968,970 of record JAZDUH010000354.1, read on the forward strand.
ATGAGTACATTATTATGTATCTTGCAACAGTTATTTATATCTTCTAAACTAGATTGGGTGAATGTTATTTGAAATATTGGTTAGAGAAATTATCAGATAATTATGTCATAACTGGAAGATCTATTAATTTAGTGCATCCAGGGGTCTTGAAAAGTATGCAGGGTTGATTCATTAAGTGCAAAAAAAACTTCCATGCATTACATTTTATAGTTTGTTTTCTTTTTCAGATTCTCCGTAACTCTTGGTGGCATTGCTTCTATTTATTTTGCTTGCTGGATTCTTGTTTCTTTTTTCCCAAAGTCTTGCTTTGGGTCAGTTGCATATTGTATTTTCATTGCTTTGTTTGAAACAAAAAAATTAAGTTACATCAACCGGAAAGAGATATCACAAAGTAAGACTGTACAATGCTCTTAATTATTTAATCAGCTATTTCAGGTGTAATTGATTCTCTTTCTTTAGTTGAAATGTGCATTAGTTTTAGTTACATTTAGTGTTTTTTAGTTAGTAAAACTCTAAATATCTTATTCCAGAGTAAGCAAAAAATGCTGTACATTTTAGTCATTGCCTTTGGTCAAACTGTTTTCACACCTTAAACTATCTTTGATAACCAAACTGTAAAATAGAAAGGTTTTCTTTAATACATGAATGCAACATGTACGTAGACGGTAAAAAACATAATCCGAACAACTGTCCCTTAACACAGAACCCTGGGCATGTACATGAAAGAACAGAAGAAGTACATTTAAAACAATAATTAGAAAACAATATATACAACCCATCAAAAAGCAATTTAAGCAATTTATTTTTGACTTTCATTTAATTTTTATTCAGTTCATAGTTTTTTGAATTACATGCCGAACATGAATCCACCATGAGTACAGCACTTTACCACAATTGGCAAACAGCTATATAGGCAAGAAAAAACTTTTTGTTGAGCAGCAGTAAATCTTTGGCAGAAGCACACTCCTATTGAACAGCCATCCACTGAAGCTGTGTTTGTAGTGTGAATGGGTGGAGAGAAAGAGGAAATGATGCTAAATTTGCAAAAGCTTATATCTTGATATTTTTTATATAATAATGGTGATTATAGAATAACAAGAAATTAACTTTATAGATGCATACATTCATCATACATATGCACAGACACAGTCAGTCAACCTTTATCTCACATAAATAAATCTTAGCTTATTAATTGCAAATTTCCTAATACTTCTCAAATATCACTTTCTGATAAATTCCAAAAAGTCTCTGAATATCATGAAACTTTATAGGTGAGATTCTGAAGGGCTCTCAGCTGGGAGAGAGTCCAGCTACACTCCATAAGGACAAGTCACTGCTTTGTTTGTGATGAAAACAAGTCAAGTCATCTTGCTGACAAAAAATAAGCAAAATTTCCTAAGAGTCTTTGTTAATGATTTGTTTTTGGCGAGTATCGTCAGGTTTTTTTTGTCAAAAATGAAGTCTGAGTCCTCTTATTTGTAATTTTAAAGCTTTCCATCAACAGTTTAACAGTGGTTCAAATGAATTTTGTGCTAATGGTAAAAAAATTTAAGAGTATGAGGGTCTTGAAAGTCTCTGACAGTAATACGTTTAACTTTAGATTTTTTATAAGCTCAAATTTACTGTATATGTAATGGCGTGTCTAAAATAACAATAGTAGACTAAAGTGATTTCTTGCTCGAAGGATATATATGTAAAAATCAAATGATCAAAAACAAGAATTTATAAAACACCCAAAGACAGAATAAAGTATTATTTTGACAGATATTAAAACAATGGCTCTAGATACACTTGAACCACAGCAAAAATGTGCAAATCAACATATTATGTGAAGTTATTTAATGCAGGTATTTAATATTATAGTGTAATGAGAAATACTACATAACAGTAAAATGATAGTTAAAAATGATGTAAAGAACAAGTTGGAGTTTGACTGTAAAGTGTGTGAACCTGTATACTATATGAATAAACAACATGCTGATTCATGAACAAAAACACTATGGCATATTTATTAGGTGTTTATAATCTGGCCAATAGTTATGGTTCAGATGGATTCAGAGTCTTGAAGAAACTGAGTCACGCTGTGGACTGATATTATATTGTTGCCGCCTTACTTGTCATTGTTCGGTTTTTGAGTTAGATTCAACAGTTCACTGGCTGAAAGAAAAGAAAGAAGCAGGACTCAGTACTGTATCAGGTGCTTAACATTTGTATTTTTTTGATCATCAAACAGAAGAGCTACCTGTATCTTCCATCTTTCGAGCAGAAGAGGGCACTATGAGTTGCTGATGTGCCGTTTCTCTCACTATCCTTCCTGTTGTGGTCTGTTTGTCTCTGCATCTCATCCCTCTGTCTGTCCCCTCACTTTCATTACCTCACTGTTTTTCTTTTTGTTACCAAGTACAAGTATAATCAACATGAGTTAATGTCGTGGTAAAGAGAAGCCTGAGTGAGATCATGTTCTATGCACATGTAAAACATACAGGGAAATGAAAATGATAAAAAAGTAGATTCATTAATGTTTCTCGATCATGGCATCAGTGTAGAGGTTCAACATGCAGCTGTGTGCACATGTTTGATGTTATTTATTAAACTAACATCTCATTTCACTCTCATTTTATGCTTATATCCTGGAAGTATTTAGTATTTTATTTATCCTGCATGCATCTTTAATATACGTGATTATTTGTTGTAACTGTGTTGTAATACATTTTAAAGCCTCTGAAGCTAATGAAGTCATGATTTTTGGACACACTTCTTTAGTTTCTCTATTCAGCTATTCATCAGTATGCAACATTTTCATTGTAATGTGACATTTAATCACTGGTATGGATCATAAATTTACAAACATGGGAAATACTTTATTTATCACCACAGGAGAGAATATGTGAAATGTAAGAATGATACATTGTGTTGGTGACTTCCAGTATTCAAACTTTAATTGAAAATGTATTCTTAAATTTAGTGAAATGATATAATTTAGAATCACATTTAGAATATTACCTTTTAGAGCTCAAGCACCTGAATCTTTATATTTATTACTTCTTTTTTATGTATTCTATGTACATCACTTTGATAGACTGCTGTCTTCTTGAAGGTGCTTTATAAATACATTTGACTTGACTTGAATAATCATTGCATTGCATTTTGTTTCACATCCTCTATCTTCTTACATTTGATTGATTTTTACAGATTATCACTACTTAGATAAAAATGTAAATGTTTTTAGATTTTATAATCATATATAATATATTGTGAGTGTTAGATAGTATAGTTTACATTTGTCAAAACTAAATCTGACAAGGTGGAAATTAAAGTTGGTAAGATTAACAATCAGGTTTCCTGCCAGTCTTCAAAAAAGTAAAGTTAAATTTCATAAGTGAGACTTTACATTTAAGTCCATAAAAAGTCTAGAAAGTCTGAATCTGCCTGAGAAAGACATTAAACGCTGTGTGGCACTTTCACTAAGATCTTTTTTTGTCAAAGCTGGTTAGTACAGCAAGTCTTGTACATTTTTGTATATTCCCTCATTTATGTGACCGTTTCCTACAGTGCATAGAAATGTTATTTATTTTCACATTTATAAATATTAATACCATTAATAGTGTAGAATAAATCTGTGTAAATTAAGCTTATAAGAGAAAGTAAAAGTTGGTTCCTCCCTGACTTAGCTCCTCAGTGTTTATGACAAAAAGGTGATGTCCCTACCAAAAGCAAATTTATTCTGTGGGGGATTTTAGAACTAACTGGATAGAACATGACTTAAGAAAAAAAGACAATTAAAGAGATTTTACATTCATTTGCTATAGTTTTAACCATTTTAAAAGATTTGTGTTTGTGATGTCATAAAAGGAAGTGTGTGCGCTACAGGTTAATGATAAATGAATTCAATAAAACAAACATTAAATTACTTTTATTTGCTTTAATCTGTGTTAGAGCTTTTTTATTTTCCTCTAAGTAAAGTACAAGGAGTTAAAAATCCTGAGTAGAAAAAAAGTCTCTAATTGTTTGAAGCAACCCATTAAACATGAATATGAATCGAGAGCAACAAGAGTAAATTAAGGACATGTAGCAACAAGAGCAAACTGATGAGAAATATATGTTTGCTAAAATCCCACAACATAAAAATAATTGTTTGGAATTTATAGTTCACACATGGTACATTCAGACTTAATGATTGAAATTTCTTGCAGTGACCACATTTTTCCTTTTTGTATTTTTCTATGACTCGAGGATGCCCCTTTTTCAGCACTCTTTTGTCAAACTTCCTCCACCTTTGTTAGAGAGGAAAAGCAAGAGTGGTCCCATGATTATTTGTCCTCCCCGACAGCCACATAATCACGGTTGGTTCTACCAGAGCACTGTGTCCTCCACGGGCAGGTCAGAGGAGTCCCCATCACCCCCTGGTGAGTCTCCCTCCTGCCTCTGTTCTTCCTGTATCCTTTTCCTGTTGCCATTGTGGCCTGCCATGTTAGCTTGGGCTCCCGCTACTCGGCCTTCTCCTTCAATAAATCTTCATATGTGTTGGTGGGAAAGGTAGAGGGTAGAGACAACAATAACCACCGGTACTCTCCATCAAAGGGTTATCTGGCTCTCACAGGCGCTCTGACAGACTGCTCTCTGACACGGAGCAGAGGCCGAGTGCTGTGTCTCTGACAGTGGGACCCAGGTTTGGAGAAGGAGAAGAGTTTCATTCATAGAGAGTAGGAAAAGTGTAAGAAAGTTCAAACAGAAGTAAGAATTTAATGATCAAATAAGGAGCAGTTATATTGAAGTGAGACAAATGAAAAGTAGCTTTAAACTGTGTTTAAGAAAGCCTGTGAGGCACGTCTATAAAGTGTCACTTTTATTGTTCATAATAATACTTAAAGAAGAATATATTTGCACAGAAACAGTCAGTTTGATTCCTCTATATTCCTTGATGTTTTGCAAATAACCGTAATGCTGTTGTGATGAGGAATGCTAAGTTTTAGGGGAAACAGACAGAGATTTGTGGAGGATATTTTCCCCTGTGTTGACTTTCAGAGGTCTATTCTTCAGTGCCGTATTAGTGTGTCAGCCAGGACTGCTGTTATGAATTACCAGCCCTGAAATTTTGCAACTTAAAAAGTGGGAATGAGAGTAAACCTTTTGTTTATGTCACCTATCATGTTGAAATATTTACCATTCTGCGCCTCTCAGCGCCCTGTCTCCCTCCAGTGTGATAAAAGGTTGCTGGCTCCCGGGTTTAACCCCTTCCTGCTCTGTCCCATCTGCAGCTCCACCTCTGTGCTGAACAGACATCATATAAAACCTGCTCAAATCCTGCTGCCTCCATTTCTTTTCGTCCCACGCAGGAAGTAGTTTATTCAGAGTGGTTCCTTTGGGAATCATATGAGTATTTGACCAGGTGTCTGTGACACTTTTCAATATTTTATTCCACTGTGTGTTTGTGTCTTTTTATTGTGTGTATTTGAGTTGTTTTATATCCGACTTCCTCACTTCGAAGGAAACAATACCATGCTTGCTCTTTTGCTTTTTGTATGTCTGTGTGGTACAGAGTGAGGGTGTGGAGCAGTGTGTATGTTTCAATAAAAAAAAGGAAATGAAACCCAATGCTGAATGAATTATGGAGTATGTATCGTTATCTGCTGTGTGTTGTTCAGAGCACTCGAGTGAATGGAATCCAGGTGCGAAAAGGTGCAGAAATAAGCCCAGAAAAAGCTGCAGTGTGTTTTAGGCAGAGTGTCAGGTACTGTATGAATCGCCTGCGGTTGCCTTGCAGGACTGATACCTCTGAAATCAACCATTTCTCTCCGTTTTCTTTCAACAAAAACATGTCCCCCAGCTAAGGTGCACCTTCACTGTTTTTACCATCACTTTTTCAAGAGAGAACAAAACTGTGTGCAGTAGAAGCCAGATACGGGGGGTTTGTAAAGGTGCATGGCAGGGCTGTCTGAGGTAAATCAGTATTGTGTTCGGGTCCTGTGCTATATGTTTCTTTTTACTGTGCAGGCTACCCTCTGAGATCCACACAACTGCTGCAGTCTTGCTATGTAAAATGAAGTAATAATGTTTCATTAAATGTGCAGGTGGTGTGAGGAAATTCTCACCAAAAATGCGAAGCATTGCCATGGCTGTACTTTGCTAATATAATGCAATTATTTACACCTTATTTTGAACAAAGAATTAAAAAGGAAATCCCTTAATAGTCCCAAAACCTTTGTAATGTGGGGTTTTCTGTCAATGCCTTGGATGCTTAATTTTATTTATTTTTAAATCATTCTTGAGTTTTCCTCCTGGGAAAAACATCATTTTTATAGCAGCAAATTAAGCCCATGCAGGTGGCTCAATATATAGGATTTTTTTTCTTTTCTTACCTATTATTCAGTCTTTTAATCCCCTGCCCACGGCCTCTCGGTCAATGCAGTTTCTAACTGTTTAGCATTAATTGTGTCATCTTGGAATTTACAATCAGCCACTCATCAGTACAAAACACTGAACAACTGTTTCTCCCCATGTACAGAAAAAAGCCCTTTGTGTAGTCTTTACTAGGGAAAACACGGGTCAAAAGGTCATATCTTGCCTTAAATCAGGTTCATGTATTCAATTTTGATGACTGAAAGGATATGTTCACAATCACCTTTGTTCAAAAAACCTACCAGATTTCTCCTGATGGTGCTGTATTCTCTCTCTGTCTGAGAAGTTTCTGCAGCTTTAAGACTGTGTTGGTAGACAGGTCTGTTCTGTTGTTATTGGTCAGTTCAGTGAGATTAATTGCCCACCTCTCCAATAGGACCCTCATCTCTACAAAAAAGACACAAAACACCAATGAAACTGACTTCACTGACATTTTTATTTCTGTAGAGCATGAGCATCCTGGCATTTTGTGTGGACAAGTTTTCATCTTTGACACGGTCTTCTTGATTGACACATATCTTTTACAGAACTTTTCTTTCTAATGCAGCACCATGAAAATAATTTTGGCAAAGCTTCTTACCACAAAGGCACAAGACATTTTCTTTTCCTTACCCATATGATATTGGCTTTTCTCAAAGACATATCTTGGAAATTTTGACTGTACAGAAATGGCTTTTGTTCACACACCATCTTCGATTGTTTTACACATGCAAACAAATGCTGCTCTTATAGTGCAAATACCGACAATTTTGGGTTTTGTAGACCTATCCATCCACTTTATGTCTTTTCAAAGTTAAAGAGCTTGTACATGCTTCCTTAAGTTCTTTACGCCCTTTATTGGGTTTTAAGTTTCTTCTCTTTATGATAAAGTACTTCTCAAAAGACCAAAGTCCGCAGAATACCGTAAAATTACAAATAAAAGCCGGGTTACCGATTAATCTCCGGGTCCCAAATAATCGCCAGGTGTAAGCAGCATGTTTTGACAAATAGATGCCCATTCCAAATAAACGCCGGATGTAACTTATTTGGCACAGCCTATGAGCTACGGTCGAAGTTACAGAACAGACATGCAAATGCTGAGCTCACAGCTGACAGTGCACGCTTGAAAAGAAACATGATCAGATTGTACCTTACCAGTCCGCATGGCTCATTTGTTTCTCAGGACGTCCTGTTGGCTCACTTCTCCTCCCTCTGTATGTCAACAAATTGCACGTTGGTGTGTGGCGCTCTGTTTCACGACAGTGCAGTTACTCTCAATGTCCACAGAGGCCCCTAGAGCGCAGAAATCCAGAATCTTAAATTCTAGGGCTTTACAAATCCAAAGAAGAAGACGTTGCCACTGCCACAGCATGTTTTTTGCCCTAAACTAACGTCAGGACGCCATTCACGTTAGTTAGCAGTATGTTGCTGCTTGTCTTCATGGCCTGGTGCAGTAACAAAAAAGAAGTGTGACCTTAACTTAACTACTCCTTACCAGTGTTTAAAGAGTGCTGAGTTATAAGAAAAAGACAAGAGTATAACTATGGTACAGTAGTCTTGCTGTGAAAATGTAAAGGTGATATTTATACTGGTGTAAATGAAAAATTTGATTACATTTACCATATTTTTTCATTTCTTGCTAAGCAGGATTTTGTGCAGAAGGAATTAAACGCCTGTCTCGACTAGTCGCCTGGTCCCAAATAAACGCCTGGTCTGCTCGGCAATTGAAACAAACGCCCCGGCTATTATTTGGTATTTTACAGTATGAAGTCTTTCCCCTGTTTACAGCACCAGTAGTTTCCTTAAATGGCTCACCCCCCCCAAATAAACTGACCAGTGTGAGGACTTACCATTGTTGGATCAAACCAATCAGAGTAGACTTGGCCCATATGTAGAAGGGGCCTTAAAGTGGCAGGAACCCAAACAGAATGTATCGGACAAACCTGAAGGAAACACTGTATCATATTGTACTGTGTTGTCGTACACTATTTGTTTTGCATTTTATTGTTTCATATTGCACCGTATCATATTTTGTTGTATGAGCTCCCTCATGCACCAGCTCACCCTCTCTGACCTCATCTCTCTCACTGTCTTTGCTTTCAGTATATTCTCCATGTCGTATTGATCAGCAGACCTGTGGGCCCATTCTGCCTAGAACGCCACCGCTTTGTTTTTAGTCCCTCGCGCTTTTTTCTTCTAGATTCTGGTGGTTGTGTTGTTGGGGGTAGGTCTGACATGGGGGTTATGTCAGGAGGGGTGATCATAAATATTAGGAGCTGTAGGGAGACAAAGGGGCCAAAATGGAAAAGCTTGGCTGGATGAGGCGACCTGGCCATGTCATGTACCTCAGTCATTTTTCTTGTGCGCTTAGAACTCAGTCAGGGGTTTAATTGGAATCCAGACTTCAAAGAAACCCTCTGCCCATCCAGCAGCCCCTCCTCAACCCAACTCCACCCCTGCACTAACTCCCCTGGCTGGATCCGCTCACGTCCACAACACACACACACACACACACACACGCTCACACACATACACACACTCAGAGCATGACCACTACAATATCAGAGGGAGCATCACCATGCACGGCCCCGGCTGAAATTGACTTTGCTCATATTTGCACCCGATATTTGGGCATAAGCCTTGGTTCATACGTGCGGATTTGTGTGCTCCTTGCTTGTGTTTGAATTACACAGCAGGATTTTTCTTGCACTTTATAAAAGTCAGATTCTATTGAAGAGCTTTGATAAACAAAATCTACGAGTTTGTTTGTTTTGGTTCTATGACACCCACATGAAAAACATAAGCAGAGAAAAAGAGAGAGTTCATCACTTCAAAAAGATGTTGACTATTTAATTTAACTGCCATTTTGATAAATACAAACAATTCTTTCTTTTAAATGCAACAGTAGATTTAACGAAAATATTTCTTCTTTCAAATTACTGCAAAACAGACTGGACAAAATGCCTATTCTTTTCTCTAATGTAGATTTATTAGATTTATAATGTAGAGAATAACTAGTTTTTAGATATGGTTAAATTGAATGTTCCTTAGTGGTCCATGATTAGATATTTCTTGCTTCCTGAATTGGCAGTTCACATTTCTTGACTCACTTCCTACTTGCATATAGAATAGCACTTAAATATTGGTATGAGTAAGAAAATAAAACACTGGTAGAAAGGCTCAGATTGCCTACATTTTAGCTGTCTGAATTAAAATTAGAAATGACTTAGTAAGCACCAGATTTTTGCTTTGTGTTATAGTAACATTTATATCAGAAACTCCTTATTAAAAGTAAGTCATATACCACAAGATAAAGGGGACTAAGAATGAAAACTTGTCAAATGTTTTGATACCAATGCCATAGTCATGTGCTTCTATTGATTCTGTCCTTTATCAATTTCTTTGTAAATTATTGTGGATTTTCTTTTTGTTGTAAAAATGCATGTTGCTGGTGCTTACATCCTTGCTTGAAGGTACTCAGCCACAGACACCGCTCACTGAGCTGTTGACATCATTTTTGTGTAAACTTGAGCCACTCTTAGGACCGCTTCTGTCTCCTGTCCATCTTTTTTCTATTATATCTTTATATATGTAAAAACAAATTCAGTTTGCAAACAATGTGGGTACAACACATTCAACATCTACAACATCAAGAGAAGACAAGTCTACAGACTAAATTAAACAGGGGTGTAAATCTGTTTAATAATAACTGTACAGACCAATCTTATCAAGTCACAGTATGACATAGCATCTCGACACTGTTGTTAGCTGTTAGCTTAAACTACATTTCAGCCCTTAAATTCCATTAAGGTGTACAACACAGATGTATTATTTACCACTAATATGTGACATGAACCTTGTCAACAACAACCCCCACCAAGTCGTCATGGTAAGCTCCTAAGAATAGCATATTTTGCCAGGTATCATTGAGTAACCACGACTCTGGGCTACGATAGACTAACTGACGACGTCCGTGGAGGATTTCTGCATTCTCCTCCAGTTTCCCTGCAGTGATCCCCAGTCCAAAGACGAGCAAAAACATGGTTTCCTGTGAGAAAAGTGACATTCTTTGCTCCTCTTTAAAGAAGAAATTGAATGAACTCAAAATTGGCAGCCAGATCTCCAAAGTGATGGTCTACAGCAGGGATCATCAACTACATTTACGCAAGGGCCAGTGTTTTCCTTGACATATGCTCTGGGGGCCAGATTTAAGAAAACACTAATAATAATTCAAAACAAATATAATGAAGTGTCTTGGTGCACCAGTCCTGAAGCAGCTGCATGTTGTTTCATTAATAGTTGAGGGTATCAACTGACGAAAAGCTGTCCTTAAAACAAAAACATTTTTACTCTGCACATTTCCTCATGTGTGTGAATGTGAATGTTTAAGGTTGAAGTTGTTTTCAAGTCTGTAAAAAGTCAGAATTCTGGAAGGATTTTTTAAAAGTCTGAGATTAGTTTTAGTATTGTGGGGGGAAAACTCAAAATTCTAAGATTAAATTTGGAATTATGCTGAAAAAAAAATCAGAACTCTGAAATTTAAGCAGAAACGAAAAGGAGAAAGGCAAGATTTTTGAGAATTAATCCATACTTAACCCTGCATATATTGTTAATTTTTCACAGTCAGAGAAAAAGCTAAATCTCCTCAAAAACTTCCTTTGCGGTGGCCTAAATCCTCTTCTGTAAAACAATAGTCACGGGGCCAGATGGAAAGCTCTGAGGGGCCTGATGTGGCCCCCGGGCCGCCAGTTGGTGATCACTGGTCTACAGCTTTTGGCTATTCTGCTTATTTTAACTGCAGGTGGTGATGTTAATGTATGATGCGAACTGACGCTTTTAATTGTTTCTGAGACACTTCCCTTGCATTGAGGAATCAAGGTTTTACATTGGGACCCATGTCATTGTTTCAACTATGGCACATTGTAAAACTTTCTTTATTGAAAGATCTGAATGTCTCATAGCTCTGTAGAGGGTACAGGACTTCCGTTAGCATATCAGAAGCAGCTACACCATAATCAGCTTTTAGAACTGGATATGCTAACATTCGCAACAAAGCCAGTTAACTCTGTGGCGCAGCTAATTCGGGGAAACGTGCCTCTTGCATGTTAAGAGAGAAAAAAGAGAGGCTGCACAGGAGACAATTATGGTAGCATATGTGATGCACTGGGCTTCTGGTTTATGGATAGTTTGAGTTGATTCAGAATAGGGTTGAAAAATATAGAAAAAAAATAGTTGTTGTTTTTGTGTCTAGCTTCAATTTCCGAGTTCATGACGAGTGGGTGGATGCCAATTTTTTGACTGTGCATCCAGGAACAGACAGTTGAAGCCCGTCCACCACCAGTTGTTTTTGCAGGAAATTTGCATCTAGGAATGGCTGTCAAACGAACGGCTCACTCAGAACTGGAAATCGGTTCATATTGTTTGTTTAAATGAGCTGATAAAAAAACTCTACTTGTTCACAAACGTCACGTCTAAAACCACTGCAGAAGTAGGCCATCAAAGCATAGCCTCTGTTTAGGAGTAGAAGAAGATAATATGAAAGTAACTAACGTAAAATAACATAACATAACGAGGTAAAAAACGAGTTACAACAAGTACACAGAACCATTTAGGGTTGCTCAAGAATTTATCTGATGATAAATCAGAAAGAGGCAGGCTAGCACTACTGGTATGGAGAGAATTTTGTTTCTTTATCATTCAATCAAAAAGAATAGATTTGAAACCAAAAAAGAGATTTGTACGCAAAAGAGAATAAGTGGAAATTGAAAAAAAAAAGTTGAGATCAAAATACAACAGGTTTCAGTTGAAAAAAAAAAAAAAGTTGAGATCAAAATACAACAGGTTGCAATTGAAAAAACAAACAAACTGAGAACATATTTCTTTCCATTTTGCTTATAAATCAGTCCTCTTTGCTTTCAAGTTGAAAACCTCTTGCAAATCACTCCTCTTTGCTTGCAAACTCCAAAGTTTTGCTTGTAAATTCTACTGCACTTACTGGGCGGGGCCTACGCTGGTGGATGAGAGAATAGTTTCTATTGGTTGGTTTGACCTGGTTTTACCCAGTGCGAGCGCCAGCTACCACTTCCCTCTTACACAACGCCTGGAGGTTAAGTTGATAGTGAGTGATTAAAACATTTTATTCCACGGTACACGCGGTGTCGTGGTTCCTACACAACAGTACAGGGTTTCCCCCAGTGTATTATAAGCCTGGCGGGGCTAAGCATTGTTTATTAATTTTTTAAATTCACTTTTCGCACTCCATCAACACATGATCAGGTGTCTTTTTCATCACCTGACAACGTTACAACTTCGTTTAGCGTAGTCGCGCATAACGGGACATGTCACGGACGTCATCTCATCAGACCGCTGCTTCACCAGCTGACTGAGAGGTCTGCACCGTGCGGACCGCGTTGCCGTTAACGAGAACCGAGCCGCGGCTCCACAAGGCTCAGCTAGCCGCTGTAGCATGGCTGCTAGCTGTTAGCACAGAGCTCAAAGCGTCTGTGAGCTAAGATGCTTCACTCTCTGAGACACGCCTTTTTCCGGTCGGTTGCTATGACAACGTGACACTCACGGATCAACTGTTTGGACCTGAGTGAAAAGAAACGCGAGCCCTACGAGCTGAAAAATCAAACGATGGATCATTTTCACATGTGGTGAAAGCATCTTAGCTCACAGACGCTTTGAGCTTTGTGCTAACAGCTAGCAGCCATGCTACAGCGGCTGGCTGAGCCTTGTGGAGCCGCGGCTCGGTTCTCATTAACGGCAAATGGTGAAGCAGCGGTCTGATGAGCAGGACCTCCGTGACATGTCCCGTTATGTCAGGTGATGAAAAAGACACCTGATCATGTGTTGATGGAGTGCGAAGAAAATTTAAAAAAATAATAAACAATGCTTAGCCTGGCGTGGGGGGGGGCAGGTAAAGCCTGGCGTGGGGTAAAGCCTCTTATAATACACTGGGGGAAACCCTGTACTGTTGTGTAGGAACCACGACATTGTTACTGGATGCACAGTTGAAAAAGTGGTGAAGATTCATTGTATTGTCTGAGGAATTGACTGTGGCATGGCATGTTATGCAAAGGCATAGCTCGTGAAGTTTTTGCTGCCTTTGTCTTTCAACCTCAATAGATCTGTGCAACAACTTTGTTTAATGTGGAAGCTGATGTTATCTGTTGGTATCCAGCTGTCCTTCTTGGTAGCTTGTGAGCAAGCAATGCACTTAGGCCTTGTACACCCACCTGTTCCTGAAATCTTGATCTTTCAGGAAGAAGATCAAATGGCTAATTCCATACTGCAGTCTGCTGTTGTCATCAATTCCTGTGGAAGAAATTAATTGAGATTTCAACATAGGACAATAAAAAGGATATAGTAGAACAACCATTAAACTGCAATAAGTGGATGTGTCAGTATTTTCTGACACCGCTTTACATTGTGTTTTTTCCAGAACCCACAGCAGTCGTGAATGCTGATTACACAGACTTTTTCTATAGGAGGGAACTGTGACCCTAATGTGGCCTACAAGGAATTTTACATTGAGTTTTACCTTTTAAGTAGCCACTCAGGATCCTGTGAGTAGTCATACGTGAAAGTTTAATACAAAACCCAACCTGTCTTCCATGTATTGTATTTACACTAGTTTTTTTTAAGTATAATTTTTGCTTTGTGTGCTGACTGTGTTTTATTGCACACTGACTGGCACTTGAGTTATAATTGGAGAATCAATTTTGTCCTGTTCATGGCTTGAGATTAAAGTGAAGGAAAGTTGACTTGATAATGAGTTAAGCCTATAGAAACACCTGCTGGACTGTTTAATACTGCAGCAGCAGGAGTTGATATCCAGTATATGCACCTTGGTAATTAAACCCTCTTCCTGATTCTTTGGAGTTTCTCTTGGGCTTGTTAACACAATGTGGTGGACAGTTTTGGATTCATACCAGTCAAATAATATGTTCCAAAGCTGTAATTATGGGTTAGGGAAAGAGGTCCTATTTTAAGCCCTCTAACAGATCCCTTTTTCTATTACACCTGGTAAAGGTGTTAATGACTCCCTGTCTCATGATTTTCCCATTTTGAATTATGAAACAATGGTATCATTTGGAGAGCAGCCAGAAGCTGAATTTCAAGTGGCCATGCATGGAAGTAACTGTTTCTAAATGTTTTGTTTTTTTTTTGAGAAAGAAAGATATGTTGCTTTGACTGTATGAAAGTGCATTGATGGTTAAAGCTGCTCATGAGGGGAAACAGTGAAACTTTTAAATGAGTAAGTGAAACAGGTAAGGAAGCCAACAGAGCCTCTGAAACAGAGTTTAATAGTTTCGGGGAATCGAATAAATTCATGAACGTTTGGTCCCTGAATAAAAACACTTCTTTTCTTTGTATGAAACCTCTTTGAATGTAGAATAATAATCAACATATTGCAAAAATGTTCAATTATTATACAGTTGTACAAAAGAAGTGAAGAAGAAAAACAGTATGGCTCATTATTTGTTAAATTTGGTAAGTGTCTTTAAGTGCCCCCCCCCCCCTTCATTTACTTTATCCATCTCTTAATGTGAAATAGATAGGTTTGGGTTGAAATGTTTCTAAAGACTTTTAATTTTTCAGTTTGGGTACCTTACTGTAAAATTTGGTCATTAAAAAAAGATTTCAATCTTTTAAAAGACTGTGCTTTTCACAGAGCTTTTCAAACTTTAAAGGCCCTGGAAGTCAAACATACGCTGCACAAGTTAAAGATGGTCATTATTTGTATTATAAACAAACATGTTATAAATGTATCATAGTTTGGAATAAGGTTAAGTTTGTTATAAGCAGATTTCCTATTCTGTTAACCACAGGTAAAAACAGAATCATGCCAAATAATAAAAGGAACTGTTTTTGTTTTCTTTTAGATGACAAGAGTCATAGCAACAGCAAGTAAATAATGATGTTTTGCAGAGTAAAACATGCAAATGTTAGCTATGCCAGCTCTGCTGGCTTTAAACCCCTCTCCAGTTTTACCTCATTTTTCTGTGCTGAATGTGGTTACCTGCTGTTCTTGTGAAGTGGCTATATGCTAGTACAACCTGACAGTTAACATAAATCTCCAGTTTCACTTCCAAACTGTGCTGTTTCTACAAGACCCTACCAGTGCAGCGTCCAGTCAGTGTCCCTTGTTTACATTGGGGTCAGAGGGCATTTCCATAGCATGCCCAGCAGTCACCACACTGACTGCACTTATTTGTGGTGGGCTGCTGTGTTACAGAGCACTTGACCATAACTTGTTGCCTGTGTCAATCAAAACAGAGAGAGAAACAGTCGAAGCCATTTCTTACATTGTTGTTGGCTGTTTTGTTATGCAGGTATGATTATCTAGAAGTTCACGCTCATCCTTACTCTTTATGGGCTTTGATTTTTCTTCAGAGCTGTCTGAAGTCCACCTCATCATTTGTGAGTATGTTAATCTGAAGTTATTATTTGAAACAGTGGTTTTCAGTGTGATGGTCACCCCGGTTTGGCTTCCAAAGACAAAACTCCTTTCCGTGACCAAATGATTGATTTCTATGGCTTCATTCAGAAATGTATACAGCATGTTGATTTCATGTAATTATATTTAACACATTTATGGACTGCTTTTACAAGTCTGCATCTCATCTTGTCAGACCCTCTTTTATCTTATATTTGAAAATTTTAATCTGTCATAACTGTTTTTATTGAAACAGGTTACTTGTTCGCAGTATGTTGTTCTTTTGATGATATGTGTTTGACCTTCCATATCATCCCAGCTCTCAGCCTGCTGTGTTGCTGCATTCAGGCAGATCAGTTTAATGCAGGAGACTGACTAACAGCTGGTGGGAGCGCTGATGATGACAGAATGTTGTTTAAAAGAAAACAAAGAGGTCTTTCTTCTATCCCTCTGTCTTGTTAAAAAAAAGAAAAAGATGAGAAAAATGTATGGCTGTCTTAAGGACAAGCGTGGGCTCTGAATGACTAATAGAGCTGCTCATAGTGAATGGTTTGTAATGGAGGTGTTAATGACCACGTTGCTTAAAGGTTACTTCTGAGTGCTGTTTTCTTTCTCCCTCACGTCAACACCTCTATGCTCCCACCAACGTGCTCACTTTGTTTTCTATTATCATCCCCTTTTTCCAGCGCACGGCTGAGTGCATTGGCAATGTCCAGCAGATCAAGAGATGACAGAATCAGACAAGAATGAAAAAAGAAAAGATAGCGAGAGACAGAAAGAGATGGAGAGCTGCAAGGGGAGAAAGGGTGCCATGACAGAGGGTCTTAGCCCGGCAGGATTTCGACTTAAAGGGACCCATGATTCAATTCAACCATGTTTTACAGAGGCCTCTGCAGAATGAAGAGAATTGCATGCTTATATTACACACCAAAAACACACAAATACCACATGTACCAACACTGATTCACATTCGCTTCTACCAAATATATTTAAATTTGATGATCCCAGCTCCCTATGGCGCTCCAAAAGTGCAGGGCACAATAGAACCATTCAAGAGAACGGTGGAAGAAAAATGAGGAGAGGTTTATTTTTTAGAGAGGTAGATGGAGGTCAGGGATGGTGTAGGGTGTGCATGGAGAGGGACTGGCAGTGAAGAGGGAGGGGAGGGGGGTGCCGGCTTTTATGGTAATTGCATCCCAGCATCCCATTGTCAGTGAGCTCAGTGGTAGGTCTAATTTGGGAGCATAGGTTGTTGCATTTTGCACCACGGCAGACCAGACTATTGTCATATCCAGTGGAGCAGGGGGCTCTGGCACACTTTCATACCTGCTCTTTATTGACTTGTGGAAGAAGGTAAATAGATGGTTAATTGGATGTCCTTGCCAGAGAGAAAATGGTGAACATTTAGGTAAACTGATGTCCTTGTCTTGAAACAGGTGAGCGTTTGGTCTAATTGATGTTCCTTCCTTGTGGCCTCAGCAGTGGGAAGTATTTGGACAATTTGTTTCCCTCTCATCCTGACTACTTTGAGCTCATGTGTACGGCTGTGCAACTGTTGGTTCAGAAAAGACGAGTTGTTTATGTCACAGTTTTGTACGAGGCTAACTTTGCCCAAAATAAGGGCCCTTGTGTGCTCTTGCAAAAATCCAGTCATTCAGTACATATCACAAATAAGGGATAATGATATATCACCATACTTTAAGCAGGGAGCTGCATCATAATATTTTAACTTTGATAATGAGCTGATGTTGTCGCCAGTGTTTGTCTTCCCAAAAGACAGATGATATTGATTCCTATTGCTATTTGTAATTGAACCTTAACTGGAGTCTGTTTTCCATTCTCTCACTACTTTTCAGTAGGACTTAAAATTTGATCCTTGTTACAGTAGGTAGCTTTCACTTCTTTTTTTGTAGCAAGTGAATTGTTTTGGCTGTGTTTTTCGGACAGAGGAGCTCTGATAACTGAGACCCAGAAAAGAAAAAAAATACAAAACTTCATTGTTAGGGAGCTGTGATGTGTAATATAAAAAAGCTTAGGTCTCTTGAAAACAGATCTAGTCTTGAGTTAAACCAACAAAAACACACACACTGGCGTATCTCTAGACATCATCTCAGCTGATAACAGACTGTAGTGGAGGAGCAGAGATGGAGCAGCACCTCAATCCTCACCTGGTGAGCACGGACACAGACAAAGAGAGAGCATCTCTGTTAAAAAGCACACACTGCCTTCACCTTCCTCTTGCCCCCCGGTACAAACACTGTGCCCCCTCTCCTTCATCACTGTGGGTAAAAGTACAAACACACAGACATTTATATATTTATTTACAGTTTTCCAGGCCTTAAGATTGGGCTGAGCTCATATAAATGCTGTCGTTTATAAATGTCAGAGAGAATATTCTACAGCACAAAATCTAAAACCATAAATCTCTCCCATCACACCCACTACGTATCGTGGTATTTAAAAAAAAAAAAAGAGCAGGCTAGCCAGTAGCATCACACTGGAGTTATATTTGTTTGGCCTTTTCTTGGTGTGTTTTAAAGGCTATGGTGTTATAGCTTGTGTAAAGACTCATATTTTTAAATGACATGTTCTTTTAAATATAGCCTCAATTAATAAAACGTGTCACATCAAACAGAAACCCTGTAAATGTGGAGGAAAAACACATCATTCTGTCGCAGGTCACATTTAATGCAGTGAACTGTAGCTAAAGTCCAGTGAGATGGATGTTCAACACGGAGCTCACAGTCTGTCAGCAGGTTATTTAGGTGCTGTTGGTAGCTCTCAAAAGGCCCAAAGCTTGTTTTTACTTTTACATGAAAACCTTAATTCAGATAAAATTCAGACACAGAATATGTTCTGTGTCATTTGTACAAAAAGGAGATTTCTTTAGGCCATTTGTGGAGAATAAAACAGAGCTAATTAACTAGCTTCATTTTTCACTTATCATGCTCCAATGTTGTCTCATTTTTGGTACTGTTATTTTTAACCTCCAATATTATTTGTATCTCTGTACCTTTGGGGTAATGCTCAATTACTAGATGTTTTATCACACCATTGTCACCACAGTTTTTGTCCAAATTCAGACATTGTGCAGGAGTTTGACCATAGATATGTAAAACAAAAGATTCCACTCAGTGTCGGACATTAGTGACTTTGTTGTGTGTCATATATCTTATTTCTTTTCAAAGTTATTCATTTAAGTTAAACATCCGGTATGTGATAACACATGGTTTATACATATACATAAATAAAGATACTGTTACTTTCAAAAAGCAGTAATGATATTATATAAGGCCAGATCAATCAATCAATCAATCAAACTTTATATATATAGCACTTTTCCTTCGACGTATGTAACACATGTGCAGAAGGGGCCAGAAGATGCAGATGTACCCTGCTGCTGGAACTTCTGACTTTGCTCCTCTCGCTGGGATGGCTGTGTCAAAGCAGGGCCGCCCTGGTCCTCCTGTGGTGCTATGTGGTAGTAGCCCCCATGTTTCAGGGCTCTACAGAGGGGATTAGACCTTGCAGTGGTGGGAAGCAGACTGGAGGCCTGTGTTCTTAGCGTAGGAGGCATGCTCTCTCCTGGTTGCTGCTCATCGTGGATCCTCCCTCCCTCACAGCTGCACACTATAGCCCACACCACCTTTGCCTCACAGTTAGTCTTTTATTCTTTCGATTACATTTATTTCCACTTTTATAGGGCCTTAAAACGTGCCCCTGAAATCTATGAACCTTGCATCTGCCATTGTCTTTAGATGATTGCTTCCTGTTCAATTGCCCTACCTCCATTTTGGAACACTGTCAGCGGTGTGGTCATGATGGTACAACTGAGTTTAGGGGGAAATGAAAGTGCCAAACCCACAAATATGAAGAGACTAGGAGTGCTGTGCCAAGCCCGGGCACGTTCCATAAAAACCTTAATTGCTTTGTTAAACATCAGAGTGTAATCACATGTGGCGAGCATGGAGCGATCTGTAAACACCCTGTATGTGGTGTTCTTTTCTGCCTTCTCTTTTGCTTTCTTACATCACACTAAAATAAAAACATGTGTTGATTACAAAGCCAGAGAGCAGATGAAGTTTTATGTTTGGTTGTTTTTATCTTGCAGTGGGGAAAGGTGAACATGTCTGCAATATTTTGGTCCCTGAATTTGTTTATGGGGTTCACAGAACTGTAGTCTTTGTACTTGGACTTTGAAATTGGGTTTTTAAGCAATCTCTTATGTTTTCTAGAAGAATATGGAGTAGGAAAATAATGTGTATACTGATAAAGTTTATGTTGATTTGGAAAAGACAATAGATACCTGGCCTGGGACTCTGTTACAAAGTTTCTCACAATAGGAACAGTTGCATATAGGGATGTAACGGTTACCGGTAAAATGGTAAACCGCGTTAAAATTTCCCACGGTAGTCATTACCGTGCACTATTAAAATTACCGTTTTACCGTGTTTGATTACCACACAGCGTCAGTAACGCTCAGTGATGCTGCTCTTTGACTGGAAAAGCCTGAACTACAATCTGTTCCTCGATGAAGCAGCCTTATGGGGACGGGCATGCACAGTTTGCACTGGCCTCTGAGAGCAAAAGTTAGAGACACAGCCGAGATTTCCCTCTCGAAACGGACTCTGGAGTCTGGCTGAATGTTGGATTTTACAAGGATGTTAAGGGTAAACTGATAGAAGACAGTCTCCCTGTTTAAACATGAAGATGTGCATGGTTAAAACTGCTGTAACTCCTCCAGTAAATAAGCTGACTGAGCTGTAGAGGTAAAGAGACAGAGAGAAGATTCAGTGAGTCATGCCTGAGAGAATTACAGGTGATTTATCAGTATTCTCCGTCTAAATAATGTATCAGGGAGCTATGTATCTATGTAATGTATCAGTCTTGTAAATAATAGCATTAGTATAATTCTGGAGTGTGTTCTTGCCGTTCTTTTGCCGTGTATTCGCCGTAAGTTTGAAATTGATCGTCTTTTTCCGTCAAAGTTCATGTTTTATGGATTTAATCGATCGTAATTTGGAAATATTAAGGATATCTGCCAGGGAGAGGGGAGACCAGAGGAGAGTCATGAAGGGGCCTAACTGCTACAGGGACTATCGTCAGTAAAACAAACAAAAAACCCCTCCTGGACATGGTTTAAAATAACGAGCTGTGACATGGACACTAATGCTGTAGGCAAACAAAAGTGTGTGTGTTTGTAAAAAAGTGTTTGTTGTTCATTTAAAATTGTTTAGAAAGAGAATCTTGTTTAAAGTTCAAATCAGTGTTTTCTTTTCTTGTAATTACACTCTGTTTTAGCATTTATAACATAATAATGACAAATACTTGCTAGAATTGTTTACTTTTATTTCTCACGAAAGAAGGGCAAACAAACTTACTCAGAGCTTTCTTGACACATTTATTGACAAAAAAGACAAAAAAGAATTGTCAAGATTATAATATTAAAGGGGTCGAATTATTTCAATTGTGTGTAAAAGTACTTTTTGAACATTTTGAGCACACTGCAACAGTACCGTGATAATGATAACCGTGATAATTTCAGTCACAATAATCGTGATACAAAATTTTCGTATCGTTACATCCCTAGTAGCATACTTATTTACCTCAAGAAAATCAATTTGATATGATTAGTATGAACGATAAATTACAATTGTATTTATTTTATTTATGAAGTATTTAACTGTATGTATATCACTTGCACAGTTGTCAGCAATTAAAAACAAAGAGTCTGAATGATGAAGGAAAGATATATTTACACATTGGTGGGTGTCTGACTTTTTTGCTGTGGTATCCAACAGTTAATGAAACTGATTAAAGTTTTGTAGTATTAAATTAAAGTATTCTGTGATGTTATCCCTTGTTATTACCTGAGCACAACAAACGCAATGAGTAACAACGTATATTTCTTGTCTAGATTAGATCACCAATCAGTTGTGTTTGTGGTCTATTTGTGGCAGTGTTTGGCTGCTTCGTGCATGGCTCTTAAAACATAAACACACCCTTGAGACTTAGCACTGTCTTTGATTTTATTTACTGTTATGAAAATTCCATTTATACTAAGACACTCCTGGAGTTTGCACACATAGACCCTGGTCTACAGAAGGTAGAAGTACAGAGGCAGCTCAGAGCTATGTGGTAGTTCATGTAACTTAGTTGTAGTGCAAGTAATATAAGGGTGAGCCCACATTCCTCCAGTAAAACGCAAGTATTTGGTTTTCTTTTCAAACGTATATTTCTTAATAGCTCTATATTGCTTGTCCCTGTGACTGAAATAAATAGAAAATTGCTTATTGTTAATTAAATTATTGGAAATAAACTTGCCTCCCTCTGACGCTGTAATCAAGCATGAATAGTTCTTAATATTGTAAGGTTTCTGAGTGGCAAATCCGTGCCGTTATTACTCGTTGAAACTCTGTAACAAAGTCACAGATGACAGAATGAGCCACAGAGCAGGCCTCCTTCAGTTTGTTCTGATCCAGTATGCTGATCAAACACAGCCGCAGCTCATACACTGCCTTGACATGGAGCGCTGAATTAAGATCTTTCAGTTAAAGGGTGTTCTCCCAACTCACTGCTCCTCCCTGCAGCCCTATCTGCTTAGTGGTGCACTTGGGAGTGTGAGATGGTGTGTGTCTTCTGATGTGTGCAGTATATCTTCATGTCTCTTTGGTGAGGCGTAATCCCCCTTTATGTCTTTACCACTGTATTAAATGGGATTGCGGTGACATTTTCATGAAAAGATTGCCATAATATGGATAGTGTGTAATTACAAAGATAGAGCACTGATGTTTTTATTTATTTATTTATTATTACTCTTGAGGTTTTTCTTCTGATGCAGGTTAGGCACTGTCCCATTCTGTTATTACACCCTGAGAGCTGATAGCCAATGCAGATCTGCTGTGATATGTGAGGTTTATCACAACACTTCTCGGCTTCATTGATGGCTGCACTCTCCCAGAGGGTAGAGGTGCTTATTATGCATCCCATATGAAGGCACAGTGTTTGCTCATAAAAGCGCGGTCTGGATAACGATGCTTGAACACTCTCATCTGATTTCATTTGAAGACTAATGACGAGTTTGCCTTCCAACTTCATTTCCTCTCAACATTACAGAGCAGCTGTGTTTTCTTTTTTTCCCCCCACATTGATGAAGTGTTAGAAAACTGTGGACAAAGTGTCTGAGGTACATTTGTGAAATGAGGCATCACAAGTCCAGCTTTTCCAGCGGATGGAATGAATTCTTTAAAGTTAAGCCGTTGAGTTTAATGCAGAGTGGCGGTGTCTTCCCCCTCTCCCTCCACCCTCTGTGTTCTTTTCTTCGACTTCCTGTGTTTAGTGAGCCCACGCAGACATGCTGCAGCTAGTGACAGCGTGAGTCCTCACTTACCACCTGGGCCATGACGTTTTGTTGCATTCTGGCTCCATTGTTCACTTAATGGTAAATACAGCCTGTAACAGAAAAAAAACATTAAGGAATATATAGAAAAGGTGACTGTTATTTTGTATTTTGAACTAGCTGTAGTGACTACTCCATAATAGGTTCTGATCTTAAAAACACCTCTTTAAAACATTTCCAATCAGCCATCTTTAAGGACTTTGTCTTATAGGTCTTTTGTAGAATATATAAAACAGCACATTGAAATAGGAAATGAATGAATCGTCTACCTTATGTTTTAGAGTCCTACAGTCCACACAAATCTTGATGCTGAAAATACAGTTTTAGGTCGGCATTATGTTCATCCCATGTTCTTATACTGTATGATTTGTCCTTGGCCTTGGTCAAATTAGATATAGGTTCTTTCGTGTCATTTTAAGGACCATCACAAAGCCCTTTAACTGCTCGAAGGACAGAAGATTGAGAATTTAGAGGACTGAGATCTAAGGATTCACAAGTGAGAATACAAAGTGGCAGGCTTTGCAGATGTCACATTACTGACAGACATGCCCCCGTTTAGATATCACTCAGGGATAGGACGCTGCAGCACAGTGGACTTCAATAAAACTTAAAGACAAAAGACATACTTTAAAAACGGAACAAAAAGAGACCTTAAAACTGACATTAAACAATTGGAATAAATGAACCTAAAAAGGTCACAATCTTTAACGCTTCTCCTACGACAAACTGAACTGGCCTAAGTGCTCAGTGCTTGATGGAAGTATCAAAGATAAAATACATCGTACATTTTACCACAGTCAAATTACAAAAGGAATCACCAGGGTATGTAATATTTGATTATTGTTTATCAAAAAATTACAACAGAAAAGAAACATCTGTGGTGTTTAAACGAAACAATATCCTTTTCATTCATCATTTTTTTCTTTTCTTTATTTAATTTATTGAAAAAATGAGTCAGACAGAGCAGAGGTCGATTGTTGATAATTTAAATATTTTGTGTTCACATTTTTTTTGTGAATTTTATGCAGGTCAGAATATTCATGAGTTGTGTGTTTGATCCCATTTTGACCTCAATTTTTTCCAAACTGTAACCCCTCATAATAAATCCAATCATCTAACATGAAAAAAAGGTATCTGTATGATACAACAATTACAGCCAGATCTTCAAAAAACACAAAAATGTTTTAAAATAATTGAAAAATAAAATAAGTAGAAAATCTGTACCTTTGTATTCATTAGAAATGTATCTTTTCTAAGCAGACAGCAAACCTTTAATCCTGTTCAGGTAGTTGAAATGTGTAAAGTAAAAAGACAACGCCATAATTAGCTTTACTATACTCTATTATTTTGTTGAATAGAGTTTTGTTTAAGAAATATTACAGATTTATTTTCCACATTAAAAGAAAGCCTTGTGGAAGTGATGGGTGCATCAGCTCTTCACTGTCATCATAGATGGTTGTAGCTTTAAATTATGCTTTGGAGGAAAAGCTGCTACTGTTTCTTTAGACATAATTCATGCTGTTCCTCTTCTTTTCATTAGCTCACATCCCTCAAGTGTCTGCTAGGGCAAAGTGAGACTGGCTATAAAACTCAGGTGGAAGATTCATGGACACAATTCAAGATAATTGAGATGTACCTATAGTCACAGTGCATCTTTTGGTGCAGTTACTTTTTTTTAATTAAGCTGGCTAAAATTTTAAGTGTGAAATAGTCCAGAACTGAAAATAGGGAGTAAGGTAGCACAGAGTGTGAATTTGAATACTTACATAAAACTACAAATATCGATATCACTTATATTTTGAAACAGAGTCATCATCAAATATTATTTCAATCTGAGCACACAGCTCGATGTACTCTGACTTGAGTCTTTGTTGATAAATGTATGGCGCTGTAAAACAGTACGTTTATATATAAAACCAGTTTGTGCTTGTGCAAATGTGTGCAGCAGGAAACGGCCTGCTATGCATTACATACGGCCAACTGGAAGCAGTGTTCTCCTCCCAGGCATGAAAGTGTTTGGAAAGACACTTCTACTGCATTTTTTGTACTCATTGAATTAGTCTGATGCTGAGTCAATTTTGTGTGAGCTGCATTAAACTTTCAGGTTGATTTTGGCAAAATTAAATTAATGGTTATTTGATTGGTATTGAGATCACAATGACATCACATGATTAATCAAAGACTGACACTCAAAAATTCTGAATACTGGTTCCAACTGGGAAATTTAGACTGTTATGTACAGCGTGACAGCAACAATAAATGCTTCTGGAAAGTAATTATGCAAAGTTTAAATTGTCATCTGACAGTGATACAAACACTGAAGTCCTATTTCCTACTTTAAAAAAAAGGTGAGCAGTGTTCCTCTTAATACTGCGGTAACAAGGTAAAAAGCCGGTAGCCATGAAATCCATGTTGATCTCATGCTCTCCAAGAGCAACAACTGTTTTTGTGCTGCTTGTAACCACCCTTCCATAAACATTGACCTTATGCCTGCAAATCAATTCCCTGTCTGAAATCCTACAGCTGACATTAGGAGCCCTCTGTGGATGGATGTTCAAAAGGAAATATACTTATTTTCCATTTTATGATTTTACATGTGTTTGAGATAAATGATTAAAATCGTTTTCATTAGTGCAGCTGATAGAACTACAGACCTATTTATTTATTGTGACTGGTGTTAACAGCAGGTTTATTTAAATCAAAGACTTGGCTGTAAAAGGATACTTTAAAGGTGATTGAGTTGGAATAGAAAAAAGAAAAAGAAGTCAGAGCTTTTGCTTCATTAATCTTTGATGCAATTTCTTTTATGTGTTTTCTGTTTTCAGATAACTGCAGACAAGGTGAGACGTGACTCCAAGATTTATTGGTACCAGCTTTTTTGAGGCCTTTGAGTTCCTCAGAAGTGGATATTCTGTGTAATCGTTGTTTAAATGTATGAAATAGGACTGAACACATACTGTATAGAAGATGCAGTACCCAGCATTCAACCAAAAACTGTTTGTTTTGAGGGGTCAGCCAGCAGACGCTTCACTTCGGCTTCTCTAAGAGACAAAATGTCCCTTCCTCCTCCTCAGCACTGTCCTTTCAGCCACTTTTGAATTTAATAATCCATGAAATAAGGCGGCCCATCAGGCTATTGTAATCATGTCAGGTTAATAGAAGAAGTAAAATTACTCTTACTTACTCCTCTTTCCCTCTCTGACACTTTCTCAGCCCTCTTTCCCTCAATCATGAGCATATTTGAAGCCAAACTGGGACATAAAATATCTTTCTTCCTCCTTACAATTCTTTATACTTTTCCTCAAGTGTTCTGATTATTATTAGGATTCATCCTGAATGGCGGACGCAGATCCTTTAGAGTGAGAGGACTGATTTTCCAATCCTTATAGGATGTTCGTTTTTGATGGGAATAAATCTGGACCCTCGTTCTTTCTTAGCTCCTTTTTTTAACACCAGCTAGTTTTTTTTTTTGTTTTTTTCCGTTGCAAGCTGTAACACACTTTCAGACACACAAACATGAACACACGCACAAACATGGCCTCAGTCTGCAGGGTGTCAGCCTGTCAGGGTGCTGGATGTCATGTAATTGTATGTATCACCTGCAGCATTCTTTCAGAGTAAAAGCATTCTCCTGCAGCACAGAAGCGCGCTGTTCCACAGTGATACAGCAACGCCACACATGTGACACCCATGCATTGCTCCCTGTGGATCACTCTGTGTTACTCCCATCTCACCTCCATCAAGGCCTGGTCTGCTGCCATTATGACACCTGTGAAGAGATGGAGCAAATAGGAGAGAGAGCAGTCACACCAGAGGCAATACAAGGCTGAGACTGTCTTACGGACAGACGTGGGGACAGAGAGTTTCCAGGAAGAAAACTCGTGAAGCTGTGGCAAAAGAAAAAGATGTGCGTAGTTAAAACTGCTGTAACTCCTCGAGCAAATGAACTGATCGAGCCGTAGAGGTAGAGAGACAGAGAGAAATAAGATTCAGTGAGCCACCTGAGTGAATAACAGATGGTTATCAGTATTTTCTGTCTAAATAATGTTTAAGTCTTGTAATTAACAGCATTAGGGTCATTCTGGAGCGTGTTCTTTCCGTTCTTTTGCTACTTATTCGCCGTATTTTGAAATAGATCATCTTTTTTTCGTGTCTTATGGATTTAATAAATCATAATTTGGAAATATTAAAGAAGGAGATGTCAAGGAGATCTGTCCAGGAGAGGGGAGACCAGAGGAGAGTCATGAAGGGGGCTAACTGCTTCAGGGACTATCGTCAGTAAAACAAAAAAATAAATAAATAAAATGACCTAGACATGTTCAATATAACGAGCTGTAACATGGACACTAATGCTGCAGGCAAACTAAAATGTATGAGTGTATGCAAAATAGGTTACATTTATTTTTAGCTGTCTCAAAACTTTGAACATGTTTATTTACATTATGAAGAGAATCCTGTTTAAAGTTCATATGTTTTTTCTTTTCTTGTAATTACACTCGGTTTAAGCATTTATTACATAATAATGACAAATACTTGCTAGACTTGTTTACTTTTATTTCTCATGAAAGAAGGGTAAAAAATGTACTCAGGGCATTTCTTGACACATTAATTGACAAAAAAGACAAATAAGAAGTGTTGTGATTATAATAAAGGAGCTAAATGATTTCAATTGTGTGTAAAAGTACTTTTTGAACAGAGATGAAAAACCTTTTTAGGACCCATCAGGCCCATCATCTATTCTTATTTAATAAATCAGCATAAACATTAATTGTGTTATAACAAACTATATCTAATTCTATTTTATTGCTCTACGCATCATTGAAACTATCAGGATTTTTCTTAATAACCTGAGAAATTGCACAGTCCAGACTAGAAGCTGATGAAATCTTGTGTGTTCAATAATTTTAAGTATTTCAAATTCTCCCCAGGAATTTTGAATCAATTACTAAATATAAGAATCTTGTGATTTGTTAACCCTTTAAAATGAGCAGGAAACTAGTTTCAGCAATGTTTGTTTAAATTTATTCCTTGCAAACATTATGTTAATTTACCAGACTACCTGAATGCATGACTTTAAGTTTTATAATTGGATTAGAAGTTTTTTGACATTAGTTGTAGTTTATTAAAACATCAAATGAATCATTTTGTTTTTGATCTGAAATACAATTTAAGAGTCGAACTGGAGTGTAGTGCTTGACAGATTTTAAAAGCTGGACCCAAAGATGATTTTCGTGTTGCTATTTGAAATATACTGTATATATTTTTGAATTTTTATATGAGCTGTCCAAGGTCCTTATGAGTATATATGACAATTGGAACACTTGCACAGACAATCGTTGAACCAAGACACCAGTCTCTCTGCCTGTAAATAACGTCGAACAGAACAAAACATCATATTAACAAAAGAGAGCTGCAGAAGGGCAGAAAAAATTACACAGTAGAGCATCATGCCATCTTTTTAACCTTTGGTTTTCATATAAGAAAACAATGAGAAAGAACAAGAGAGCTAACATTGATTTACATTTCTTATACTGAAAAACAAATGTTTGATGTATGAAATTCTTTCTTTTTTGCTGGATATCTGCAGGAAATGCAGGCATTGTGGGCTCTATATTTTGTTATCTGTGTGCAGACCTCACACCTGGGATTTACTGACTCATCCACATGAGCTTTTGGAACAATAGCAACCATGTTGAACTGAGCAATTTTGTTGCAAAGTTTATCATTAGCCTTTTTATTCCATGCAACATTTTTGTTGTTTTTGTTTCAATGTAGAGTTTAATTTGAATTGTTTGTTTAACTATTTTAAATAGCACTTCAATCCAGGCCAATGGAAGTGCTTCCTTTTGTCTGTTAATACAGACTGACACAAGCTTCCTTCACAAATTAGGTCTTTGTTTAAGTTAACCTTGAATTTAGGTATATTAGTTCAAGCAAATGTTTAAAAAGCTGCTATTAAAAAAGCTGGCTTTGGAAGGGGAAAAAACCCCCCCAAAACTTTTAACATAAAGGTTTTTTTTTTAATTTCATTTTTGGTCAAGAATATTTCATTACATCAAAAAAGGGAAGTTGTAATTTTAAAGTCTTGTCAGCAAAACATTAGCTCAAAAAAAATGCCCAAATGTAAACAGAAGAAAAGCTGTTGGAGTAAAAAAAAAAATCCAATTTGATGATTTTTTTTCTTATTTTTGGAAAAAAAATGCTGCATTTACAGAGGAGTGATGGGGCAAGAATTGGAGTTTTAAGATATAAAAGCAAAAAATCAAACCTGAACTGCTTTTAATGAATTAAATTATCTCCCAATGGGGCAAGAAATTTGTACCTTTGTATCCAGAAACGATATGCAATAATCCAGTATCTTTTTTTGAGGCAAATTTTTTTTTTTTAGAAATTCCTATCCCATTGTTAACTTTTCGCAAGCAGCCCAGGACTTACAATTTGATTATTTTTTTTCTTTAAATGAGTTATATATTTGAAAGTTTTTGGTAAACCTGCCTTAAAATAAGTGTTAGGAGGTACATACAATTGCTAGATATACAAACTTGCTTTTGTTTGAGTTTTTACAGTGAAACTTTCAGTTGTATTGTTGTTTCTATACATTGACTTTTCTTGCCAAACAGGCTCGTCCTATACAAATTTAACATGTTATATAAGACTCAAAGTAAAGAAAGGCAGCAATGGGGTTAGATGGTATGCTGATTTATAGCAAGGCCAGAGTGCAAATCCCCGAAGCAGCAAATGCAGTGCTTCAAATAGAGATTGCCGGTGGCCTTTGGTGTGATCGGTGACCCAAGGTGAGGCACTTAGTGATTTATCTCTCACACATCTCCTCATCTCTCTTGCTCTGTGGAGGGGCAGGGCAGCCTCAAACACATAGCACCTCTCTCTGAGCTCTGGCCCTGGCCTTGACTCCTCACTTGGCCCGGGAAGCATAGCCTACTATGAACTGGAAAGCGTATAGGACACACAGCCCGGCACCTCGAGCAGTCAGGGGTTAGCAACACACAGATGACGGGTCAGAGATGCAGGTCAAGCTGGCAGACCCCTCACCACTTCTGGAGCGCTGAAACTCTGTACCACTGTGATTAGATACTTTTTTTTATCTACTTCTTCTTAAGCTACAGTAGTCCTCTTTCTTCTCTCCTCGCCTCCATTCTTTTACACAAATACTATGGTATGTTTTTGGCTCTCTAACACACACACAGTTGTTCTGCACACCTTCATATATGCGTAATGGATGCTGTGTGAGCCCCACAGCTGTCTAAAGCTGAGCTTGGCTAATGAGGAAGTGTCTTCTCAGTTGAGTGGACTTGATGCCAGGAGGAAAAACCTGCAGAATCAGCCCTACAGCTTCATCCATCCTCTCTGGTAAATGTGTGTGTGTATCTTCTGTATCTACACGGTGTACTTATATACTCTATGAAAATCTGGCTGTGTGTGAGCTTTGTGCACAGAGGACCAAAAAAGACAGAAAAGAAAGTGCGTGTGTGTGTCAAGCTGGACTCCACTCTTACATATTTCACTGCATGGGACTGGGGTTTGACATCCCCCGTGCCCTGGGATCCTTTAAGAGCAGATTTAGAGTGATTTTCAATGCAATTATACCTGCCAGCTTTGACTGGTAGAGTTCCCCTCTTCCCGCCTCATGTCTTCATGCTGGAGAACAGCTGCGCTAATGCCAAAGGGAGGCCTGATGCTTTGGGCTTGAGCCCTGCAGTCTGAATAAACCAAAGTAAGAGCCCACTATCGCTGATTCTGGCTGCAGGAGGAGTGCACAGCCTAGGTCCTGCATGGTGCCTTGGACAGGAAGCCATTCACAACATGAAGGATGTGATAATGAGCTTTTGCACTGAGCGTGGGTTACCAGTGCACCCTGTCCTTGTAATATGCACTGAAGTGTGGGTGTGTGCTGGGTGGTTTGGTGGCATAATTGTAGAGGTTACAATGGGTGATTAGTGACCTCTGCACCTCCAAATAGCTTCTGCTCATGTGTTATGAGCTAGTTAATGTAATTTTTGAAGCTAAATTGTTAAATTAGATCAAATAGATGGTCCTGTACAATCAATGTCCTGTTGCAATAGATATTTAAAGACAGATGACATCTTTATGAATATTACACAGCTTGTAATGTGTTCAATTATATGAGATATTTATGAATCACTGCACATGCTGCGTGTGCATGTTTACATGAGAGTGCATGTGTGTCATTTCTAAGATGTGGACCCTGCTGACCTCTGTCTGTATCTTTGTCTGGGGCCAGACCATGAGTCTTCGGCACCATATATCAGATTAGCCATAAAAACCTACCTTGGCCCCACTCTGCTCCACTCACGTGGGAACTAATGAGAGATGCACAATTGGTCGCACAATGAAGCCACACACCATCTCCACTGAAGGAGTCTGGGTAATAAAGAGGGGAGGGGGTGTTGAGAACAATTTGATCTCTTACAAGAAAGTATATTACCACATCAGCTGCCGTGTCAGTCCATGTGGCGTCCATTTTTACCTGTATGAAGGAAGAGGGTTAACGCACAGGCT
This sequence comes from Scarus forsteni, assembly GCA_036419115.1. Classification (NCBI taxonomy): domain Eukaryota; kingdom Metazoa; phylum Chordata; class Actinopteri; order Labriformes; family Labridae; genus Scarus; species Scarus forsteni. The sequence goes on from JAZDUH010000354.1 coordinate 10,000,727, forward strand.
CATTTTCCAGGTGAAAAGAGGCTCTGCGCAGAGACTTCGAACACTTCTCGCTAATTTCACAGATATTTCACAGGAGCTCAAGAGAACATTTTTTGTGCTGCAGTGGTGTTTCAGGAGATTAGGAGAAATGAGGCTTTGGTCAGTTGTGAAGGAGCTTTCTTCACTGTCTGCAAAGGGAAAATGAGACAGTAATATGAGATGGCAAGGACAGGAAAATTAAACAAAGGTGCTGGATTGTGGAAGAACCAAATTTCAGATGGGCTACGCTAAAGGGAGCAAAACCTGTCTCACACATTAACTCATTATCCCACATATTTCCGATAATATCATTTTTAATGCTTTTTACCTGTGTCAGGGATGTGTGGATTTTTCCTCAGAAATAGGACCACAAGTTGACCCAGTGTCTGTCAGTCAAAAGGTGTTTGGAAGATTAAATTGCAGAAGCCATCACAAAGTAAGAAAATGTGTTTAATTAAAGGGTTAGCTATATATTTTTGAATTGGATTTAACATAAATGAGGTGCATATCAGTAATAAATTGAACATTAGCCACAGCAGTGGCAACCAGCTCTGCCCCTGTAAGGAGAGGACCAACACCACAGTTTGGCTGTACATTGTAATAATTAAAACTATAATGCATGTATTCATTTACTGCCTTTGAAACAGATGTTTATGAAGTGCTTTAATAGAGAAACAAAGACAGAGACCTAGTGAACGATAAAATGAACATCAATAAACTGTAAGGCTGGGTATTTCCAGCAACTTCATGATATGTTTCCCGATACTGAGGCCATGACATGTAATTGTGAACATTGACTACACTTTTAACAAAATTCCTGACAAGTTTTTTTATATCAAAAAGAAAAATAAGGGTGAGTTTTAAATGATTCTACAACTTAAGAAAGTTAAATTTAGGTCCTCAAAGTTTTTAGACCTAAGTTCAAAATTGGAACATGTGTTTCATCATGTAGCTTATCTTTTACGTTGAACTGTGCCATTGTTAACAGTAGCCAAAGTGTACTGACAACAACTGCCAAAACATTTAGGCTGTATCGATTCTGTAGAATCTGTATCGATACATGTATCCCAAAGGAGTCTGTGACGATATTTTGCCGTATCGAAATTTTGAGCACAGGCCTAATATACTGGCCAAACAAGAGTCAGACAAAAGGACAAAAACAAACTACAGACACAGAGGATCAAGGAAAACAAAGCAACATACAACAACAAAAAACAAAAAACGCTGAAAATATATTAAACAGATGACATCACATCAGAGAGACTAGGGATTTATAGAAAGGGGAGTGACTTAAAACAAGAAGATTGAAAACGAGACAAAGAAGGATGAGCTGTAGAGACAAAAAAAATATTGCTATGGCTTTAAAGCTACACATAAAAAGTTTATTTTAAATGAATAATGGTGAATGGACTTGAGTTTATATAGCCCTGTTCTTGACTTGGGGTTAAGCGTCTTCCCCAAGGACACATCTCCATGTGTTGCCCAGAGATGGGCTTGAACCTGCAACCTCCCGATCCCTGACTAAGCGCACTATCCAACTGCGCCGCCGACTGCGCCACCCGATATACTGATAATGTAATAAATAATAATCATAAAATTAGCACTAGAGTGATCCTACACTTTAATAGACACATTCACAACATTGTACTTTTCTAACAGCAACCCTTTTTCTTTTGGTACGACTTCCAAAACACAGGCTTTTTCGAGAGGGACACGTAGACTATGCTGAGTTGTACTCACCAAGACTGCTTGTTATTACAGAATATTTTTTCCTTCTTTTAAATATGCACATTTCCATTGTAAAATTAAAAACAATACATCGTTCAGCCCTACTAGATATCTAAATTTATTTTCATTGGATTTTAGCAGGATTTTAGATTGCTGACCCATGAACATCTCTAATTCCGATGTGACTGTGGCATGTCAAGCACTAACACCCATTATGTCAAACTCAAAATGAGACTGGTTGAATGACATGACAATCGAAGTTTGGCCCCATTCACTTGAACAACAGCAGGTATAAGTTATATACTGAAGTCTTTTGAGCAGATTTCTTACATCATGGGCAAGATGTGACTGGATGAAAGTGGTAGATAAAATTAGCAGCTCTGAGAGAGACTGTTTCTGAGACTGATTAACTGGATCATGTTAACAGTACTGTAAACATTACTATGTACTGTACTCATAAAAAAAATCTCTAAAATGTCAGTACATGAAACTGTGTGTAGACCAGTAGAGAGCTTTGACAGCCCAGTACCATCTGTTAAAGCTGAGATAAGGATGAACTTAAACTCCTTCCCAAACACCATGGAAAACCCCTCTTCTTTTCAGATTTAGTGCTAACTCCAACACCCTTCTGGTCTACCTCAGTTGCTCTGAGAGTTGGCAAAACCTCTGTCACTATTTATTTTATTATCCTGTGGCATCATAGCGCGTAATGAGTTCTGATAAATTAAAGGTTGCATTGTTCATCTACCATGCAGGTCATTGATCAGGATACCAATTACAGAAGGTGATTTTCCCACTCTTCCCTTTTCTACCATGTGTTGCAGACAAAGGAGGTTTTGCAGAGTGCATCAACCTGACACATGGTGACAGATTCTTTTTTAAATCTATCCCCTCTCCGTAATATTTCAATGTTATGATGGTATTCTCTGCACTTTTATTTAATCCTGCTCAGTGTTATGTTCTTTCTTAAGGGGTAAAGTACAAAATCCTGCTCCTTTGACTCAATTGAAGATGTCACCCAAGAACCTTTACTGTGAATAGACAAGTTTTGACTCTACTTATAAGAAATGACAGATGAGGACACGGTCTGTCTGTATTTGTATAGATGTAGTCAGACAAGTGTGCCTCTTCCTAAGTAGAGCACGACTAAAAATAAGTAAATAAAACTAACATGCTCGGAGGCAGGTGAAGGGAGGCGACCCTCTGCTTTTTTTCATAAACAATATATGAGGTGCTTTTTGCAAGTCAAATCCTTAAAGATTTACCGCTGGCTCTCACTCTCTGTGCTTTTTAAAGAGCAAAGATGGCATGCAATGGAAATGGCTCTAAAGCCCAGGGTTGGGATAGAAAACAGGAAATAAATAATTGTAAATGGACGATATTAAACTTGGAGACTGCAGCTTTGTTTCTTTGTGGTATCTACAGTTTTTAGGGGGATTAGCCAGTAAGAATGCACATCCATGCCAGGCAATTTCAAATCTTTGCTGCTACTGCTCACAGCAAGCAACAAAAGTCACCCAGAATCAGTGTAATATTTCCAAAAAGGAGAGTGACCAGCAATTAAGGTCCTCAGATTTCCACTGCATGTTATCACTGTAACAATCTCCGGCATAAGATGCTTTTTGACTGCTGGTTGTGCAGTGACCTGTACACATCAAGCTTTTCTCTGCTTATTTGCTTGTCGTCTTTCCACACTAATGGCCATAGGGGGCTGAGTCCAGGCTTCACCTGACCACTGCTCACAAAGCCAGGTCTCTGGAACCGACAGGCGGAACAGAAATCACATTAACCCAGGCCGAACTGAAAGAAAAGCCTTCATACTCTTGCGCATAGATTCTAAATAAAAACAGGAGAATCTCACTGTTTTCCCCCTTCATCAGCAGCATGTGTCAGTTCAGCTCATTGTTGTTTACTGGTGTTTCATGAAGGCCGTCTGCCACCCACACCTTCTTCCAGAGGGCAGCCGACAGGCACCTTGCGAGGACACGACAGGGCTGAAGATGTAAGACACCCTGTGGGTGAAAGCAAGCATGACCTCTTGAGTCAGCGGATAACAATTTTGTGATAGTGAGAGTACAACATCCAGGTTTTTCTGCTAATTAGAGAGCAATATCTCTAATTCTGAGTGTCTGTTCAAACTGATCAAACAATCTAATGGCAGTTTTCACCTTCCATGTCCCTCCAAAGAATGTAGGCCACTGCAGTATGCTAGCGCCTGTGGGCTTAAAGAGACAGAATTGAAGGGGAATTAAAGCTAAATTAGTTATCATAGCAGTCGTCTTCCAACAAGATTTTTTTCTCCTGTAAAGATGGTAGTGGAGTTTTTTAGGTGAGCCATCATGCCTCTCATCTTTCATCTGTGTGTGCTGCTCTGTGTCCAGAAGGCATACAGGCTCATTTCTTTTCTCCCCTTTACATTGCACCTCATCATAAACTCCCCCTTTCTCCACATTGCTGTGGAGAATAAATCGACCATATTTCAGCCCTGATGCTCCCTGCCCATTCCCTGCTCCTTTAGATGGGAGGGCAGCAGCACTGGCAGTTTGTTGTTTTTATTTAATGCGCTCCTACTTCCTTGTCATATTTTCTGTCTTTAATTGATGCCCATGTCTGTGTTGTTGCCCAGTGCACAACTGAGAGGATGCTTTCTCCAAACAGGCCCTTATCTTGCTCTAATAGGCCTGGCACTCCTCTGAGGCCTTCAGCTGTGTCAGGCCACTGCTGCCTCGTTGCGCCTTGGGTTTGAACTGTTGCCGTGTTGCCCATTAGTTCTCTCTCCAGGCCTCACCATTCCCCCTGCTCATCCCTCTACCACCCCACCCCCCTTCAGCCCCTACAGTCCTATCTTTCACCTTTGTCTGCTTTACTCCTTGCTCCCTACAATTTTTCATAAGCTCTAATATAAGAACTGTAAACATTTTTCATATTGTTTTTTCTTTACAGCCCCCTCCTCAGGTCCAGTCCTGTCTCTGTAATTTGTTTGTTTTTGAGATACTTTAGACCCTGTGTCACCTATCACAGTCTGCATCCCACAGGGGGGGCTGTGTTGCAGGGTGCAGAATGGGGTCCTACTTAATTGTGGCAGAGGATTTGTCTCTTTTGTTTTTTTAGATAGTGTTGGTGGGGTTCTGTGTGTGTATTCTGCTATTCTGTGTGTGCTTGGATGTGTTCAGCCTGAGCCCAATGCTGATATTATAGGTGTAAATTACATGGTTCTGGACCAGTAGGCCATCTCTGAATCAGAGCCTCTTCACTCATTGATGGATCGGCAAAGCAGTTTGTTCTACCAAATTTAACAATGATATATCATTATCACAACTTTGGGGGAAATCTATAAAATCAATGGGCCTGCCGGAGGAGCAGGATTAGTATTACTAACACGCTGAGAGAGTGTTAAAGTGCCTGAGTATGGATCCCAGTTGTGGCTTGGATCAATGGCATTTGTGGACACTAAGCTCAATAACAAGCCATCCAAGAACTGGTTAGAAGAAGAAAGAAATAGATGTGAAAAGCAAATTTGCTGGTAGAGAAGCTAATATCCTGTGTGCGCCTGGCTGAACATGAGCTGTGGAGCTTGCTGGCGGCTGAAGAGGGAGTAGAGGGCAGGAGAAGAATGGATTCCAGCGCTGAAATGATACAGATACAAATGTAGCTGTCGTCATTGATGTTCCTCCATCATTGATATTGGCAGACGGGGATGAAGAATGTAAAATACATTGATCTCAAAGGATGGGAAAAGTGTATTGAGTGACACAATTTGATTTACTTATTGAGTGTTTTTTCAGAGACGCAACTGATGCTGAAGAGGTTATTGAGAAACCTCTGTACTGAATATCTTTGAGATTTTCTTTTATTGAGGGAGCAATTCTCCTTCAGGTAACAATAATCACAGGCATTTCTGTTTGAACAGAGCACAGTGAGATGTAAAGCTCTGTTTGCGTAGCTTCCGTATGGTGGAACAGCAAGAGATGAGGGAAAGCCATTGTAATTAAATCTGTCTAAACCAAGTCTTTGTTTAGTTTTCAAACCTTTGAATGATGACTCCATGTTGGGGATGCTTAGCTATTAGGACCATGTTATATTGAGAAAAGCAATGACAGGCCTATAGTGCACCTATTTAAAGATGCAGAAAGAACAACACAACCTTCAGGTAGTACTCAACTCCTTCACATGGATCAGTGTGTCACATATGCCTTGTATTTTTATTTAATTCTAAGCTTATTGTAAGTAATTTGTATTCAAAATTGCATTTTTATAAATAACTAAGTGAGGGTCATATTTGAGAAAAGTGATAAATCAGAAGAAAGTAGACAACAGCATTAGGGACTTGTTTAGGGACCCAAAATGCTGTCAGAACAGCTTTAATGCATTTTGGCATTGATTCTACAGACATGAAGGAGAGAGATACAGACCAAATATTTCTTTTTTTCAAATCAAGAAATAACAGAAACAGAGACTGTAGATGGTGATAGTTCTTAAGCCTTGTGTACAAACATAGTGCAGGTACATCTCAAAAATTAGAATATCATGAAAAAGTTCAATACTTTTCATCACTCATTTTAGAATGTGAAACCCATATAGGCCTATTATATAGATTCCTTACAAATAGAGTGAAATATTTCAAACATTTATTGCTTGAAATTTTGGTAATTCTGAAATGAGTGGTAAAAAATATTGAACTTTTTCATGATTTTCTAATTTTTTTAGATGTACCTGTATTTGTGCCTGTACTTTGGAGTGGTGGGCCCCCACTCCAAATGGGGGGGTAGGGGAAACTTTGATATGTCCAGCAAGTAAACAGAAATAAGTTGATGTTTAGGCAGGCAACACTTGATTTTCAAGTGATTGAAACACATTCTCTACTTGAAAAAAGGGATTCTACAGGCCCAAAATCCCACTCAAACTCTCTATCTGCCAACAGGAGCCACTACAGCTATAGTTGATGACCCTTGTGATTTGGCTAAAAGTTCTTCAACAACGATGTTATTAAAGTGCATTAAACAGGTTTCACATGAGCTGCTCAATTGGGAAGTATTTTGATCTGAAAAACTTTAGACAAAGAGTGCTTTCACATGTAACTCATTTGCAATAGTTATTCAGAATCTAGACAGTGTTCTCCCTTGGTTTATTTGGACATATGTGACCACAGCAATAAAACCTCTTTAGGAACAAAACTACCACACTACGATCACTTGAAAGATCATTTGAAACATAATTTTTTTCTGATTTGTATGTCACAGATTTAGTTATGGTGACCTTAAATTTGGACACACCTTCTTATTCAATGTGTTTTCTTTATTTTCATCACTATTTACATTGTAGATTCTCACTGAAGGTATCAGAACTATGAATGAACATTTGTGTAATTGTGTACTCAACAAAAAAGTGTGAAATAAATCAAAACATGTCTTGAATTCTAGCTTCTTCAAAGTAGTCTCCCTTTGTTCTGATGACTGCTTTTCAGACTTTTGGCATTCTCTTTATGAGCTTCAACAGGTAGTCACCTGAATTGTTTTTCACTTCTCAGATGTGCCTTTCCAGGGTTAATTAGTGGAATTTCTTGCCTTTTTAATGGGGTTGATACTTTTTCGATACAAAATATGAGAAATTTCAATGCTTTTTTTTTACTTGTGGTTTATTAAACTAACCAACTTTGTTTCAACTCAGAGCACATTTTCATTAAATTGATTTAATGTAACTCTTGCAGCTAAACCAGGCACATTCTTCGGTGCATGCGTAGAATCATAAAAAACAAAAACATCACCATGGAAAAATAATAAGCAAAAAAATAAATGTAATTCATGGAGAATTCACCCATCTTATGTGGTGAATTCTTAGCAGCAGAGTAAATATTACAAAGAACTAGCTACCGCCCGGTTGATTTCCTTTGCCATCTTTGAATCATGTGCTAATGGCTGTCTAAATGACCCAGGTAAAGTCTGGAGCATGTGTGCTGCTTGTTGTTTCTGTCTGGTTCCACTTGTTTTAACACTGGGATGATGTCTGCGTTTGTTGGATATCCCCCGACGTAGTTTAGCATCGTTTTGCACTTCCGACATACTGTTGTGTTTTTGTCCATGACACGCTTACCATCAGGGTCATAACACGGAAGCCAAAGTAGTCCCAAACGCCAGATCTGAATGAAAGTGGAGGGTCTTCAATTTCAGCTGAAGGTAAAGCATTCGCCATGTTGCAGCGCCCTAGCGTATGTAGCTTCTTCTGTCTCAGCAGCTTAGCCGAATAAAGGGGAGGTGCTGCGCGTGCAGCTCTGCGGATCTGTGCTCGACAATGCAGCCCAGAGTAGTCGAACGCAGATTCACTGAACTTTCAGCGCATAGCACCTCGTCAGAGGTTGATCAAATAAATAAATACAAAATTGCGTATTGTTCGGTTCATAGGGTATACCAAACTGGGGCCAATGTATTGAACGCATCTATATATATATATATATATGTATATATATATATATATATACCAAACTGGGGCCTATATATATATATATATATCTATATATATATATATATATGTATATATATATATATATATGCATAAACTGTTAAAAGAGTAGCCAGTATTCACAATTTATGTTTATTGGGATACATATCGTATTGTGGCCTTATATTTGTATATGTATGTATGTATAAATGTGTATATATGTGTTTTTATGTATGTATATGTATGTATATACTCTATGTATGTATGTATGTACCGGTATGTGTATATGTAGTATATATGTATGTTCCGTTATATGTACTATATATGTATGTAGTATATATGTATGCATGTATGTATGTATATCTGTATATATGTCAAATAAACTTTAATTTTCATTCTTAAAAAAAATAATTCATGTAAAATTAATCAAATAAGCAAAACCTTGCAATGCATTACCTTGTTATAAGGATGACCAAAATATTGGTAAATTGTGATGACATTTTATGAAGGGGCATCAAGTCTCAATTTTTACTGCTTAAAGGTGCCTGTTTTGGCCAATGAAGATTGGTTAACTTAGTATTTTCCAGTTAAGAAGAGAAAGTTATTCATATTGATGCCTTATCTGGCACTCAGATGTTAACACTTTAACGTAGCCCAAAAGCACATCTGCTCTATGTAAAATGACCAGCTGACCTGAGTCTGTTGTTTTGACCATTTAAATCCTAAGTAAGATTTTATTATCTTATGTTTCCTTACTGCATTTCTCTGTATAACTTCCTTTATGTAACTGTGGTCTGAGATCTAGGATTTTTCTAAGTAAGGGGCCATTTAGGGGCCACATTTCTCACTGAGGTGCATTACATTAGCAACAGCTAATGCTAACTAATAACTTACTTCTGCTATATAATGAAAATGAAGAAGACACGACTAACTAGTCCTTGAAAATAAATATCCATGGTATCAAGAGCAATGAGACAGTTACAACAATTTGCCATCTTGTCATTCCTTGACATTACATAAGTGAACACTGTTTTCTTCCTTAAAAAAAAGAAGTCCCAGATACAATACTGTTAACCAGACATAAACTGAAATTAACAACACTTTATGCTCCTCCAAGAGCAAAACATCTAACAGGAAAGTAATGTTATGATTCCCTCTGGAGATCTGTGTTTATTGTTTGTAACTTTTTATTGTTTTTATTGTTTGTTTCTGTCAGGGTGGGGGACCGTGAAAGGCTTGGTTACTCATGTAATGATAGGGGAAATAAAACATTGCAACTGAAAGCTTTGCAAACACGAGTAATAAAATGTCAGTTCAATGAGGACACCACATTAAGTACTCGTGTATTAAATAAAGCATTGGTACCCATCCCTTGTAAATATTATGAGAGAGCAGGACTTGATACTCTGCATCTTCTTTTGAGCTCTGCTGTTTTATTTAAATTTTTACATTCCTGCAAATACGTCTTACTTCAGCCAGAGTATCAGAACATAAGTCTACCTGTGAGGCTGAAATTTTGAACAAAATTTGCTCAGTACAAGCACATTGTAAACAGACAAGACCTATAGCTACAAAATAATTCGCTGATCAGCAGATGTCTCTTTACAATGAAAAGTTTCTATGAAATGCAAAGTAATGCTCCATTGGAACTGTCATCACATATTTTCTCCCAGTCTTTTGCCCTCACCTATACGCATATATTTGTGCAAACATTACCACACACAAACTATGGCTCTTATTTGCAGCTAGAATCCATTTCTTCCACCTACTGGGACTATCCGAGGGATAAACAGGACATTTTCTTTCTGTCAGTGAATCTGATTGCTTATGTGCTGTTTCTCAGTGATTGTACTTTCAACAGCAGCTCCAGAAGTCACTGCTGGGGGGGTGAAAAGAAGTGAACTGTGGTCAAACAACATCTCATCCCTAAGAACACAAGAGGTCCATCTATACAAAAAAGTACTGAGGATAACAGCGAGGCAACAAGCTAACTTATTGGTTTGGAGGGAAAATACAAAGGAGAGAGTGATAGAAGGAGCAGAGGAAGGTGGAGGAGATGAGATTGTTCTTGGAGGCACAAAATAAGACCTAGTATAGGATGAGAGGAACAAGCTGCAAGGCAGATAAGATTTTGAGCAAGGAGAAGGATGTGTGGAGTGAAATAGAACGCCATGAGAGCCAGGTCTACGCTTGTGATGAGGCCAGTTTGTTTGCATCTCTGTTTTGACAGAGCTAAGAGATAGACAGGGGAGAGGAAAAGGCCACAATTAAACAGCTTAATGAGTTTGTGGCTCTTTTCAAGCTTGTTTTTTTGAATGGAGTCCTGGTTTTGTGGCAGAAAATCTCTTTCAGACATGTCAAAGAAGTTTCTGACAGAGCAGTTATCACAGCATGTCAAATTGCTGCAGCTCAAGAAATTATTTGGATTTTTTTTTCCTTTTTCACAGAGTGCTCCGAAACAAAAGCCCCCCCCCTCCCTCTCTAATTTGCCTTGGCAGGGTCCCGCTGGGTGGGGGGTCCGCGTGGACAGGGAGGGCTTTGCCAGAGGATTATAGGATGAGAAGGGGCGAGATGAGTGAGTGAATATGTCCATGTGTGTATGTGTTTGTGTGTATGTGTACATATGTGTGTGATAGACGTGGGGGTGCTGTAAGGGGAGGGGGCAGCAAGCAATTTTTTCCCAAAACGCTGCAATTGTCCCAGAGATTGAACAGTGCAGAGCGGTAACACTCATTTTTCAGTCTATTCATTATCTCCTCTGTATTTACTTATCTTTGTCTCACAAGGAGGAAAAAAAAGTGTGTTAAAAGGGGTTCTTTCATGTGGAGAGGGTTTTTAACAGCTCTGCACGTTGACATGGATGAGTTAAACTAAACTGTGGTTATGTTATGAAAGCACTATGAATGGCAAATTAGTACTCTCTGCTTTTCAGTGCTATTATAAACTGTATTAGATCCCTGATTTCTTTAAATTGCATTTCCCTGCAGTCTCATATAATACCTTCTTTTGGATGAAATTCACAATTTTGTGGTGTCAAATTAGCACCGAGAAAATGACACCGTTATTCTTGGCCAGAAATAATTATATAGTTCATTTTACAACCTGTGCCATAGGAGTTTATGGTTTTATCTGTCTTTGAAAATAAATCCCCTCATAAATGATTCATCCATTGTGAGAGATCATCTGACAAGGAATAATAAACCAGTAGCAGCTGAATAGTATTTACATTCAAATAAATGCAGACAAAGGGAGTTCATTTGAAAAGATGTTTCTTCTGTGTTTGCAAAACAATGAAACATAGTTGTCATTGTCCCTCTCGATGACTGTCAAAGCTTATTTACAGGTTTGTTTTTCTTGCATCTCAGAGTTTGACACAACATCACTGCAGCGGATTCACAGAGGATATTTTTTCGTCTGTGTCACTTTACTGCACATGTAGAAACCATGTTTGTCTCTGTAACTGGGGTGAAGAAACTGCTGTTTTGTGTCCCCAATGGTTTAAACTGAACAAGAGACTTAATGCCTTTTTTATCTTTAATTTTGGCTGAATTGTTGGTACCTGTGCAACCAGGGTACGGTTATGAAAAGTTCAGACATGCCAACATGAAAACTCTCCCTCATTAGATCATGGTTGTGTATTTATAGAAAATGGAGTATACCCTGAAGTAAATTGACTTGATAGTGCATTTGTCTAATATCACTGTAGGCTTAAAGCTAGACAGCTGTACCAGTCACTAGCAGGACTTCAAACTGCACAAAGAAGACGGCCTGCACATTCTGGACTTAACAGAACATGTTGTAAATGCCAAAGTCGGAAAATACTTTCTAAATAGATTGCACCAGCACCAGTGAAGGTAGTGTTCTGTATTTTACAGTAATTTAATTTGTACAGCGAGCTTTATCTTAGTTACAAGCCCGGATTCAATTTGAATTCCTAGACCACACCGTGAGCATATCTGGGTGAATACATGTCAGTGGTTAAGCCCCCATGAGGAACTGTCTGATTGTGTTGAGTTTGTGTCCTGTGAAGACATGTACCTATTTCTTGGCTTTTTAAACAAGTGATGGTTTTGAGCAAACTTTTAACAACTTTTTACAGTGTTATGCATCACATATGAATAATCTTTGCCATTGAAAGTTAACTAAGGTTTATTTACAGACAATTTTCTTTACTTTTCAAAAGTTCTTGACTACCAGACTCATGTACATGGCAGACTTTCCCTACTTTGTCCCTCTCTGTAAATGCACTGATTGAGATGTGAAGTCTCATTTTGAAAATCAATCTTCATATGCAGTCATTTTAATATACTGTTTTACTAGATTCTAGCTGAAAAAAATGCATTTTGACTCTATAATATGTGTGGATGTACTAGTGCATAAACAGCAAGCCTTCACACATGCAGCTCAGTGGGGTTGTGTGAGGTACATGGCATGAGCCTGATCGTGTGCAACATTGTCACAGCTCAGGTCTCTCTCTGTTCAGAAAAACTCAGGACAGACACTAATGCTATCCATTGCTGTACATGGTGGTATGGCATAATTAAAAGAATTTGGGGAGAAAACAAGCCACAGAAAATACAGTTTGTTTATACCCACTTAATTTTCCGCCATACTGCCAGCTTTATTAGACACTGTTTTGAGACACAGCTTACGTGTCCTTCCACCAGCAGTGTTCAGATTAAATTCAAGTTTTTCATGATTTTTTCCCGAATACACAAATAAAGGTTATCCCAAATAAAGGTTAGTCAAATGTAACAATGTTGAAGGATTATCCTGCTGACCAGGCACAGTCATTTTGACAAACAATTTTTTATTGCTCAATTTTACCCACACAACAACACACATATCATGTGCTATCATGATGTACATCTCTCATTAAAACCATGACTTCTGTCATTACAATATAAACAACTGTTATAAGTAGAATGCTTACTTTGAAGATGAACTTCATTCAGCTCTTCTGTTTTGTCCTTGGAGTTTGTTAAACAGTGAATCTGGTTCATACAATTCTAAATGTCCATTAAAATAATGAGACTCTGCATGATAAGACCTGCTCACAGCAAACAAATGTGTTAAAGCTGATAGTATCTTCTGGTCCTGAACATCCTGAGGTGATTGTTCTTAGTCACACTTATTTCATTCAGATTGATGACATGACCTCAGGATTTATTTACCTGAATCAACAGGTACTGTGTGTTTCTCTGGTCCTCCAGTTCTCAGCGTGAATTCCACCGTTTTAAATTCAGTCCTGTTAACTCTCCATATACAGAAGTTTCTACTGTGTGTACTCCAAATCAAATATGCATTCCACAGGATCCAAAGTAAACAGCAGTTATTTTCGCTGCAAAAACGTTTATTTATCCCGCTTGGTAGCAGCTAATTCCGAGCAAATTAGCTGGGGCTGCTGATGTCTTAGTGATCAAATTAAACGTACCAATGAGGGAGGAAGTGACCCGCCCCCTCATTAACCAAAGAGCGGCAGACAGTAAAGTTTAAAATTAAATGGATATAAACAAACTATTGTTTGATGACCCCACACTATTTTTGTGACTTATTTTCTCCCCCAATTATTTTAATTATGTGAAGAATCTGGCACCATGTACAGTGACGTATAGCATTATACGGCGTCGGTGGCGCAGTTGAATAGTGTGCTTGGTCAGTGATCGGGAGGTTGCAGGTTCAAGCCCAGCTCCAGGCGACACATGGCGATGTGTCCTTGGGCAAGACACTTAACCCCAAGTTGCTGTCAGTGGTGTATAAATGGGCATGAGAGGGCGTGAATGTGTTAGAAATACTGATGGACTAACATAGAAATCCTGAACCATCAGTGAGTGAACGTGAGAGCGAATGGGTGTGAATGGGGGTAGGTGTGACCTGCGGTGTAAAGCAGCTTTGAGTAGTCAAAGACTAGAAAAGCGCTATATAAGCTCAAGTCCATTTACCATTTACCATTAGCTTTGTCCTAAGTTTTTCTGAAAAGAGAGAGAACTGAGCTGTGACGCTGTGGCACACGTTCAGGCGCATGCCGTGTACTGCACAAGCCCACTTAAAAAACTCAACTATCCCTTTAAGAATTGCTTGTAAAGCTATTTAAGCATCAGTGAATGAATCCTCTTCAGTACTGATGACTGCATTCAGCAGACACACACCAAAAGTGATCATTCCGGAGAAACCCTGACACATGAAGTAGATTCCTTTAGTTGCTCATGATCTTGTTTGCTGAATGATATTAGGAATTATTTCCAGTGTTCATTTTTGTTTTATAGCCAGCTGCAAAAGGACTGTGTTTACGGGGCAGTTGAGGGGAAGCATGAGCAAATGGAGAAATAATTTCTGAAACCCGTTTTTGTAAACACAATGTGAAAATGACCAGAAATTTGACATAAAGATTGTGTTTGAATACTTTTGGTTATACTTCATTGATCACTGCACTTGCAAAACTAAAATTTTTCTGTAAGCTTGACTATGTGTTTAAGTCATGGATGCAAGGAAGGTCCATCAACAGCAGTGCACACCGACTAGAGAATCAATAAATGTTTACTTGATTTGATACTGTTTAAACCATCAAAAAGACAATTTGTACAGTTTTTGTTTGAACTTACTAAAAGTAAAAGGTTATAAAAGGAATCTTTAAAAAACGAGGAAAAATAGAATCCTTAAACCCAATGTGCCCTGATGTAGAAAAACTTTTATGTTGCTTTGTCATATGGTGACTCTGTTCTCCAGGAATAAGCTCCCGTGTCAGGGGGTGTTTCAGAGCAGTTAGAGGCCCTTTATAAAGTAACAGTGCTGCACTGCAGATACAGTAAAGTGTGAGATAGAAATAGCTTAAAGAAACATCTCCTCAGGGCACACCTACAGCTCTTACCCATCTCTTCAAGAGAAAAAAGCCTATAAAGAATTCTCAAACAATAAGATTTTTTTTCCTTCTTTCTAACTTAATTACTGATATTTCTGTGTTATAGGTGCCTGATTTGAGGGAGATAATTAGGTGGGATATTGAAGTGGGCCTCCAGGGGGCTCAGGTCTGGTGGATCAGGAGCACAGAGATGAGGGGAGAGACACCATCTTTTCAAATTATTCTGGGGGGCCAGTGATCCCAGGCAGCTTATGCAGCTAAGGCTGGGTAATTAAATTATAATTTAACCTGCTGAGGGTGGAGTGGCAGGACTGGACCGGGCTGGGGGTGGTGTGGCACTGACAGGATTTACACTTAATGAAATAATAAAGCAACAGCAGCAGCAGTGAGGTAGCTGGCAGTGAAGAAACAGACATGCAGCCACTTGGCTCTCTGTTTATCTACTTTCCAGAGATGGGGGAAGGTTCAAAGATAACGAGAAGCTTTCTCTACTTCTCCGTTTCTCTTGCTGTGTTCTGTTGAGTGCAACTCAGTGTTGTGGGTGGCACTGCATTTCAGTCAATAGGGCCCATTTTAGAGTTTTGTTTTTAGTTTTATGCATTTACTGTATAGGCTTTTGTGCAGGGTTAAATGTGTATTGTTTGCTTGCCAACATTGGCGTCCTCTAAAGTTGAAGAAATAACGCTGATATAATTATCCGGTGAGATGAAGTCAGTGTATTACAGCTTATATTCGGTTGCAAATATGGAATCATCTTTATTCCATATATTTGAGTTGAGAAAAGAGCCAAAGATTTCACTTTTTTGTTTGTTTTTGGTCCAAGCTGTTATTTTATCTGCACTCTGCTGCATATAGCCACAGGGCTTATGATTTTTAATGTGCATGATAACTCTGTTGATTCATTAAAGCCTCCCTCTAGGAAACCTTAAAGTGCTTGCAATTGAATGCACTCAGAAGTACCGGCCTTTTTGATAGAAACAGTGATTGCTTAACTTTTGATCCAGTTAAATTCTTGCTGACTGGCGTTTTTTTGGAAGACAGCCTTTCTGTTATAAGCTTCAGTAAGGAACTTGCTGTTTTTACTGTTTTTGGGCCTTGTAGACAAAGTGGTTCCACAGTCATCTTTGCTATATTGTGCATGTATTAGTAGTTTTAGCGGTAGTTTTAATTATTCATGTATTTGTTTTGACAAATAGTCCTGTCCTGTTTCCTCTAATAATATAGAGATTATGACGCTTACAGATTTGTTGTATAAAAAGGATCCTTGGTAGCAGGAAAAAACACTAAAAACAATCTTAGCAATATTACCGCTTTTGTCACTGATTGTTATTTGTGTGTGTTTGTTTTCCTTATTGGGTCATCCAGATGCATCAATTTTGATTTAAGTCTGCTCCACAGTCAGCCAATAGCTTTTAAAAGGAGCTTTAAAGATGTTCTTAACCCTATAAAGCCAATTGTATCATATTTGATACATACTCTATCTGCTCAATATGATCAACAAATTACAAAAGAAACATCTGAATACAATCAGATAAATGATAAAAATGTCCTCAAATGGATTATCAGTTGCCAAAAACACCTAATGTATCAAATGAGATACATAAAATCCATATGTTGAATCTTATGGACATTTTGATATTTTTAGATTTTAGCAGAAAGTGAAACGAACATTTCATCTCCAGAAAATTAGAATTTCCTAGCTATAATCTATGGTCTTGGGCCTAGGGTTAATTTAAGTATCAGTAGTTTATGGCAGAAAAACTCAGGTATACTAGAAAGCTTGTTTTTTGTGGTACCTGTGATATTGTCAGTGCAGCATTTTCCATCCAACTATCTTATTTCCATCATATTTATCATAAATGAAGGTGCACATTCACCATGGGTGTGTCACTTTGTTGTTTTATTGTTGTAAGGTACTGGCTTGATCCACAATATTTTACCTGAAACACAAGAAGAAGCTTGAAAATGACTGAAACATGATACAGTGAGCAAGAACAAAACAGACAAATAGATTTAGCAGTCAGTGAGGTACAGAGAAATATGAAATCCACCACATCTGTTTTGTATCACTGCATCTTTTCCCTCTCCTCTGCCTCCGTCTCTGCAGCCGCTAAGATGGATGCCTCACAGCAGAGAGAAAAAGAACCATGCAGAGTTCCTATAGCCCTGCATTGCTGCAAGCTCATTACAGCCTTCCCCTCAAAAAAATCACTCCCACCCTCGCCGGCTGACTCTCGCCATTCACCCGAACCTAAATCTGCCCCCACCCCGGCCTCTGCATCAGCCTTAGCCCCAGCCAGCATGACAGACAGGCCCAGTTAACAGTCCCTGTAAGCAGCGAAAGAAAGCCGAGCAGAGAGGTAAAATGACTGGACCGCAAATGACAGGTGTAGTTAAAATAGTGAGGCGCAGAAAGGCTGGAGGACAGAGAGCCGGGGCGGCACTGTAATAAGCAGGATGAAGGAGCTCAAGCATTGCCGGAGTTTTCCTCTCTCTTCCACTAACATCCTTCCTCAGGCAAACAAAGGGGAAAATAAGAGAAAGTTAACTTTTTTTCTTTAGACACTTCCCCCCTTCATCGAGTTATTTATCTCATGTCAGGCCTGTTTTGCGCTGCTTCTTTCAAGCATGGTAAAGAAGCTTCATTGACAATACACAAGGCATTTCCAAAATGTAGAACTTCTAACAAGATGCTGTGTGACAGGGCTGCTTGAATTGTAAATGGGCAGGGGGGAGGCCATTTTGTTTGGTCCCCTTTGGACTCATTTAGATGGACACAGGAGGGATTTTCCTCTACTGCTGATCTGCATCTCTTTTCTATGCCTTTCATCCATTTTCTGTGTTGCCTTTTTTATCACCACCCTTCCATCAAATCCAGTCCAGCCTCATGTTTAAAATTATCAGGTTTTTGCAGCATCTCCTTGCTGGACAGGGGGGATAAGTAGAAAGGCAGGGGGTGGAGTGAGTAGATTGGATATGTGTAAATGGCAGTCGAAAGGTAGGGGACAGTACTGTTATTGGACAAGGAAGGACATTGCCTATTTTGAGGTTGGTTGTGACTAAATTTCTATCCCAATCAATGTAAATGGTTATAAAGAAATGCCATTATAAACATGATTAGATATGTTAAGTGTTATTCTGTAAAAGCACTTAAAGGATGTAATGGTAAAATTAGTTGAAAATCATAAAATCCAATCAGAATATTCAGACTAAAATCTGTTTTGATTTTATTACAAGTACTCCCTAGTGTTTGCAATGAGCTTTGGGTAAAAAAAATACAGTAAAACTGAAATCTATTTATGAGCCATTTCAGCTGTTCATATTTTTCTGCATGGATACTCCTAAAAGCAATGGTTGTCAACCAGTGGGACCAAAATGTGGATTGCTTTGCCACTAATGTGTGCCTGGACACAGAGCTGACATACATCCACAGATCTTCTTAAAGTATGTTCTGCTGTGAAAGTGAGGAATTTAGGTTTCGTATACATGGACACTCCTGACTTAAAGACGCAAAGATTTGCGTTTTAGAATTCTTCTGCGTTCAGACGACGACGCTGGAGACGAGTGAATCCATTGTAGTATGTATGCTGGTTCAGTAGATGGCAGTGTAGGTCTGCAGAGAGGCAGCGCTGCTACAACACACAGACGAAGAAGAAAAACTTTTCACAAACAAAGAAGGCGAATAGACACACAAAGACACAGCAGTTTCTTTTCAAGACAACAAATCAGTTCAGACAACAAATCTGTCTCGATTGTTTTGTCTGGATAACAAACCAAACATGGTAAGAGGCTCACAATCGTTACTCTGCAGACGGCTGAAGCTGTTGTTGTTGAAGCTGGTATGCGCGCAGCCTTCATGTGAAAGAGTACTGCGCATGCGGTGACATCAGCGTTTCACCCTGAAATGCTCTGATACGGGTTTACACAGAGCTGCATGGAGAGCGTATTCAAAGCTTTCCACTCTGGAGCCCGTTTTCAAAAGTTTCCATTTTCAGATGAAACGCAATGCGTTTTCATCTTAACGCAAGGCCAAACGCAACAAAAACGTATGGGATCTGACCGTTTTCACCACCATATAAATGCAGCTTTATTCTTTCTCCACAGGACTCAATTTGTTCATCGGTTTATTTTTGCTTAACACGTTTTCTAATTATTTTTTGTAAAACTTTTTTAGAGTGCTAGCTCATTATAACCTCATTTTGCATCATTTTAACAAAGATGGAACCAATTATACTTTTTATCTCTTAATAGAGAACAGGATCAAGTAAATTGACATGGTATGACATTATAGATTTACAAGAACAAAACATAAAAAGCTGTAATGACATCTAACTTACAACCACATACAACATCATGTTTGTATGAGAGTAGAAAACAAAAAAATAATCAAAACCATTCTTTCCTGAATAAGGAAGGCTTTTTTTGAGATGAGTTTCCAAAAATTAAAGACTACTGCTCTCAACCTGCAGAGCCTAAATTAAAGCTCAAATGGATTTTTTTAATCTGGTTGCAAAACAAACAAAAACTTGTACTAATGGCTTTGAAGGACTCACGAAAGCAAAATTAAGGCCACCAGACTGCTGGTTAATCATTTATTATAACTGATAGTAATTTCAGTGGTTGTAATTGCTAGAACCAAAATCAGTTCAAACATGAGGTTTATCACAGGCCTCTTAAAATCATGCACCAAACATTGTGCAAAATAGAATACTACTGCGATGTCTAACCGTTAATGTTGAATTACAATGTCCTGAAATAGCAGTAATAGCCTTTAAAGTGTAGTAGTTAAGATAATTAATGTAACATGCATGTAAATGGTTTGGTGCTTTACTGATAGAACTCCCTCAGCCATTTAAAATAATTGTTTTCTCCCGCCTTCCTTCCCTCTTGCCCTCCCTGACTCTGCCTGTGCTGCCTATCTGATCGGTATTAACAGGATTATCAATGCTGCAGCTATAATTAGAAGTAACACAGCACAATTACTGATATGATCAGAGGGATTAAACTTCATTATGTGGAGCTTGCTTCCAGGCAAAAGTCTACTGCATCCTTAACATATGGACTTTGTTGATACCCACATGCCATATAAAAAACACTTTGCTGCTATTTCTGTAAGACTTCTTGTGGCTGATCATTGTTGGCTCTTGACCTGCTGATAAGCCTGGCAGATCTGCTTTTCCTACATCTGTGTGGTGCTGAAAGCTTGATTTCTGCTTGAGTGTTGAACAGGGCCAGAGATTTACTTGCTGATTGTCATTGTCTACATGTATGAACGCACTGGTTTCATCAGTGCTATTCTGCTTGTAATTCCAGATGCGTAAGGTGTTACTGGAGGATTCAACCAGAGGACAGAGTACCCAGGTGGTTAAACAGTTAAACTGCAACATGAAAACAATGTTGATACTGGTATTAAAACTATCAAAATAAGAAATGGTCACATAAAACTCAAAGTAATAGGCAGTATGCAGTGCCTACTACATACTACTATCATACTCAGTATGTAGTAGGCGAATTCGAAAACAGCAATAGACATTGTATTTGGTGCTACAGTTTGATAAGCAACCATGCAAACTTGTGACTTTGAGTTGACTGTTAAATGATGTAGTTATAACACTTGGAAAAACGTGAAGTGCACTCGGGATGCAACAAGTATTTGACAATTTGACATTACATTTAATGATAATAAGGTCACAAAATAATAATTAAAGATATTAAATCCTGTTGAAAAATCCCAACTGACCAGTCGACTAATTGAAATAGCAGTTTATGATTTGTGGACAACAGAAATAATCGTTAGTTGCATCTCAAGTGCATACTTAAGTGCCCTTTTTAGAAGATTTTTTTTATAATGTAGAAATATGCTTTCAGATATGAACCTAATTAATTACTAAATTGATACAAACACAGTCACAGACCCACTTGGCCAAAAAGTTGTCAGTTTACTGGTATAAATGTTACAAAAATGTATTTCCAGTTGTTTAACAGTTTTTAACATCAAAATCAGTAACAGACTTTATTTGTTTCTGGCGTATTTGACAAACATACTTATCTCTGTGCTTTGAGAAAGACACATAGTATAGATGTGGAGCATTTAGGACTTGATTTAACAATTTTTTTCAAAAGCTTTTGGTCATTAATGTTCAGACTTTTATGTGGACTAACCTCTTCTACACCATCCTATAGGTCCAAGGTAACTGATCATTTGGCATGTAGCTTAGATTTAAAATCTATAACAACCCAAAACTAAAAGCCTCAAGTCTCAACTTGTGCCATGACAGAGGCAGTAAAAAAGTAGAGCAGTGAAGGTGACAATGCACACACAGAAATGTGCACAGAGTGCATAGTAGGGCTGTTTGGAGAGAATCACTCTTTTAAACATGACTTTTTTTTGACTGCATGTGTTAATTTTTTAATAATCTGCTGGTTTTTAAGACTGGGAGCTATTTATGTGCATTTATTTATTTTTAATTATTGCAGCATATCCTCCGTTTGTAGTTTGATCTAATTTATTTTCACAGACTTGTTTGAATAAGAAAGTATTTGATGTGTAGTTTGTGATTTTTTTGTGCTTTGTTGAAAAGTGCACATAAGTTGCTTAAATCAAAGCATATGTCTTGCGGCTGTTTAATGTGGCAGGGCTGTCCAAAAATTTGGCCAGGTAGAGAAGAGTCGAGCTTAAACTTTGTATTCGTGTAGTTTCTATCAAGTGTATTTGTGGTCTAGGTTTGCATTATCCTGGATGGAGCCAGAAGCCTGAGGTAGCCTGACATGCACCCACTCATTGCAAGGTTGTGCTGGGTGACTGCCAGTCTGTGTGTATGTTTTGTGCATCATTTTAGTGTTATAGAATGTCTGCAGTAGAAAAAGATAGTCTACTTGCTGAGGTATCAGAATTGGATTTCCCTATCCATGTGTCATATTGACCTAACAAGAGACAAAAACTCTCATGTCCTCTGAATAATCAACTGCCACTCGATTTGTATCAACTCTACCCTCAACATTAAATGCACCATTTCTGTTTGTCTGGTATCCTGGATAAATAAAAGCTAAGACTGGGGCAGAATATAAATTGCACTGCCAACTAGCGTTTAGGGAGAGTATTGCAGAGTGACGTGGACACACCGACGTACAGCTATAAATTCTCTAGATGGCATTGGGGGTGATGGTGTAGCCACAACACGGAAATATGAACCAGACTTGAATCTGTAGACTGTGAATCCTGCTGTTGAGAGAGCTTTCTCGTATCCTTGACGTATACACAGAGTAAAGAGTATGGCCATCTGGAGGAGCTATATTTAGCAGGTCCCTGTGCAGAGGAGGAACATCTGTCTTTATCAGTTGGTTAAGTCGCTACAGGAAACCCTGCACATGTAATTCATGCAATATTTAGATGAGAGGGTCAGAGTGCTCCTGTGGGGATGGAGGCGCTCTCTGATGCACAGACTGCATGATTGACCCGGGTGTGCTCAGTGCAGAGAGGTGCCAGCTCTGATCTCTGTAAAGGAGAAGGTGGCACACAGGAGTGTCATGAAGCAGCTCTACCCATCTGCTGATGTTTTGCCTCTGAAAGTTATGACACAGCATTGCAGAAAATACAAGTTCAGGGATGAATGGCCTGAAACTGATATGAATACGCCATTGTTAAAATTTAGATCATGCACTGTCCATAAGCCGATAGAAGCCCAGTGCACTTTAGGTTCAGAAGTCATGTACAGATCAGATACCGATTCAAGTCTGCCCACCACCCACTCTGATACTCACATTTTTATTTCTCATTTAGAAGTAACTCTTTATTTATAACTTCATTATTTTTTGGCACATGAGGCTAATCACTACAACGCTTTTAAAAGTAAAAAAAAAAAAGCTGCACATCAATCAGCTACAGAATTAAAATGTTAGCGTCATGGAAAAGCTCTAGTAAAAAGACTTATTGTCAGAATCCCTTTCAAAAAGAGTGTCTGTGTATTTTTTAAGCAAACATTTGTTTTAATATGACTGTACCCCTGTGTTGATGTTCCAAAACAAGCTAAATATGAGTGTGATAAGTCTGTTAAATATTTTATGTTTTACTTTTTGAACGACAGCAACATTTCTAAAGCTGTGGTAGATTTTTCATACGTAACTTAACTGTGGATCTGAAAGGTGAATTTTGCTTCACCTAAGAAATAGAAGCAACGTTGATGCTTGTCTGGGAGAACAGGATGTGTTTATTGAGATATGGATCCTGCTCAGGTAGATTTCTTATACCACTTAAGCTGAATGGATGATATAGTTATGTTATAAGCACTTCAGAAGCCAGTTAAAAGGAGCACATACAAAACTAATCTCTGACATAGTAAAAGATTTGTGCTTGTTTAGTAGAACCAGCAGGCTCGATTTGCGTTGCAGCTACTTTTTGATGCTTACTTTTTTAGCCAGACAGTCATGCCAAACACCCAGTCATCATGCTGAGCAAATGCAACTCTAAGCAGGAGGCAAGGGGAGATATCTTGATGCTCCCAGACTTTTTATCTTGTGTGTAGAGGTACTCTATGATGCATTGTTTCCTTTCTGACCACCTGTCTATTCAGACTTTGTCACATTTAGAGGAAACTCATACACACTATTAAGAGCATAAATAGTATGAGATCAATAACTGATGCTTCATGGGGAGTCTATTAGAGTACGGTGTTAGGAATCTTTGGTTACGTGATAATCCTCCCAACTGTTTTGTGATTATGTGACTGTTTCAGTGCATTGACTATGTACTATGTGCATCACTTTTTTAGATCATAAAGACAACTCATGCTGTTGAAAAATAATAACTAGACCGATTTTACAGAAATAGTGACAGAACATCCATTTGATTAAACCATAGCCTAGATGGAGAAAATACAACATGATAAAACCTATATACTGGCTTAAACATGATGAAAAATATAATGTATCAGATGAGCAGACCATCTTTTTTCCTGTAAAGTGATCTACCATTATTTAGCAATAAATGCCATTCAAAATGTACCATTATGTGAAAATAAAGCCAATAACCAGTTAAGAAATATGAAACTCATTTGTGAAATGTTTGAAAAATTGCTGTCGGGGGATTGTGGATGACAACGGCTTTAGGAGCTGAAGCCTTTGTCTCAGAAAGGGAAGGTAAATATTTCAAACAATAATAATATCACCATCAAATCATTTGCAAACTTAAAGGGCACACAAACATACACACACAATCTCCCGGGCTTCGAAATAACAGGATATAAAAATGCTGTCCTTCATGCTCTGCAGCTGACATCTGATATTTCATCCTTGTTGTTTTATTAAAGATTTAAACCAGTTTACATCCCCAGCAAATACAAATTAGCCAATTTCTTTGGCACCCACTCTGATCTAATGGGGAAGATATGAACGAGAGGAGAGAGAAGGATGAAAGGAGAAACCAAGATTGTGATGCTTTATTATTTTTCTGTTTGTGAATTTAATGTATTTAGAGGACACATGATTTAGTTACAGTGCATCGTTCTGTTGGATAACTTGTTGGAATAAAAATATTGGAGGAGTGCAATTTCATCCCAAATTTAGAAAACAATTAGTTTCTGTCATTATTATTGAACATCTGTGATTTTCTTTGTATTTTTGTTTGTCTTAAAATGATGTCTTCACAAAAGTGGAGAAACATGGAGTTCATTCCTTGAGTTTTACAGTAACCTTACCTTAATTAAGAGGGGATATCTATAGACTTACGTAATAATGTTTTGCAATTTGAGTCCCAAAAATATTTTGTGATTTTTTTTTGTATTATAACATGTTGTGTCCAGTTTTCTACATCTGGTAAAATATGAATAATACAAATACTAATTGCAATAGCCATGTCATGCTATTCTGACCAACATAGCTCTTTCTACTCCTCAAATTTCACTTAGTTCATGCGCACAGTGTTTA
This sequence comes from Scarus forsteni, assembly GCA_036419115.1. Taxonomy (NCBI): domain Eukaryota; kingdom Metazoa; phylum Chordata; class Actinopteri; order Labriformes; family Labridae; genus Scarus; species Scarus forsteni. The sequence goes on from JAZDUH010000354.1 coordinate 10,025,688, forward strand.
CTTCTTCAATTGGTTTTGGTCCATCCACCACTGGGTGCCCTTGGCTGCTCAGTGTGACAATTCTTGCCCATACTTGCTTGATGTACAACTTCAGTTGCTTAACAGTCAGGAGTCTCTGTTTTTATATTTTGCACTTTACTGTGTGCCATACATTTTTAATGGGAGACCGGTCTTGACTGCAGACAGGCCAGTCTCTTACTGTACACTGTTTAACTATGAAGCCACGTGCTCGTAACACATGTGGTATATGGCTTTGCATTGTATTGCTGAAATAAGATGTGGCAATCCTAAAAACATGTCGCTTGGAAGGCAGTATGCATTGCTGTAACCTATATGGACCTTTTAGCATTAATGGTGCCTTCACAGATGTGCAGGTTACCCATGCCATGGGCACCAACACACATCACAGATGTTGTCTTCTGAACTTTGCACTAGTAACAGTTGGGATGGTTTGCAGTCTTGAATTAAAAAAAAAAAAAGTGAAATATGCGTAATACCATCTCAGTTGAGCTTGGGTGCAAAGGCATTGATGATATCTCCGGTGGTTGTTGATATTTAGCTTTTGTTTTGCATAGTAATGCTTTATATTGCACTCACAGATGTAGTGACGAACTGTGTTAGCTGACAATGGTTCTCTGAAGTACTCCTGATCTCAAATGGTTCTGTTCTTTACAGAATGAGGTGGGGTTTTAATGCTGTGCCCCCAGAGAAATCTATGGTCACAGACATTCAAAATTGGCCTTGTTGCTTATGCACAGATATATCTCTAGATTCTCTGAATCTTTTGAGGATATTATAGATCATAAGTGATGAAATCCCTAAATTCCTTGCAGTTGTTTTCCTGGGATATGTCCCTAAACTGTTGGACTGTTTGCACACGCAGTTCACACAGTGGGGAACCTCAGCCTGCCCTTGCTTGTGAATGACTTTCAGTTTGCTCATTTTTAATTCAGTAATGTGGAGGAATCAAACTTAAATTAGTGTTTTTTTTTGTGCAAAAACAATGAAGTTTCAGTTTGAGCATCAAATATCTTTTCTTTGTACTATATTGAACTGAATAAAGGTCAAGATGGATTAACAAATAATAGTGTTCTGTTTTTATTTCTGTTCTGTCTCATCATCCCAACTTCAGGGGAATTAGGATTTGTAGCTGTAAGCCAACACAGCGTTGGTATTTGTCAGGCAGTCCTAAGTCCTACTTTATCTCATCCAGCTTGTCTTTTGGTGGGTTCATTCAAAGATAGGGTTGTCAGGTTCAGAGTTTGTTTTTTTTTAGGCATTTTGTGCCTTTATTGATAGGAGAGAGACGGTGGATAGGCTCGTGAAAGGGGGCAAGAGAGTAGGGGAAGACACTCTGCAAACTGGTCACAGGCTGGATTCAAACCCGGACCAACAGAAGCATGTACATGGGATGTGCCTGGTTGCTAACCACTCTGCCAAACCAGCACCCTAGGTTCAGAGGGTTTTTACAGTGGGACAGACTTGTCTTTTTGGCTTCTAAACTGTGCAAAAACCCTGCATTTAATGTCTGTTATACTTGAGATTTTTCAAATTCTTTCTATTATCAATGCTTAGGCACAGATGGAATTTTTAATGAAGAGAGGATGTTGAGCTCACATGTTTAGATTATGGGTATGGGCCCCAGCCATCGAGTCAGGCTGTGTTCTTTAGCTGGCATTTGTGTAGCAGTAAAATAAATGTTTTTTCATACTGTTGATTTCAGTAGAGGACATATAAGTGTGTCTTACATACTGTGTTATATCGTATTGTGTTACGTAAAACTGTGTCCTATATAGAGAGGGTACACTAAAAGTATTATTAACCCCTTCAGTGATTTTCTTAATATATTATCTAAGTGTTAACGTTCATGATAAAAAGGAGGACAAGTGATCTTTAAAATGAATGAAGGATTCTCAAATATAGGCATTCTCAGTCTTTATCAAAACTAATCATAAAAAGACATGGCCCATCCTATCATCTTATTTGTCACAAAAAGCATTTTTTCCATTATCTTCTGGTACTATTGTTATATATTCATTCACTACTCTCCGTACTTTATTACTGCGTGGCTCTTCTGTCTCCACATCCTTAATGTCGATCGATTGGTTGAGGTTCTTGCTCTTGTGTGATGCTCTTCGAATCTTTTGTTGGCTTTCTGACCCGGCCCGACCCTACGCCGCCTCGCCCTGCAGCTCTCTCAGAACTTTGATGGCAGCATCCATATCCATGTCACCAGCAGTCTGACACACTCTGTCCGTCCTGCATCAATAAACATTTGGGGAGGGCAGATTTTTTCGAGACTGAATAATTTATAGTGTATGATTAGAAACTCTATCCTAAGTGGAGGATCTGGTTGCTTGTATGTTTGTCTTGGATCTTTACAATAAAACATGACCCGGTCTGATTAGAACGTGTGGTGCCACAGAGTTTGTTGGGTATATGTGCATATGTGTGCTTGACAGACAGTGGGAAAGAGAGAGTGGGGTTCAGGTTTTAGTTCTGTTCTGTTGTTCAGACATAGAAAATAAATGACTGCAGAGGTTCACTGGCATCAAGTCAAAAGTAACAAAACAGCCAGGCCTGTCTGGTTCACTACTTTTTGAAAGAAAGCTGGTAATTTTAGTATTCCTATAATCATAATTTTGTTGTCATACTGCTCACAAAGACATTTAATCTCTAATTACAGTTTCTAAAGGAGCTCTATTGATAATTTTTTTGAAGCCAACACTGACGTTTAGAACTGTGCAGCTCAAAATGTCACTGTTGGTTTAAAGAAGTTTTTCCTCCTTTTGGTATGCAGATTGTCTTGTACTTTTTCATACATTTTTTTGGATCCAGCACCCTACATAGGATGTGCATGTCCACAGAATCTTTCTTAATTACAGTTCTGGAAAACTTTAGAGCAGTAGTTTTGTATAATTAAATGAATCAGAGACAGTTGTGATGAGTCTTATCAAAATCTTCAGTATCGACACTGCTTATTCTTTTTGGAGTTGTGGCTGGACCCTGTGTCAGCTGTTATTATCCCACTGTTTGATATTGGATGAGAAAGTAATATACCCTTGACTAGTTGCTAGCCAATTACAGGGCTGATAGAGACGAATAGCCATTCACACACACACTCACACTCACACCTATGGGCAATTTAGAGTCACCACTTAAACTAGTGGGTCTCAATCTCCTTGATGTCGGGCTCCTCCTTGGCAGATAAAAATATGTATACATGTTCCCGGCTATTTACCATGCATTTCATACAACTGTGTGAATATTTTCTAACCACATGATCAGTTATACCTACAGTTTTATTAATCAGCTTAAAAGAATGCAGAATAGCAGAACTTCAGCGTGAGACAGCAAACTAAAATTAGGGTGAAACAACTAAAAGTACACTTTAAGACTTTAAGTGTGTTTTGGGTGTAATTTCTATAATTGCTTTATAGCCCGACTGTCTGACAAAGGCCCCGTTAGAGATGTGATTGGGCTAGCCAAATGTCATTTTAAAGAAAACAGCCATTCGAGTGCTGCCCCTGGTCTATAGATTTATGATATTCAGGGTATTAGCAATTACAATAACAAAAAAAAGAAGAGGGGTAAAAATTATCTGCCACATCTGTCTGAAGGTGCAGTGGCCCAACAAGAAAATCCCTGGTACAACAAACCACCACTTTAGCCCACTGCATGATATGAATCTCAGATTATACTATGCATTGGTAGTAGTGGAATATGGTGTACTTTGTTTTTTGAGCCATGTGCCCCCCACCCAACAAACGTCACTGTCTCTCCTAAGAGTCACAGGCCCCTCTTTGATGAACACTGACTTAAACTAACAATCATGTTTTTATCTGTGGGAGGAAACTGGAGTGCCCAGAGAAAACCCACATAAACACTGGGAGAACATGCAAACTCCACACTGAAAACTCCTGACTGACTATGGCATTAATTCAGCATCCGTTAACACTTCCTGCTGCACCACTCCTCAGCCCATTTTTCATTTTTGGTTTAATATTTTATTGTCTGATATTTTATTCCATTTTTAACATACTTTTATTTGTTTTAAATATATATATTTTTAGTGTCTTATTTTGATGTCTCTTAGTTTTATTCTTTATTCTTTACTCTCTTAGATGTTTCTTAGTTTTATTGCTTTGCTTTTTCTTGTATCTGTTGTTATAAATTTTATCATTTTAATCGAGCTTCTGTGGTGTGCATTAGTCTCCAAATCCTCTTGGCATCCTACCAGCTATTCATTACAATTACAGTGGCATACTACTTAGTAGATGGACCTCTGCTGAGTGTTTATTTGCTAAGTGGTTAAATGAAAGTTACTGTCATCAATTATGTATGTTTGTGTACATATATGCACATATCTGTGTGTATGTATGTATATATCGATGTGTGTATGTGTATATGTATACATATGTGTGTATGTGTATTTGTGTGTATATATATATATATATACATACATCTTTTGTCAATCTTTTGTCTTGATGTAAAGCACTTTGAGCTGCAATTGACTTGTATGAATTGTGCTATATAAATAAACTTTGAAACTTTGAACTTTGATTTAAAAAAAAAAGATTATCACAGCCAAAATGAATTTATCACTTTCAGACAAACAAGGATTACATTTGACAATAATCCCAAACAGCCAAATAAAAACAATCCAGTCAGGATATTTTTTACACCATACTTGATTTCCACAATTTGCTATAAATCTTCCAAATCTGACTCAATATTGTTGGGTTTTGTGTGCTTGAGTCCTTTTCTTCAGTAGATTTATAGCTTTGTTTATATCAAGCAGTTTATTTCAACAGCTTACCGAAGTTGATCTTATAGCAGCAAACTCACTCACCAGGGTGCCAGCGGTGAAAAATAAAAACCATTTCTCTGACAGGGAAAATAAAAACTTTAAGTCATTATCTTTATTCAAACTGTGCAACTGAACCAACAATTGTTGGTTATTTTTCTCTTCAATCTTTGACATCAACATCTGAAGATACACCAAACTTTAACTTTAAAAGTGATGCATTCTCCCCCTCCCAGCAGTGCTCTATCAGGAGAACAAATTGCAGAGGAATACTCTGAATGTTCAGTATCTTATTCCCCTCAGTGTTTCACAGTTGATGGAGTCAGATGTAAGGCAGACGGCGGCTGGCTGTCCTTCACTGCATCTCTTTGTGTGTCAGAGGGACAGTGGGGAGAGGGCATCATGAACATCATACAGTAGTGAGACTAGGAGTGTGTTTGGGGATGGGGGGGTGTTATGTTCATTAGCACAGTCAAAGTGCCTGGAGGCATACGCAGAGAAGGAGTGAGTGAAGGAGGAGAGTGGTGGAGGGAGGGATGGGGTGGAGGGGCTTGTATGGAAATTGACCAGTGTGCTGTAACTGTTCATCTGGTGTAGGCTCCTTTGAAGTGAGCTGTTCAACACTGCAGCCGGCCTTGTTCTTGATAATTGCTTAAATGATCTCCGTGGAGCGCCGGGGTTGTGTTACAACTGAACTAATCCAGGGGCAACCCCGCTGATTTGACAGAGAGCTCTCCGCTATGTCAGCCCCCCCCCTGCCCCTCCCCACACCTCCTCTGCAGACAACAGCCAATCTTCCATTCTGTTTCGTCTGTTTATTGGACTAACACAGTTGGGGGTGTCATGGTAGTGATGTGGGTTCTGGAGGCATGGAGTTGGGGTGGGGGTAGCAGCGAGCTGTGAGGGTTCTGTTTGTTGTCAGGATGATGGCCTCGGCGCTCTCTGAGCTTAGCCACACGCTTAACCCTCGCTCCTTGACATGGCACTCTCCTCTCGGCCTCTATTGATATGCAAAGGAGCTGCGGCCCCGTTTGCAAATGAGGGAGGAATAATTAGTCAGGAGCACTTAGCAACAACAACAATAATACACGCGTCTGATCCAGGCTGAGCTGCTTCTCTCTGTCATTTGAGCTGCTGCTGGCAATCAGACAAGCCAGTCCCCCCTCCCGTACCCTCCCGCACCTCCAACCTCCTCCTTTTTGCCTCCACTGCAGCGCCAGAGACACTGGTGGGTGGTGGGGCATCCACAACAAGTACAGTGTTTGGCCTTTTGGAGCCTCAGCAGGGTTTAGGGAGCCAGTGGAGCATGGAGGCCAAGCAGAGCCCTAGGCCAAGAGCAGCGAGTACAGAGCACAGCCTGGGTTTGAGACCTCGACGGTATGCAAGGGGGGGTAAGGTCAGAGCGGAGAACGAGCCGGAGAGGAAGTAATGTGGATATACCCTGAGACCTGAGCTTTGCAGGTCCTGGAGGAAGAAAGAAAAACAAGTCACACACACGTTGGTGAAAAAAGATGAGGCTTAAGTGGAAGAATAAAAGTTCAATTTTCAGTGAGGAGTAGTACTGTGTTAATGTTTGAGTTATGAGCTCAAACAGTGGGAGGAAGTTGATTGGAACAAAATGGCTGACCAGGGAGAAACATCACGTACTACGAGAATAAGACTCAGCAACATGAATGGGGCCAGAAAGATTATTGTTTCCAATTTACATACTGAGCCAGTGCTTCAAAGAAGGTGGGTGTCATGTTAGGAGTCCGGTGCCAGGAGTAATGAAGAGCCCCCCTCCCACTGTCCCAGGACAGGCCCAGTGGCAGGGTATCAGGTAGACTAAGGTCCCATATAAAAGCGGCCCCTATGAATTATAAATCATAGGCCACTGGAGCCACAGCCTCTGGGATACAGAGGGGGTAAGAGGGACTGTATTCCCGGAACAAAGGACAGCAATGGGAGGGGGGTTAAGGTGGGGAGGTGGTGGTTTACTGTCATACAGGAAAAGTTAAATGAGATTGGAGAATTTGATGGGTTGATGCTTTAAAACTTATTTTACCGTAGGTTGTCTGGATACCAGAGTTTTAGACCTCACTATGATATAAGTGAATAACTCACAATACCCATACCTGTTTTGATACCATATTAAAAACAATGGATGTCCCAGAAACTTATTATTTTGTATTATTTAAGTGGGAAAAAAGAAAAATGCAAGCAAGTTGCACACTGCAGTGTTTCTTATGCAGAAACAACTCTTTGGAGGACCACCCAGCTGTTTCTACAGACACCCAAATATATTTCCTGGCTTTTGTATTGTTATTTTTTTTATTTGTATATTATCCCAATTCTGATGCACATATCCACTTATATGCCCCCCTTGTATGTAATTGCATTGATTTATGTGCAGCACCTCTTGCTGAAAATTAAGCTTTGTATGCCATCGTTATAATATTTCTGCAACCTCTTAGTGTCAGTTCAATCATAACCCTGTGATCTCTACAATAACTGTTATGACACACTCATTGGATCCCAAAACTCCCAACTTGTGTCCAGGAAGCTTTCACTAGGGTCTTTTCCTTGGTCCTTGTAATAGGTCACAACCAACACCTTCAAGCCCCTCCATCCCACCCAGTCACCACCACACACCTACACCAAGTACAGTGTTATTCTGTAGAAAACTCTGCACTGTTGAAAATGCTCAATTAGAAACATTTTGATGCGCATGAGTTCTCCCGCAACTTTAGATGAACTTATGATTCTCCTACACACCTATGAAGACATATATATTTTAGTAAGTTTCATTACTTTTGATGCTGTGATTTATTAAATCATCAGTAACTGAGTCAACAATAAACATGAAGCAGTAAAAGTAGTAACTAGTATCAAAGTTCAAAGATGCTGAAAATGTTGACAGCCTTAATGGAAAGCAGCAGTGCAGTCAACTTGGCGCGCTCCATTTTTTGTTCTTCATTTTAAATGGTAAAAATGATTTCTGTCCATGTATTCTACCTAAAGGTGAATAAAAAGGATGGACTTCGATTTCAGAGTATTTTCTTCACCCTTTTGTGTGTTGGCACACATAGACATAAAAGGGTGCATGTGTTCTACTTTCTGCTTCCCTTTATGTTGAAAAGATTTTTTTTTTTGGAGCAGGAGTTTTCTGGTTGTCCCCGTTGGTCAGTGGGTTGAAGGCCTGGTTCACTCTGAGGTGATTGAATAGAAATATTGTTTTTTTTCTTTTCTTTTTTTGGAGGGGGTGGGGGGTCGGGGGGCATGCTGATGAAAGGTTGATTGATATGGTGTCAGGTGCTCTGTGATGGATTAAATTGTGTGTGCAGACGTGGCCCTGGCCAGTCATGGCTGTTGCTGCCTTTTCCGCCAGCCACTGCTGCGGCAGCTTTAAGAAAATTTGATTTTCGCAGCTCAGAAACACACGGCAGCCCCTTTCTCTCCGCTGCCTGACTTCCATTTAGTTTGAGAGTGCACAAGTGATTCTTTATTGGATGAAATCTGCGCCGGATTGGATAAAGTGTTAGAGCGCTGAGCCATCTATCACTATCACCGCCTCGCCTCCAGTTTCATTTTAAAAGAAAAGAATAAAAGCAGAAAAAAACAGAAAGGAAGAAGAGGAAAAACAGACAGCCATAGGATGTTGGAGATTTGAAAATTAACTGTGGCAAGGGAGAAAAGATCTATCCTCCAACCACTAAGCCTGTTTCCTCTGGTGGAGGATACCAAGGTTTTAACTGTAGAGATGCCTCCATGACTCACTGCGCTCTTCAGCTCTCTTGCTTTCATGTTTGTCAGCCAACAGCTGACTTCACCTGTTCACACCCTGCTACATAGGCCTAGTCTGTCTCAAAGTAGCAGTTTTCCACCTTATTTAGGCCTTAAATCAAGACCATCTGGTGATGCTTTTCCAAAATGGATTAACGTGCTATTTTTTTTGCCTGGCTCTGAGTTGGGGTTAAAGATGATGATACCATGCCATTTGTATAATGAGACTGTGTTTTACCAATATAAAATCATATGTAGTTCCTTCTTTGTTTGGTAATTACAACCTTTTAAGGGATGTTTCTGTGATAGAGCACTCCATTTTATCTTAGAAGCCCTTCTTAGGTGGGAATTTTTCCTCTGGAAGTAAGATAATCTGGAGGCACCCCAACTTCATCATCTTGTAATTGGAAGGCTTTTAAGTGGAATGTGACACAATTCCCAGTTCCGATATCCAAGTTCTGAGGATCATGGAGCACACCATAACTATTACTAACTGGATGGTTATGTATACAACATGACAACCAGGTTCTTTTAAAATGTAATAGCTCTTAAACTCCATTGTAGGAACTTCTGGTTTCTATTGAGGAATTTGATGGTGGCTCCCTCTGTAGACAAAGTGGTGCACCTTATCCGTCTGTTTGTCCTTTTCTTTACGTCTGAGTTGTGTTTTGAATAAGTTTGCCATACACTGTTAATCTTTATTCGTATATGTAAATTCAGCTTTTTCTTTCACACGTTAAGGACTCTGCAGTTTGTACACTGAGTCCATTTTATGTTTTAGAGCTGTCAATCATGTCTGACTCTATAGCTTTCACTGTTCTTATTGTATTTTTTGTCTTATTTTTCTTCAAGATAAGTTGGATTTTGTGTGATTTTTGCATCCAAATTTACAGAGAGTTGTTTGACTATTCAGAATTGTATTCTCTGCCTCAGACATACTGCAAGCCACTGTTCAGGACCAAAAAGGTGGTGTGAAGTGATAGTTGTCTTTTTGACGTGTGACTGACTTCAGTGTAGCTAGCAAGGTATGATACATACTCAATACTCAGAACACCTATTGATAAATTACAGTGAATATTTGGCCTTGAAGACTACATTTGCAAAGATGTGACAGACAAATTTTTGTGCCGGATGTAACGAAGTACTATAAAAAGCTGGTAATCAGCCAAGTCAGCCAGGAGATTTCTGTCCTCACTAAATGTATTCAACCAGCAAAGTTGTGGCAGACCTTTGAACTTACACACAAACTCCTAAAACAACATAACCCAGCAGGCCAACATCTCAGTTGCATCCTCGCTTGTCCTCACTGCTCCATCTGCACCTGTGAATTAGCCAAACTTGTTTGTTTGCGCACATCTGACCCTATCTCTTCCATTCATTTTTAAACACTATCTCTCATGTCTCCTTCTCTCTCCATTAGTGCTCTGCTGCATAAAGCAAATGGCCATGAATTTACCTCTGGGCGACACAGACAAGAGCATCAGCAGGACAGAAAGAAGGAGGAGGAGAGGGAGAGAAAGAGGAGCTGGGGGAAAAGGGCGGCGAAAAAGTGAAACTCCTATGTATTTCATTTCTTCTTACATAATTCATCTTGAAATGCATCTTGGATGATGTAAATCTGTTCAGAGGCACCCTCTGTTTCAAGCCTTTACCCTTAAATGTCTCTGTGGTTGGAGTGTCCTGAGGCAGTTTGGACCCACCAAACCCCCCTACCCCAAGCCTTAATAAATCATTATGGAGCAGAGCTGCACTTATCAAGCTGGTCGGAGACCTCTAATGAGCGCAGGGACCAGGACTCTGCACAATCCCAGAAATATTTTATTAAGAGCACATTTAAACACAGGCGCGCACACACACCCATACACACACTCTGCTCAGGATGTATGACCACATTGGTAAGCTCCCTGTATCAAATCTGCATCATAAACAGCAGGCCATGGACTACAGACTGCATGAGAAATCCCTGAGTTGTTTAAGCTGCGGCTATAGCTTGTCTTCAAGTCTGACTCTTCTTTCAGCCGTCACTGAGTGCCCTCTACGGAGTGCTTGTTTTTTTTTCTCTCTTTTTTTTTTTTTACTTTGCTGCATCCTGATGGCTCCTTTGGGGCCGTATGACCTTTGCTCTTATGCTCTAGTTATGATGGCCCTTCAGAGATGAGGACATATTCACAAGTCAGACTCAGGTCGTTTCCCTGAATAATGGTCTGCACCTTCTTTGTGTCCATTGTTTGCTTTGTGCGAGAAGACTGCAGAATTATAAAATCTACGCTCTGCTATGACACAAACCCTGACCAAGATTTTTTTATTTGGGATTTTAGTGCTCCCCCTTAATTCTACAGTGACCCGTGAGCCCACCAATTTAATTTTTCTTTAAAGCAAAATATTACGAATATTGGGTCCCTCTTTTCTTTATCTTGGGCTGAATTAATTTTAGAAGTCAGAGGTTGAATTGTTGCATTGACTTTAACCTTAAAAGCCCACAGTCTTAAAAGCTTTGTTTAGAACTCCCATAGCTATCTTTTATGCCTTTAAAACAAGTCCATGTGCCTTTACTCATATTTTTTTCCAAAGAAAAACTGCAGTTTAAGCTAGTGGGTATGAGGAAAAGGAGTGATAAAAAAGATCACAGCTCTGGTTAAGGCCAATCTCTTTGATTCAACCAGGCTATCATTAAAGAATGGCCAGACTCTTACCTGTGAATCCACCATTCAAAAGTACCTGACCTAAGATAATGACAAGAACATTGTTAATGTGTCATTATTTTAATAAGTTGGGAAATTACTTACAGCTTGAAACTAAGTCAGAATGAGCAAGGACTTACAGACAGTAATAATAAAAGGTAAAAAAAGTATTTCTTTTAACTTTCCAACATCCAAGAGTGAAAAACTAGTGAGAAAAAAAATCTATTCACTGTTGTTTCATCTGACTCTTTTCTTCCCAGACACAGAGACGCCGTGCTGATTAAAGATGACTAAAAACTAAAACCGACCGAGCTACATACCTCTTCTTCTTCCTCCTCTCCTCAACTTCTATTTTTAATGGAAAATCGGCCCCAAGCTCGTTTACTCAGGAACAGAGGGATATAAATGTTTTAAAATTTAACCAAAAAAAAGAAAGAGAAAGGGGAAGAAAATGAAATGGCAGAAGGAAAGGATAGGTAATAAGAGAAAGATTTTAATCTAAATAATTCATAAAGCAGTCCTTCAATCCCCCTTTTTCTCTCTGCTGACTGGTGTTTGATGAAGATACAGATTTCTTTCTCTGCTGGGCTCCAACAAGGTAAATGCTGCGTGGTGAAGATGGGCCTGTGACAAGGACCATATATGAGATACTAACCGGGGAGAGAGGGAAACTGTCTTGTATTTGGTGGAACAGAGGACTGAATCAGAAACAAGGTTAGAATGGCAGGGGAGGCCCTGAGGGAAACCAGTGAAGACGGCTCAAACTGTGCTCTGATTTGAACACCCAGTGTCACAGGGTCAGTAGAAAGGTGGGACACCTATGAGGCAGCAAGGCAAGCAACATCTCCACATGGAGCAACTCAAAGTGATCTGCACAATTACAAAACAGGATATTTGTGAACATGATTCAGCTAAACAAGACCATTGAGCTCAAACGTTATGTAGGCCTAGATTTGTTGACTGCAAAATACACCCATGCCTAGGCTGAAATTTTCCTCTACAGTCTTTTTTAAAGTTTTTCCGGTGCTACACATTTGACTGTGCAGGGATAAAACCGCCAATAGAGTAAATTTCCAGTCACAATGTTGTGTTAAACTTGTTAAAAAACAAATGCTAAATTTTCAGGGCCCTGTATCCAAAGGACGGGCAACTTAAAACAGCAAACCCAGAGCAAGGTCCTAGCTGCCTTCCTATTGGGACCTTTTTTTTTTATTTGTTTGCAATATCAACAGTGCCCATTGTAGTGCCTTTAACTCACTCGATAGCTAGCTAAGCTATCTGAGGCATAACAATAGATGTTTCAGCAACCAGGCAGGTCAGAGATTGTTAATTGCCCTGAGTCCTCCCTCAGATAGGGTAGTGTAAGTGGGCAAAATGGGTTTGTGTGGGTACAGACATTTACGGACAATTCAAGAACATCTCAGACACCGAGCAGGAATAAGAGCAGATGATTATTAACTGACAGGCAATAGACAAACTTTATGTGATTATTTTAAAACGGACAGTAGGTTAGTACGTCTTGTTTGTTTCAGTGAGCTTGTGGTCTTTAAATACAGTTATATAAGACAAACATCTTCCATGCAATCATACAAGCTGAATTCAGACCTTAGGAGTTAAAAATGAAGCCCAGTATGATAAATCCACCAGAATCCTCACACAATCCAAAACTGTCCGTAAATCAACCTACAAAGATTTTGAAAATTGCCTTGAATTGTTTCCTGTCAACTCATATTGAGTGTTTGAGGGGTTCCCTTGCACACTTTCAGCACAGATTGTAAGTCACGACAGGGCTTAGGCTCATTTATTTAGTCAATAAAGAGAAAGTGGTAGAGAGAGAAAGAGGGTACTAACATTGTAATCTTTTTATGTGCTTTAATTGTTTAATTATCCAAATTGTTTCATTAGATCGGTAAGATGAAGAAAAGGAGAACTATTCTTATTTTGTGGAGTTGAGCCTCTTGATTTTAATAAGACTCTTCACAAAAACTGACTTTCCATTTTTACTTTAAACCCAAACCCTGTACTTAATGAGCAGTACTCTTATACTGTTTTATCAGTCAAACTTTATTTGTATAGCACTTTTCATTTAAAAAAATGGTAGGATAAAGTGCTTCACATAGGCAAAAACAACAACATAAAAACATTCAAGACAGGCACAGATAAAGCAACTCAAACAAACAAACTCACATTTAACAAAAACGAGAGAGAATAACTACATTAAAGAACTTTATGAAGAACTGTGGGAGTGAGGAACTGAGGAAATGCTATCAAGAGTTCATAATGAGAAAACGATGATGTGAAAAACACAGAAACAAGAAACATTGTAAGAGTTATTCTAAGTAAAAATAGTAATAATTAATACATAGATAAGGAACTACAGTAAAGAATAGAGGACAATATAAACTAAACCACATGGAAGAATGTTAAAACAAGCACTAGTAATATATGTATTTCAATAAAAACTAAACTGGATAAATTGATAAATAAATAAAATTACCAAAAGTAAAGCTCAGTCAACAGCAAGACTATAAAGGAAGGCCTTAAGTTCTTAATAGTATGGATGCTCTGCACCCCCCTCAGGTCTGCAGTTATGCCCAAGACATTTAAAAAATAATAAAAGAACCTTAAGATCATTTCTTAAAGATACTAGACGCCACTGCAGAGACTTTAAAAATCAGTATAATATGGGCTTTCTGGCCTTTGTCAGCATCCTTGCAGCTGAGTTTTGCTGCAATTGAAGCTGTGAAATGTTCTTGTTTGAAAGACCAGAAAAGAATGTGTTACAATAATAAATTTTGCAAGTAATAAAAGCATGTATCAGAGTCTCTACATTGACTAGAGACAAAAACTGATGCACTTTGGAAAAGCTTGTAAATTATGAAGTATTTTTTTTCATCATTTTCCTTATATGAAGTTCAAATCTAGGGTTGTAGTTAAAATGATAAGATTCTTTACCTGCTCACAGGGATTAAAAGACAATCGAGATTTTTGTTCAGTTTCTTCCCCTGAATTTTGTCCTGGTTGAGCCCCCGATAGCTGACTGCTATCCAAGACCTGACATCCAAAATACTGTTAAAAAAGCGTCAGTGGGCCCTATATCAGGAGACGTGATGATGTGAAGCTGCATGTCATCAGCATAACTGTGAAAGTTGATACTGTATCTCCTCATCATGTCTGCTAGAGGTAACATCAATATAAAAAGTTTTGAGCCTAAAATTGACCCCTGGGGGATGCCACAGTTATCATTGTACAGTCCTGACTGGCATTCCCCCATGTTCATATTAAACTTTTTTTAGTGAGGTATGATTTAAACCAAAAAGTGACAGCGATTGCAATGAAACTGTTGAGTTTATCTGAAAGAACTTGGTGATCTACAATACCACAAGCTGCTCTGAGGGAAAGCACACAAGCACATAGGACATTTTTGGTCATTCACTTTTTTTTAACGAATGCCTTCTCTGTGCTGTGGTTGACCCTGAAACCTGATTGGTACTTTTCACCTTTACTAAAAGATTCCATGAAATAATAAGATTGTAAACAAATGTCTCCAAGATTAGATTTACTTAAAATGGCAGATTAGAAGCTGCTCTGTAGTTGATTAAAAATATTAAGAAGATACAATACAACATTTTCAATTTTAACCATATGGTTCCATTATCTGTCCATGGTGATGTTGAATTTGTTTTCATCTTTTTAAGTCTTAAAGGTGCCACTTTATCCAGAGTTAATTGAAACTTACTGTTAAAACTGTTGACGATAAAATCACAAGAAAATGCTGAATTATCTGGCGGAGTGTCTTGTAAAATGTTCATAAACTTTGCATCCCCTTCAGCAGTGAGATAGCATTTCCATGTTAAAACTGCATCTATGATATAGCCTTTGTTTTGAGTTGACTGGGTGACGTGTTGACTAAAGTTCAGACTTTTAAATAAGCTTTAAAATTCTGAAGTAAAAGAATTCAACCGATTATCTTAATGTAAATTAAAGTCACCTAAAACAATAACTTTGTGGAACATGTTGCAAATAAGTGAGAAATAGGAGAAATCATGGATAAAAGAGGTGCATCATTTGGGGTGCCTCTAAGTGTTGTGCATTATGTGGGTGGACTGTTAAAACAAAAGAGTGGTATTCAAAGTATTCAAAATAACAAAATAAACCAAGTGATGTTAAAAGAATTGATGCTGTGCCCCTACCTGTTTTATCTTGTCTAACAATGTAAAAAATCATTTAGTTGGGCGGTGAGGCTTCCAGGAGTGTAGTGGGTCCATCTGTGCTGAACCAGGTTTTAGTTAAAAACATAAAATCAGGTTCTTAATATTAACAGTCTTGGTTAAAAGAGCTATAATATTCAAAAGTGTCATATGCAGAGGTGTTTTTTGTGGTGAACCTGTTTTTAGATGCTGAGTGTGGATGTGTATGAAGTATTATGTTAGACATCATTATGTTCCTGACCACAACTGGGGAAAATTTTCTGCAACATGACAGGATACATTTTACAAAGTGACCCCGAAACTAAGGCCTTGGATCCTTGTGTCTTAAGAGACATGATTAGCGTGAATTGAGCACCTTGGAAACCAGACTTTGTTGCTGTTGGGCACAATCTTTGTTTTTCCTTTTTTTACGAGTTTCCCTTTTTCTTGTTATTAATAAATACTATGGGTCACACTACACATCTGATTGTTTTTTTAATCCATTTTAAATGAGTTAAAAGTATCAAGGCCAAGTGTCAAATATGACTGTGCAGCATTCATGATTGAAAAATAGTGCTATATCATGTCCTGAAAAGTTGCGATTCTGAAGATGTGGGATTTGGGCCTGAAAGTGACAGTGTGTTGATAAGACATTTTTTGTATAACCCAAACCCTTTTTCTGATAATCAAATAAACTTGTATGTAATGTTTTTTTTTTTTACAATTAATTTTATCTTAGTGTCCAGTATTCGCAGTGAATTTGTAGCTGGTTGGTCAAAGTCTGCAGAAAATGTACAGCCTGAGAGTGTTGTTTGAGACGGATGAAGAGGAAGAGGGCTTTGCTGCTCTGAGGTACAGCCCTCTGATCTCCTTTTAAGTTGTAGCCCAGCATGCTCAGCACCAGAGCCAGTCAGACCTGCAGCCCCCCAGGGTTCAAGCTCTGCTCAAAGGGTTCTCCTCTCTGAAGCTCCTCGGCATAAGCTCCCGGCCGCGGCTCCTTTCCACCTCAGTGATCACACACACACTCCCGACCAGCGCTGGCTTGTTGACACTGTGTTTGAGGAAGCGTTCTGTGATAATGTCCCGGTATTGATCAGCTATATCTGTGATGATAGCTGCTGGGAGAGCAGCCTGAATTCAATCTGGAAGGATGGGGTAACACTGGGAGACTGGTTAGGTGGCTCAGTCTGCAGGCTGCTATAGAAGAGGGGTGAGAGGGTGTTGAGGTCCAGAGTTCACTAAAGGTGAGGGGCCCTCCCTCCCCATCTGTAGTCTTGGAGTCAAGTTCAGCCAGAGGGTCTATGGCTGGAGGTCTGGACGCCATGTCCATCTGGACCAATCTGCATATTGAGGCCAGCTGACGGAGACAGCCCCTCTGTAGTGGGGCAGTGACAGGAGAGTTTGCTTAGGGGGATGCTTGATTTAGGAAATCTGATTTTTCTTAGCGGTGGAGGATTGAAAAGTCCCCCTTTACATTTGGTTAACATAGTGCAAATTACTTTCCAAAATCACATCAGTGCTTGAATCTTACTATTTCCTGTTCATTTGATGTATGGTGTGTTTGTAATGTGTTCCTTAAAATGCTGCTTAATGTATAAACATAACATTCATTTAAACATTAAAATTTTAGTATTTTTTATTTTGTTGCACTTGCTTAATATTTTTGCTGTCTTGTAGTTTTATATGTTTGTTTGTATGCATAAGGCATTCATCAGATCAGTGTGAACCCTGTCCCCCCTGGAGGTGCAGAGGCCAGGCACACTGCCGCCGCTCATATGCATGTCTCTTATTGTCTATTGTGTGTAATCACAGTCCTCTCGCCTCTCAATGCCAGACTTTTGACCCTTTTATTTCTCTGTCCGTTTTCAGCTGCCCCCGCCACGTACCAGGCATTAGACTACTGAACAGATGTGCAGGGAGGTCGCAGCCTGTGAATACAAATGAGACTGAAGATCTGTTTCTTAGTGCTAATGACAGAATCAAAAAAATAAGTTTAAGGCATGTTTATCATAGTTTCAAGAAAATAATGCTTTTACATTCTGAAATAGAAAGAGTGTTGCATACACTTGTGTTACTGTGGGAGTTGTATGGGCCATGCTTGTGTGTTTGTTTTTGTCGGGTTGTGCACGTGTCAACGCATCTTTTAAACATGTAAGCGTGTGCGTGTGCGTGTGCATGTGTGTACACGCGTCCTCAGGCTAGACAAAGCACACTTCTCCTTGGCGGTTCCCCCCTTGTCACTGCAGAGGCCTCAGTGTGTGTGTGAGTGTGTGTGATCAATCTCACGTGGACCAGTCATGGTGTCAGGGCAGCAGTGGATCTGACTCTCCCTCTCTCTCCCTCTCCCCCTCTCTCTCTCTTCATCTTCCTCTTTCTCTCTTACTCCTCTCCATCCATCCTTTCCTCTGACTGTGGGACAGTATAGGAGGAGTGCCGGGTCAGGAAGCAAGCCTATCAAGCGGCCATCTTTTTTTCTTGGAGGATAATTAATGCATGCCAAGCTGGAGGGCTGATCCTGCCACCGGTTTGCTGTGAACAGGTACCTACGCTGCCTTGCTCTCTTTCACTGTGCTGACTGACTGACTGATCTGCTGACCAGCTCACACTTTCACTTTTTCCACACACACACTCACACACACTCTCTCTCTCTCTCTCCCCCTCCCTCTGTCTGCCTCTCCTCTCACTTTTACACACACTGTACACAGCATACACACCCATTGCCGGGTAACTTTTAATAGTGTTTGCAGCCTGGTTTCCCTTTTTGATCTCCATTGTGTGGGTTTGCAGGTTTACAGGTGTACAGTTAGAGAGACACGTTTTCTGCTCTGAGGTGGCAAATGTCAAGTTTCTTTCTTTTTTTTTTTTGCAAGTTGAAGTGGGTTGTCTTTACAGCTCTGGGCTGTACTAGGTGCTTCTGCACCTCTGATCGCCTCTGATCGACTTTCTCAAAGGTTACAGCGTTTCTCTTTGCTGTGATTTTGTGTATTTGAAGCGTTATTCCTTGCTGAGATAAAAACCAAAATATGTGGCAAACCGTGTGATGATCCTGAAGCAGTTTAGCTGTTGGACTGCTTTGCAACAATGTTAGTTTTCTTTTGCCCTGAGGAAGTGACTGATTTCCATTTTGAGAATATTTTTTGAATAACAAATGCGTTAAAATGAGCAAGGTAAAGGGAGATGTTGAGATTCATTTTCTTGCACTAATGCATTGAAACCTTAAATTCCCTGACATTTAAGACAAAGAGTTTGACCTATTTTTCCAAACTTATTTCCTGTCTTGACCAAATAAATTGATGTTTTAAGATTTTGATCAAGATGTGGTTCATTTTCACTGATATACCCATTTTGCCGCCAACTTAGCAGGTTTTTGTCATCATTAAAGAACTGCAGCAAAAGTAATAAGTTGGATGTGAGGCTTTAAGTTTTAGTTTTTGACTTTTCTGATCTGAACTCTGCCCATTACTTCTGATTGACAGACTGCCTCAACTCTCAGATTCCTGAAAGCCAGCAGATACTTCACAGGTTTGAAAAAGGAGGAAAAGGTGTTTCCTGTGAATGTCACCTTCATTTTTAGATGATTGGATTTTTTCTGGGGGTCAGCAAAATAATTCTAGATGGGTTTTGCTCTGGGGGCTTTGAAAAGGACTTAATTTTCACCTCAGAAAAATCCTCAGGTAGCCACCTGCCATGTGTGCAGTTGCATGGTAAACAAGATGGCTCTCCACTGATTAGAGGAGGGTAGGTGTGTCATCAAGAAGTTGTGTGAAACTTAATTTACTCAGAAACATCCACCAGTCCAAGAGGTTAATGGCCAACACACGAAGCCCAGCATCATCATCATCTTCCAAATGGCCTGCAGCATATGATAACCTATAATCAATATTGCCAATTATGTGTCAGACTGAGGCTGTAGGCTGTGACCGGTCTCTCATCAAAAGATTTTTCATTTTCTGAGGAAACAGGATCTCTTAACACCATGGAGATACAGGAGATCTGCCGCTGTGATGTCACTGCTCACATCTGGGGCCAAAATAATCCTCACTGTCTTTTTGGGTTTTTTTGTTCTTCCAGATAATTGTTCTACTTCTCCCTTTCAGTCATCTTCATCATCTTTATCATCTACCTCTTATTTCTGTTCTTGCCTTTCTCATTTTGGATAACCACACTGCTCCCTTTTCCTGTCAAAAAGGACTTAAGTTGCAAGGAACTTTTCCGAGCAGATTTTATGTTCTTATCTCTTCACATAACTGATATGCGTTTTATAAATTGGCTGAAAATTAAATGTGAAGATATGCTATAATGGATATTTCCTTTACTGTTTCAGTACATGCATAATGAAAACTCAAACGTATCAGATATGCTGGATCACAATAAATATGTTTTTAAAAATTCAGTTCAGTTAGAGAAACTTGATGCTTGTTTCAACGTGACTGCTCTGATAGAGCCTCGTGCAAATCAGTGCATATATGAAAAATGCTTTCTGATAAAAATTCAAACATAATTTAATGACTCTTGAAAGCTGCCTAGTATCAATCACAAAACAGCTCCTGGTCTGCAGTTTGAATTGCATTAAAATCATAAAGCAGAGTGCAGATTAATATTAAGAACAAACAACATCATTTTCATCTTTTTTTTTATTTGAATTAATTAAATTGTGCACACATTCCTCAGGCTTTATAGACAAACATACTTTAAAACATCATTAAGTTAATAAAACATTAATTAAGTGGAGCTCCCTCCAGACTCCAAGGAAAGTTTCTCCCCAGTTTATCTTTCGTGTTTGTGTGTCATAGAAAGTTTAGACATTTTTAAGAAAAGTAGAGGACAAAGTTTTTCAGTGCTTGAAGTAACGAGATGAATTAAAGAATTGGGGCCTCATCTCATCCTGCAGAGTTAAAAGTGCAATTCTTCAGTTCATCATTTGTCTTTTTATGCATCTTTTTCTGTCTGTTTGATTTTCTAAAAATGAACTGTGACTCAGTTTATTTTAAGAAATAACGTCAGAGTTTTGTCAGTGTATACATTTACTCTACAGGTAAGATATTGTGTTTCTCTTAAGTCAAACTTAACATTAACATCAAATATTTTAGTCATGAATTAAATTAATTCAAAATCGGATTTTTTAAAAATCTGAAGAATGAAAAATGTATCGAATGATAAGTAAATCCTACTGATTAGATGGGGCCTTTGGGTGTTGACTGGCAAGTATGCAGACAGCACGCGCTGTCTGTCCTCGCGCTCTGATAATGGTCAATAGCTGCAGAGACCTTGAACTTCAGGGGGCTGTTTGGGGGGGTTGGGGGCTTGATGTGGGGGGCTACTGAGAGCCATATGCCTCCAAGTGAGTGCTGTGACACTCAGCGAAGAGAGAGAGAGAGAGAGAGGAATGGTTACCGGCTCGGTGGTGAGGACAAACATACTGGTTTACTATATAATATATATATTTTAAATTTATTATTAAAAATTCGTTCTGTTTTTGCAAAACTTGGAAGTTTTTGTTTTATAGAAACAATGGCCTGATTTTATTGGCTGTGGGGTTTTAACGGCAATTTAGCAATAAAAGTGACCTTTATCTTGTTTCAATACAAATCCCAAATAGATGAGATTAGGGCCTACGTGGCATTTTCAAAAGAGCTTTTATTTTCTGAAGATTCTCCTGATAGGCCTCGTATTCACAGAGTCAGCTCAGAGATGGTTTCAGCTGTCGGACCTATAAAATATTCAGTGTAGAATATGGTATAAGTGATGTAGAGTGTAAGAATCAAATGGGGGCTTAACTTGGGGTGAGTTAACTCCCCTCCTCACTTTCCACCCTCACCCTTACTTTGCCTGCTGCTCTGCCTCACATTTAGGCCTCTGTTTGCCCTTCATAGATAGGATGGCACAGAGGAGGGGGTAATAGCTTACTGTAACCAATATAAATAGAAACATGTGGCAAATAATTAATTATTTCACGTGTTCTTTTCGAGAATGTCGCACTGATGGCTCGTCTGCTTCCGCGGTTTTTCCCCCAACAAGAACTATTTTGTTTCACAAATGTTAATTGATTAATGATCAAACCCTCTGCGGGTGGATCAATTTACATCCTGCATTGATGTTTGAGGTTTCTATTTTAGCTGCACATCAATTTGGGGGCTATGTAAGACTACAGGCCCCATCCTCTGTAATATACGATATGTCAGCTCGCGCGCTCCCTATGATGTCACGTTTGAAATCTCTTTGGTGTTTGAATAGCTGAAGGTAACTCTTCATAATGAGGCCTAAACAAACACCATCATTTCGTTCTTTCTTTCTCGGAGAGTTGAGACGAAGGTGAGGGATAAATAAGTGATGTTTGGAGATGAAACTTGAAAACAAACTCATGATGTTTGAAACGTCCGATTGTGGCAGGTCTAAATATGATTTGTTTGCCAATTTCTGCCTCAACAAACATACGTCAAATAAATCAAGATTTTGATATTATATATTAGGAAGTTTTCTTGAAATCTGAAGTTAATCTATTGCAGAGGTACCGCTTTCATTTTTATGTTGACGGGACGGTTTTGCATGGACATCATCAAAAGGCTTTTACCAAGATATATGAACATAAACTTTATTTTGAAACCTGCTGTTGTTAGGTACATTTGTTAATTTCAATTCGGGGTTAATGTTTTAATTCCAATACAAATCTAACATTTTAAATGAAAAAACAACGTGTATAAGATGGTAATTAAAAAAAGAAAATCTGTGGATTTTCAGAATAAAATGTGGGCTTTTTATTAAATCTCGTAATTGATTTACAAATTAATGATTTCACTGCATCCAAACATGTCTATGTTTTTTGCAATAATGATTACAGTCATTAAAAATAATATATTCATGATAGGTATATCTGCAAAATAAATTGTAACGTGTTCTTTTAGACCGCAATTGAAATATGCAAATTTAAAAATTAGGAGTTTCTTTCAGTGTTAATAAATTACTTTGAAATGTAATGATCGAAAAGGAGAAAATTCTCAAGAAGAAACTTAAAATGCATTTCATTAGCACTATTTAAAAAAGTTAACTTATGATTATTTTCAATAAATTATTAATTATGACTTAAATACATTCACCTTTGAGGAGGTCTTCAAAATAAACCATGCAACACTAACGCATTCTGTATT
This sequence comes from Scarus forsteni, assembly GCA_036419115.1. NCBI lineage: Eukaryota > Metazoa > Chordata > Actinopteri > Labriformes > Labridae > Scarus > Scarus forsteni. The sequence goes on from JAZDUH010000354.1 coordinate 10,048,273, forward strand.
TAGATTTTACCAATTAAAACATAAATTCATATGAACATGCATTTTTATAGATTCACATTAGATATTCTTTTTCATACTCTGATATTTTTACTCATTCACCTGTCAGATTTTCAGTACAGCATGTGGTTCTTTTAATTGATTTATTATTCAGAAATCATACCTGGAAAAATGTGTATTGAAACATCCTCTTGTCATTTCATTCATGAACAATACTAAATTAAGTTGATGAAAACGTAATTTCTTAAATAATGATTAAAAGAATGATCATCATTCATTTTGTTTGATCAAAACAAAACGGAGACCTATTATTTCATTCTGTAACTATAATTTAAAATTAGTGATTTCTGTTAATTAACGTACTTTTAAAATAATGATAGTGGTGGAAAGCTCACCCACCCATGAGGAGATTTTCAGGAGAAAATCTAACCAATTCGTTTAAGGATTAATTTAACGAACAAAGTTGGAGTTTGTGGAAACATGGACTCGTATTTTATTAATATTAACAGAGGTCATTTTAAATCAGAATAATCTGCAATGAAGATAATTGCTGAAACAAAACTAGTGTGTTTTTTATGTTCAAGTTGACCAAATAATTGGCAGCTTATGAAAACGTACTTTTTTGAAGATATTGATAAAACGGTTCCATTCTCATTTGAGGACATGCTTTTCAGAACAAAACGCACGCGTGTTTTTTTTTTTTTTTGTTCTTTTTTTTGCAGCTAAAATTACATATTGCAATGGACTCTTCCCTGATTTTGCTGACTATTTTAAAGCTCATGTTTCTTTGACGAAAATATTTCCAGAATAAAATGCAGGCCTGTTGCTCACATTGATGGGCCTAATTGTTGTTTCTGTTCTAACAAGTGTCCTATTAGAATATAATGAATATTAAATAGACGGAATAAACTTGTCACATTCATTTGGATCACGCGCCGCATTCCTTAACAGTTGGCCCGCGAGGCAATTAATACAAGCTATTACCCCGCGATAAAGCCTAATTAGCCCCGATTAGCAGGGGGGGCGAGGAGGAGGGGATGCTAATTGAAAATGTCTTTAGAGGGAGGAGGTTGGTTGTGTATTGTACACACGGGGCCCTTGTATAAGCAGCTCTCACTGGTAAATACCATTCACATTCAAATGAGAGTGACACAAAGTTTGGCACGGAGACGAGCACGCGCTCGCCTCCCTCCCTCTTTCCGTCCGTCCCTCCCGGCCTGCTCCGCCTTTTGTTAACCTGACACGCGTTTGGAGGGGCGAGATTTGGTTAATTCCGCTTTGGGATGGCACTGTGCCCAAAACCCTGCCCTGAACACAAGGAAATCAAACTATTGAAAAGATATCCCCCGTTTTTATTTTCCTTGTTCCTTTTTTCTGCCATATTTTTTTTCTCATATAAAAGGCCAACAAATGCGCGTAAGCAGCAGCAGCGAGCGCACGTGCCAACAAAAGCGCCCACAAAAATAATCTCATTGGAATAAAAAAAGGGGGAGAGTGTGTCAAGAATTGACTTAAAATGCATTTAGGCTACAGTATGGAGAGCAGAGCCCTGCACCTGTCTCTCTCTCTCGCTGCAGCTTTGCACCCTTCTTGCTACCAGAGGACTCGCTCCCTCCTCTGGGCGTGTGAGTGTGTGTGTGTGTGTGTGTGTGTGTGTGTGACTGGCCATGCATGTCATATTTGCGACCGAGACTCACACACACACACACGCAAACTACGCTTTTCCTGCGGCATTTGTCTCTTTCTTGTGCATTACAGCGAATATGTGACCTAAATAACCACGTTATTGTCTGTTCTTGCTCTTAGACTTCTCATAAGAATAATCCGTAATTTTGCACGTTTTGTCGCGCACCCCCTTCCTCCATCTCCAGCAAGTCGTCGTCTTTGATGAGCCTAATATTAACATGATAAGGAGATGTCAATGGAAAAGCTCTGTACCTGACTGACTGAGCAGATGGCTCTGTGATGCTGCCTCTAATGTAATATTAATGCACGCGGGGCTTGTTTCTTATCAGGAAAGATCTCTCCAAAATTGTCCTCCACAGGGACCCACTTAGAGAGAAGCACACATAATGGAAATGATCACTCTTTTTTAGACTGCCTCTGAAAGATATCAGTCCTTTTTTGACTGAAAATAGGGAGAAATTGCACTGCCCAAGTCATTTAGGCCTTGCATCTATTTTAATAGGCTTGTGTAAAATTATTTTCTAATCAAATTTGCTGCTTTTATTTCACACAAATTTATGCTCAGCAAAAAAACAAATCTACCAGAAGAATCCTAATTTCATTGAATTAATGATACAATTTTTTTGTTAAAGGATTTTAAAAAGTTTTCAGCGAATACTTGGTGATTTTAACAACTAAAAAGGACAAAGAAAGAAAAAAAATAAAACAAATCAGTGTGCATTTTTTATAACACATTTACCTTTGACAGATTACTTCTGGCCCATTTTTTCTTATTTTTTCAGCAATACATTTTCTATGGTGTAAAATCATTTTTCATAGTTTCTTTGGGTATATGAAATATCCTTTGCCTTCTTAAAATTGATTCAAAATCTTTTTGTCAAATTGTTTTTCCATTCAAATTTTACAAACACTTGGATAAAGATGTACTTGAATAATTACCCCCAAAGCATCTATTTAGCAGTACATTTATTTTGTAATTTAATTCACTTTGTTGAATTGCTTTCTCACCTAAAATCCACAGCAATTTACACATTTATGCATATTATGAACATTTAAAAAAACAAATTTTAAAAAATGACATTTGCAGCATGATGAAAAAATTATGTTTGTTAGAAAAATCCAAATGTTGAATTAAGTGCAAAATTTGTATACATTTTTAATTGGCGAGGTCTTGAAAAAGTCTTACAGGGTCTTAACTAAATTAAGAAACCGAGCATGAGTTCTAAATTGCCCTATATTCCAATGATCGTTTCATAAATCCACAATTTTGACAAAAAATGTTAATCTCCAATGAAAAATTAGCACAAGGCTAGTAAATCCCCACAGTAAAAGTAAATTTTGAGCTGTAATGATTTTGTGTTAAGGCCACTTAAGATGTATTTAAATGACTTATGTTGTCAGTTGGAGGTATTGATTGTGGGGTAGTGAAGGTGTAAGTAGAATGGACTGTTGATGGGTCTGCTGCGGGCTCTGCCCCTTGAACACAGAAGACTCGAGGATAATGAGACATAATGCTGCCTGAGACGGGGCCTCCTGCTGAATAAATCTCAAATTATACCCCAAACCAAGTCAACGTTCTCCTGGGGGCCACAAGGTCAAGTCCATGATCTCTGACCTCTGGTAGTCTGTGTGTCTGGAGAGGAGGTGAGACGGACGGGAGCCTGAACATGGCTGCTGCTGCATCTGCTCATGATGATGATGGTGAGGGAAGTGCAGCGACCTGGTTGTTGTTTGCTGTCCTCAGTGCTGCGTCTCTCCCAGAATGATTTTAGCCAACACTCCATCTATTATTCAGCAGACTTATTAAAAGTTATTTCAGAGCCATCAGGTCCTGCCAGATGACCTGAGAAAAAAGGGGGGGCCTCTTGAGTGGCCAGGCAGACTGGAAAATCCAAATGGACACTGTGCAACTGCTAAAACACACAAGCTCTAAACAAACAGAAAACACTGTCTGCATTATTAAGAGGTGCATTCCCTACAGGAGAAATAAGAGTGTTTTAATATTTCACAAGCTCAATCTTAAATAAAGATGAATGTTTAATTAAAGGCAACTTTTGCAGTATATGGAAGAGAAAAATCTCTAAAAGCACAAAAGCGGAAGAAACATAAGGCAGATCTGAAAGTAAAGAAAAAAGTTTGCCATGAAAGCAAATTATATATTTTAAAATAATCAAATCAAGTGAAGAACATCCTTAAGCAGAAAGATTTGCCAGCACTGAATGGCAATGGGGCTTTTTTTTTCCAGAAAAGCTGGAATTATTGTTACAAAAACTGTAGTTTGAATTTTACTGTGATAGGGTGTGTTTGTATTCTGGATCATTCTGTCCATATTGTTGAGCCTGTTTGGTTCAGTTTTTTGGTGTATTTGTTGTGTTTTAAATGCCCAACTACAGACAGACATTGCAGGTTAGTATGAGCTATAAATGGTATAGTGTGGGGCAATGGGTACTTTACACATGAACAGCAAATCAGTGTTATTTGCTTTTAAATACTGTATATGAAAAATCTAAATTTTAAATAAATTGAAAGAAGTGCAATCTTTTAATATATATTACAACTTGAGTCTGTTGTTTTAACACATAGCAGATATTTTAACAAAGGATTTCATTTTTTATACAACCAAATAAATTAAATTTCATAAGCAATTAAAGCAGCCTTTAGCAGAAATTTAAAGGGTCTTCTCCTCCAGGGTCCGACCTAACCTCTGTCTTGACACAGCTTTGGCCTTAGCCCGTGCACACTCTTGAATATTCATATCTCTGTAGAAGAAGCGTGATGCAACCTTTTGCCCCTTAATGTGATGTGTGCACATGCACTTCCCAGCTGTGTCCAGAGAGGGTGGGTCTGAAGTGAGGGGGTTTGGAGGGTTGGGGGGTGCACTGTGTAAGAAGCAGGAGCTGGCCGAGGCGGAAAGGTCAAGGGAGGCAGGAGACAGGCGGGCTGGCCGACTGCTAACGCTTTGAACCTAACAGATGGTGAAGGTTAGGTGACGTCCCCTCGCCTGGCCTTTCCCCAGTAATTGAGGATAATTTGAGCACCAAAGAGCGCAGGGCCTGTCCACTGTCAGGCCCAGAGAGGAGAGACGAGGTTAATATGAAAATGATTCCGCATTATGGCCGGCTTTGTGGGGCCGGCCGTGGTCCTAATCCTGGCCCGAGGCAGCAGGAATGAAGAAGTGTCACCCTGGGTCCAGGCGCCACGCCACGCACATGAATACATCTCCAGCCCATGGCCCTGTGCCCCCCATTAACCAGCACTCTGCCAGGACTGATTACACACTCTCACTCAGGAGCCAGCCAGGCTTTGGGGGCATTTTAGGGAGGCTTGGGAGTGAACTGACATCACCCTCCATCCCATAATAACAAAAGAGGTGCAAAGAGGCCGTGCCATATCAATGGGGATTTTTCACCTCTCACCACAGCTTCTATAGCTTACCTTTTTGATTCTGAACTTCCCCCATGATCCTTTTTTTCTAAGTCACTAAAATCTTCCCAACATAGGTCAGAAAAAAATGTGCAAATGATGAGAAATTTCACAGCCAGTTGGATCGTTCATTTTGTTACAGTTTTGGGGAAAAAATAGCCTTGTTTCACTGCTACACCGACCAGATTTCTACACAACAAGCAGTCAAGTTGCAACAGTGGGACCAATTCTGTCCAGAAAGTTGCCTCTTTGGTGCGATGAAGTAATTTACAACTATTGATCTAATAGTCAAACAGGGCATGTTAACCTGAAGAGCCTTGGAGGGAGTTTCTGGGAAAATGAAGGAGCCCTGGGGACCCTCTCATGAGCCTGAGTGCGACACAATAGACAGAGATGTAATCTAAAATGTTAGCAGTGGCCTGGGCCCTTTTAAAAACTCTGTGCTGTGCTGTAGCACTGCCACAGTCTCTGTATCTTCTCATGCAGCTGAAGTTTTATGGGAAAAGTGTGGCACTTTTAGTGCCTTGAAATCTGTGATTAGTTTATACTAACTATCACTGTAAATTGGTCTTTAACTGTGCTATGAATTTCACGATGCGGATATTGCAACACTTTTTACACAGGTTAATCAATTCAAACAAGCATTTTTAAAGAACTGGAAATAGCATCATCTGTATTTAAGTGGAGAAAAACACTCAAAATTGTCACAGAAAGGGAAATTAAGGCTCAATATTAAAACTGAAGAAACCTTATCAACACTTAAATCAGGAAATATGCAGAGTTCCTGCAGATCCATAAAAAGTTTTTAATTGTTTTTTTAATTAAAGGCCTTAAATGCTCTTAGAAAGCCTATTTTTTTCCTCAGAGGGGTTTAGGCTTTGGATGGCACTTTACTTAAGATCTTTGCTCAGTTTACATCTGTAGTGATACAGCTTTATGATTGACTGCTATGTGCGGTGAGGTTTGTAAATGAGGTGTGATATTCTAGAATGCCATTATTAGATTTTAGCATTATATTACGGAACAGTCACTAGTGTTTCCACCAGAATTTCCCATCTTTGGAGGAGATCTTCTTTGAATTGTGTTAAATATTGTTGTCACATTTTTGAAAGATGGGTCCTTTGGGTACAGACATCTTCAGATATATTTTTTTTGATTATCTGACATTTTGGAAACAATACATCATTGTTTGGATTTTTTATTTGCTTTTCATTCAAGATCATTTCAAAAGATTTAATATGCCAAACCTGTGTTGGTTTCCATTTGATCTGCATGAAAAGTATGTAGGAAATTGAAGTTCAACCAATCATGAATAGAAGTAAATTTAACTTAACTGTGTAAAGTGATTCTGAACTCCCAAGGTGTTTTGATGCATATTCCTAGTATGTTTTGGCCTCATACAAATAACACTTTTTTCTCTAAAATCTCTCATATGAAAAGTATTCAGTTATTGTCCATTCTCTGCTTGGATCCAGTCTTACACCTCCTGTGAATGTGTATTGTGTGTGTGTGTTTGTAATGTAGCCCCTGTGCCATGCTGTCTATCGGGGTAGCCCTGGGCTCCCCCAGGTGTAGTCCAGATGAAGCAATGAGCCACGGCTGTGCCCTCTGCTTGTCCATTTTGCTCCCCAGGAGCAGCAAGCTTTAAACTAACTCTTCAGCCTGTGACCTCCTCTACCTCTTCGTCTTGTGTGGCCTGACGGGGCAGGAGACAACACCCCTAGCCCAGGAGAAAGGTCCCAGACTAACTTCAGTCCCCTCTGTCCATCTCCTTCATGGCCTTTGCTGCACACCGCACCCACCTGCTCTCCCCTCCTCCAGATTAAGTTTGAGTAAGCTGAAACATGTTCAAGTTCATGTTCAGAGAGGAGATCAATAGTGATTCATTGGCTGAGCTCATAGCGCTGATTTAGTTAAAATAGAATAACTGTCAAAGATGAAGGAGTTTTGTTCAATAGGGCAGGCAAAGGGGGTGTCTCCAGCACTCCTCTTTTCCTCTATCTTTCTCTCGCCAGCCAGCACTCCCACCCCCCCGTGCTTTATGGTGATTGGTCAGTTGACGGGTCAGTTGTTTCCTCTGAGGTTGCTCCTGGGTTGAATGAAAATTGTAGCCTGCTTCCGCAAACAAGAAGGAAAACAGCCATTTTATGCAGTAAATAGACTTTTTTTTTGACACTGGAACACAGGACACACATAAAAGTGGTATGATTATTTTTTTTCCTTACATATTTTGTGATGCAACCCCGTGTCTCAGTAAATCACAAAGATGAAAAAAATCAGGCAGTTTCAATTTTATTTATTTGCTCTCTCACCAGGGGTGTATCCCTCCAACTTTCTCTGCAGCAGTTGCAGATGTTATCTTGCATGTGTTTTCTATTTAACATGTGCAAGTTAGAGACCTGGGAAGAACCAGTGGCGCAACAGGGCTTTCTCTATTATTGCCTTCTGATTATTTCTCCCTCCATTTCTTTTTTTCCTTCAATTGGAAAAATAACATTCATCTTTTCCTTTGACCTGAAAGATCATGCCAGAAAGTATGCCTTTGAAAAGTAAAACAAAAAATCCACTTTTAAATAAGATCAATTGTAAACAAACCCAGGGCAACCCTTTGAAAGGCCCCGCCAAGAGATTTACCTTGCCCTGTGGCAAATAATATTTCTTGAACTGGGTTTAAATTTGAAGTGTCTTGGGTTTATAACAACGTGGAACAAAAGAAAGCCAGTCTCTGAACAGCAAATATTATCTGCTGGTTGGGCAAGATGTCAAGATTGCCTTTTTGTTGTCTCAAATACAGGGGGAAGATCTGGTGTCCGGCAAATCCCAGAATAAACCTCAGAGTAGAGCCCTATTTACTTGAATTTAGCAGATTCACCATGAAAACACATCTGCATGCACATTTTGAGATAAAGCTTGTTTGTTTTGTTTTTTTAAGCGCATGTTCACCTTTAAGATACCTTTGAGTGTTGACTTTTATATGCCCTTGCTTTTGTATTAGATGCTTAATTCTTTGCTCATATGATACTTTGTTTTTACAGATTTTAAGTGTTGGCAAAATGTGTTATTTGTAGAAATTGACATAAAAATTCACACTTACTTTTGAAGCTGTCTGATGATTATGAATATTATTATGATTACTGATAGAAAAGATCCAGAGCAGCTCCCTTGTTATACCTCGCAGAATGATACACACTATTTTCTTTTTTCTTGGTGATAATAGGAAACCAAGTAATGACCCTTTCCCTGGAACAGCTTTATATTGAGCCATGATGAAAGCACATATGATTTTTTTTATATATCTGGGCCTGGTGTGACATCCATTACTCCTTAATTTCCTGCAACCCCCCTCCTCCTCTCTCATTCACCCCCAAAATCCTGGACTCTAAAAATACAACACACTACCTCTGCACACACATATTTTCTTGTCTTTATTCTGCTGCCTGCAACACATTTATCTATTGTTTATTTATGTTATTTAAAAGAGAGGACACAGAAGAGAGGAATGGCCAGGTAATCATAACCCAAAGCTGCTGCTGCACCCCTGAGCCACTTTTCTTTTAATTGGATGCAGCTTGTACGTGAACTTCAGTAGCCGTACAGAGGGGAGGAACAGTGCTGTCTGTAAGTTGGTTTCCTTTGTAGTGAGCCCATGTCAGAGCCAAATAAACCCAGTACTGCTCACCGACAGGGCAACCTTTTTCCCTGCAACCCTTGCAAGAGAGCCTCCTCTGTCATCTGATGTTCTCCGCTACTTAAAACAGAGTAAGGGTTGGAGGGGGGGCAGGAGAAAAAAGAGACAGAGAGAGGAGCCACAGCCCCGCTATCATCATTTTATTTTTGATTCCCCCCCTCCACCCCCCCATCCCATTCTTTAATCCCTCTGATGAAGTCTGGACAGGCAGAGGCATGCTCTCGCAGACAGCAATTTCGCCGCACCATATGTGCCTCACACATCGGATGGCAGGGAGAAGAGGGGTCTGTCGGGAGCACAGCCAGGAGCGAGGAAGGAGGGAGAGGAGGGAGGAAAAAAAAAACATGACTTGAAATTCAGAATGGGCTGCAGCCGAGGTGCGCCGATACCCTAAGATGCTTCATCTGCGGCGTCTGCCTTAACGCCACATCAGCAAGGTGTCCATCACGAATTTTACTGTTGCAAAAATAAACAACGCACCCTGTAAATCAGCTGGACCTGTTCTGTATATTAACACTTATGCAGGTAAACAAATGAGCCAGGTACTCACACAAAAGGAGCCAGGTAGCCCACACAAAATGGTGGTACGCTGCGCACTGCTTGGCCCCTCCCTGCACTAAGGATGCGGTGCCGACACCCTGATCATGTGATTAGAGAGGATGGAGAATAGCTACAGGACGACTGTGGTTGCCGTCAGACTTCCTCATTTTTTTTCGGTGACCCAGAGGAGATGCTCAAAAATAAAGAAGACATGGAAACTGTTAAAAGACCAAAGAAAAAAAATCCTTACAATGACAGATATTGCAATAAAGGGATTGTTAGCATAACATTTTGGATTTTGGGGCTATTGATTACATGTTAACACTTGGTGTATTAATGGGTCTTTTAGCATTGATTTGATTTAACAGTTCAAACATGATTTACTTGTGTCACTGTTAAGAGCTCAGTGGTGCTTGTCACTAAAGGGTACATAAAGGGGAATGGGTGGAGGCTACAGTAATTATATTTGGGTCAATACACCTTGCCCAGTTACACACAAGGAGGGATCCATAGCCCTGCTTGTTCGTTGATCTGTTTGCATTTTCAGCAGCCTTCGTGCTGACCAAGCAGCTTGCTCCTTAAATCTCACACTTGCCTTCCTATATACATAATATATCCATCCCATATCCTCCCCAACCTGTTTACTCCCGCCGTGAAATATGTGTAGACCTCAGGAGGGGATGCACTTCATTCCTTCTTCTCTCCCAGAGTAGAAGAAGAGGGGAGGGTGCTAGTGACTGTGGGGTGGGGATGGGGTGTTGTGGGCAGAAGGTTACACTTAAGCTCTGATTGGGTGGTATGTAATTAAGGCTGCATTTGGCAGCTTTCAATTTTAGGTGAGAACTGAAGGGGAATTAGAGTGACTGTGTCTATTACGAAGCTCACCTCAGAGCTCTGGAGCATGTATCAGTCGTCTGAAACTCAGTTCCCTTCACACAGATTGCTCCACAACGGGCTGGCTGGGCTCATTGGCACTAGGGTGAACCAAATTAGAATGTTGCCAATAACTGATAAACATTTTCCAAACTCATTCAAGCCCATACTGTTAACAGTACTGACATATAAATTTGATTTCCAGTTCAGATGCTTTTTTAATGCTTTAACCAGTACTGTGTGGACTGAGCTCAGTAGATCCCAAATACAACAGGTGACTCTTTTTGTAAGAAGTAACTGCTTAAAAACCAAATTTAATTCTCACTAAATGACAGATCTGCAGGTAGATTCTGTAGGTTCAGACGTAAAACTCCCGTTATTACAAAATGATGAGTAAGATATAGATACTTTATTGATAATAAATAATGTTAAGCTGAGGTTAGTCAGTTTGATCTGTTTTGAAATATTCACATCTTGAGCTTATTTAAGTTATATCTACAGTTGTGATATCAGCTGATGATATTAATGGAAACTTTCACATCAATGCATATGATAAGCTTTTTTAGCTACTGTCTCCCAATACTGTAACTGTTTTTTAACATACTTCAATATGCAATCACTTCTGATCTCTTTCATCTCTCGCTGGCATCATTTAAGAGGACACTAAAGGGTCTATTTTAAGTTATCCTGGCTTCATGTCTGTTTGTCTATTTCCAATTGCAGTTATTATGTATTTGCATCTTTTTTTGTAGCTCTTTTAATTATTTATTCCTGTTTATTATTTTAAGGACATAGCTAATGTGTCTGTTAGGGGTGGGGACTATCGGCTCCTCCTCTATCTTAATGTGGCCTGCAAGGCGATTTCGATTTCTTATTGTATATCAGAAAAAAAAGACTGTCAAGGAGTAAGTGAGCCCAAGATGTCATCACCACAAATTAAAATATGGCTTCTTTCTGCATAATCTTGAATTAGTCAATTTTTAAAATTTGCTTTATTTGTTTCTAAAACTCTTTAATAAATCATTAATAAAGAAATGTAAAAAATGTAGGTGGACCAGGCTTAAGATATACAAAATTTACAGCATTACAAAGGATCATAAATTGATATTTTCTTTTTGCCATATTATTTTGTCATGCACAATGTGTTCTGTTGATAGCTTTGTTTCTTTTTTCAGGGTAAGATATACACTCTCTGTTATTGATGAAAGAAAGATGCAAAGACTGAGGAATGCTCTATATTGTCAGTATGACTTCATCAACAGTTAGTTGCAAATGGTTACTGGTGTTAGAAGATGTGAACATTCCTATCAATACTTACTGCCAATATGACATCTTCATTAATCAGCATTTAGTCTGTGGAAGTTCTGCATAGCTGTGATAGAGCTGGAAGATTTATTTTCCTAATTTATAGGCTCCATAAAGAGGGCCTGTTGTCTGTTAGCAAGTTTTGTATCATTCTTAAAAAGGGAGGCTTCATTTAATTGCAAACATCAGTATTTGTATTTGCTAGGATGATTTTGGAAATATCAAACATTGATGACAAACCTAAAATCTTGCAAACATAAAATTCATCTAATTCAAACAAAAGTTGCCCCCTCCTTGTTTTGCATCATATGTGATTCATTACACATTCTTGTTAGCACAAAATCCCTTATTACTCAAAACACTCAAAAACCTTTAATCACATTTTTTGGAGATGTCTAATCAAAAACTATTAGCTCACTTACAAGAAGAGGAAAGGGGCACACATCCTCTGCTGTTTCCAACCAAGATGCTGCAGTGAAACATTCCTTTCACTGACACATCAGTATCATTGCATCCATGCGGTGTTGGACAGTGGCTCCAGCGAGCCGTCTTAAATGTATTTTAAATGGCAATAATAAGGCCTGCTGAGTGATGGATGCCATCAGCGTACAGCGTATACCTATGCAGCCCTCGGGCCCAGCAGGTGTAGATCAGCGGCACATTAGACAGACAGGGCGAAATGTGGCACACATGTGGCGATGTCTGCGAGAGGAGACATCTATCAGCCGTCCCTCAGTTCGTACTGTAGCTCCTGGAAGTGTAGTAAGAGCTCAGTAAGGAAGGATCTGTTTAATGCTCTTTATTTGCTGCAGGGGAAACTGAGACATCCTAGGGTATTGATCCAACTATTGACATCATTTGATGGTTCCTTTCATGCGTCTTGTTCAGCTGCCAAGTAGAGAGTGAGAGTGTACCGGGTGATCTCTGTGTCATCAGGGCAGCGTGATGTTTAATGTACAATGCATATTCAAAGCAGCCTGCTCATGTTCAAAGGTTACCACACCCTGACCCTGAACAGCTTGGCCTCAGCCTCAGTTAACCTCCCAGGAGCAGGACTAAAGTTTTAGCCTTTTTTCTATCATTTCAAACTACCACAGTTTTTTCTGTATCTGAGAAAGTGATTGAAAATAGGATAAAAACAGCTTTTAAAAGTGCTGAACAGAAAATTATAACAATGTGTCTGCTATTTTTTTGAGTGGCCTAGAAAAATGCTACTTTATGAATTCTTAATTTCTACATTATATACATTTATACATATGAACATTGTAGTTTTAGAGACTGTTCTTGTGTCCACTCAGCATTTAGGTTTTGTGTAGGCTGCCCTTGACTTTGAACCGTTCCCAGGCTCTCAAGGGCCATGAGGAGTCTCAGAGGGGACAGCTTTGTGTGACGCACACAGAGCAGATGTTCCTCTGCTTTTGTTGTGGCCCTGTTTGGGATGCCGTCTCTGTCCAGACGTGACCATTGACCCCTTAGGTTGATTAGCATGCTCTAGCAGTAGAGGTCAAAAACCCCAGATCTCAAAAGTTCAGGACTGCTTTAGAAGCGGGGTGATGTTTAACAGTTTAAAATAAATAAAGTGATTGTTTTCATTGCTGAGTGCAAAGTATTGTGTCATAAAGTCTTGCATGTTCGTATAGTGTATACAGCTATTCCTTTTAATTTACTGTATATTTATGTATTTTTAAATTTAATTTAAGTCAAATAGATACATGTTATATATTAATATTATCATACTGGGGGAGAGAAAAGGAGGAAAATAAAATGAATGAGTAAATATTAATTTTTATGGTCACATACAGTATTCCATACAAGGCTTATTCCTTATACCAGTAAAGGACTTTTATATTCAGTCAAATTGCTTCAAATCCCGGCTAAGATAATGATGATAATATTGTTTTAAGATGTTAAGTTGCATTTGTTTTTTCATCTCTTTATTAGTTTGAATTCCCTGATATTTTTCCCTCTACAATAAGCTGTCATACTTGACTCTATAAAATGATTTAAAAAATAAAAAAATATTTTTTGTCATTTGAGGACCACCAACCATAAGCAGTATTCTGAATGCACCACCCTCTTTTGACATATGTAACTTCGGCATCAAGTTTCATTGCCACAACAGATTGTTTTGACATGAGACATTGTTTGTGTGCGCTGCTCTGGCTGTATGCAGGATTTGGAGGACTCCTACGTGTCAGGGCGGAATAAAAACAGCAGAGAGAGGCTGAACAGGGAATATATTACGCTGGTCTTAAATAGTCAGGTCATAAATTTACAGTGGCATCTGTATCTCTAAGACGGGGGTCCTCTCCTCTGCCTTCTCGCTCCTCTCACTGTATTATCGTACTGTATTGCGAGCTGTTGTGAAGCTGTTCCCCACTGACCACCTCCAGGCCCCGGGGCTTTCTGTGGGGAATGAGCTACTCGCTGACCACTTCAATAGCATTCAATCATGGGTTATCATTTGCAATTCTTGTAACTATGTTCAGACTTTATAATGTGACAGGCTCTGACAGAATCCAGATGATTGGAATAGAAGTTAAACCAAAATTTTCCCGCAATGGATCATTTGTGACGAGGTATAATGCTGCTACCGAGAGGAGGGGAATACTTTCAGAATATTGATTTCTGGTAAATCAGGAAAGTTAACTTTTCTCGAGCTTATCAAACTAAATGCTTTAAAAAAGTGTAAGTGACCTTGTCAGCATGGCTGACAGAAAGATTTGATGGCATGGGTATGAATTTGAATGAATTAAAAGGAGATTTCAAAATAGTGTTTGTGGATTTTTGTAAATATTTTAATGTTCAAGTTTTTATTTCATTTGAATGAAGAAGAACTTTTCAAAAAGTATAACAACGTCAATTAACCTATTAATACACAAACAACTAATTTCCACAAGTAGTTGCAACTGATTTGGGAATCAATCAATCAAACTTACAAAGTTATTTACATTACAGCATTACAGGGGTCCAGGCATAGGGATGAGTGCAAAATTCATGGGAGAGTGGAAGCCTGCTCTGACCACATTAGACTAAACATATCTGGAATCCTACATATTAACTTAAAAGGTTAAAACAGACACACTGGATAGTTACTTAAAAGATCTGTTGATACAACGCACCAAAACAGTATTTTCCACAAAGTGATGCAGTGGATGTGGGGTAATGAAATATTGTGTTTTGTATCAGGGTGTCTGTTGGGCTTTAAGAAGGATAAGATAATGATAATCAAATTAAGGTATCAAAAATATGGAGCTTATTGCCCATAATCATTTATATCCAGGAAGGTTAGGGCTTACGTTTTTCATAGTCTAGTTTCAAGTTTAAGTAAAACTTTAACTGATTTTTTTGTAATTGTTTTTTTTTTCTTTTTTTTACAAGTTTTTGTCACTTCTCAGTTGTTCATACTAAGAATAAAACAATTACCAGCTGCAGTTAGTTTTTATTTGAACATAATGTACTCCATATTAGACCATGTGTTCAGCCAAAACTCATTTTTTCTGTTTTTTCTGTTTCTAATTATTTGTCAAAAAGAGTCACAAATTGGATGTTTGTTGTAATTGAACTGCAGCTTTATATTTAGAATAAAACACAATTTAAAAATGCAAGAGCTCATGAAGGGAGCTGTATTTTTAATGCAACAAATTTATTTGCTGTTGTAAACTACTATATGTCTGTTTGGTTTCTGCTAACTGATATGTTTATGTAATCAGTAAGAAATTCAAGAGTCATTGAGATCTTAAGTTGTATGGCAAGGGTCTTGAAAAAGTTCTAATTAAGTGTCAAATTTAGCTTCTGATTTTATGCAAATGACCTGTATATTGATATTTAATATGTTTTTTTAGTTGGAATTCATTCCTCCCATTCTCCAGTTTATACGCCTATACACACCTGCACCTCCCGTCCTTAAATCTGCACAGATCCCCAGTAGCTGTTTTTTGAGTTTATAGCTGTTTTGACAATGTTAATCAGCACAAATATTACAGTAATGCTCAATAACTGTTGCATTGAATTTCCAAATATTTTATATTCTGTAGGATTGTTAGATATCGTAAAATTCCTCCTAAGTGAAGGGTACCGAATAACAGCTAAAGCAAGGAGCTGTGGAGAAATATTGATATCAAAATGATGTCAGAAGAGACCTGAAATGTGAATATAATATTATGTACATACATATGTGGCTGTAAATTTACCTAGGTGTACCACTAGAGTATTGTGTATGAGTCAGAAACACTATTAGTTTATGAGTGGACATTTATGTCAGGAAATATTATGAATAGGTTACCTTGTCAATCGCATGTGGGACAACATTTTTCTACATTTTTGATGTCAGTGCATCACAATCTTTAGTGAGTTTCAGTCCTCGAGGTCCCAGTTTTTATAGCCGAAAGTATGTAAGGTTGGGAACTGTTCGCTAAACTATAATATGGCGTTAGGGTAAGCAATTTCACACCAAAGAAGTCATTGCAGCTTTATACTTACACTGCTGCGCTGCAAAATCAGTGTAATCTCCTTCACTTTACATCCTTATTCCCATAATAAGTCATATCACTTTGTTTTAAGGCCTAAATGTTGACTGATCAGCTGTAAGAATTTTTAAAGCTTCCATCAGGTAAAGATGACAACACAGTGAAAGGCTCTGATGCTTTGTCTCGCTGATATGCGTCTACTCTGTGGAGACACATGCTGATCAGGCTCTGCTTGATTTGACCTCAGCCACATTGTTGACTCGCTGAAGGTAATGGAAAGCATCTCATTGTGTTGTCTGAGCGGCGGTGATTACTGCTTTCCCTATGAAACTTTCTCTCCAGGATCAAAGACTCTCTCATGCATTAATAAAGGCTGTTTTGTGCGACTCTTATTAGCTGTAATGTGCCTGTCTGGTAATTCATGTCATGATGGCACTGAGCGTCAGTTGTAGGCGGAAGAATGAAAGAACACAGACAGTGTTGTATTTCAATTTTGCTGCCTTTTGCAGGCACCCAGGCTAAATTTATATCGATCTAAATTTGATAATGATTCTATTAGCGATATTAAATTTGTATGTATTCAGAGGTTAGGTTACACATTGACACAGAAAAGGGGCAAAAGAAAACAAATTAGTGTCAAAGGGTGGATTGTGTTGCATGTAATAGGGAGTGGGGGGCGGGGGTGTTAGTAGTAGGTGGAGATCACCAGAACTGTCAGTGAAGTTGAAAAGAAGATGCTTTGTTTGTGCATGTGTGATTTCTGAATATCTGTATCTCAGTTGCTTGTCAGTAATGCAGATTTAAGCAGTCAAAAATACTTATAGGAAGTTTACTAGGCTTTTGGGCAGCTTTTATTTTATTTTTTTTTAAATATTGTACAAAAAGGTTTTCAGTTTATTCTTCTTTGTATCTCCAAGTCTCCACTTGTTGTAAACTCTTGGTATGGATTTATTTTGGTGACTCTGATCATCCATGCATTTTATCTGGTTAGTTTTATTTTTTCATCCGTTTGTTTTTGTTTTCCATGACGTCATTATTGTGCTTTCAACGATCAAAGTTATCACTCATCAAGAATTTTTGACAGGATAAAAAGCAGATAACACTATTTGATAGGGTGTTTTAAGTATCTGTACTTATGATCTATTTCAGTAATATCAAGCAATTATAATAACTTTGTAGAGTTTACTCCAAATCCCAAGTCAGTTAATACATGCTCAGTTCTCATGGGGGGAAATGTTAACTAAATTAAGTCCAACGTGTGGTTAACAGCTTTAAAATTAGAATTGAACTAGAAGTGCCTCGAGAGCAAAAACCTCCACCAAGTTTTTTTTCCAAACTAGTTGGGCAATTGATTCTTGAAAATGTGAAAATCTTTTTTTAATTGTATTTTTTATAAAAACAAATATTTGAAAAATTCCTTAATCTGCATCTGGATTAGTATCACCATCAGAATCTAATCACAGCTCTCTTGTGCTATGACCAGTAAGCCCTGAAAATTTTTATTCAGATCCATTGATAAATCTAAGAATAATCAGTAACAGTGTGTAAACTTCCCAATCTTGCAGTGTTTACAAATCCTTTAAAATTATCTTAGTCCTGAAGTTTTTTTTGAATATGATCAGAATATTAGTTCTTTAATAAAGTAGTCTCCAAATACTGAATGACAGTGAAGGTGAAACAATCAGTAAAGGTCAGTGGCAAACCTTTAGCCTTTATCTCACCATTGTTTTGGTGATGAGGAAGTTCTTGTTCTTCACTTCCCAGTTAGCAGGATTAAAGACCCCCATGCATTAAAGTTCTAAAAAACAACCTTATATCTATAGATTTTCATTCTTGCAGTGGTATAGGGGGAAGGATTCTCCAATACTACACTTTGTACACATACATGAAGTGATGTTCTGACAAAGCCTTAGCTATATGAAGAGGTACGAAAGAAGACGACGTGCTTCATTTACCCTTCACAGGAAAATTCAATTCAGCCATGAAAAAATCGCCTCCGTGCAGATTTTGTGGTTAAGTACCTTCCTCAAGGACTCTGTGGAAGTGCCCACAAAGTCAGCTGTGACCTCTTCAGCTACCAAACCAACTTCCAAACATGGTTTAGTCACCCTTCTGTCCCCAACCGATCCCTCCTGACTGAGCTACTGCCCCCCACCCCCAGTATGAACTGTATGAATGTGACATGCTTTGGTTACTGAATAAGTGTCCAAGGGCCAAAAATATAATAACCTCTGCTGAGCAAGATAATTCAAGAAGTTCTTGACAGATTTTGATAAAATTTTCAGGGAATGTTGGTCATGGTACAGGGGAGAAGTTATCAGATGTTTGGGGTATCCAAATCCAGGTGCTGATCTAGGATTTTTTCACAGGACTTGTTAACATAAAGGAAGTTTTTCACATTTTCAATAATAACTTACCTAACCAGGTCAGAAATGCCTTGGCTGAGGTTTCTGCTCTTGGAGTCCTCCTATATCTCAGTTTTACTGGTGTTATTTTGAAATATAAACAGTGGAAATTATGAGGAGTGAGAACTGAAAAACCCTGTGCAGCAGCTCCACACAGTCATCATTGGTGACTCTCTTTTTAACCTCCTGTGCTGCTCATGTGATTGAAAGGTATCAAAACGAATGCCTTTTTGTTTTTAATGTCTTCCTCTGGTGTTAAAGTAACTGTACCAACATTTTCTAACAGGGTAGAATACCATAACAGATTTAAGTTAGCTAAAATAGCCATTTGCCCAATAAAACCTCTCCTGAGTCAGCAGCTAGAGGACATTGGGTCATACCACGTTACTTGCTCATGCCCCATGATGTCAAAAAGGGCAGATATTGTTCAAAGCAATGTTAAAGGGACACATTGGAGCATTAGGTGCAAGGTATTGGCATCTGCATTAATCTATTTGACGTTCTGTTCTATGTAGATTTAATTCCCCTCCACCACCAGAGGAAATAAAAAGAAATAAAGAATAAATAAGTACATTAAAGGAAGAAGACTTTTTTTCTCTCTCTTACATTAATATCATCATCATCTGTTTCATTAATATTTACATTAACCAAACAATGCTGTTTATATATGGTGTTGTCCCTTTGCTCCCTTTCTCAACTTCTTTTTTTTTTTGCAGAAGTAGTTCCTGTGCCAATGGTCTTGATTATCTTTTCTAGTTCATAAAAAAACAGAAGTCATTTCAGCTTGTTTTATAGCCTGTTAAAAAGTCCCCTCAGGAGCTTTAGCTGCATGTATTTACATGTTAGCATGTTTTCACACCCTGCTGCACATTAAGTGTCAAGGCCATTATGTTACATGTTATCAACACAGACCAATTATTGACACACTGGTCAGCCTGACTGCCAATACCTGTCTCCTGCTATCATGGCAAGACAGAGGTCATTATCAGAGGTCTGGGGCCACAAAGGGGACCTCAGGGACTCCACTATTCACCATTTCAACAGGCCCATACATGAGATGGGTCAGGTCAATGGAAACCCATCCCTTCCCTTCCAATACATACCCTGTCTTTCCTCTCTTGTCTGTCTCTGCCTCATCATGTTGCTTTTGTCTCAGTAGTGCTTTTGTCTCTTTGAAAGCAGTTACCTCCAAACCCTTTTTCTTTACTTTCTGGGGATGTTGTCTATCAGTAGATTTACAGCCGTATAGGTTATCAGCACTTGGAGCTTTCCCTGTGGCCTCTGCGGTTACAGTTGATCTGCAGAACTCACCCTCTGTATTTTCATTTCAGCCTGCAGCACGAGGCTGATAAATCTTTGAGTTTAAAAAAAAAGGAAAACAACGCTCATTTAGACTGCTTGCATATAGTCACGTCTCTCTAAGGTAATGGCTGTTGTATACTTAGCTGAATTAACATACGACATTTTACACAGTCTAAGGAAAAAATATAATTCATGCATAATTGATTGGCGGCATGATTGCCTGAGTTTACTGTCATTTTTCTGTGGTGAGACAAAGTCTTACCTGCGGCTGTTTAGCCTTAATGGACTTTGGGGATGTTTAATTCAGGGCTGTCCAGGATCAGAAATGGAGCTGCAAAACTCTCCCTCTCTTTTCTATAACATGTACTCCTCCCTCTGCCTAAATGAGTCTCATTTAGCATGCAAACCCATGGTCAGAGCTACTCTAATTGCCTGTCATTTTGATAAACTCCATCAACTTATTTAAATTTGTTTTGCCTCACTTTGCAGTTTGAGGTGCAGGTGAGGAGGGTGGCACTATTGGTTTCTACATGTACTATATTTGATGTGGGGATTGTATTTTTGGTTAGAAGGAGGTTTCATCACACCCTACAGGATTACAGAGTTCAAAATAAGTGAGTTTTTGACTGTCTTGGTGTGTAGAATAGTAATAAAAAATCCTATATAGTGCAAAAGTTACTGTTCCAATGCAGTGCTTAAGTAGGGAGAGCATGTATTTATTCTGATGCAATTTTACAAACCTAAGAATCTCATACTGCTCAATAAATGATGGATGGAAAACTTAGTCTAGAGGCATAAACAGAGTGATGGGAGCAAGTGTATTAATATTTTGTTCATAATCATGTGAAAACAGACCTTTATTATCACCTTAAAGCCGTCAACATGAGGATATGTAACCTTTTGGTATTCTGGGACTGGTAATAAGTTCAGCGTCACTGATCACTTATGTCTTATAAGATATGTTATTACACTTATTCAGAAATCTAATCACTTAGGATTTTACACTTGCCAAAATTGTAGTGCTCATAAAATAAACCACACCTTTTTTTTCATGCCCTTAAAGGAATACTCCGACGATTTTGGACCCACGCCCTTTCCCTATCATTGGCAAAGTGAGACAAGCTCAAAAATACCTTTTTTGTGTCTCTGCGTCCAGTGGCTGGCTCCCAGCTGTTAGCTTCGTAGGTAGCTTAGCTCAATGGCTGGAGGTCAATAGGAGTCAGAGCTGGACTGACGAAAGGGGACAAAATACTCCTTACAGTGGTCCAGGGGATGGCGTATTAGCACGTGAAGTAAATCCGAATGGTTATAAAACATTTTAAAAGACGTGTTTTCTTTTCAACCCGTTAAAATAACGTTTTGATACACACAGACCTGTACATGCGCAGTGCTCCGCGGAACAGCAGTAGCAGCCGGAAGAAGGCGACCCTCAGACGTAGCCATGTTTATGTAGCCTCGCAACAGCTGCAAGAGCCACGATGGATGAGGAAGTTGAACGAGAGTGTACTGACACAGGCATGATGTTTTTCCTTTCACCAAAAAAGTCACTGGTTTACAAAACTCACCGGGCTTTGTAAACTGTGCGCTGGTATATCCTTCCGCGGAGCACTGCGCATGCGCAGGTCTGTGTGTATCAGAACGTTATTTTAACGGGTTGAAAAGAAAACACGTCTTTTAAAATGTTTTATAACCATTCGGATTTACTTCACGTGCTAATACGTCATCCCCTGGACCACTGTAAGGAGTATTTTGTCCACTTTCGTCAGTCCGGCTCTGACTCCTGTTGACGTGCAGCGATTGAGCTAAGCTACCTATGAAGCTAACAGCTGGGAGCCAGCCACTGGAGGCAGAGACAGAAAAAAGGTATTTTTGAGCTTGTCTCACTTTGCCAATGATAGGGAAAGGGCAGACTTAAACAACTTAAAAAATATTTTTGACAAGCATTACTTTTAACTGGGACCAACGTTTTGTTGGAATCTGGGGCTTGACTTAAATAATAAATCCAAGCACTATTTCCTTTTTGCCATTAGCACTTTCATTGCTGCCAGATTGGTATGTTGTAGTTTGTAAGATTTTTCTTGTTAACGTATCATCTTTTTTGTTAAAGTTAGCAGCCAAGGGAAATCAGAAATTTCATATCCTCCCTAAAAAACTTTTGTTTATTCAAGATGTTAACATCTGGATACAATTTATATATATGTTGAAGAGTATTAATATATCATATACAAAATACATGTTTACTGTGTTTTGTAACAAATCTGTGGAAACGATAGAAGAGGGATCATTCTGAGATATTTTAGGCAAAGTTGACTAAACAGTCTTTTTTTTGCATAGGTGTGATAACCAATAGTTTTTCCTAAAGTCCAAGTAACATGCATATACAGGTACGAACCTCAAAAATTAACTATGAAGATAGACTCATAATATTGCCCAGAAAAATTATTTTAAAGCAGCTCTAAGTCAGTATTTCTCGAAATACAACCATTTAAGAAAATGTAAGAAAGAATAAGAACCTTTACTTAAGCATTTTCACAGACTTCAAAGACATAATTGCTAGTTTAGGTTTATGCCTTATTTCTAGTCACAAAAATACCTCCATTCACCTATCTAAGTAAGGCAAGTTTATCCACGCAGCACATTTTAGCAGCAAGGGAGAAAAAGAAACACGCCAGAGGAGAACATTTGTGAAGGTATTGAAATAATGGAACCTTCAAAAACCAAAAAATAAAAATAAACAACAATCAAATCAACAAAGAAAAGTCGGCTACAACAAAAGGTGTAATGAGATAAAACTTAATTCTTTATTTTAAGTCACATAGTCCGCATGAACATCTCATTTTAAGAAATAAACAAGAAAACCCATCTTGAATGAGATTTCCTCTTGATTACATAGTGCATCACATTTAATGATACTTGTGTAGGCTTTGCTTGCAGTAGAGGCAGAAAATATTAACATTATCTAGAACTTCAAAATGTATATTTGAAGATCTGCATTTTAGGATTGAGTAGACTGATGTTGGAGCAGATCATACAAAACTTAACTTAAACATTGGCAAATATTCAGCCTTCATTTAGCTTTATTTTTCCTTCATCCATTTTATATTCATTTTATAAACACAAGTTTCACTGCTAAATCTCTTCAGGTAAATAAAAGTTAAAGCTGATTTAAGCTTCCTTTCAATGCAATAAAGCAATTATTATTGAGTTATTGAACTATGTTTTTTAACATACATCACAACTTTTTGACTGACAATCTTGCTCAGTAAGATTTTTTTTAACCAAGTATTTTTTGTGGCATTAAACTGATTAAGTGTGACTACATTTTTCTAACATTTTTGCTCTGCATTTATACCTGATGTGTGTATCAACTGCCTTCTCCAGACACGTACCAGTATCAGAATATCCCTTTTCTTACTTTGAACTTGATGTTCAGATAGGCCATTAAGTCAAGTTGGTGTGTTTTATTAAGAGTCTCTGCAGACTCTTTAACCTTTATGAAGTTGATAAATAAGTCTTTGATAAAAAAAAAAGGTTAAAAAAAAGCAGTTTTTTGACATTCTTATTCATCAAAATATGTGTTGTAGACTTAATTTTTAAGCTTTATTTTAAATATTTTTTTTTACAGTTTTGTTTGGCAGTAGGGTGCTCATTTTGAAACATTTTTTTGCATGAACACAACACTACCTTTTTTTTTGTTCCCACTCAAAAAAACAAAACGGTGTAACTCAACAATGACAACACCTTATCGTAAATGAGACTAGACACTTTGGTATCAGCTAAATTATAACTTAGTCACTGATATAGCCTGTTATATATGCAGTGAGGTCTTTACATGTTTAAGAATGGTCTGGAAAGGACTCGTTATAAATGTTGAATTTAGATTTAGATCATTTGTACAATAGATAGAGCATAGTTTTGAATCTAGTGTGACATGGATGAACAAAAAAGACTAACATACATAAAGATATATATTATTTTTACTGCATATTTCAACTTATGCTATTTAGTAATGAACTGCTTAGTATCTATTATGTGTATAGGAGTATTGCTTATCAGTCCTGACATTGAAACAAAAATGCTTGACCTACTAAAGATCCATCCATCCATTACCTACACTGCTTACCCCTTTTGGGATCACATGGGGCTGGAGCCTATCCCAGCTGACATTGGGCAAAAGGCGGGGTACACCCTGAACCGGTCACCAGGTGATTGCAGGGACGCATGGAGAGATGGACAACCATTCACACTCACACCTAAGGGCAATATGGAATCACCAATCAACTGAATGAGATTATTTTTAGTCTGTGGGAAGAGCTGGAGTGCCCAGAGAGAACACATGCATCTAGAGGAAGAACATGCAGTTTAAAATACTTTTACCAAAACATGTGGGGCCAAAGTATGGAATGGGATCCCTTGTTTTTTTCTTGACAGGCCCTGTGGGGTGAATTGTGATTTGAATAGTAAGAACATTTTAGTCTAGTTATTATATAACTGCTTTATTGTTCCTAAAAATATATGTAGATCTTTGCCTTGTAACATGAGATCAGGATCTATCACTCACACTGTTGACAGTCACATGGAGGAAGCACATAATTTTAAGTGGCTGTGTTTGGGGCTGTTATGTCCATCTCTGGGTTTGACATGAATTTTATTGTACTCTCAAAGCAAAATTGTTTTAGAGTAAATCACTGTTGGTGTTGCTGTTATATCTGTAGAGATTTGGAAAAAAATAGACCACTTTGATAATCTTTGGATCAGGTTTTAAACTGTAGAGTGTTTGGTTTAGTCCTGGAGTTGCCAGTTGATAATCACTGCTCTAGATTTATGACTTTCAGTGTTTTGTTTTGTACATGCGCTGCACTTGTTCAGGTATTGATACTGGCCTGAAAATCTCTCTTTTGTGAAGATGGGTGGGTTAAAAAATAGACAACTGAAAAGACAGCCTTTGATGCTTTTAGAGTTTTGGTAGTGAGCAGTGGAGCAGTTTCACCATGGTGCTCACTCAAGACTGAAAAAGATAAACGTTACAAAGGACTGAAAACCTTGACCATTTCAACATCTTAGCACTTTCCGAGCAGCACCTCAGTCTGAGCTGACAACGGACCTTATGATGGCTCCGAATGAGGACGGACTAATAGCCATGTTCTTTATCCAGCCCTTTCGCAGCGGGACAGACGGGGTGAACAGAACACGGACTGTCCCCTTACCCGGCTGCCGCTTCATTATCCTTCTGTAACCATCCACATCAGCAGACACCTTCACTCCAGCCTGCTGGGCCCTGCCGCTGCTCCGGCCAGTCGCCCGAGACGAAAGGCAATGAACTCCAAAACATGCCGTTCATCTTCCAGATGGAGTGATTTACTGATTTAGCACAGGCTCTGTCCCCCAAGAGCTGCTGCACCCAATACAACTGTGGCTCCCTACTCTGCTGAATAAACATTTATATTCTTTAACTTGATGTTCTGATATTATGAAAATAGAAATCAAGTAGGCAAAATGCATTCGGAACATTCGGTGCACAAACGACCGATGGAGAAAATAGAGAAAAATGACACTGGGGGAGTACGGGAGAAAAAATGAATATATGTGGCTGGACTGCCGTACTCAGAGGGGATTTGAAAACCGTATTGGGCAGGTATGGGTGAAGATTGGGTGGGGGGGGGGCTTGCTCCTTTTCTTGCTGAGCTGTACCAAAATAGGGGAAGGGGCACGGTTATTTTTATTTCCTTTTTTTTAATTACCCTCCATGTTGGAGAGTTTTTCAGGGGCTGGATTTCACTTTGGTAATTTTCTCATCACTCAGAGGCAGCCACCTGTCCTCTCCCAAGATCCCCTTCCTTTGTCTCTTAAATAATAAGCCTACATCCGCATACAAAATAAGGAGAAGGAAAATGACCAGGGAGGGAAAGACGACGCAAAGGGAGAAAGGAGATGAAAAAACTGGGAGAGGGAAATAATAAAAAAAAAACAGCCGCAGAAGAAGAATAAGAGGAAGACAGGGGGATGGGGGTACGAAAAAGATGAGAGAGGTGACCTTTTTTCCTTGCAGGCTTCGCATCTGGTCATCAGTAAGCAGCCATGTTTGAGAGGGAAGCCATTTTCTCGTTCGGCTCATTACCGTGTTTTATATTCAGCTGTGTGGGGAGGCGCTGGTCACTGTTGAAGCCTGCAGTCATGTCAGGCGTCAGATGGAGGCTGTGTATTATGTCGTGTGTGTAGGGTGGGAGGGGGTCTGTGAAGGGGAGCCAGGGGCACTCAGGATTAGACAGAGAGACCCCCAGGTTGGAGGCCAGAGCTCAAGTTCATCACGGCAGACAATGGAAAGCTCTTCAGAAAGCAATTGGGCTCTCGGTTATATCAGCTACACAGCTACAGACTGCCGCCATCACTGCTACACCAGAGCATGGCAGTATGTCAAGTTCCTGAGACATATTTATATTTTATTAATAAAGATATACAGTAAGACTTACATAGATGTTTGTTTAAAATGAAAGCGATGATACTGCTCTGCATTGTTGACAGTTAAAGAAAAGACAAAACAGTAATGTGCTTTTTGGACTCAAGATAGTCCATTAAACATGTTGAGGCTGATGTGGGATTATTAGTTAATATTTTTATTTTATTTTTTGGGTGGCTATATATTATTCATAAAAATTAAATGATGTTGATACTTATTTGATACCACAGCAGCAAAAATGAAAGTTCTAGTCACTCAGTCATCATTTTAAGTACTTAAAAAATGTACGCTTCACAGACCATCTAAATTTAGGTTTCCTGCAGATCCTTATAAGACCAAAATATCTTAAAGTTGATTTTTCACTTTCAAGTGCATAGAAAGTCTTTAAACATGTTCATTCTTATTCGTGAGAGTTCTCAAACCTTAGATGGCTCACTAATCAATATCATCTGTCAAATTTACATTGGGATGTTTAAATGCTTCTTTAAGAAACCCCCATACACACACAAATCTTGGCCATGTGACACTTGTTCAACTTCAATGTCTATGTGCACACTCTGTGTGACTTTGAAATCTCTCTTGTAAATGGAATCTTATGTCCTATTGATGAGATTAATATTCAGCACTCTGGCTTGTTATGTTTTTTGTACAATGACGACTTCAATCTGATAAATTAATAATCAAGTGCATAATAAAAAACACTTAATGTTTCACGGTTAATGTATCTCAGTTCATAAAAAGTCTTGACATTAGTTTAAACAATACAAGGAAGCTGCAAACTGTACAAAAAGTTTAGCAGCATTTTGCAAATCGGATTGATACTTTTCCCACAATTTCAATGTTTTTTAGCAGTTTAGACATTTTTGTGTCTCCTTTGACAAACAGCAGGCCTGACAATCATTCATTACCTTTATTGTTACTACGAATCATAAGAATAAAGGAACTCATATTACTTTGAAACGCCTGATATTCTCTTTATAGAAAATGTTGGCAACCTAAATATACGTAAATGATGCCTGTGTTTGTACTAATTGAGAGTGTGTAGGATTTTTGCAAAATTTTTGACATGTAAAAAAATGTCCAATATCATGCACCTCCAGCCGTTACTTTTACTGCCTTGGTATCAAACACATATCGGTATTATTTGGTTTGATTTTTCTATTCCTTCAATGTTAGAAATGTTATTTTTAGACCAACATTTAACATGTCTGATTAGAAAACATGTGACGATAGCTACAGTGTGTCATTGGGTTGTTCTTTTGGCAGAGTGGTAGGCAACCAGGCATGTCCGATATACAGGATCCTGCCAGCCCGGGTTTGAATGTGGCCAGTCCTACTCTCTCTCATCCTCTATCACAAGCCTATCCACTGTCTTTCTCTTTCCTATCAATAAAGGTGCATTGTTCCATTTCCCCCAACCCTGTGTCCCTCTAACTTTTGCAAATCGTCTCCTCATGCTGCATAGAACCATGTAAAAATGACCATGTTCTGTTTATTTCAGATTATTTGTTGTGTGAGAGTGCAGAAGCACACAGAGGGGCAGTCCATCTGGGCATGCGTGAGGGGTCAGCCACCATTCTTCCTCTCCCCCGTCCTTCTCCTCCTCCTCCCTCTCCTCTTTACACCCCTGTCACCAGGACAGCTGCTCCCCCAGCGTAGCGACCATTGTGACGCTCCACACTAACAGGGGTTTTAGCCACTGGTAGTGTGAAATTAAACAGCCACCTCATCCCTTGATGATAAGTGGCATCCTGTCTTCATGCTGCGGCTATCTCCTGTCACACAGCACAAGGTCACGCTTTCAAGGGTGAATTAGAGTTCACTATTGTGAAAAAAAATGAAGGAGAGATGGTTCAAACTACCATGTTCGGACTTTATTTTATTATTATTATTTTTTAGATTCTTTATGGGCATGAATTTTACACTACATCTCTTCTGCCACACTGCACCCTTGTCCTCCTTTTTTGCCTTACGTTCTTGCATGTGAACTCCCTATAATGGAAATATAATATTCAGTGTATTTGATGCACAAGTGATAAGTACATGATAATTGCATATTATTCAGAGACCTGCAATCACAAAAGGTAGACTTCAAAAGAGAGAGAGAGAGCCATAGTAGTAATGAAAAGACCCCTTTTCTTCACTGTGCAAATTATCTTTTTGAAATGAATAGTTAATATTTCAGTATTGCTATATATTTTTAATTTCACCCTTTGCATTTTTGCAAATATAATGTATCCTTCCACATTCATTTGACTGCGCCGCCTTGATGAGTACTTCAAATGTGAATTAAAGCACTCCATTTTAAGAGGGAAAATGAGTAATAATTCAGAGATATTAATAATACATAATAATGCTATTCAGGAAAATTGAAAGTTAAAAAACACAAGAATGGAGGAAGTATTAACTCTTTGATTGTTTGTTGGTACTTTATGGTTGCAAGTGTTGATTATGAAGAACACAAAGACATACGAATAGTAAACGTGTTACAGGTCAGATGAAGACGTGAGGATGAGGAGGCTGTGTGACAGTTATGTTATAAAGACCCCTTCAACAGTCACATTGTTAAAACATTAATATTAATTGTCTTTCTGGGTTATGTTTCAAGTCTCTGTCTCTTGCGACTTAGCACAAGATGCTGCAGGGACACGGAGGAGTTGTGTGGTGGTGTGAAGGGTTGGTGGTGGTGAAAGAAGTAGGTGGATGGGAAGAAGAGGAGGGGGTGTTGGGGGTGGTAGAGGTGACTCTTTATCACTTTTCTTTCCCCTGTCTCATAAGATATCACTTTCTCCTCTTTTCACTTACTCCCTCACATTTAAGATGGTTAAGCAAAGGAAATGAAAATCCCTTTTTTTCTCACCAAGGCTTTTAAAAATAATATTAGAAAGTCTCATGATTATGATAGTATTAAAATGATTGAGATGGACTCTTTAATGCCAATGGAGTAATTTTGCAGTTCTGCTTAAGCCCTAATAGCAGTGATAGAACGGCCCGGCTGGGCCCTGGGCCACATCATTTCCTTTGGTAGGTGCAGTTGATGGGCATCCTGTGGCTGAAGACCAAGCCGATAACTGCATGACAATGGATTAGACTTCTGTAGAGTTAAGTTTAATGTGGCCTGATTATGTATGTTTTTTTAATCAGACCTGATATTTTTATAGAGATGCACAGTATTCGATATTTACAGATGAATCCAAGACAGACATCTTCAAACTCATTTCAGCTGTTAAAAAGTAGCTGTTAAATATCAATGTTTACAATCTTTCTCAGTTCATGAATTGACCATGGGATCTGTGGAGCTGAAAGTAATTAGTGGTTTTTAGGGCCTTAAACATTCAATTCAAAATTAATTCTCCTAACTAAAGAAGTTAGCTGGTTGAATTCTTACTATCAGTTTAAAAACTAAACACTGAAGATTAAAAAAAGACATCACTTTTTGCTGAGGTTGGTCTGTTGATTTTTGGGTTAAACTCTGAGCTGTTTTCTGTCAGTCCCAAAATAATACAGATTACTTAATTAAGACTATTTTTGATGTTAGTTTTCATCTCTCAATTCACACATAATCTGATTTTTAGATTACAGATTTGAGACATTTTACGGTTAGCCAGTGAAGTTCAAACATGAGTCTGTACGTAAAGAAATTAGAAATGAGCATTAACGCTTGTAGTATGAGGGTCATAAATATACATATGGAAAGCTTTACCTTCAGAGTTTAAATTGAATCCAGACTGGAGTCATTTTGAATTCAGCCCAACTTTTTTTTAAAGGTGAATCAGTCTTGAAATCTTGTTTGCTCTTCTAGTTTTATTGCTTGATACTATGCAGTCTGTATTCTTTTTTGTTCTAACAGTTGAACTTATTTGCTGCATTTTCTTTTGTTTGTTATTCAGTTTTATGAGTTTTCACGGTCATGGCAGCCTTAGTTGGTTAACTTAACAATCCAATCAGATGTTAAATTTTGGCACACATACTATAACTCCTCTGTTTCAGCTATGCTTGCTCAAGACAAGTTGAATTACTATTCTTTTTGAACTGGTCCGAACCAGGCCCCTCTGGAGATGGGGATGTGGCTTTCAAGAGCTGTGCACTAATGTTTACTGTGGCTGCAAAGCTATGCTTAAACATCCCTCACTGGAGCTGTCTCTGGGCTCAGCACAGACCTAAGTGAACAGGTTTTTTCTTCTGAGGGACATTACTATAATGACTCCAGAGGTGGACATTTGAGAACATAGCTTTTGAGCACTGCTTTTCTTAAACTTGGAGTGAGCAACAAAGGGAGAAGAGGGCTTTTTTTCTTCATATTTGGAGTGTTTGCAGAGGCTATGGGTACATATTTTGTGTAAAACATACTAAAACATAAAACCTTACACACTCAAATTAACCAAACATTGTTTTGGAAGAGATTTTCTTTCTTATTCTTATTTTAAGCATTTATGAGTGGCATCAAATCCAAAGTTTATTTCCACCATTGGCTATCAGCCCTCATCCTGCTGGTTTTTGCTGCTCATTTGTGTTTCTGTTGTGTTGGTCTGTTTCTGCTGCTGAGGGAGAGGCCTATAGTGCTGACAGAGTCTTGGGGTCCACTCTGCAGTCATGACTCCGGCCAAGGCTACTTGCCCCCACGGGTGCACAATTGCAGCAGCCTGTTGACCATAGGAGTGTGTCAACTCCAGCTTACACAGTCACTTCCAACAACCCTCCCTCCTTCTGACTCTGAGTCTGAGACCAGGCCAATCTCTGTCAAATGGTTTGACCACTCCTGTTTTCCAGGCTTCTTTCCTCTTATAACAGCAAGCACTTCTTGTACTGATTTGGAATATAAGATTTAATGATGCAGACTCAAACATGTCCTGTTGTATGTTACTTAGCATTAAGTTGTTTATCCTAAGCATTTAGAAATCAAAATAAATCAATCAAATCAATCAAGGATGTTACTTAAGTTTTGTTGTTTTACACTCGCACTTCTCCATCACTCAGAAAAAAGTTCAGTCTATTTAAAATTTCTATCTTCTATTAATATACTGATCCTCATGTCAAAACTTTTGTTCCCTTAGTTAGAAACTGAGGCTGCTCTCACAAAGGGTAAGGGTTATATCAGGGATTTGTTTTGATCCAGCCGGATATCTATAAATGGCTTCTTTAAATAGAGAGGCAGAAGTTCCAATAAATCTATTTTTATTAAATGTCAACTGACTTTATCAACTTTAATTTAATTTATTCAGACAATGTAATGAAAGTGTCTTTTATTTATGTAATGGAAGCTTGAAGAATGAGGTACACTTTATAAAATATCGAATAATTAGTTGCAAGAAAGTTGCAGGAAATTTCTAAATGATCTTATACCTAAAAGTTGAAGAATTAAATCAAATGTTAGTATGCTGCCTCATTCTCTGACCTGAGCCATCAACACATGTACAAAAGTGTCTTTCTGAAGCAAGAGTGTGTGATTGTGGCCTATGAATGTGCCTATGTTCAAGAGCAAGAGTGTGGACAGATTTTCCCCCTTGGAATCAGTAAAGAATGAAAAAAAAAATCAAAAATGAACCCTCATGCCCCATAATACGATACGATACGATACGATACGATACGATACGATACGATACGATACGATACGATACGATATACTTTATTGTCCCCCTCGGGAAATTTGTTTTGGACTCGCCGGCTGTTTACAAGTCTTCACAGTCTGATAAAAACAAACAACACAAAATTGCACATTGCCAGTATTGCACATACAAACACATATTACACATAACATAAATTGCACATGTAATGTCTTTGTGTAGACAAGAGGGGTTATCCTTTTTCCATAGATAACTCAGGCCGTGTGTTATTTGACAGATTGGGCAGATTTGTGCCCTTTCACCCTTTATTTTTAGATTTATTTATTCTTATTTATTTACTTTTTTAAACAAAACTTACAATTTGAGCTCTATTTGTAACAATAGATCTAGTGTTATCTGTGTTGTCAAAACAATCAGTCCAACTCTGCTGAGACCAAAGCCTGCCACACTTAATTCATTTATCACTTTGACTTTGGATCGTATAGTTCTGGCTGCTTTAAAACTGCTAAAGCTTAAAATGTGTTTTTAATGAGCAAGAAAGGCTTCAGATTTGTAGCTTAGACTATTTTCCAGCAGGTGGCACAACTCTCTCTTTTCAGTGCTCCATAGTTAAAATGCAAAATTAAAGTGCGATCAATAAAAAATTATACAGGGCAGCTTCTCTTAACATAGCTCTATATAGCAAAAGGAATGTATCAGAAACAGTTTTGTTATTAGCAGTGGCATGTCCTAGTCTTTTATTTAAAAAAAAATATATATATTTTGTCATTATATACAGAGGACAAAGATAGTTATACTTTTTTGTATAAAATTCAGGGGAATAACGTTTTCTAATAGGGAAGTATTAAGTATGATTTTAAAATACAGGGCTGCAGACACAATGTATCAAAATACTGCTTGCTGATAGTATCACTTTCTTAACTTAAAATGTGTAGTAACTGTAATATCAATGTTTTTTTTGCACCCTAAAATACAAAGTTTTTTAATTGTACATCTTTTTGAGTTATATTAACAGAATGACTGTCATGTCCCTGTGTTGATAATAGTTTATGAAAAAAAAAATCATCCTTGCTTTTTGCAGATGGGAAATTAATCATCTTTTGTGCCTTACATAAAAAAATGTTAGCACACCACATTTAAAGTGACATACAACCAGTTAATCCTATAAAAAGCATGTTTTCTTATTCAGTAATGTGTCTGAAGTTGGTCAAAATAATAAGTAGAAGACATTAATATAAAAAAATGTTCATGTCTCCACTTTTGGACCCAATGTGAAGTTTTAAAATAGGACATGAGGAATGATTTGATTGACCTCAATCAAACATTCAAATATATGAATAAAAAAAGCTCTTGTTGGTTATTAAAGTGTGCTGTGGATGTCACAGCAGAACAGCTTGTCATATGTGTATTTGAAATTAGTGATATTAACAAGAAAAGTATTGTGATTTTCTTTCTGACAAAAGTGTTAAGCACATTTCATAGAGATGTTTTAGCTTACTGTGATTTTAGCCATTTCAAAAGCAGAGTATGCTGTTTTTATGAATCATCCTTGTGTGTTTTTGCAAAAGCTTTACTGTCCGTCACATTTTTCATCATTAAGTGCCAAATGCTCACCTCTGCCAACCAGATAACCTTACGGACACACACACTGATGTTTATGATGAAAAATGAGTGTGTGTGTTTTGGGACAGTTTGGGGAGGCCAGCAGTGATGACATCCAGGATGAGAAGGCAATCCCAGTCACTGAATAAATTAATTCATTAAAATTCATATCTTATGTATGTTTTCTCCTTTCCCCGGACTCCCACCATCCCAAAATCCTGACCCCTCATCCCTCCCCCCCAGACCCTCCATCATCCCACCCCTTCTCTTTACTTCACCCACACATACACCCACCCCTCAGATAAACCCCTCCACTACTGTTGTAGCCACCACCACCGCTCCCTCCCTCCCTCCCACCCTTTCGTGTCCACCGGCATATCAGAAAAAAAAAATGAATGCAGCTTTTGCAATAAATAATGCATTTCACTAATACGCATTCAGGTGGAGTCAGTCCGTGGCCCCCCCATCTCATGCACATCCAGAGAGAAATATAGAATCCAGAAGTGGGGAGGAAGGCTCTCCTCCTGAACTGAGAGCGGTGACGGCTCGATAATAGGCTAAAACAACGAGCATGAGAGCGAAAGAGTGAGGGAGAAGGGGAGAGAGAGGGCGAGAATGAGATAGAGGGTGAGGGGGGGGAGAAAGGAAGAAGAGGAAGAAAAAAAGAAGAGGGGGGCCAAGAGAGAGGGAGAGTGGCAAGCATATTATAACTCATCCATGTGGATCACCCTAGTAGATTGGGAGCAATCCCTTGTTGAAATTGTCTTCTAAACACTTAGAGAGAAGGAGAGGGAACGGAGCAGCCAGCCCAGCTCACTGTGCCTGTGTGTGTGTTCTCACACTGACTGCTATCCCAGCCAAGGTAGAGAGACCTCTGACAGACCGCCTGTGTGTGTGTGTGTGTGTGTGTGTTTCACTGTGCTCGTGCGTGTGTTTGTGCCATTGCCTGTCTTGTGAGCCAGCCAGCTACTAAGTGAGTGTGTGTGCATGAGTGAGAGGAAGAGAGAGAGAGAGAGAGAGAGAGAAGATGTGTGAGTGTGTGTGTAAGGAAGAGGGGGTATTATGCACCCTGGATGTTGCCTCGTGCTTTAAACAGCTGCCTACAAGCCCAGGTAGTGCGCGCCGGCTTCTAAATAAGCAGCACATTCACCGTCCCCTTCAGGACAAGAGGCTAGGCTGCAGAGTGTGAAATCAGACTAATACAGTGGCGTAGGGCTGAGCAGGAGCAGGAGCAGGAGCAGGAAGCAGCTCCTGCATGACTTTCTCAGAACTAGAGGTGTAGAGGACAAGAAGCAGCAGAAGAAAATAAGGGAGAGAGAGGGAGAGAGAAAGAGGGAGATTGGACGTCAGGAGGGAAAGGGGAGGAAAAAACAGACAGTAAGGTTAGTAAAAAATTTTCTAATTTCTGCTTTGTGGTTTGTGTCTTTTTGTCAGTGTGCAGGACTTTGAGTACAGTTAGCGTTGGAGCTGGGACTCAGGCTCAGGCTGTGGCTGCTTTGTTTTGCTGGAGAAAGTATTGATTCTTTGTAAGTTTGTGGGAAGTGTGCTCCTTTTGATCCTGCCAGGTGAGAGCAGATGGAAACAGTGGATTGTGGGGGGGCTGGCTTACAGCGGCCCAGCTCCTTACTTTTTGTGTGTGTGTGTGTGTGTGTGTGAGGGAGAGAAAGGAGGAGGGAGAGAGAGAGAGTGTGTGTGTATACAGGTGTATAGTTGTCTTGTGTTTTATAACTTTATGCTTGGGCTGTATAGATTTCTGTTTACGGCACTTTTTGAGCAGCAAGTGTTTTAAAGTAAAGGAAACTGTTGTTTTTGGGGGTTGATGCTGCAAAAGTTAAAAAAGGTGTGTATAAAGGTGTGTGCATGCTTTGATGCTGTTTTCTTGAACTAAGTGATTGTGTTTTTGAAGATGAGGTGAAGTGAATTTAAGAGCATAACTGGGAGTGAGACAGGTTGTGAGAAAAAAAGGTGACGTGCATGCTTTTAATGTCAAATTTCAGCTGATGACACTGAGAGAGGACACTAAGGCTGGGCAATGTGGACTTATTTTGGCTGACAATACATTTACTGTTTCTTCTTTTTTATCTGTAAGAAATGGCAAAACAGTTTTGAGTGAATTCTTCAGGGGTAAAAATGCCACACTTTCACTTGTATTAAAAGTCAGTTGCACAATGTCAACCTGAAAAATAACAAAATTGAATTACATGTTCATGGAAAAAAAATGCTTTTGTGTAAAAATTATTTGTTACACTCCAGGGGTGGGCAACTGACAGGACAGAGGACAAATGCTGCCCCCATCGTCACTCAGAGCGTCCCATGAGTTATTTTCAGATGTCAACAACTTGCTGACATAAAAAAACATGTAAAATCTGCCAGATGTATTTTAATTTAAGATACCAATGCAATCATCTGATAACTACAAATTTGAGATTTTGCTTTAAGTCTTCCTTGCTAGTGCATGTTTTGTTCTTAGCAAAAAGTTAGTGTACCTAATGTGGTATACTTATTTTTGTAAAATACTTTTAGTATTTGAAAATACAGGAAGAAAAGTAAATGTTAGCAAAATAAACTCAGCAATGTGTAATTATTAACATTACTTTCATTAAAACAGCTTAACTTGACTTTAATTCTGTGACAAGCTATTAATAAACGTATATTTTGCATATGAATTATAACATAAAAATGTATTATTATAATCAAGCTTCATAATCACTCTTTTTAAATACTGTTTAGGGTCTTTTTGTTACTTGACATCAACATTGACTATTTTAAATAAATTACTAATGATTGTTATGATTTTAATTGAAAACATCAGGTGATTTGTCACAGTTTGGCCCATAGGAAGTGTGAATGAAACTATTTGGCCCTCATGGTAACAGAAGCTGCCCAACCCTGATATAAGCAGAACTGTTCTACTTTCTGTCTTGTTCGAAACTATAAGAGTGTATTCTAAAGCATTACATATTCTCCGGCCCTAGAGGACACCCAAACACAGACACCCTTTGTCACATGGCCACATTTAACCAGTAGGAGGGCCAGTGTATCCGGGTTCAAACAGAACACAACTTCTTCACAAATTCAACAAGGCGGAGTCAATCACTTTTTTCTCCAGTTTTTCTAAGCTCAGGAAAATGTTTCCATTCGGATCAAAGTAGTCCACAAACATTGAATATCATAACGATGTTATTAACAATATATTTTTTCTATTTTTGTCTACTTTCTACCATCTGAGTCTTGAATGTAGCAACAACAAACAGAGATTATTGATTTCAATCCAAAATTAAGACTTTGAGCAGGTGTGAAGCACTGTCTCAAGCTCCGGGTATATGCCAGCATTTAGATGTGTTTAGCCACACGCAAGCACAGGAAAAGTGGAAAAGCCGGGACTACCAAATTGTCAGCAATACTAAAGACATCAACACAAAAATTTCAGCCATCCATCACAGCTGTCAGCTTGTTTCTGTGGCGACAGTGATT
The DNA here is from genome assembly GCA_036419115.1 of Scarus forsteni. Classification (NCBI taxonomy): domain Eukaryota; kingdom Metazoa; phylum Chordata; class Actinopteri; order Labriformes; family Labridae; genus Scarus; species Scarus forsteni. The sequence goes on from JAZDUH010000354.1 coordinate 10,085,058, forward strand.
TATTCCAGTGCTGAAATCCATTTGGACCCCCACCCTTTCTCTCTCCTATACTCACTCAAACACACCAACACACACAAGCCTGAAATACCATGCAGAGAAACTCATGTTCATTAGTGTTGATATTTAGTCCAGTGTCAATTATTTTGAGTCAACATGTGTTGATCAGAGAATGATCTGTGGTCCTGAAGGGCTTGTTTTACTCTTGAGTAGTTGTTTAATAATCAGGTGGGTTATGCAGTGTTTAAGTGGACTTAGACTCTGCATTCTTAGAGATGCACAGTACCATCACAGGGATATTCATATCAGCAGACCATAACTCTGAAATTCAGTTATTGGAATTGACAGATATAAGACTTTCTGAGCCAATATCTCAGCCAAAAGTACCAGCACAATTTGCACACATATTTCTACAGTTTAAAGGAGAATCAACAGAACCTACCAAACATCTTGTTTAAATTTTAAATTTTAATTGAAAGAATTAGACTTTCAAAATAGACTCTTAAATTTTTGACTCTAAAGATCTCATGGTTTGTATGGTGATGTTTTTAGCTCTTAGAAAAAGCATACAAATCTGGTTTTTCCACCGAAAAGTTGACATGGCTCATCAACATCAAATGGTTTAAGAATAAAGTGCTCAGTGTATGGTTATTTCTCTCAGAGAGATCATCGGCTTAGGCAAACAGTTCTCTCAGCATGAACCCAGGATTTTTTATACTAAACTCAAATTTCCAGTTGGAATAGACTTTTGTTCCCTATTGAAAAAACAAACAAAATCAAAATGATTCTGAAATCACATAAAAAATTGCCTGAATTTTAGTGAAATGTGTCCCAAAACTAAACTGAATTTTCCTCCTGGAATTAAAGTGCATGCTACGATTTGGTATCAAAAGTACATTATGTAGTTTGGAAGTAGACAGGCTTACACTGACACTAAATGCTGCTTCATTTTACAGTATGGAGCTATTATCACTATAAAATCTGATTAAAATAAACAGCTAAACAAAAAAATTGAAAGATTAAAGTAATCTTGATTTCTAATTTTAAAATCTATGGGAACAAAAAAAAAAGAAATTAATTGATTGACACGATTTATCACCCAGCGCTTCTATATAGGATTATATTACACTTATATCACTCTATTTCTCAGGGGGAACTTAATTTGTGTTTAAAAAATGATTTAAGGTATTGCAGTGTTTTAAATGTAATATTTGGCAAAGTCATGCTTTGGAAATGACAATATAGCAATCATTAACCTTAAGTGACACTACGACTTTTCCCAAAGTAAAATCAGTGTATTCCAGTGTAAACGCTCTAAGTTCAAGCTTTATCAAGCTGCAATTTTTGCTAAAATTGTGCTTAAACAATTGATTCACTTTCTGATTTACATTTTTAAGACAAATTGAGAATAATGGATGTAAAAAAAGGAGTTAGAATTAACTTCATGATTTTCTCCACATTTTTTTTGTCTTCTGCTTAATTGAAATTCAGACTTTCACATGCTCCACATAGAATCTCCTTAACTCTCACACAGGAAGTAGAAGATATTCTTACAAACGTGCAAAACTATTTTTAACAGTAGTCAGAACTAGCCCTGCTCTGTTTTAGCTCCTGTTTACCTATGGCACAAACAGAATAAAAGTAGAAACATGAATAAAACCTGAGATGTACATGGAGCTGACAGTATGCGTGTTGTGTGTTTGTGAGTAAGGTTGGGGATGAACAGAGCAGATGCCTGCTACCACCACGTTGATATGCTTCCCTTTCTTCATCCTCCTCTCTCATTTAATTTCCTTTCTTTTCTGTGCAGCTTCTCTGGTATTTTTTCATATGTCAGAAGATAAATCAAGTCCTACGCCAGGCAGGAAGATATATCAGTCAACACAGTGCCCCTAATATCCCCCATCTGCCAGCCAGCACACCCTGTTCTAAGCCCTGCTCTAGCCCTAAGCCTTGGCCTGAGCCCTACGACTGCGCCCTAGGATTTCCCTGTGTGTGTGTGTGTGTGTGTGTACGTGTGTCTTGTTTCACGTGACTTTATTCTTTCTGCATTGTACTGCCTCATGGCTGTTTATGCCGGAGCTAAAACATGATATTGCTACTTTTGCAGATGTCTGGTCAGAAGTTCTTCCCTCTTAATATGTTTGTCTGTCTGCACAGCTATCTACAAAGCTGATCTGGGCTGGCCTGTGTGTGTCTGGAGCTGAGCAGAGCAGAGGAGGCTGTGATGTGTTTTCTGCTCTGGTCTGGCCTGAGTTTGTCTACAGGGACGGGGCTAGTGCTGAGGCTGGAAAGAGAGGTCACTCAGGCTTGCCCAGGCCTTGATCTACAATGTCACGAACATTTAAGATGGAGAAAATACTTAAGTGGATGAGAGAAAGGGAAGTCCTGATCCCTGTGACAATAAAAGCTGATATTATTAAGATTAAGTCCACACAAACCAAGAAGGAAGTCAGAAATATTAAGGATGCATGACTTTTTGTGTAACACTATCTACATTATTAATTTAAACCTTATGGTTATATCATCCTTGAAGGCTTTTGCTTGTATTAACAGCCAAAAAAAACAGCTATACATCCATCCTGCAATATCTGCAGAGTGTGCAAGGTTGAAGAAGTTAACCTGCAGTTTTTAAGCTAACCAAGAAACCTTCCAATTTATGCTTTTCTGGAATCTTTGTCGCTAAACATTTAAGTCTGTTTGTGGGACATTTTTTTGGTTTAGCAGCTTGGTCTCGGAGTGTTTTCAAACACGGCGGGTAAATGTCTGTCATCCTCATTAAATATGTTTGTTAGCACCTGATCTGATAAAATAATCTGTGGAACACAAAACAGAATTAGCTCAGATAAATGAACAAGAACATTTAAATATAAGTAGCTCATAAGCACAGTTATTGTTTCTGCTGGTAAAATTATCCCTAGATTGACCTGCCACTCTGGCTGGTGAGGCAAAAGTTAATTCTTTTATCCTGTCTATCTATGTTTGCAAAATGTGTGTATGCATACAAAAATCAACTATCAAAATCCAGCACCAAAATATCACCATAATCGTTTACAGCCAAAGGATTTTATTGCATTTGTTATTATTTCTGTCTAATTGTAGTGCAGGTCATGTGCTGCTTGTGACTGAGGCTGCCGGTGCTCCTGCATAGTGATTGAACTCCAGCTAAGGTCTGGGCCTTGCCATGATAAGGTGCCAAACTTAGCTCTGCTCCTAAAATCCTGGATTAAAGCCTGCTTTAAGAGCTTAACATGGTCAGCCATTCAAACATGCAGTGGATTGACGGGGGCTACCTCGGTTGTCTGTTATCTACTGAAGAGTTTTACAAGCGCACAGGCTGGCGGTGAGGAGGGGGAAGTTTAGCACCTTCACTGTCTGTGTTTCTCCATCCTGTACGCCAGAACACACTTCATGAAAAACTAATGACCTGGGCTAGACCTGGGTGCTTGTTGTGTGTTACTGCTGCTATCAGAATGTGAGGACTTGTTTTTTCCTCTTTGTCATATTTCTTTGAGATCAAAGTTCATCCTCTAAAACCTGAACTCAAATACGAAGCATACCGTATGTCATGTCAGTTTCAAATGTGTATATAAACCAGCAGTTCAAAATGCCCAAACTCAAAATCTTACAAAGTGAACCAGTGGACTTCATGTCATTTTATATGCATCATAGTCACCAAGGTGGAAAGGGCATGCTTTATTGCAGAAAACTTTCTTTAAATTTACATAGCACATTTCCGCACATTAGTGCCCCCATCAGAATCTCCTGATTTGTATTGAAAATACAATCTGCTAAGTTAGCTCTTCTCAAAATTCAGTGCTTTTTTCTGTTTACAAACTCAAAAGTTATTTTTTAAATATTTATATAATACATATCTAGTATGCTTTTTGGAAATGTATCACTGTGCTAGCACATTTGTTGTGCTATATTATTTATCCAAATCCTATATGCGCTCAGTTACTATCAAGTATAGATTTTTCATCAGCACTTAATCGATAACTCATTTTTTAGAGCTCTTTTAAAATATGTAGGTAGATCTATTCAACTAACTCTTACAATGCCAACATCGATAATTTTTTTCAAAAGTTCTTTTAAAAACGTTTTCCAGCCTGGAAAAAGTGCATCATAAATATTTATTCAGAAAAATACCCTCAACACACATTAAGACATTTTCAGGCCACATTTGCCTTACGGAGAGTGACGATTATTTTTTTATCAAGATATTTGAAGGAAAGTGACAATTTGAATGTCACTAATTGGGTGTTTTGAAATGGGATGTTTATGTCTGAATTAGTCATCAGACCTCATATTAACTCTCTCAAGAAGCTCTGTTGTTGGACATTTTTCTTTCGCAAAAACAGTTTAGGATTTATTTTTTTACCTTTAATATTTTTGAATAAGATATTCCTATGATTGACAGGTGATCAGGACTCATTAATAGGTAATTTAAAACAGGAGTGCAACACAACATTTTCTAAGATTCTAGTTTTTTTTTCTGTGAAAAGAAACATTTTGAAGCAAATACATCTATTACTGATCGTTGGTTCTGATAATTGATTTGTTACGAAATTTTACTAAGTAGTTGTTTTTTATGTTCTTATTTCGAACTCAAGTGTTTTTAAGTTGATAAGAAAATTCTTTAATCTAAATATTGATCAGGAAAACCTTCAAACCAAACAAAATATCACTTTAGTTGATGTTACACTCTGCTAAAAATTTTAGATTCTGGTTTTATAAAGCTTAGAGATACAAATCCAACTTGGCAGATCAATGCATTCCATCTAGAATTTAATGATTTTATCTTTTGTTTCCCTCATCATCTTGGAGAAACATTTCATAAGCACACATTTTGTTTCTTTAGGGTTTTCTGTCTTTTCAAATAGTTTTCTCTTAATGTGCCTGTCCCTTTTATTCTTTGTGAAGCACAATGCAAAATATTTGAAGAATAAAAATGTATTTGAGATGAATCATTCAAATCCTCTGATTTGGTTTTCAGGCTTTTGTCAGCATGTGAATGCCAGCATGGCAGCAAGAGCCTGTGCTTTATTCCTTTAAAGACACAAACTCCTCTATTTGCTGTACACAGAGAGTGGCATACGCTCTCCTCCTATAAGGCACCCAGCTCAGCGCTGTCGGTGTTGGAGATCTGCTCTGATTGGATGCTGCACCACAAGCACACTGTGTTTTCTGACATTGGAAACAGCTACTGCACGATACTACACTTCTGGACACAGATATCCTATTTCCCTTAAGTCTAAATAACATGATAGATACTTGCATATGAATGTTTTGAGGGCCTGAAAATTTGCATTGGCTGATGTGAGGTTTGCAAAAAGAGGCTACTGAAGTTTTAAAATCACATGAAGCAGATAGAGAAGCTTATGCCTGCAGGGCTCTAGTTTAATTAAATGAATGTTCCTGATTTCTGGAATACGGCATGGCATCAATGTTGCATCATTTGTTGTTGTTTTCATATTTGTTTGCATGCAAGACTTGAGTTCTTCTCTGTCTTGATAGTGAATAAACACTGGATTACAGTGTGTTCTAATCATGTCAGCCTGCTCTGCTCAAATGTGGTGCAAACGCGTATGGTCACTCGACATCTTATTACAACATATACCTTCAGTCGTGTGTATAACCAGTTCATGCTTCATGTGAGGCAGACTTGTAGAATCATCCATCAGCCTTGTATCTACCATATCCGTGCTTTTCTGCCTTGTATTTGATTTCAGTCCAGGAGGGAATCTAATGGTTATTTTTGTATCAGTTCGAATTCAATTAAATCAATTTGTTCCCCAAATGAATTGGGAAACTGGTAGAAACAATCATTATCAATCATAAAATAGTCATTTTGGAAAGGAACTCCACCAAAGGTAACCAAAGCTGCTAAGAGGGAGCTCAGAAATCAATTGTTCTCCACAGTTATAAATGTAATGTTCAGTAGTACTCGCCTAAATATCTTATATCAGACTAAAATTACACCTAAGAAATATCACAATACTATAACTGTCTTAAACATAATCTTTACTGTTTTTTTGTCATTTCCATCATGCCCTAAGTGTTTATTAAGAAAGGATTTGATACAAATTAAATTAAACACCATAATTTTTCACTGTAGAGAACCAGGTGGAGCTCTTTTTCCCTCCCCTTTGTAAACATTTAGATATGAGGGGCCTGCAGACCAATGCTAATTTACCGCCCAAACTATTTCTAATGACAGGGAGGAGGAGGGGTTACAGGCCGCGGAGTAGTCCTTTTGAAAACAGTCATGGTGTCTGCCATGCAGAAAACATGGATGTTGGTGGAGGCTATATAGCTCTTACATAATAAACCCAGGAAATAAAGAAAGCATTTAGCTTTTTATGGGACATTTTCTCTAAAGAGGCATAGCGCATTTCTCTGTGAGCTGAAAGTTTACTTAGTGTCTTGTTCTTCTGCTCTCCGAGCCTCAAGAAAGAAAATTTACCTTTACAAACCCAACATGTGTAATACTTCTTATGCGTTAAAAAAAACATTTTCTGTTAAGCATAAAAAAACTTGGTCTCCACAATCTGAATAAACTTTGTGTGTTTTTCACCAACAGAAAAAAATAAAAATGAATGCAACAAAAAGACAGACTCAAGTGGGTGAATGTTTGCTGCCAACATGCAGCTGGAGGATGAAATAAATTAAATGATCAGTACTTTGGTAAATTAGGAACTAATAAATAAAATATCAATATTGTGCTTTAGAATATTGGTGCAGTAACACACCACAAAATATTGTGTTACATTGTTGTATGTATACTTTTTATACCTTTCTACATGGAGTCTGAAATCTTAATAATGACAATTAAGGTACTGGCCTTTCAGGGTCAGGGTTTTCTATCTTTTGCCTCCACAAGAGATAGAATTCTCATTTTGGATTCTAGTGTACTATTTATATGTTTTTCTTATTTTTTACAAGGAATAAGAAAATATTCGGTCTCTTCCCATAATGTCAGTATCCATGTTAGTACCTGCTGAAATTATTTTGTATATTTGTAATAATAATAATTACAACATCTTGCATTCCTATTCTCATTGCTAATGCTTCGTTTTCTTATTTGCTATTGATCATGGTGCCTTTTGTGGTATATTTAAGGAGAATGATATTCATTTTATTTCACACACTGACAGATGGTTTTGGTAGCAGGCTGTAGAAGAAGCAGGTTGGTTAGTTGTGTTGTCTCATTCACAAATACAGGCTGAGTTTCCCAAAGCAGAATTTTTGATTACGATGTGTGTTAGCACAGGAAAATGAGCGATGCTATGTGTTTCGTGTTGTGGGTAGTGTCATTGTAATAAAGGTGGGGTTTCGTTCGATGTTGATTCCATCTTGGCTGTTCTGCAATAATTCAGCAGAGGAGGAAGAGGAGGGGCGGGGATGGTAGGCAGGCATTATTTTGCTCCTCCAATCCCCCTTCACCACCACTGGAATATAATCCGCTGTCTCCTGACCTTCAAATCATGCAGCGCCGCAGTCATTTCAATTGGCCCGGCCGCCATTAGCGTGAAATGTCCTCTAGCCACTCTGCTTCTGCACATGGAAGATTTCCTTTCACCCAGCGTGGTTTCCCCCTCTTCTACTTTGCTCCTACCCTCCATCTTGCATTCTCTCCAGCGTGCCCCCCTGAAGCCTGGCTGTGATAAAGGGTGGGAACCCTCTTGCACTAAGGAAATGAGCCACCACAGGAGATGCTGTTGGTCAAAAGATATGACAAACACTCAGTCCATTAGACTGTGATATGTTTGTGTTATTTCGTGTTCCTTTTGAAAATAACATTTTTTTGGCACAATAACTTTGCTGTCATTTTAGAACAAAAAAGTACATTTTTTACTTCTTTCAGATGCACAGTTTTTTCAACAAGCTGAAGGCTAACATGCATAATGATAAATCAAGGTATTTGTTGTAACTTCTAAACAGCCTGAGTGGTTTCATTAAATTAGAAATTCTAAGTCTGAACACAGAATCTAAGGCAAAACAGACAGGACTCATGTTGTGATAACAAAGAGTGGAGGAGTCGGTGCCAAAGTGCTAACTAAGCTCTTAGTTATGTCCTACCCCTTCTTCAGCAATAATTGACCATTCAGTAAAAGTGTTGGAAAAAATGGTAGGAATAACTTCAATTATCTAGCATTTAAGAAAACAAAGATTTACAAACTGCTTGACTTATGCACAGAAACATACAGAAGTACACACTATAAGGACCTAGATACAAGAGACTCTTAGCTAAAACAACAACAGAAATGATTGAAATAAAACAGAACTCATACAAATATGTCCAGGCATCATAAATAACACATGCACAGTGCAACAACCAAGTCAATACTGTACTGCAGAAAAAGGGAATTAGATTATTTGAATAATCTATTAGAGGACATATCTTAATTACCAGAGGGAGTGGAAACTAAATGTTTATTAGAAAGATAAATGGTACAAATCTATGACAACATAAAATGATTATGTGGATAGATAACAGTATAACATAAACAAAATATGGATAAAAACAGTCAGCAGAATGAAACAGTAAAAATGTAACATAACCTATTCAGCTCTGATATTTTTGTGATCATACATATGCATGATACATTTACCTCTATGTATGCAAATACATGTACTCATAATATGTATCATATTTGTAGACCTACAACACAAATATATATCACACACATGCATGCACTCAAGAACTGACATAAATACACACTTTTTAAAAAAACTTTATTATTATCCTTCAGCTTGACAATAGTATCTTTAGTATATAACTGATTATCTTTGCCTCAGAAAATATGGCTCAAAAATGTCAAAATATCCAAATTGCATGAGGATATGTTTATGTCAATCAAATAAGATTTTTTGAAAAAATTATATAGTTTCCATATCTGACTTTTTGATGTTAGCTTGTTCTTGTATAGAAAATCTAATATCTCGTTTTATCTTTGTGTATACCTGCTTTTTTTTTGGCAGATATACATCCATATGATATCATATTGCATAACACTTTATTATCAGAATAAAAGGGAAGATATATCCATCTGGACAACAAAAATGTTCTGAACAATAGAAAAAAACCGCATACCTTCCTCTATTTGTTAGCTCTCTCCTGGGTCTTGTTTTTGGACATTGCTTGAGTTCTGCACATTTAAAAATCCTTAGGTATAATGTCCTCACAACCTAATTTCCCTTTTAGTCCCTGGACGCTGGACATTTTTTGTTTATAATTTTCTTTAAGCAGTATTTTTACCATTTGAAACTCAGCTATATTTGACATTCTTCACTGTTTGACTTTAGGAATAATAGATTCCTGGTATAAAGCCACTTGAATAATCCTTTCATGGAAAGTGATTTAGTGAGCTTTTCTGTTTCCCAATGGTAAATTCTAGGATAAAAATGTCATCATAGTTAAGGTGTGTGTATCATTGATGTGTTTTTTTCTGTTGGACTGATAGCTTTTTGTTGTCACAGTGTTTGTTGGGTCACACTGGTAGTACCTCCCCAGGACAAGTGCATCCCTTTTAACCAGCAGCAAAATCAACCCCTTATCATGCTGCAAAAAGATGTGCTGCTGATGAGGGCATAGAAATCACATGCCAAAACTCAGCATGTGTTATGTTGCAGGCAGATAGATCAATTATTGAAAGAGGACATATTTGATATGATCTGAATATTAAAAATATATCAGAGGGCAAACAACATTCATGGCTGTCTTCAGATCTGTGCTGAGAGACGTGTGTCAAATCTCTAGAGAGATGCTTTATTCAGAAAGGGTCAAAGGGTTCTCTCAATGTTTGATAGAATGCAATAATATTTTTATTTTATTTTTGTTGTTCATTTAAAAAAAACACTGAAAAATGTCAGCGGCACCTTTCAAAATTATGTTTATTATCAGCAGGCCTCAAAAATTATTGTTCCTCCATATTCATATTGACAGCTAAAATCCTCTGACCTAGAATTCAGTTCATGTTAAAACATTATCATACAAACACACACCTCAACATCTTTATGACTGTCTTTTCCAGCAGGTGTAGTTTTCCTGGTTGAGTCCTGAATGAATCTGGCTTACCCTGTCACTGTTTATTATGTTTCTGAAACAATGGCAGTTAAATATGTGAACTTGTATTTACATATGGTGACAGACTGTTGATGTGCCAGCTTTAGGAAAACACAGACCCAGGTACAGTGACTTAAATGATGGGATTTGTTAACACATTTGACCATTGGTCTTACACAAGCTCTCATCTGAGAGCCTCCCTGAAGTCTATTTCTCCCTACTGCGTGTTATTACATGCAGTGTATGTATTTATGATTAATGACCCCACAGGGGTATATCCATAATGCTATGACCTCGAGGTAAAATTGAAATGCATGCACTGGATGTAGAGCATTCTTATATTATTGCTCAATATACTTAGCAGCCATTACATTTGTTGGCAGTGGTGAAAATAAAACAGGGGAATATGAGGTTTCAAATCAACACAGCCACTCTAAGAAATGGACTTATTGGAATTGCATTAAGTTGATTAGACTGAGAAATGAATACTGTTTACAATGAAGCAGTGTTAAACACTCTTGTTTCTCCCAGCTATAGGAGTGCATTGACAGTCAGTCAGCATCAATTAAATCTCCTGATCTGTATATCCTGAGAGGCCGGACTTGTTGTCTTCTAATAAAGCCCGTCTGTGGCAGCAGAATGTTTCATTTCCTCTTGGAGATTGCCCTCAGTAATGCACAGTGCTTATCATAGTCCAGCAAAAGGACTGCAACAACACAACATTCTGATGCTTGATATCCAGATCAACCTGGGGCCAGTGCTCAGAGCACTTTGAACACAAGTTTGATCTTTTTTTGTGTGCTGAACCTTGGTCATCTGAACACATAAAACTTTAATTTGATTCACCATTTTAAGGTAGTCATGAAAATTTTAGACCATTACGATACTTGGAATGAAAAATCAAACAATATCAATACCTGCTTTGATGTCACAGCAACAAGTAGAGCAGTCAGAGGCATCTGAAGCTGGACAAGAGAATTTGAATTTTAATGATCAGTTATATATCAGGGTAATATTATGTTGAAGTGGCACACAAATATGAATGTACAAATATGTAAAAGAGCACTTTAGCTATAGCTAACATCTTTTCAGTTTTTGTTACATATTTTCCTACAATATTAGTCAACAACTTTGTGTGCAACGTCTTCCTCCTTCTTTAAAAAACATTGTTTGGTGACTGAATAGATGGCTTTCATATAGTGCTGCACATTCATGGAACAGAGAATTTGACAATGTAGGTTGTGACTCGTCACTGTTTAATTTCTTTTTTCTTGAATAAAAAGGATTGTATGCACAAATGAATGAAAAGGAAAGCTGTGATTATACCTCTGGAGCACATAGCTGATCAGTACTGTCAGACAATCCCATAAGATGCACAACAGTTGCCGCAGTATAAACTAAATAGTAGCCCCAAGTAGACTGTTCTGACCTTTACCCAAAAATATTATTTTGGTCAAACTATCACTTCCTCGTGACAAACATCACAGTCTCATAATATTGTGTCTTAACAGCTGCAATTGTCCTGATGCTATTGCAAAGAATTGTTGACACTCTAATGATACTGTATCTCTTGACTATTTGTTTTTAATGATCTGTTTTTCCTTCACTCTTCCAAAAGCATCAATATTAATCCAAATACACAAATAATGTTCAAAACTGTCTGTAATTTCAAGAGTGTCATCCAAGTGGCAGTGTGAGGAAATGTATCATTGACATCATTGAGGTGTCATTAAAAAAGTTCTTGTTTTAGCTGTTTTAGCTACTCAGATCTTTTTGCCGATGCTGTGTAAAGGTCTACGGTGCTTAAACTCAGTAAAAATTAATACCTCTGTTTCTTTTTGGTTGTCATGAGATGTAAACACAGTTTTACAGATTTGGAGCACCAACAATCCGGCGCCTTTGCTCTATGTAGTACTAGAATAAAAGACTGGAGGTAACACTTCTATGCCTCCATCCAACAGGTTATGTGTATGCATACCATGACATAAGCAGAGTTTTTCTACTGGTAGATATTTTATGACATAAACAAAATCTGCTACTTTGTGTTGTCTAGCTGCTAAATGGGTAATTGTTATAATTGGAATGGTCAAATTTCTAACTGTCGCAGTTGGTTTGAAGAATGAATGGACTGAGTTGATATTAAACAAGCTGATGCCACATGTATGCAACTTTATCAAGAGTAGAAATGACAATTTAAAACCTGCTGCAGTCAATCTTTTCCAAGTAGCTTGAGTAAGTAACAGAACTTGCCTTAAAGTCAAGTCTAGTAAGTTTTATTTATAAAGCACATTTTTGACAAGTATGGCAGACCAAAGTGCTTGGCACAAACAAAAGAATACTTCATACCTCATAAAGCAATGTTAAAAATCAGCACAAACAAGCTCTCAGAGTACTATTATATTCTGAAAATGTATGGGGGGTGTTTTGTTGTGGCTTTTAAGATACTTTATGTATGTATATCCCTAAACGAAATTTAGCCCTCTAAGCAATGGGATTTAAACTATTTGATCAAGAATTACTTTTTGTTTGATCAATTACAAAGAAATCCACCCATCAGCCGTTTTCAAGATCATTCAGTGCATGGAAGTAAAACCCAGTGATGTAAAACAAGACAACCACAGAGAGAAGACACCAAGATATCAAAACTGCCCCAAGTGGCTGGTAGCAGTGTAGGTGAAAGGTAGGTACTGATCTAACTTTTGAAGGCCACTGAGACAAGTAAGAAAAAGCATTTTTACTGGTATTTGAATTAGGTCAACATATATTTATATTATTTGAGTTTATTTTAAAATCTACCCCCCTCATTAGCATGCAATTTGTCCAGAAAAAAAAAAACATTGACCAATACAAATGTAGATAACGACCCTTGATATTAATATTAATGAATGCCTCCTAACTCTCTTTATCCCCTTGTTTTTGTAATATATGCATCTGTTTTTTGTCTTTATATTTTTTGATATGTGCTGGAAATGTATGTTTGTGATCTATGTCCAATTAGTTCTCTGATAAAATACAAAGAGTCATATAAAATAATAATATGATTTTTTTTTTTTTTGCCCATGCCATCAATTGGGGAACAGAAGGAAATGTTAAATCAAAAAGTTTTAAAGGATCATGATTTTAAAAATCCTGAAATATACATCTGGACTTTTTTGGCAGAAGGGACGTTTAGTCACACTGAAGTTTTTAGCCACTGTATTCTTAGATAATACAAAGGGAATTTTAGATATATTCTGCGTGGTTTTATGGGTCTGTTTGTGGAGATGAAAATGAAAAATGAGATCTGGAAGGGACGGGGTTGTGAGGGGGCCAAGCTGTCCCTGGCCATTCATTCTCTGTGGCCCCCCTGTCTAATTAATGGGCCACGTTCATACACGTTATTGCACCAGAGGGTCTGTCACTCGTTAATCATGTGACCTTCTGTGGCACAGTTAATGACCTTGGAGGAGTAGATCAGCTGGAGATGGCCGAGGCTGTGGAATTAAATTGTTTCTGGAAGTGGTCATGGTCGCATCAGGCACTTTAACTGCCTCTCTCCGTGCTCGGGCCCTCTCCTGTTACACCTCAGCCTGTGTCTCACCCGTGGATCCTCACAAGACGAGCCAGAGGGATGGGCAGACACTTGGGCTCAGGATTAGAGTAGGCAAGGGATGGAACCAATGTTGAACTCAAATCACTCAGTTATGACATTATTGGCTGATTTCTTGCGTGACCTCAGCCTGTCACTCTTCAAATCACTCATAAAAGAACCAACTTACTTGGACTTCTTTAAAAAGTTCTCTCATCAGAGTTCAGTGTAACAGCTCAATATTCAGCAGAGTTTTTCATCAAAGTTTATTAAATGCATGGAAAAACTTGAGTGTCTTATGCTATAATGGAACACTTTAATTAAATGTCTTTCTTTGACCATGCAGTTTGTTTTCTTAAAGGGACTGTGAGGAGTTTCTAAGCAATTACAAAAAAGTCTCACTTTTAGATATATGCCTGATCGAAATACACACTTTAAGATGAGTTTTATAGCATCAAAATAGATTATCTATAAATGCAATTCCTTAGCTTCGCAGTCGGGTCAGACAGAGCTGGACTGGTCTGGATACTCAACTTCAGGAACAAGACAATTAAAACTAGAGCAAATTTATATTATTTGGACACGTCTTAGAGCAACGGGCTGTAAGTAGTGATATACAGCCGGCTACAAAACTAAGATAGTAAGTTTTCCAAAAACTGCTTGTTGTCACACATCAAAAACTACCGCTACGTAATTAGAAAGAGATACATTACCTCGTCGCTTTGCATCCTGTAAGAAAAAAGAAGTTGTAAAGCAATGCAGAGTTTTGAGGAAGGTCCAACACACACACAAACGCTTTGGCTTGTGGTGTGTTCCAGTTGTACTCGGAAGTCGAAATTTCCAAGATCCGAGTAGGAAACTACAACTGGAACGCCCCCCAGTGTGAACAGTTATTTAGCTCCTGTAATAATCAATTTATTTGCCCTTCTGACTGGGGTGTGTCGCTCTAGATCAGTTGTACACATAGTATTGTTAGACTTATATTTACAAAAATTCTGCCATAGTGATAATCACATTCTTCATACAACAACGCAGACGTGCTAACAACAGCTAACAATAGCCTGGTAGATCGGCATGTTTTTTTCCGACTTCAACTGGAACGCCGATAAGTCGAAGGTGATGTCATTCCCGGTTCCGAGGTTACTGAAACGCAGCATTACGACAGTCTCCGCACGTGCTCATGGGTAATAGAGTCTTAATGTCGCCGGAAACAGACTCTCCTCACAGTCCCTTTAATTTAACCTACAAACCTCCATCAGGTTAGTCCCATACTGCAGGTTAAGCAGCATCATCCTATGCTGTCAGATTTTCTCTGCAACACAGTTTTCAAGACCTGTTTTCAAAACATATGTAGAACCAGTTGTATTTATGACTGACTTTAATTCTAATTTTTATTCAAGGTTGCTGCTCCACCCCTGAGTTCAGTTTACAGCAGTTGGAATAGCTGATTATTGGTAATAGTCAAAAGCATTATACATCACATTGCATGTAAGAAGAAAACTTCAATCGTGAGACTGGATGGATGGATAAGTGGGGTATTTTTAGCAATTCAAAAACAGACACTGTTAAATGGAAGAGTTCAGGTAAAGGGGCAAGTGTGACTCAGCTTTTTCATTATGATTTGAGCGATGTCACTCAGTCAGCAGGTTCAATTTCCTTAGAGGGGAAAGCAGCCTATGGGGAAGGTGCAGGATTCATTTGTCTGAATATCCCAACCACAAAGTCCATCAGAGTCAATCAGAATTTCTAAATGAAATATCAGGACCAGGTCTGTTGAGTTAGACACCATCACATTTTTTTTGCCATTTTGTCTCACACTGTCTCATAAAATAATGTTAACTTAGTCAGACAGCTAGAACCAAGTGTTGTCAGCAAAGCATTGAGAACTGATTTAACTTGGCAAATACTATACACCAGTATAAATTCAGAATGGGAAAAGAACAAAGTGCTAAGGACAAAAATCTGAGGTATCCCATACTCACTCAGCTGAAGTGACTGAGTATAAATATTTTAGATTAAACCTGGTTATTTTAACTCAGGTTATGAATACAAACAGGATCATTTTTTTCAGTTTGGCTTCATTAAGAAAAGTACATTTCAAATGTAGCAGGCACATAACAGTAAATCAGTCTAAAAACAATCTGAAAACTAAAATGTACTGAGAAAGTTGACAATAACATATGAGATAACACAATTTTTAGAGGAAAACTGTGCATTGAATGATATAAAGAAATTAAATGCAAGAAAATGCCATTGTGTTTTGAACATGGAGCACATTACAACCTCATATACTATAGCTAGAATGGAATAAATGGCTTGACAGAAATTATTTGTAAATTATCGCTAAGTTTAAACCTTGAGTTGGACTTCAAAACAACTGTTTAAATATATTTGAGATTTGGCTACTTCTTCCTCTGTCTCAAAATTTAGCAAAATCATAAATATTTAACTTTTATTTTGAGTGTCACAGAACTCCTGAAAGACAAGTAAATTAGATATTATGAAGAGACATTTTATTATTATCCTGTAGCTGAAGAAAGTTTAGCAATTATATCTCCATAGCCAGCATCTTTCTAATCATCTATTTTTAGAATAAATAAATAATTTTATAAAGTGTCCAAAGTTTAAACGATGATAGCGTTATGGCTCCCACCTCTATTTCACAAATGTTAGCTTTCTTCTCAGTGACATTGAAATGGAAGGATTTTGTTTATCCCTGCCTTTGTTTATTTAACATTTTGCTCAGCGGGGGAGTTTCAGATAGATTGTTTTCAAGATAGTCCCTGCAGACAGCGAGCAAACACTCTACAGCTTCATCAAACAGAACAATCTTCAACTTTCCCCTTTCTGCAGTGTGCAGGGAAATGTGACTGAGAGGAACATCATAATGGAATATGATTGAAATGATCGTCATAATTTCTCCGTCTGACTCTGTAACAGTATGCAAGCGCTGTTTTTCAGAGGATTTATTTAGACCCATGTGCAAGTTTACCATTACACAGGGAAAAAAGACTCTGATGGATGAAAACATTTCATTTTTATGTAGCAAACATTTGCGAGTTTTGTTATTAATGAATTCACTCATGTGTGATGGATGCTGTTTTTTTTCTCTCTCAGTCAATATGAAAGCATCAACAGACATCTGGTAACTTGAAATTCAACCTGAAATACAGAGAGGGAGCTAAAACAAATTTTAGTGAGCTGAAAAGTGAGTTCACCCCTGTATGAAATGAGTTCTGAATTGGGCTCATTTTACATTTGAGGCCAACCGAGTTTTGATTTTTGCACAATAACTTTTTTTCTTTCTTTTGACTTGATATGTTTGGAATATATAGTTCTCTAAAAATGCAGCTTTAGTGTAAATAAGGAACAGTCCTCAGAGTGGAAAGGAGCATCATGGAGGCTGTCAAATATCCCTCATAAAGCACATTTCCCTATGAATATAGGGCTGTGTAATAAATCAATATTTTGCTGTAAACATAATGGTGATTAATAAGCATTAGCTTAACACCTTTGCAAAATTTTGAATTTATTTCACTCGGTGCTCCTGTAGTAAGCTTTTATGGTGCCCTCTGAGCTGATTTTGTCCTCCAGTCTAGGTCTAAGTGTGTCCTGTTTTATTTAAATGACTGAATGTCTCAAACATCAAAAATCCTTGCAGAGATGGATGTAAAAAGAGGCTGTGGCCGCCCATTACACTGGCAGTGATTACCGATTTGACCAAAATTCGGCATACAGGATGTAGTCATAAAAAATAAAAGTATTGGAAAGACCAGTATACCTGACGGCATCACCATTATGCATCAGACTAGTCTACTTTACATACTATTCCCCACAATGGAATGCCAACAGGTCATAGGTCAAAATGGAGGACAGCAACAGCATGTAAACATGGCAACAGCATCAGCGTTATGAGCATCAGCATTAATTGTGTTACGTACACAGCACAGTTGCCAGGTTCAAAACATCAATAACTCTTCGGCAGTCGTGCAGCATCCTACCTCCAAACACAGTATGAAGAAAGTACACAAGCATGGACTTCCCTTTTTAACCAGCTGGATGGAGGCCAGATTGTAATATTATATAATGTAATATTATCATTATGTCTGATACAGCTAAATGGAGCAAATGCTAACTATAATCTACCCTGACATTTTTAGATGCCAGTTTACAAGGGGAAAATGGGTGTTCGTTCAGAAGAACATATCACATACAGGGCAGCTTGATGGTGCAGCAGGTACTGAATGTGCCTCACAGCAAGAAGTTGCTGGTTTGAACCCTTTGTTGGTCAGGGCCTTTCTGTGTGGAGTTTACATGTGTGGGTTCTCTTTGGGTATTCCTGTTTCATCCAGCAGATCAAAAACATGCTCATTATGTTAACTGGTGACCCTGAAATTGCCCTTAGATATGGATGTGAGCTCGACTGGTTGTCTCTCTCCATGTGGCCTTGCAAGGCCCGCCTATGCGCCACCCAGCTGGGATAGGCTCTATGTAACCCTGAGTGTGATAACCGGTATATGATGGATATATATTAAAATGCACTTTTATTAATACTTTTATTAGATTACCTTGAGTGTCATGAAAGGCACATTTAAATAAAATGTATTATTAGCATTATTGTTATCATTATTACTATTATTATTATTATTATTATTTCTTGATTTAGTAGATTTGAAAACAGCACAAATGATGTATAAAGCAATGAATAATGTACTGCCTAGTCACATACAAACATTTTTCTCTGACGGAGACGGTAAATATAAGTTAAGGGGTCAGTTAAATTTTGTATTCCAACCATAAGAACAACAATGAGGAGTTTTTGTTGAACAATACAAGGTGTCAAAATATGGAACAGTCTAGAGGATGATCTGAAGCAGAGCAGAAACTTAATTCAGTTCAAAAAGAAATTTAAATCAGTCATATTGGAGAAATACAGGAATCTCAAGGGGGAACAACAAGTCTTATGAGTGTGGTAAACAAAGTACTTTAATATTTAAAACAAACAAACAAACAAAACAAAAAAACAAAAAAGCTAAGCTAAATAAGATGTCCGTGTGTGTGTGCGCAACGGAAAGTATGTATACAGATACGTATGCATACACAATGCATGGATATGTAAATTTATATATGAATTAAAGATATCTTCATGTATATAGGTGTATATAAAGGTGTGGTGTTTAAGTATATATGGATATGAGTAGGTAATCAGATAGGTAGAGAGGTATTTACATATCAATAAAAATAGGTAGATGAATGTTTAAATATATTTCACAAGTTCATGTAATTTACTTTCATGATAAGTCTATTGGAGTTACATATGTTGAATACAAGTCAAATATTTAACAGGGAATAAGGGCTAGGACCAGATAAATTTTATTTCTTCCTACTCCTTTTTGAGCATGTAAATTGTAACTTCCAATGAATATTATAAATAAGTTATCTGCTTTCTTATTATTTCCTCTTATTTTTTTGTTTTGTATATATTTTGTTGTACATATGTTCAAAATAAACAAATAAATAAAATAAAATATAAATTATTATTATTATTTAAAACATAAAGAGCTATGTTATTTAAAAAAATATGAGATGTATAGGCCTTTTTGAGATTTCAAGAAATTAATATTTGCACTCATTATTAAAAGTACCTTGATCAATCAAAAACGATCGTAATCAAGTAATCACAAACTAATCATAAACAATCAAAAAAACAACATCTGCCAATATTTGTTAAACATGCATGATCGTCTGATTAAACTGAACATCTATAGTCACCGATACAACCACATGTGGTTTAACTCCATGATCATCTTGGGGAGTGGTCTCTAACCCCAAAACTTTGTTTTCAGCCCTTTTAGTAAAAATTGTTCCTCCTGTGTTGAAGTGTGTGTTGAAACTTTCTGAGATCATCAGGATAAAAGCTTTTTAATGTGTGATTCATTTAAGGTAGAGTTGGTTATGTTATCCATCATCATATGATAAATTTATGCTGGCTAAGTAAAATAAGTATTTTGCCAAGATGAGTTCTTGATGTGTTTAAATGTAATTCCCAGAGATAAAAATTTAGATTTTTGCTGAGCCTTTTAATAGATACTGTTGCATGGTGGTAATTTTGTTTTTTTTCCTTAGTATTTTGAAATAATTATGCATTATGTTATTGGGTTAATATTCTTTAACATATTTACTTTGAATCATGCGACTATTTTTGTTGTTTTGCCTGTAGACTGAAATTAATATTTTTTTCAGTTTGTCAATGATTATTTGTTTCACATAAATAAACACAAGTGATAAATGAATCAACACTTTGTGCAAGTCGGTTGTACTTACTGTAGGATGCTTGTTTCATTTATCCTTGAGAATTTTTTGTATTGCTTTGACAAGAAAACCAGTTGTTTTAACAAAACACAGAACATAATCAGGATTAGTATCCGAACCAGTTTCAGTATGGACTGAGTTTTGTCCATTACAGGTGACTGATGACTGGTATCCCCCACAAAAAGCCGTACTGGGCCATCTCAACTCATTATCATCCCAAAAATCTATTTTTCAGGCACACATTTTTGACTCACTAAAAACAGCTCTGCCAAGACAGTACCACCTTTAGCTCCTGACCCACCAGTTCAGTACCACTAGTACAAAGATAAAGTGCAGTAACAATAGAAATCAAACCTGTGAGTTATAGTTAATATGCAGTGTTTAATATCTGTTTATTAATGAATCTGCATATTTAGTCCTATGATGTAAGTCTTTCCCCTACAAACTAAAACACTCATGGACTCCACCTCTTTCCCTCTCTCCATCTCTCCTTCCACCATCTTTCTCTCTTGCAAATGTAGGCTTGATTAATATTTTCCACTGTTCCGTAACCATGGCAATAAGGTCACTGCATATGGTACTTAATTGAATCTTCCCAGTGCTTTTGTGTTCATCTCCTGTGTCCGGACAATAAAAATCTTCTACTGATGACTCCAACCCCCTCCTTTTTTCCTTTTTTATTCCACTCCCACCATCCTTCTTTTCATTTTGTGCCCCATGAATTTATTCATATGTTTCCTCTGCTACCTCTTTCTTGTTCTCCCTTTCTGTCCTGGCCTCTCTCTGACCCAGTCTTCCTTGTCCTGTCATGCTTTTTTTTAATTCTTTTTTTTTTTTCTCTAACATTGTTCTTTTGCATGCCTGTGTCCTTCAGAGCAGAGTAGGACATTGTTGTCGTTACTATGAGGAGCCAAATTTTCTTCATTTTGAAAATCTTTTGTCTCATGTTGATGGTGTATTGAACTTTAATTCCAGAGTCATTCAGAGTCCAGAACTATTTTCCTTTCCCTTTTATTGCCCTCCTGTGCGTTTCTTTTCCTTTATATTTCTTACTACTTTTCCTCAATCCCAGCATTTGCATACTCAAATCAGTCTCAGGCACACTTGTTTAATTGATTTCAAATGGCACTGATGACTGAAGTGGTGAAACAAAGAGCGTTGCACCCAGGGAACCAACTAGACACAAAGTGAGCCCCTGACACTGGGTGCTCTCTGTATATGCATTCTGATTAATGCCTAACAAATTGAGGTCCTCTAAGATCCGGACATAAGTGGGAGACACGTCCCCTCTTCACACGACGCACAGACCAACACATAAACACATGCTGACTGCGGCTTTGTTCATGCAAGTATGGAGGCTAATCCATGACAAGAGGGGACGCAGGTTCACAGAGAGAAAACAGTGAAGTGGATAAAGAGCAGAGGGATAAGGAGAGGTTTGGTGGTTGTTTTGGAGCGGCTTCAATCAGACAAGCAGACATGAAAATTAAAAACATGTCTTTTAACTGACTTTTTTCATAGCAAGGACACAAGAGTTTTACTTAAAATCAGAACAAAAACAAGAATATGTCTTCTTCTTTTGAAAGGTACATTTCAAGAAAATGCATTGATTATATAGCAGGAGATTTGTGCACAATCATCAGACTCAAATAATTAGATTACAACACAAAATTCGGTACAGTGCTCTAAATGTGGAGCTTAAGATGCTGTGCCTTCTCTGCCTTCTCTCTTCGACGAGCTGTCCAGTACTGCCCTACAAATAAAAGTACAGACATTACATTAGAAGCTTTATCACATGCTACACCAATTGAGTAAACATTATGAATGCTCTGTTTCTTTATAAGAACCATTAAGACACCACTACTGAAACAAAATCCAAATAACACAGATATACACGTCTGATTTGACATATGCTCCATAAAACAACCTTAAGCATTTACAAATAATTGGAAGTGACAGTCTATCAATAATGTCACTTTGAAAGTAGGACAGGTTTGTTACTGTCCTTAAATCACCAGAGACTCCATATAGCAGGAACGCATGCAGATGTGTAGAAAATGCATTAAGGCTGGATGTTAATGGGTTATGGTGGGAGCATTGGGACACCCAGGGGCGCAGGAGGACATCGCTCACTTCTCACTAGAAGCTTTAGACATCTCTCTGGTCTGGGGCATGCTGTTGGAAACCATGTCAGCAGTGGCTAAATGCAGCAGAAGATGATATACAGGGGTTGACACGTTAGGGTTTGGCAATATGGGCCAGAAGTGACATCTTTATGATTTTTAGTTAAGTGCCTGGTGATACACAGTATATGTGAGGGTTTTAATGTGATAATTATATGATTCTGATTAAGCAATTAGACAAGATTGAGACCTGTTTGATAGCGCAGGGCAGAAATTATTATTACTACGGGTTATTAAGGCTACTCTGTCTATGTAGAGAAAAACAGTGTTTTGAGGTAACAGGGTCGCAGAAACACGTGAAAATAAAGTAAGAATTTTTAAGTTAAATAGGTCGTAAATTAATGGAAAATAAAAAAAATCAAAGATTATGACAAATAAAGCCAGCAGAAGAATATCATATCAGATGAAGCCATTTGCTTTTTTATAAAAAGCACCTGAGAAGCTGTTCAAAACTTGATTTTTGTTTGGATTGAGTAATTAGGAACTGCTTGGATTTAGTCCTGTATTATAACATTATCGTTACTATACATACTTGTAGAGATAATATTTAAAAATGGGTCTGTTTAGAGGGAAACACACTGATTTGGACATATCGTATTTTTTGTTTGTTCATCAATCAGTACACTGCACTGGGCTGATGCAAGACCGGATTTCTGGATTTAAGGCCTTAGAAATATGGACTATACACTGTTTTATTAGATTCAAACATTTTGATTGTTGTGTAATGGAAGTTGTTTAATAGGACCGTAATCAATAGACTTTATTTTTTCCTTGAAAATATAAACGTCCTTTTTAATTTCTTTGTCCCTCAGAGTGGCCATAATATGCCTTGTTCAATATCAAGAACATTTTTTGATACAACAATATAAAAGACAGAAAAACCTCACACACTATCAAAGTTGTCCAAGAACTTACCAATTGTTTCAAAGCTCTCTCTGTCTTACATTAAATGATTTCAAGGACTTTTGATACTGTAACCCAGAGCATTTTAATATCTTATCCAAAAGAGAGCATTTTAAGAAGATAAAACAAAACTTTTTTTATCTTTTCAATGTAAATATCAATGAACAACCTCCAAACTTGATTCAACCTTTAATTATCCTTCAAGCGTGCCCACAGCAAACTCTGTAACTTTAGAAGATGTTCAAACAAACCTGCAAACAAACAGCAGCAACTGAACATTGAAGCTCACACAAACTCACACACTCTGACTTTCATTCAGAAAGAAACCCCTTCCTCTCTTAATGGGGCATTTGTGTACAATCAAACTTTGTGTTGCATATGAATGGACCCCCTAATGAATGGAACATGCACGCAGTGTCTACCAGCTTTGAAAGCCAAGAGCAGAGCACGGGTCTTTTCTATTACCATGTTTAATACGGGGGCACGTGCAGCCTATAGTGTGCCCATCTGCTCCTCACACACGCCCCTTTAGACGCCTTGCTCCTACCATGTGCTGGTGTAACAGGCAGTCATTGTAGCAACAAGTGTCTGCACATTACCACGCTTGCCAGCACCTCTCACTTGGCAGCGAGCCTGCTAAGCTGCACACCCCCTTGTGCAAAAAAAAGACTTGATCGTGCCAGGGGAGAGGGCTTAGGGGGTCGACTAGGGAAGAGGGGCGAGGAGGGGGATTTGATT
Source organism: Scarus forsteni (assembly GCA_036419115.1). Taxonomy (NCBI): domain Eukaryota; kingdom Metazoa; phylum Chordata; class Actinopteri; order Labriformes; family Labridae; genus Scarus; species Scarus forsteni. The sequence goes on from JAZDUH010000354.1 coordinate 10,108,828, forward strand.
TACATACTGCAGTTTGGGCGAGGCTCATCTGATTTTAAATGGCTCCAGAGCAATTAAGGGTCATTAGTGCTTTTGTTTTCCTGTTGTGGCACCATGTAGCAGTGACGGCATCTGGGGCACAGTGTCCCTGTGGGGGCTGCCTGTGGGAATGTCAGTAGTAACAGGGTCTTTCTCCCACCCTTCCTCCCCATTCACGACTCTTACCCTGCCATTGACACGGCTTCCCTCTGTGAGTAAACAAACACTCAGCACCAGCCTGGCACTGCAAGGGAAAGCACTTTGGCAGAGGCCCAGCTCTGGAGTGTGCAGCTGGTGACGGTGCAGGCTGTGTGTCCTAATTATCCTGATCATGACAACAGTTTGTTCATATTATATCACTTGCAAATTAGAGGAATTCAATTACAATTGTTTTTGGCAAAGACATGTTTTCATACCGTGGCGCAGTGTTGCTGATGATAATGTCTTCATCTGAATTAAGATCCTCTTCAGTATACTGCTAGATGCACCGTCAGTTTATTCAATGTGTTTGACATTATATAACTAAATTACACAAAATAGGGAATACATCCCGGGGGACACCCGATCAAAAAAATACATAAAGACGAACTGTAGAGAAGTGCCATAGGTCTCGAAAGTTACTTATAACACCACGAACAGTATTGAATTTTGACAATTTTAAACCAGAAAAAAATCTTTAATATTATAGTTTTTGCTTGTGAGAGGTCTTCAGTTATCAATGATACATTAACCAACACTAATCTTTCAACTCTATTTTGGGCTTTTTAAGGACTGTTTCAGAAAACAGAGAAAACTGTGCTGTCAAGATAACACTTGTGCAGAAGGTAATAAAATGTTTGTTGTCCATATACATGCATGAATTCACTTATGTCTGTGTCTCTATCTCTTTTAGCGCAGGTAGTAGCTTAAATAATTTTGTAATCAATTTTATAAGCACCACCATTCCCCATCCCCATGATATGGTAAAATAATTTCAATACAGCGATTTAGCACGTGAAGGACAAAATATGTTTGATATGCCACACCTGGTGACTGCTATATGCTCTGCAGTACAAACATAACAAACATTTCCATTGCTTTTTCTAAGCTTTGATCTATAAACTTTCTTTTAAACACACTTTGGACTCTTTCTACCTTTACTTCTGACTTGTTACGAGTAAAAGATTCTGTCCAATATTTACAAAACAGTGGGCCGTTGTTTCTGTGGTCTCAGGTAATGTATACTGTACGCAGCGCAGTATTTTTTCAGAGCCCTCAGTTTAACAAAAAAAAGAAGACATATGCAGCAGAAATAATGGAAGCTGACAGTGCATCACTACTTGCTGGGGGCTTGAAGATGGATTTTTGCTGGGGGGGCTTGAGTGACAAACACATAGCCGAGAACAGAGAAAAATCTTGGTCGACCTCACATTAGCGTCTCAGTGATTATAAACAATCACAAACATATAATAGTGTGGAGTGATTTGGTCTAACTGTGTGTTTTTCATTTTTTTTAGCTACTCACTTATTTTGCTTTTCCTCCCTGCAGCAATAGTGTCTTTACAAATCTAAATTGTTGTGTATTCAAAAATGCATTTTCCAGCTCTAAAGCCCCATCTTACACCTAACACTGAGCCCATGGTTTCACAAACAACTTGTGCCTGAATGAAAAATGACACAGAATTTCCCATTTCTTTGGTTTCAATTATAGTCTCTTTCATCTGTAACTGATCAAGTGGTTCTCTTACCACCTGAGAAATATTAAGATGTTGTTGTAAAGACACAATTTCCTGTTTTGAGTCCTTTTATCATTTACAAAACTTTACATGCTTAAGTTTAGTGGCAAGTTTGTGGACCTGTAGAGTTATTTCTTTGCAAAATTTTGGACTTATACAAGTAAGACATCTGTTTAAAACACATACAGTATAATGCCCTGGATCAAGGTGATTTGTAAAAAAAAATAAAAATATTGTTGTGTACAGCCTCCAAACTTAAAGAGAAGAGAACAGATTGTAAAAAAACAGCCCTGTGCATGGGGTGAGCGCTGCATTTTTCTTTGTGTGTGTATGTTTGTCTGCTTCACTCTGCTGTACGTGTGAGAGAGATCCCTCTTCTATGCTACTTTTATTTGCCGCTCTCTGTGGCTGGAAGGTCGAGCAGCCCTCGTCATGAAGAAATAGGCATTCAGTATCACAGACTGCCTATGTAGCTCAATTTAATAATTGCGTTTAAAGAAAAGACAGTTATCATTCATAGCAGTAATTGCGATAGCCCAAGTCCCAAGACATAAATGAGAAACAGAGACAGAGCTTTAGCTTTTAGAAGCAGTGCCTGCCCACGAGTATTGGGTCTAACATTCTTACCTTGCAGAGCAGATGGACCTGCCTGATTCATTGTCTGAAATCACACAGGTCTGTCTTGCCAAGCTCCAGTCCTCTTCACTTGGCTAAAAGCTTAACGGCCTGATCATGGGAAAGAGGCGGGAGCTGCGGACGTGAAGACAGCGAAAAGTGACTGCATGGTTGAAAACAAGGGCGACATCTGAAGTGGTCTCCATGGATGGGGCAAAATCTGTGGTTTTATCAGAAATGGACTCAATTTCTTTTTTAAAAGGAGAATGAAGAAACAAAGAACAGGGAAGAAACAAAAAACGTGATTTAAATCTTTTTTTAATGGGAAACAATGTGCTTGCCCTTCTCATGATTGGTTTTGGTTTGAGTTTGTTCTACCAACTGGCTCCTCTGTTCGTGAAAGTGATGGGAAGGACTCCAAATCCCATTGTCATAATTGTTTCTCCACTGGTTGCCCTCATGGGAGATCAAATAAGAGAAGCTGGCAAGCTGGGGATCACTCCTGGGAAACTGGGAGTGAATGTGAAAATCCTTTGTGGACGATGCCGGTTAGTCTATGGTCATCGGGATTATTCACAATACCTTGTGAAATATGCTCTCCTCAGAAATTTCCCAGAAGAACTTGATGGGGATTGTCGTTGATGAAGTTTATGTCACATATAAGTGGTAAATGACATATCTGTGTGGTATAATTTCATGTAAGATGATGGTCTTAGGACAGGACATAGTTTAAGCTAGTGGGTAACAACAGGATCCAGCTGTTGTGCCATTCTGTGGCTTGATGTGGATTGGTTTGTGATGAGTGTGACTGGCAGAACAATCCTCCAATCACCACCTGCAGTTGTTTTTGAAGGTTCTGCCCATGAAAACATTTTTGAACATCTCTTCTCCAGATGGACTCGTGAAATATGTCCATGGCGGATATAGGGAACTGTCTGTCTGGTGTGTCAGGCTACTGACATTCAGTATTTCAACAATAAACATGATGACTGCTGAAATATGTTCAGCATAGCTAATGTTAAAAAATCCTCCTGGAACAATTGTAGAATGTCAGAATAGAAATTCCTGAGAGGGAGCAGTCTCTATTTGCCACAGACTTTTTGTCTTGGTCATAGAACTACTCAGTCATGAAGGGTAGATGTGTAACGTACAAAAGGCAAACTGAAAATAAAAGCACGGAAGGTCCCCTTCAGGGATTGCTTCAAAAACTGTTGGGAGAATTTCTGTTAATGAAAGTACTTAAAGAAAAATATTTGAGGAAGTCATTTATTTTTTGTCGTTTTGTACATTTCAGTGTAAAGATTCTACATATTATGCCTTCAGTCCATAAACACCATGCAGCAGACTATTTGTTTATTCTTTACAGATGCAGCTCTTTTGATTTTATTTACACTACTGCAATAGATTGGTAGGGATCATATTACCAGAAACAATTCAACAAGATGTCTATGATTTAATAGAGTATATGTGATGAAGCAGGTATTTAAGCTGTAATACAGGAGAATAACTTTGCCTCAAGGTCAGTCACAGAACTGTAATGAAGGCTGGGCTATATTCTTCCATATGCTAAAGTGTTGTGTCTTCCATTACTCACCTAGCAGGCAGCAGTGTGTTAAGCACCCCTGCCTCTGTGAAAAGGCATCAAAGGCAGCAAAAAGACAGGTATGGTACAGAATGTGAATGCTCACATGTCCATTTGTGCAGCTGTAAGACCCTCCACAGTTGGTATAGAAAAACACTTACTGCTAATGTAAATAGCAAGGCAGCATAAATCAGGAGCCACGCGCAGCCTGGGAGAATATCGTGTAATAGTTATTGCAAAATGAAGTGGCATTGGGATCAATATCCCACTATATCTCACTCTGGCGTAATGGCACACAGGGAAGCTGGAGGCCAAGGGAGTCCGGTCTCTCCAGCCCACCACGGGCCTATAAATCTGCCTGACCTGCAGCGCATTTATTAAAGTGCATACACAATCAGTAGCAGCCATCCAAAAATACAAGCTTACTTACTGACCTGGAGTCAGGGGAATGGATGCCTTTACCTTGTCTCAGGGCAGGGGTTAAAGGCTGATTGAGGCTATAACATCTTCACTCTGTACTGTACAGGGAAAAACAGGGAAGTGTTGATTTAGGCTCAGCATTTATTAGACTAACATCATTTAAAATAATGTCCTACATCAGTAAGTGTGCAACTCTTATTAATATCTGTTTAGATACTGTTTTTTTGTGTGTTTTTAAATCAAAAGTTGTGTTGAATATCTCTTGTCGTGGTATCATAAAGCACAATCTTCCCCCTGACTGTTCAAGGCCGGAATTAATGTTCTCTCAGGTGTGGCCTCTCCACAAACCATGAGGAGGAGCATGTTTTTTTTGGGTTTTTTTTTTTGAGAAATAAGCAGATCAGAATAGTAATGATTAAATTATAAGACCAATAACATCATTACTAAAACTTACATCATTTGTATTTGGACTTGGAGTTTAAAGGTAATAGTGCAACATGATTAAATAAGTTAAGATGAGACAGAATACAATAATGTTTAACTGAGTGGAAATTCAGGTATTGCAGCAACACAAGACAAAATAAAAAGTACTGAAACAAAATATTGAAGTTAAAATCTGTAATATGACAAAGGTTAGTAGGAGATTAGTAACTGGCAAATTAAAATGATGACAAATGACGACATACTGTTAAGTACCATGGTACTATTTATAGCACAGAGTTATTTAACGGTAGTGTATTTGTATGACATTCAGAATGGAATTGACCGTGAACAATTTGCCAATACCTGAGACATAAGAAGTTAATCTCTAAAGCATTGTTTGATTTTGAGACTTCTATTACCTTAAAACTTCTTAAATTTTCTGAGCTTTTGGGTGTAAGTAACAGATGTGAGCATTTTTGGCAAAATGTTTGCCTCGACTGTGTTTGACATTTTTCCTGCTCGCCATATTTGAAATTTTGTTGTAAATCAGGTTGAGCTGATGTAAGAATAGAGCAGGTAATATTCAGGAACATTTGTCAGCGTCGGGTTGGAGGGTTTGATGACATTCACGCCAATGTGTGTTATGAAACATTGTTACCTCCGCCAAGGAGGTTATGTTTTCGGGAGAGTTTGTCTGTCTGTGAACAAAATAACTCAAAAAGTAATGGATGGATTTTGGGAAGGAAGAAGTTATTCAATTTTGGTGTTGATTCGGATCAGCATCTGGCTGCCATGACGAAAAATGTAATTTTGGTGAATGACTACTGAACTAAAATAAATATCATTATGAATCCAATTGCTAATGGTATGTTTTTATGGTCAAGGAATTTAAATATTTAGATGAAATAAAGGTAGGACTAATATTTATGATGAAAATCACAATATGGGTGAGGACTGTGGCGCTGGCGGGGGTCCGCGCTCTCCGAGTGCTTTTCTAGTTTCATCATGTTTCTTTTTGCCAAAAAAGTGTTGTGAACATGGCCAGTGACTGATAGGGGCACAAAGCTCTTGTTACAACCTCAGTCTCTTTTTTGCTTTGTCCACAGTTCCTGCATTGCACTGTTTACATCAGTTGACAAGACAGCACGGTACAGCAGGAGCTCCACATACACATACATTTGGGTCAACCACTCCCAATTTTGCCACTGCAGCATCTCTGTCCCACCTCTAATGCTTGCACAGAAAACTTCATTTCCCATAGGGCCACTGTGGCAATCTAATGGTGCGTTCCAGTTGTAGTTGGAAGTCAGAATTTCCCACTTCCAAGTAGGAAATTTTATCTGGAACGCTCCCCGAGGTCGGAATATCTTACTAGGAACTCGGGGGAACCTCGCCACCCCCGAGTTGACAATTGAAGATGGATGCCCCCAGTGTGAACAGTTATTTAGCTCCTGTAATAATCAATTTATTTGCACTTCTGACCAGTGTGTGTCGTTCTAAGTCAGCTGTATACATAGTATTGTTAGACTTATATTTACAAAAATGCTGCCATAGTGATGATCACATTCTTCATGTGATATTGTGAGCAACAACGCAGGGCGTGCTAACAACAGCTAACAATAGCCTGGTCAATCGGCACGTTTTTTTTCCGACTTCAACTGGAATGCAGATAAGTCGGAGATGACGTAATGTCCATTTCCCAGTTCCCAGTTCCGAGGTAAATGGAACGCAGTAATAGTGAAAGTGAAACATCAAACAAAGGTGCATAAGTAAATGGCCTAAAACAGCACTCTTCTTTAGATAAAAGGAGAATATCATTGTTTATCACTCATGCAGTGATATATGGTTGCAATTCGGGGAAATGGATTTATTGGCATGATAGACTGCATCTGTTAGCTGCAATTGAAAGTAGCTAGTAAACTGTGCAGGCCTTTGAAATTATATCCAGATCATTTTTTTTAACTCGGATACCAGAGACCAAACACTAAATAAAATGGACAATTTGTCCAGGAGTCTGCATACAGTGCTGTGAGTGATGTGGAAGAGCAGTGTTTTTCTTTCTTTAAATGCTAGTTTTCTGATAAAAAAAGGGTGAAACTTTGATGTATTCAGTGGGTGTCTTTGTGGTGTCCTTTCCTTATCCTTGGGTTGTAATATAACTTCACAACAAACAACACAAAGGCTGCAGGAGAAATGCGCTCAAAACAACATGATGATAATTGCCAACTGTGATTTGACAGATTATTCAGGTTTTATCCACTCACACGTTAGATCTTGTTGCAGGCATACAACAGCGTTGGCACATTTTATTGGTCAGTAAGATGTATGTTTGCAGAATGCTATGACTTGTTACAGTGATAAACCAACAGAATCAGCTAGACCTGTGGTTCACTGTTGTATTCTTACAGACAGCTGTTTGAAGGATGTAAAGTGCGTTTGAAGACTGTGGACACTGATGTTCTGCTCTTATGTTTTGCAGGACTGTGAAGGAAGCTCTCCTCTGCTTCACAGTTGGTAAGTGTTTCCTTGAAACTTTCTTTTTCTCATTGTAGTTTCTCCACATGTATGAGACTTTAGGGAGAAGACTCTCTTTGAAGAAAGTTTGTCTTTTATGGATTCAATCTGCAAACAAACTCTTGAAACTTGACTATGAGGAAGTGGAGTGTCAGCCAAAGGGTTAGACTTAAAATTACAGGGCAGTCTCTTTGTAGCTCCTACGTTTATACAGATTTTTTTACAGCATGATCAAGAGCACAGTCACAAAGTTTCAGAGTTCCATTCTTGGGTTCAGCAATTTTGTAACCACAAATAATAAGGGCCAAATTATGTAAACTTGATTTTTTTTTGGCATCATTTCAAGTTTTTCACTTTGCGCCAAAATTGAATGTAAATTAAAAGATCTTTCAGTACATGCAAAGCTGTGATTATGTATGTTAATCAACTGGAGAGGGCTTACGACTTCTTAATACATTAATTAGCAGATAAACTATATAAGTTTATTTATTAATATGACAGCAGGATGAAAAGATCTACATTCTTACTTTATCTCATGTATGACAATGCATAAGATGTGTTGACGTCCAAGGCCAGGAATGGGGAACAGGACAGTATGAAATTGTGCTGTAAGGATCTTTTGATCCCACGAAAGGATGTCGTCTTTGGCTGCATCTCAACAGCCTTTCACAATAACTAAAATCAAAACTCCATTGTGTTTAAATCTTTTCTATACTTGCATAGCCACACCTCTTTATTGTGACATTCCAATATAAAAGTGAAACCGTAACATTTGTGTTGGAATATCTGATGTCATATTTATTACTATAGCACATTTTAATTGAGTATAAATAAGGGGTACGGGAAGCACAAACTCTGTCACTTATATTAGACTAAACTACAAAAGGTAACTAATCTCCAAATTACCTTTCACTCGAACAATCTCTGGTCTCTGGATTTCATTGCTAAATTCCTATTCATTAGTCTTTTTAATTAAAATAATTTAAGATAAATTTACTGGCATGTTTGTCAACTTACTTTTATGTATTCTCATCAAAGTGTTCAGGATGTTAAATTGATTTGTGTGTTTGATAAAACTCAGGTGATTCAGATGAAATGTCATCATGTTTAATTATCAATAAAAATGATTCTGATTTTTTTTGCCACAATCAAGAAGTTTATAAAAGATGCTTGAAGTTATTTTTTTCTCCCTTAAAACAGGATAATATTAAGATGATGATGTTTTGGTTGTACTACGAGAAAAGAAGTTGTCTCTTGGGGATATAAGATGCATATTTATTTTTATTATTTAACTGTTGTGATTGATACTATAAATAGCAATTAAAACAAAATGTCAATGCATTTCAAGATCACTGTCAAACTTAAGTTCATAGAATGGTTTGAACTTTGCACCTAAATGCAGCACTCATGATAGACATTAATTTTAGTACATGTCTGCCTTGATAATATTCAAAAATAATATTGTAGTGTAAGGAATGGGGACATGGTAAATGTATAATTAAAGCAAAGGTAGTATTTGTTAAAAAAAAACACCTAGTTTGAAAGTTAATTAAAATGAATGTGTGATGGCCTTTATTGTGTGATTTATACAGTATATACAGGTAGATGTGCAATGCTTTCTTCAGGGTTGAAACCATAATTTCGTATTTGTGATCTTTCATGTTAACCGGGAGCCGGGTTTATCAAAATAAATTAAAAACTGTTTTATTAAAAGGTAACAATCTTAATCCTAAGGAAACTAGGAATCTTATTTATGTTTTATACACATTGATCATCTAAAGAACAATATCCTGACTAATGTTTCTGTTTCTAAGCTAAACTGAGAAGCGACATGATATTGATGAAGTTACATGAGTACACATCGATTTAATGTAAAACATTTACAAGATAATTTATAAACAATATTAATTTATTTTAATTGATGTTTTTATCAGGACCAATAAAGTGTTTTCTGGCTCTTAATTACAGATGTGTTACTGCACATACAGGATCTTTTTTAATATCAGTTGTTCTTTTTGCGAAAAGTAAATAATCATTCTGAGTGCATTCATTTTCAGCATCTCTATGTTTACCAACTGAAGGCTTTCCCTGTCACAAGCCTTTTCACACACATGCACAGAGTCAAAAGACACCTCTTATGCAGTCTGGCGCTGCCCTGCCCTTGACCCTTAAGGGCTGAGTGGTCTGGGGGATGGAGGTCACGATGGTCTGATTGCTTTATTGATGTAAACCGATGCTGTTTGAAACTTCAAACACAAGGTGGGATGAACTTTTAGATTTGAGTTTGAGCTGCTTCTCAAAGCATTTTTTCCCCAGCACAGGTGCTTCTTTTTACAAGTGCTGATACATGGAAAAAACATGTAAATGTGCACCACAGATTGACCTTTGCCCTCTGTATGTGTGGGGATCTGTGACCAGTGTCTGACCCGTAATCCTTCCCTAAATGGTTTGACAATTGAGAGATGTATTGATCCAGTCAGTCTCCTGGCAGAGGGGTCAAGAGCATGACACGCAGACTGAGTCTGCTTTGTGTCTGCAGGTACAGATGTGTAGTCAGCACCACCACCACCTGTAGCCATATTTTAAGCTACTGTATGAAGAGATCAGGCTTCTGTTTGAACTCCTTGAACTGACAGGCTTCTACGTCGGCTCCTGCGTCACTCCTCCATCTATGATAATGAGGATTACAATGAAACAATGTGTAAAAGACTGTGTAAAAAATAACACATTAGAGGTAAGAGGACGGGCTCAGGAAATAGCTTCTTTTTCCCTCTAAGACAGCACAAATTGCTTAAAGAAAAGCTTATGCCTGAGAGCTTTGGTAACCTACACCACCTGACCTCCTTCCCCCTGTAGAAAAAAATAACACATGTCTGTAAGCTCCCTGTTAGAGCCCCCAGCTTTCCCCACTGTGCTTGGGCGGCTGCTCTCCTTTGGGTCAGCCAGCTCCCACATCTGGCCAGACAGAGAAGGAAGAGGAGAGAAAACACAAGGAAATTCTCCGACCGACCACTAGTTCTCCCTCTTGCATGCTGAAATCTTCCCTCTCTCTCCCTGTCCTCTCTTTCTCTCTCTCTCTCCCTCTCTCTCTCTCGGATTCTTCTGGAGTGACCGACGATAGAGCAACATCTGGAAGGAGCAGCAGTTTTCTTTCCCCATGTTTTTTCGGGGAGATCTAGGCCCCCGATAATCCGTCTCCCTCCTCATTAAAGGAGCTGAATAAACACAGGCCTCTTCCAGTTGTTCCTATGAATTTCCTCACCGGGCGTCAGGAGACCCAAGCGGGGGCTACCGGATCAAAGCAGCCGGCAGGCCCATGTGTGCCGAGAAGTGAGAGTGTGTTCCGAGGTTGGGCCCATTACCGTTCTCCCTGGGAGCCTCGGAGACCCCTAAGGTCACTGGCTGTCAGCTCTTTGGCCCAAGCTCAGAAAGAGGAAGTGGAGGAGGAAAAGAGAAGGGAAAGGACAAGATAGGAAGGCAGAGGAAAGGAAAGTCGGAGTAGGGAGATCAGCTGTTACTGTGTGAGAGAACATAAGGATGAAGGTGAAAAATGAGCGGATGAGATCTTGTTGTGACATGAGAGACATGAAGTATATTTGTATTCAGACATGTTTTATGTGACTGACCTGTAAGTCAGAAAACCTACACTAACAGGGCTAGGCAAACATCAATTCGTAATATCTAGTTATTGTATTGCAAAACTGCTGGACACAACATATACCTCAATAATTCTGGGATAAAAAGGTGACAGAAACAAAGACAAGTCACAGAACTAACTAATAACCAGAATATCAATAACAACATGTATTTGAAAAATTATGGCAAAATTAATCACCCATTAGTAGAAAAAAACATTAAATGTATAAAATGTCAGTTCCCAATATACGCTTGACATCATAACAGTTTGTATTGTGGTCATTTAGCATACAGCTGTTAGATTTTCTTTCTGAAAAACATACTCAGACATAGCTCTTTTTTCTTTTCAAATATAACATCTATGCTGATGTAAATAGTGTTTAATATATTATATTATATGGATATCTGCTTTGAAAATTCAGCATTATGTATCTTAAAAGCTTGGTATATTTCACATCTCTACTCACTGAAGTGCCTGATTTTTTCATTTGGATTATCAGTCTCTTAATCAAACAATCAATTAGTCAATCTTTACTCAATCTAACCATACTGGTGATTTTTTATTTACTGAATCTTTTTCATTTTGTTAATCCTTAACCAGCATGATATCTGCAAGAGTATAACACAAACTTAAGAAAATTGATTGAGGTGGGCAGAAAACAAAGGAGCTCCAATCACATTTTTATGAGAAATACATTGTGGCTGCTCAGATCAAAAGTTTGTCTTTGTCAGAATTTTAGACACATTCAATATTCACGATCTGTTGTTGTGTGGGGGAACCCAAAATACAGCTGAGCAAGCACATTGTGGACTGTCATGTTGAACCAAACAACAGTCAATTGAGAGGCAATCAGACTAAAGAAGAAAGCACAATAGCAGCTGCAAATCAACTTTTTTGAAAATGATCACAATTGCTCGAGGTGCAGCTTCACCAAAAACACCTGAGCACATCTGGGGAGAGGAAAAAAAAAACAGCTGTGAACTCCAGTGGAAACCTGATAAAATTGTTTGGAAAATATGAGCTTGAACAAACACGGTGCTCTTGTTGTTACTTTGCTGCTGGACACGAAAGAGAAGTGTCAGTAAAAGTGAAGCTATTCGGTTGGGATTATCTCAAATTTGACAAAATGTGAGTAAAAAACATCAGATTTAACCGACTAGTCCAAAGCACTTAGAAAATGTTCAAACGGAATAGTTTCATAAATCACATAGGCATCAGTGAAGAACAAGGTGAAGTTATTTTGCACAGTTGAGTGTTGCTATTGTTAGCATTGCTAACATTGTTTGCCTTTGTTTCTCCTATTGGTTTAACATCCATGTATCTGTACTGAATGTGGTTACTTGCTACTTTTGTCAAGTGATTATAAGCAAGCATAACCTGACACATTTCTTTCAAATTTTTAGATAAAAAGTACTTAACTCGGTGTTCCTGCAAGACACCATTGTGTCTCTGCTTTTTCCACGATGGTCATTGGATGACTTTTGTTGATATTTGAGTATGGGAGAATTTTAGCAGTCAGTAATCTGCAGGCAACTAATTTAGAAGAGCTGCAGTGGTTTCTAGTGTTGGACAGCAGTGTTACACTTAAGACAGAGGATTTGACTGGAATTTTGTCTGCATATTGATTAAAATGTGTCTGTGTATCTGCCAAGCTCCTTGTGTGTAAATATGGCAAGAATGTTATTTTTATCTGCCATCATCATTGTCCTCCTGCCTGTCCACAGAACAGGAAATTAATTACAGTGTAAATAAAACCTGCTTCATTCTTACACTGATTTACTTCTTACGCCAAAAGTGACAGATGAGCACTGCCACTCTGTGGTGCCAGTTAGAATGTCATTTTTTTATACATTATTTTTGCCCCTTGGTGAAATACTTTTTTTGTTTGTATACTCGCGAAAAACTCATGATTGCCAGTATTTCCTGTGCAACATCTGCCATGTTTATTTGTTCTGCAGCGCAATTTGAACATGAGAAAATTCATGATTTCCAGTTTTGAGAGTTAAGACTTCCCTAAATGGAATCTTTGATTCTATGTTGGGCTAATGCTGATTGAATTTATTTACAATTGCAATTTAGCCTCCCACAATTGTAAGAAATACAAGAATAAGCATGTGACAGTGCCATACGCTGTGTTGTGCTGGTTTTCCTCCTCCTTTTACAGCACAATCATCCTATAGTGTTGTGACTGAATGTGTTGAATGAACACTCATATTATTGAGTAATAGTGAATTAAACAGTTATATTCTGAGTCATGAATGACATGTGAGCGTAGCTCACTCTGAAGCAAATATCCTCTGTTCATGCTTTGAGAAATATGGATAGTTTTAAACAGTGTGTGTCCACTGGAGCTGGCTCTGCCTGTCAGCACATCCTGGGCATTATCATAAGATGCTGTGTAACTTCCAGGTGGCATTTCAAAGTAAAAGCCCAGTCTGTTATATTCTTTGGTGAGACTAATCCTGTTTTGACACAACGCTTTTATTCTGCATAAGTTTCCAAGCCAGTTATGTTTTATTGATGTGACTTTCAAAGTTGTTGAGCGCTTTTCTTCTGTCTCCCCTAAACTTTCTGTAAAAAAGAGGAAAGTTTTAAATCATACAGATACTTGTTTGGGTGTATGTATGAACGAAAGAGAATTGTATTATAGATGAAATGTATTTATATCAGGCCTTCTTCTCTGCCTCTTCCTCTGCTTTTGTCTGCATTTCTGTTATTTCTGTTAAAAAACAATGTTTTAGAAAGTTACTAAAGCCCCGATATCACCTCAGGGGACCTCTGTACAAGTATGACAAACAACCTGTAAAATGAGTGATTAAATGTGCTCATGTCATGAATGACTCATTATGTAGTTAAGCACACAGTATTTCAACCCTATGCGTAGAATCAGACCTATGATTTTCGATGATTAAAAAATGTTTTTACAATAACTTGCAGAACTTGGTACACAGCTGTGGTTTCTTCTCAAGGCTATGTGATTGATCTAATCAATAATACATTTTTTCCCACAATCAGGCAGCCCTAAGGCCCTGTGGTCACACTGTTGCTCTCAATTGACCTTTTTGGGGCAAAAATAGATAAACTTATTCTGTCTGTTTTTCTGTGATGAGTCTTGCAAATGCTAGATTCAGGATCAAGTTCTTGTCCTACAAAAGGAAAATCCATTTCAAACCATTCCCATTAGAGGTGAAACATTAGTTCTTAATAAGTGTTGTCAGAATGTTAAAAAATATAAACAGCCTTTCCAAGCCTTATTTACATGAGTTACGTTTAAAAGATTTAAAGGCACATGCACAAACAAGCTTTAAATCCTGATCAGTAGACAAGAGGTATTCTGTACCTAGATTGTACAACAGCACACAGGTCTGTACATACATCTCTCTTCTTTAAGTTTTTTGTTGTTGTTGTTTTCATATGTATTTGATACCAGTTTTTCTGAGAACCTTGAGTGCCCCCTCCCCTTAAGAGCATTTGACAAAACATTAAGACTAATTCAGGCAAACCCATTGGCAGAAAATTGTGCACGACAAAATGCTTTTGTGTGCCTGTGTAAGAGTCATATTGCAGGTAGAACACATGTTTACCAGCTGAATGCACTGACCCTGGTGTGACATTAATTTTCTAATTCCCTGCACTTCCTGGCAATCAACTTAGAGGGACAGTGGTTTTCTGGAGGAGATAGTTGCAGGCAAAAACCCTAAACATTAAAAGCAACAACTGCAGCAGGGAAATCAACAGAGGCAGCAGAGGATGATGTCTTATGCTATAATTGTTCCTCACTTACTGCGAGGGATGATGAAATTTATCAAATAGCATCCCCTGTGCAGTAAAAAAAAATTACCAATATAAAATGGGCAGAATAATTAATTTACCTGGCTGCTACCTGCATGATGCAGGGTGCAGATGTGCCTGGAAATGACCAAAGTGTTTGTGTTTGTACAAATGCATTGTGTGTGTGTGTAGGTGTGTGTGTGTACAAATGGCCCTGTGGTCGTCATCAGGCTCCCATCAGCCCCTCCATTAGTTACTGAGCTGTGGGTCCATGCTGGAGCCTACCTGCCCTGAATACTGATGAGGTAGAGGAGAGCAGGGCAGCAAGCACAATGAAGACAAACGCATACATGCACACACTAACACACACATACTCACAAAAGATAGTATTAACATATTATCTGCAGTGACATATTTTGACACACATTTATAATCAAAGTAATTGTATTTTACACACCTAAGCAGGCAAGATGTTGCATCACAGGCATGAAATAGAGTAATAGAGAAGTCATTAAAAACATTTCTGTCTATTCCTTCAGTCCGATAAAAGCAAACATGTCTGATAACTGCCTATCAGAGCACGCTGACACACCGACGCCCGTGGACAGCACTTCATCTGCTGCAGGGAGATCATAGCGTACATGTTCTAAAATAACGTCACACACAGCCGAGTACACACACACAGTCAGCCCGAGCACAAAGGCAAATATGGTCGCATACTTCCCCCTTCTCCTCCTGGAGCCGCAGACTCACATGCTCGTGACAGGAAATCTGCAGGCAGTCATTACGCTGAGCCGAGCAAACACGCAGCCGCAACACTCTCCGATAATGTTTTCACATGTGCAGCTGCTAGGCATGGGTGTGCTACTGTGAGTGCGTGCGTGCATGGAAGAGAGAACGATAGAGTGTGTGCACAGATAAACAAACACAGCTTGAAATAGAGATAAAATTTTATGTTGCAGAATATCCATGTAGAGGTATAAAAACCAGAATAACAACAGGGTTTCACTTCACTCTGTAAAACACACTTGCAAATTAAATCTTCCTCATAGCCTCTCCTGCTGGAAGAAATTGAAATTTCAAAACAATTATTTGGCTCAAACAAAATAATCAATATTTCAAAGTTCAGGTGATTGTAACCCAGAGCTCCTCATTTGTTTCACTGAAAATGTATTAAAATAGCCAATCAATCTAATTATGATGGATATTAAAACTATCGGGGGGCAGTGTTTTAAGATGTTCATCAGTATTGATTCTGAGTTTGAGTTTGATGCCGTAAACCTCCATAAGGGAGGAGTTTCTTGTATTGATGGATGTCAGATGAAGAAGTGCTTCCAGGTTGAGTTCAGGGCCGAGGATCAAGGTGCTGCCTTGGAGTTCATGTTGAAGCTTTAAGGTCTTAGGACTTGGGGGGGTTTCAGAGCATGCGATGCCTATTGTGTGTCCACCCCAGAAGCCCAATGGGACCCTTGGGAGACCTGGGTCAGGAGGCCTCCCTCTGCCCCCTCCACCCTTGCATTACTGTGCCATTTAAAGCCACCCAGCATCTATTTCCTCCAATAAAAACTAATAACCTTTTCTGTCGGAAATCACGGCAGCTCTTGAGTGCCTGAGCAGAGGCCTGGCTGGATGGCCTGTAATTGCGGTCCAGAAGTCCCCCCTTTAGTTTATTTTTTGCAGTGTTTTGGATTTGATTTTTTTTTCTCCCCCGGTCCTCTTGGTCCTTTGCGCTTTGCGGCTGATTGCCTGCGCGGCTCGCCCCACACTCAGTAATCAGACAGGAGCTAGAGAGGGGGCAAAACAGCAACTCAAGGACCTTTTATAATTGGGAGGGATTTGGAGGGCAGTTGGACTTTACATTTGGTGTCAGAATAGGTTGTGATGGTGACCGTGCTGGCTGAATAAGGAGGTGACAAAGCCCCCCATAGCAGTCAAGCAGTTCATTGTGAAGCAGCTAGAAATTCTCAGTATGTTTTCTCTGTTTGTCATCTTTTTTCTTTCTTTTTTTGACAGTGGTGTGGCATAATTTTCTAAAGAAGCCAGAGGAAGTTTCCAACAATATTTACAATGAATTTTTCTTAGAAGCCTCTCTACACATTTTCTTTTTTTCTGCATGTTCTGAGAAAAGATTCACAGTATTTATGTGAATAACAGTCAGTCTGCTATTTAACATAGTAAAAAAAAAACTTGATTTGATTTATTTTGACACTTGCTGAAGAGATTCATATTTGTTTGAGATGCTATAGCTTTGTGTCTCAAACCTTTCAATGTAGTATTTTTTTAATTACGTATTTACATCACTAATTATCTGGAGCTCATCTGTTTAAAACAGGGGATGAACATGATTATTATTCTGTAAAAAAAATTTCAGTCATGTACAAAATGTTATTTTATTTAATATTATTTTATTATTCTTTCTAACATATTTTTCTACCAGAAATTTACACTGCTATTTGAACTATAAAATCTCTTTTGCAAGAGAGATCAGACCAAGGTGGCAGCCATACAAAACCACAGAGAGAATTAACAGTGAACCAGCATACCATGAGAAAATCACAGCAATTTAAAAACTTTCAAATGCTCATGGCCGTCCATGCCGTCTCTGTCACCATATTCTTAATGATTCTCAGTCTTCAGTTTTCTCATTGATAAAGTTGTAGCTCTTTTATGAGGCTTTTCCGTGTCCAAGGTACAGACATATGAAGAGGCAGTTTTCCCCAAATCTGATTGTAGCTGGCAGCTAGAGCTGTAATAAGAAGGTTATGAAGGTAGGGTGGTCATTTCCTTAAATGTTCATTTCTAAATAGGGATATGCCAGGCCTTTGAATTGAATATTAGTCCACCCCACTTGATTTTTTTGCATTGGAAATAAAGGACAGAGATGTATGGCACACTGAATCAAAAAGCTGAATATGCATGTCTTTAATTTTTTCTGGCATTATTCAAAATTTAGACATATGCTATGATTGCAATTAAACTTCTGATAAAAAAGGTATTTACACCTTGTTGGTTACATCTACACCTTGAGAATGACACTTTTGCTTTATTGGCATGTTTAAGAGAGGAGATTACCATGTTCGTGTTTGAACTCTTTGATTTTATAAAATAATTTGTTACACCTGAATCTGTGAGATCACTTGTGGGTCAACAGTAGGATTCATGTAAGTTCAGATAAGGCTCACTTCATGTCCTCAGGCCCACGCCCAGCTTGAAGTCTGCAGATATATATAGGTCTTTCTCCAGCATATTAATCAACACTCCAACATTTATTAAGCCTTTTGAACGTTCTTCAGGCCAATCCGCGTATGCTGCCATACAGTGAACACTCTCTCAGCCCAACTTTAAATCAACCTACTCAGAAAGAGATGCTGAGTTGAGTTGGGACTTTTCCAAAATGGAAACAGGTGGGTTATTTAAAAAAGCAAAAATACTTCATTTACAATGATAGCATTTAGATATATTGAATGTTAAAACCGGACATTTGTTAATCCAAACTGTATGTATGTTTATTTTGATGGTAAAAACTCCCCATTTCCCACACACAATCCTAAAACCTCTTGGTTTCCTGATGCCAGCCTTAAGCAGATACTTGAGAAGCTAGACTTTTTGCCACTTTTGCATTGGTTTCATCTTTAGTCTGGTTGATTGTTGTTTGGTTCGGACAGACAAATACTTACAGCACTCCTTTGCGTCAAGGCCACAGTTGAGCCTTACTCCCTGGTTCAGTATTTGTTGTGCAACAGTAAATAAGGGGCCATTTACATGACGCCAGCAATAATTCGCAAACATTTCTAGCTATGTCGGCTTTTGTGCCTATCATTCAAGATGAGACCAACTGCTCTAAAACGCCGGACTTTGTGGCTTCTCAAAGTAGCCTCTGGCCTGAGAAACATAGAAAACTTTCCAGGTGGAAACGCGGCGTCACTGCATGCGCAGTATTCTTTCACATGGAGGCTTGCGCTATACCAGAACAACAGCAGCCGCTTACCAGAAGTCCGCCCTTTACTGTGCTCTTCTTAGATATTTGTGTAAAAAAGCTATCCAAAATCGGCGCCCCAAGGAAACTGGAAATGAAAATTTGTTAGAACTCTGCTTCTTCTGTTACAAGTTAAAAGTAATAAATTCAAAATAGTTTTTCTATTCGCCCGTGGTGTTTCCTTAAGACTTCAGTTTTCTCTTGGAAATGTCTTGTTTCAAACGCCATCTGCAGCGGATTGATTTGAATTTATGCGTCTCCAATTATTTTGTTTTTGTGTTTAAAGTTTGTTTGCAAAGAGAGTATTATTTTATTGACAACAGGCTAAATGTTTGTATTGCTATTTATGTATGTGCTTACATTAAAGGTTATGTGTATGAGAGGTCTCAGTAGTGAGGACTTTCTGTTTGCAAAGCATTAAATGTAACTAAAAAATGTTGAGCTGAGTAAAGACTCAATAATGAGTGAATCAGTGAAGATCATGGTGGCACTGGGGATTTTTTACCCTACTGCGTGGGATCTTATTGTTCATTTTGACGTGTTACTATAAAAGATAGAGAAAAGATGAACCTTAAAATACATAAAGACTTGATCATATCCATATTTGTGAGAATGGGTCTTTTTATGTGTGTTTTAACCTGCATACATTCAAAGAGCGTTTGAGGTCACTGATAACATACTTTTTTTGATGTACTGTCAGAGTGAAGACTTTCAGAAGGTCAGTCTACAGTGCCCATGTGTAGACAGGATAAGTAGTGTTTTGGACATGAATGTCAAAGTGTGTCCCAGTTTTCCCTCTGTGGGATGTTACTGTGTAGCATTATCACTAAAATGTTCATGAATGTTGTGCTTCAGCAGATGCTGTTAATTTTTTGCTGGCTTCGGTGTTGCTTACTGGGCTGTATACATGTTTACTCATGCTCTCCCACTATGTTGCTGCTTCATACAACACAACTATGTTACAAACCCTGTATCATTTGGATAAGACCACGTGTCTCATGTGTTGAAATGCATACCAAAAACATTTACATGTGTCCTAGCCTGATATAATGATTTATACATTCAGACAGTATGACTGCTAACACCAGTTAGCATGGTCACAAGTGTAACTGTAACATCAATCAGGCTTTAGATTGTTGTAATGAATGTGAAAATTGGCAGTCTTTGCTGAGGAACTGTGAGAAGTATTTTTTTCAGAAATACTTCTTGTGGTCAGTGTCTTGATATAATTCAATGGTCTCTGCATTTCTCAGCTCTTTCAGCTTGTTTAAGCTCTGTAGACTTGGCAGCTCCCGGTCTTTTCTGGCCCAGGCTTGGCTGTCTTTTTTGTGGTTGGCTGTCAAACGAAATATTAATGAAGTTATTGAGCAGATGAGGCGGCAACACAAAGTGCTAAAGTAAGAGTAACAAGTGGGGAGACTTCTCAAGCTGTTCCCATGCTTGTCTTAAGAGATTCTCAAAAATGACTCAAATGATGTCTTCAACCACCAAAATAAGAGAGAATGAGTGGCAGCTCTGCACAAATATCAACGCATTTGTCAACTTCAGAACAGTCTTTCCAACTAACTACAACTGTTGGTCTCTCTGACTGTTTTAAATGAGCAGTCTTATAACATAAACTGACTGTATTTTAGTTAATCATATATGATGTGGTCATATAATTACACCTTGGATGTCAGAGGTTTGTTTTAAGTGTTGTAGCATGACTGGCAGAGTGAAAACAACCAGTGTCTGACCACAAACATGTCATTTTAAGCAGTGAGTCAGAGGCAGTTTGCATGTATGCAGTAACCTATGTGTTGTTTTTTTAAGTAAAGCTTTTTATTATCACTTGCACATCTAAAGGCTTATTCGGCGTATTTGACCCTGCACCTTAATGAAATTTAAGTATTGAAAGTTTGAGTAATGCATCATTTCACGTTGTAGGCGATTTTCATTTTAGGTTGTTACATTTACATCTTTAAAGATCAATCTGGCAAAATATTAAAATATCAGTTATGTCAGTTCACTAGTATCAGTGACTGTGTTTACATGGACTTCACAATCCAGAGTACCCACATGAACAGTTTTTAAGCTTCCTGTTTTTGTGTTTGTGCATTAAAAAAAACCTGTCTCGACTAGGGATGGGACCTGATGTGATTTTATCAATAGCAGTGCTTTTTTGATTCAGTTATTGATCTGATTCCTTAATGAATCCGTTGTTGAGTCCTGTAGCTCTTTGTTGAAAGCAAAAGTTGGCTTTCAGTGCGACAATATCAAACACATGGCACTTTGGATACTTGATGCCATGCCTTTCAAAAATCCAAGTAAATAAAGCAAATGAAGAGTTCTTTTCCAAAATGCTATAAAAGCCAAAATTTTTTAAAAAAATTACTCAGTGCTGTTCTTTTTTATACCGATTGCACTACCTGCCCTGTCAGTATTTAATGCCAGAAAGCTATATATCCCTGTTTAAACTGTATTTCAAAGTTGAGTACCCCAGCCAACCCAATGGTGGGTCTGGGTAAATAATGTAAATACTTTCTAAATTAAATTGGATTTATAGTGTTTTGGAAAAGAGCTCTTCAAATATACTGTACTCAAGGCTGAAAAATGTCACAGGTATTTCGTGATACATAAGGGCTACTTGAGTATGACAAAATCATAATCAGGATTATCTCAATTTATAAAGCAGCCACAGAAACAATATATATACCACTTGTGTTGTCTTGAGGGACAGCCCCAGACATGTCACAGATTCTTTGGCAGTTCAAGTCCACTCCTCAAAACCAGCATATTTTGAATGACCAAGGTTCTTTTACTTACTTTTTGTTAACCATTGGTGACCTTTCCATCATCTTCCTGCGCCTTGTAATTTTTAAAACTAAGGGAATATGTGCTGTGTTTCCAGCTGCTCCTCACTGAAATTACAGTGAGATCTATTTGGTGGGAGGAGCAGAGGGAAGCATACTACCAAGGGGGAGGGTTCCCTTAGTTTACAGCACATAAAACCTTTGCAAAAATCAAAGGGCAAAACAACAAAGGGTAATGTCAGTGTTAAATCTCTATGTCCTTGTCTTTCATGGTGGAAAGCCTTAATTGTCAATTCAATAAAAAATGTATTGTTACCAAGCACCTCTTTTTAAGAAAAAGCAACATTTCTTCCTTGATTAAAATAATGTTGTAGAATTTGAAAGTCTTAACAACACAGTTAATAGAAATTTTTTAGGAACTTATTTAAAAAAAACAAAAAAAACAGCTTTGAACAATATAACCAACAATACTGAGATCATAAAAGATACTTTTCAGAAACACCTAACCAGGAGTTTACATTGCTTGATAGATTAACCATTTCTGCTCATCTCTTTTGTTCGATGCTCTCTTTATGTACTCCAATCTTTGTATTTCAGAGTGTATGTTTGTGTGCACACTTCCTTAATTGCATTAAGAGGATGACGCACTTTCTTACTCTGTTTAAGCTCACTTTAATTGCCTCTGAATGGTGCGCTTGGGAAGCAGGGACTGACGGCACAATGCGGACATGCAATTAGCTATCTTTCATAAGATGCTCCAGGGGAGAAAGAGAGGGCTCCAATTCATGGAGGAATTTCACACACAAGGCAACAAATGCTATTTTGTGTCACTGCTGTGGCGGCATTTCGATAGAATGGCATTTCATTCATTAAAGAATCAGGCATTCAGGGATGGAAAGGGAAGACAGAGAGAGAGAAGAGAGGGAAGGTGATAAAAATGGTGGCAGGAGACTCCAAGATATAGGTGAGGAGCAAATAAAAAATGAGATGAGATGGAGGGGAAGAGTTGGCAAGATAGGGAAAGGAGGTGGGAGAGAGTGATCGAGGTTGATTCTAGTAGAGACACATGGAGATATGTGAGCCCTGGTGAATTCTTACTTCAACTTGGGAGGTGTGCAGCAGTGTGCACAATGGAGACAAACAACAATGGACCCATACCATAGAATAATAATAAAATACTTTTGTTGGATCATCTTATCTGAACTATTCTAAAAACAGGAAGATGACACACAGTTTTAAAGCAAATAGGTTAAAATAGATAAGTGTGTTTGACATTCTCTTAGCCAAAACTGCGTTTTTCAGACTGGTGCCAATCAAAGAAAAACTTGTTTGACTTAAATATACCCACACAGAGAACAATCAGTAGGCCATTGAAAACATGATCTATATATACGTATTCTCTCACAGTGTTGGACATCTACTGGACACATAGCCACAGTCACCTTCATCATAAAGTGCACAAAAAGAAACATGTATTTGTTTGATTTAAATGTGTTTGTACATAAAACATTCTACATTATACAACACTGGAAACTGAGCAGATGTGCTGCTATGAAAGTAGAATCAATCTTAAGTGTCAGGATAATTGAATAACTTGGGGACTGTGTCCAAAGCAGCCATTTTTTCCTCTGGAGTTGCTCTCAACCTCTGTTTCAGAGTGCTTCTCACCAGCACCTAATTTTGTAAGGTAACAAGAGTTGAGTTCCCTCCTCCTTTCTTTTCTTCCTTTTTGGAAATGGCCATTAAAATATCTCCTTGTGGTCACGTTTTCTTTTATTAACTGAAATATCACACAAAAAACATTAAAAACAAAGTCGAGGACTGAGAGCAGCTAAAAAGCAGGACAATGTCCCCTACAATTTTCCTCTTCACCACTACAGTTTAGTAAGCAAATATCAGAAGCACCACCCTTTTTGATTTCTGTTGGTCAGTGAGTGACATTTTTTCAACTGAGAGGACTGGGAGCAAGGTGGCCAAAAGCAGCTAAGGTTATTTCTCCAGTCAGGATGCTGAAAACACTGCACTCGGGAAGTGCTGTAAGCTCAAACAACAATGGCTTTGGGCAGTGACCCCATCCTGAATGTTTTAATTTGCTATTCATGATATAAAACAACTTGAAAAGAAGATAAAAAAAATAGTTTAAAGAAGACAACCTGTTGGTCACTGGACAGTGACATGGGTGACCCATCCAAGTCTGCAATTAGAAATCGTTTACAAAGAAAGGACCTCTTGTAAGTTAGAAAAAAATAATAGATGTGGCTAAGCTTAATACATGTTATTCTATTTTCTGTTTTATGTCATCTTTTATTCAGGCTATGTTGGCTGGTGGGCTTTTCTTTTTAGAATTTAGCTAAATTAATTTTCTTGCCAACAATATAAAGTAAATATCATATTACCGTGGTTGTTGCACAACTCCACAGGTGTAAGTTTAAATTCCAAATGACAGCAGAGTTATGTCTTTTGATTTGGTGCTTCGAAATCTAAGCTTGGGAATGTTTTTTTTTTTTGTTGTTGTTGTTCTATACCGGTGTGAAATCAGTATTTCGAAAATTGTACCAGAGCCTCAAATGTTCCTGAAGTTATATTTTTAAGAGGATAGAAGAACATTTGAAATGCTTTTGCTTGTTTGGTCCATGGGATGTTGATCCTATTGCCTGTGTTGTCTGTAATTTAGCTGAGGGACAGTACTGGACAGCTTACTCCTCAGAAAAGGAAGAGAGGGTCCAGCATCCTTGGTTCTACATCTGTCAAAAGATGCATATACAGTAGTTAAAATCTCTCAACAGTTTTAGTTTATGTCAATGTATAAATATTTGTATTCTAAAATTCAAAATGTAGGATTTTAACAAAGTGTTTTTTTCAAACCAGTATTTATTGTAATATTGAACATGATAGGAGAGAAAAGTACATAACTCTTTACCAGTTTCATCATATACTTTTCAAAATCCTCCACAGAGGGTCCAGAGTTAGACCTAGCGCCAATATAGGTACCTTTTTCTTTTGCAGGTCATTTTTTAGACAGTTGAGTACCACAGTGGTCAAATGTTTGTTCCTACAGAGTCATGTATAGATGAAGAACCAGAATATATCCATGAGAATCTTTAATTATTTTTCTGTTTTGTTCTGTACAAAAGATTGCAAGTAAATTTGTCATAAATGGGTAAAAATTAAATCACAAGTAAAGCAACTTGATGAACAAATGAAATTTGTTTTGTGAATTTAATGTTTGCATAAGTCAGTCTGAATTTTACACTATAACTCAATTAAGTGCTCTGACAAAATTACATATGCCACAAAAAACACAAGTTATTTTTTGGCTGGCCAAACACATGTTTGGAAGTTGATTTTTTATTTGTCTAGCCACATCGGGATTGATGAGTCAAAAAGTTTATCACTAATATGTCTCTGCTGTGCATAAAACTTCAACACTTCATAAATATGAAGTCCTTGATAAAACTGTCTTGGTTACCTCTTACGGGTAATGACAATAGCAGTGGTCGTAGCTCTTGAAGCTAATATTAGTTTACCGTTATTTATCTAGACAGGGATGGGCTGTCCATGCATCTTTTATGTGTATAAATATACATAAGTGACAGGCAATGACGTCATGCATTAGTTTAATGGCATTGTTATGATATTTGCCCGGTACTTTTAATACAGTACAATGCAATAGGTAACTGAAATAGCACTATTGATGCTTCTATCTCCTTCAGCTGTCCTTCTAAATCTAAGCTTCTGGACTCATTTTCTTTTGTTGTTGTTGTTCTATACCCCTGTGAAATCATCTTGGACAATCTCGCTCTGTCTCTCGCTGTCTCCCCTCTTCCTCCCTCTACCTCTCATCCCAACTCCATTCTCCCGATCCCTCCCTCCACTCTTCTTCATTTAATAGTGGACCTCAGAGTGGTTGCCATGTCAACCAGCTGGCATATTACTATGGCAACCAGTCTGAGCGAGACGAGGCTGCTGATTAGGGAGAGACGTCTCGTGTAGCCTGGCCAGCGGAGGGTGGAGAGGGAAAGGGGGGAAATGGTGTCGGGGTGCTACAGGGGGGTTGTATATTATAGGTCTGAAAAGTGTGTGTGTGTGCAGAAACAAAGAGTTTGTTGAGGATGGACTCTGATTTTAAGCCAAAGGACATTTTATCTCAGATTTCAGATCAGACTTCTACCTGTGCGAAAGCTCTGTCCACATGTGTCTGACCATCTCCAGCTGTCTTTAAAGAAAATAAGGGTCTCCTGATCTCTAACTCAGCTACCCATCATTTTTTTTGTTTCACAGATTCTCTCAGGTGGAGTGGGCCAATGAAAAAGTTTCTCTAAACAGTGTAATGAAGAAAGACAGTTTTTATATCAAATAAACTGCCTAAAGTTTACAGTTTGAAAGTCAGAATGTACACGTTTGTTGAATTGGTGATATTAAAGGCAAACTTAAGTCAGACTAGAATCACTGCTCTCTTGTTTTATTTGGGCAGCATCATATCAAGTGTTAGTGTCATGACATGTGAGGGACGGAGCAGGCAGTGCTTTTTAAAAGCTTCACCCTCTTCTAACACTAATGAACGCTGTAGAGGATGCCTCAGACCTCCAAGATCCATCAGAGAAACTAATTACAAGATCCAATTAAAGAGAGAGAGGGAAAGAGCGAGTTAGAGAGAATGAGGGGAGTATGTGGGGGGGTGCGTCTGCCTTTACCATTGACCTAGCCGAGCCGTCGGCTCATTCAAGACAGTAATTATAGCTTATTTATTATTCATCCTTGAGCTAAATAAGAGCATGACATTTCAATAACAATAATAAGGGCAGCAAAAAGGCAGCACAAACTATAGGCTTACTAATTGCAGTGCTCAGAGATTAAATGACTGGAAAAATGTTATTTACTTATTCATAACATCTGGAAGCAGCCATAAGTGCACAGCCATGCACTTGACAGAAAATGAGTCTAAGGGGCTCTCTCATGAGATCTGTGTGGACATAATCCTCTAGCAAAATTGGGATGCCATGCTTCCACTAACAAGAGTTTTTTGGGGATCTGTATTACTGAGTGTGGACGAAATCACTCCCCCTTACTGTTTAAGTACAACCATGTCTCCTTTCAATTCATTTTTTAAACTAGTTTATTGGGCTTGATATCTGTAAAACACACTCAAGATTGAAAGTGCGTCTAAATTTTATGGTTGTCAGTTTATCACTCCTGTACTCCTCATCTTCTCTTCCTTTTTTTCCCCTTATGCACCCATCTTCCCACCTCTCCTTCCTCTGAGGCTGAACTCTGAGGCACCTCATTAAGACTGCCAGCTCTTGGCCTCATTGGCTATGGCAGAGGTGAAGAATATCACATAATCATGAAGTGGAGATGGCATTACACTCATCACAAATTATAGATGAGTTTTACTGTGTGGCGGCCAGCCCGGCAGACTAGTGCTTAACTTAAGTGACTGTTACAGGAGGGGCTGCAGTCTCCATCCCTCCAATAGGAAGCAACATTTATCAAGACTGTCTTTACTGATATTGGGCATTTTCATGTTATGTCACACATTAGCATCAGCTTCTTTTTACCTGAAAACTACCCCTTCCTGACTTACCTCGCTGAGGTTATGAAGATCAGAAGAAAGCTGCAGTGGGCAGAAGCACTTTTAAGACTTTTCCTGCTTGTCTTACATGTTTATCATTTCATTAAAATGCACCCTATAGTGAAAAGTGGTCAGACTGTAGCCAGTAACAGTCCATAAACAAAGCCCATGACAGCTGTAATTGAATGGTTGCTGAGTACCTATAGCTCCCTTTGAATGCACTTGATCAAACAGAAACGACTTTGTTGTCTTCTGTCATTTAGCTGCCAGGCTCTAAGAATAACTGTTTTTGATCATACAATGCTTATGTTAGTCTTCATGACTTTCCATTATGGAACTGAGCTGAGAAACATAAGATAGAGAAAGAATGCTGATAAACAGCAATCTGATTGATTTTGCTTTGATTCTATCTTTTTGTTTCTTGTGTGTTTTATTCAGAGCCACTCCACTGGTTCTTAAGCCCCGTCCCTGGAACACCAATGTAATGTAGTAATGCATAATAGTACAGTGTGAGCTTTAGTATGTGTTTTGTCACCACAGGGCGATGCACCCTGGTTGTCCTCTTCCCTTAATGCTTTTGTCCTTGAATTCAAAGGAGCCTTTTCAATACACTTGTATTATGTGAATCAAGAAGCAATAGACTGCAGACTATGTGAATTAATAGTCAATATTCTGAGATATGGTACAGACTATGTAAAGAGCAGAGTTTATTTGTCTGAATTGTTTTTTTCCTGGAATATTGCATGCTATAAAGCTGTGCCTAAGCTGTACAATACTTGCATGAATACAGTCTTATATGTGGATGGACACATATAAGACTGTAGAATTAAAGGGAGAAAGTAGCAGCCCCCTTTGTACAAGTTTAGTTTTGAAGGAATGTTCATCTCAGGGTTGAAAATATTTTTTCCTCTCCTTTTCCTCCTCAGATTGTATCCCTGCATCCTCCCTGTGCCAGGCATAAACAGGAGGGGGGGGCTACCACTTATCAGCCATTGCAGGGCATGTCCTCAGACAGAGCCATTGATTTTATTGATTGATTCATTTGCGGTTTTCCCATACAGTCACACGCTAGTAGTTTTTGTTGGCAGGGTTGATAGAGTACACAGCTCAGGAAGATGTTTTCTATTCATTCATTGTCTGTTTTAAACAAATACAGATAATGCATGAACATTGAGCATGAACATTCCTCTTACCTCTGATCTAGCCATATGATCCCACAAACTCAGCTATACATTCAGGACCAACTGAAACGAAGACAAACACATGTCCCTATTGCTCTTTCAGCACATTCATACAAACATACACATACTGACCAGATCACACCCCCTCGGGGCTGTGGGGCAGTGCTTGAGCGATGTCTCCCCAGGGGGCTGATATTTTATAGTTTGTGTCCATCAGTGGCATAGCCCGGGGCGCAGGGGTTGACAGTAAGTGCTCTCAACACCGGTGACACTGATTCATCGGAGCTATGACACAGATGAGAGAGAAGGGGGAGGAGGGACAAGCAGAGGAGGACTATAAAAAACCTAAAGACCATGTTATAGTTG
Organism: Scarus forsteni; assembly: GCA_036419115.1. Lineage (NCBI taxonomy): Eukaryota > Metazoa > Chordata > Actinopteri > Labriformes > Labridae > Scarus > Scarus forsteni. The sequence goes on from JAZDUH010000354.1 coordinate 10,137,410, forward strand.
TGTAATTTGTTTGAGTTAGCAGCCTTGTGTTATTAGGTTTACATTTAATGTGTATCCCATATAACTGAGTATAATCCAGCACCCTGCAGTGTTCGAGCCCTCCAGTGGTTCTTTGCTCAAACAAATTGTTGGGTGTTCACTATAAAACACATGGCTGTACTGTGATATGGCAGTCTAATATGGCGATCCAGACCAGAAAGATTGGCTTGAGGAAGGGACTCCAATCTAACATGGCATTTCAATTTCTCCCTCCCACCCCTGTGGCTGTGCTGTGCACTGCTGCACCTCTTCTACATATATATAGGGAGGACGCCTCTGAACCCCAGCCTTCTGGATGCACATACTAAGCAATCAATGTGTCACCTCCTCCTGACAATCCTATTTTTTTCATATGGGGGCCGTGCTCATTTTTTCTTGTCAGCAAAAGGTAATTTGCTGTATTGTAATTCAGTCCTAAAACTTGGTGTCGAGGTGTCTGATAAGTTGCTGCCTCTCCACTCAGTCCCCCCATCCCCCATCCAGCCTCCCTCCTGCATCACCTAGAATATGGAAAAAAATTAGGGGTGCAACCCCAACCCCCTCACACCTACAACCAAATGCACCCCCATAACCCTGTCCCTTCTCTCCACACCAAGCCCAACATAGTTGTATCTGCGGCGGGCTGCTAAATTAGATAAGCGGGGCTGTGGCGCAGCGCCCCTGATTAATAAAAGATGCAGTGCTCCCTGGGGATGGCCCCTCTAAGGACTGAGTAGCATCCACCCACAGACAATGGAGTATGGCTGCACACAATGAACAGGAAATGGAGAGAATGAACCAATCATGAAAATATAACATTTAAAGCAGGACTATGCTGCATGCATCATAAAAGATAATAACTAATGTCTGAGGTGAGCAAAAGAACAAAAATAATATATTCATTTATTTTGGAAGCTGTTGACATATGCTGGATAGAACTGCAGGTTTCCTGCTGTTTTATGACATTCTGAGCTGCTCAAATTCATGGTCAGATTCATTGTTGCTCCAAACTGTGCACATTTAAATCGTTTTTATTGTGGTTGCTTTTAAAACTACGAAATTTGAGAGAACCTTAGATATTGAGGTCATTTTGTTTGTTTACTTATCATATTTAATTTGGAAAAATACAGTCAAAGGCTCGATCAGTGGTTTCAGAGTCAAAACATGATAAAACTACTAGAAGATGGTGTTTTCAACGTTATTTGTATTGTGATAATGAAACTTTAGGTTGAGGCAGAATGTATACAATGTATACATTTATCAAAGCTTTATTAGACTGTAGTTTGACATTGTAGATGAGAAACTGAAGAGAGAGATGTGGATTTGAAATTGATAAGCTTAGATTAATTCTTTCCAATATTTTACTTTTTTTTCCTCACCTTAAAAATTCTAAACTTTTTATTTCTCTGGAAGTGTCTGTTGTAACATAAAGCCCTTTGGCTTTGGCTCTTGTTGCTGTCATTCCATGTTCACTTGATGAATGAACATGGGCCACATACATGCAGAATGCATCGGGTCATCAGCTCAGCATTTGCCTCAATTCACTGTATTTAGATTTTTCTGACATGGATCATATTAGATTGTATATATCAGTTTAGCTGTAGAACCAGTTTAAGAGAAGTAGCTGCCCATCTAAGTTGTCCTGGACTCTCCAAAATCAGACTAAAATAAAGAGGGAAACAAAACAACCCAGTTTAAATCCAGATTTCCAGACCTTTGGAGTTAGGCTATATCCGTCAAACTAAAGTGTTGTACATTATATTTGAATTTTTCTAACTTTGTTTTTGTCAGCTAATGATTATGATTAATGATCATTAATTAATAAGTGAAAAGGGTTCATTCTTTCAATTTCTAGAGTCATTTGACATTCTTTAAATTTCATTTTACATAACATTTTACAGTATGTTATGACTGAAACACATTTTGTTTTAGTCCATGACGTAAGTTTGACGGTTTGTAGCTTCCAGCATTTTTCTCCAGACTCTTGCTCACACAAATGTTTAAAAGAGGACACTCTCAAAGAGAGAATTTTGTCGTATGAAGAGTATAATTCCAATACGTGTATTTTTTTTATGTTAACTGTGAGGAAATTTACAAAAGGCTTAAGGATGCTCAGCTAGATTTTTATAGCCACAGCCTGTCGTTGCAGGCCTTTCAGCAGACATGTTCCTCCTCGGCTGCATGTTGATGGTGCCTGATTGCTGCATGGATCATGAACACTGGAGCATTTATCTTTAAATAACCCCCACCCCTCATTGCAACCTAACAATAGCGGGCCGCTTCTAATTTTCTGCAAGATAATGGTAGTCATATTGAGATGAAAAAGGTCAAGGGTTGGCTTGTGGGACCTCTGATTGGTTCAGAGCATCACGCTGCCCCTGGAGATAAAACTGAAAGTGATATTTCATTTATAGCACCACCCTTCCAGACCGTGGAGCAATTTTAGTTGATAGCTCCATAAGGAGGCCAGTTCTGCGATGATTAGAGAGCATCTTCCAGTCAAACACTAAACACAAAAATGGCTAGACTAAAGCTTTGCATCAGCATTTTTTTCCTTATTTATTTGATCTGAGGAATGTGCTGTAAACTTTTCCTCATACTGCTGTTAATATTGAGTGATTCAAATGTCCCCTCACCATTTCCAAGCAGCTAAGATTGATGGTTTTTATGTTTGCATATATATAAGATGCACATATGCAGTTGAACCTGCCTTTGACCTTAAGCTGCTCACATGTATTAAATGAGCCACTGCACTACACGATGCGTTGTGTTTTAAATAAATTAAATATATTTCTTGTTCAAGTGGCAAGTTATAACACAGGATGCATTGATCCTCCTCCGTTACCCAGCCTCCATAGATCACTATTCAAAAAGTGCACTTGTTCTTTTTTCTGCACATGATTAACCTATGCCGACCATGTTATTCCATGTTCTGTGGTAGCCTTGTGTTCTTTCCTGAATGCAATATTTAATTCATGCTTTGACCACAATGGCTTGAAAATCACTGTTTGCTGTTCTGTGAATGAATTGAGGACCAAACTCTTGCTGACATGTGTGACATCTACCACAGAGCCTGGAGGATGCATTTTATCACATGAACCAAGGCCCTACACATTGCTAGAACAGATTACACACAAGCCAGTAATAAATCAATGAAACTTTAATCATACAAACTCTGTTTCTTAATAGATTTGCCCTTGACGCCCACAACAAATTGCACATTCATAACTTGTTTACATAATGTATATAACTGTAAGCATTATTGGAGGACAACAGCAGAAACTGGAGTCTGTCCGGCAATGTTTTTTATTTTATTTTTTTACCTCACATGGCAGCTTTTGCATAACCTCTCTGGCCTAGTTTGCCTCCTTATTTTTTTTCATTCCAGCCTGAGGGCCAAATGCATCACACATTATGCAGTGACCCAAACTACATTTCCCAAAGAGCAGTCCAGCCAGTAGGAGTGGCCTCGGCTTGTTGAGGAGGCTGCCCTTTAAGGTCACACTGCTGGTCACGTGATAGGCCAGCCGAGCCCCCCAGGGCCGTATGACAAACCGAGCTGCCAGGCGGAGGTGTGTGTCAGGGGTGTTTTTCCACAAAGCTTTCTATAAAAGTGTAACTGGGCTGTATTTGCCCTTTCCTCCTGCTATGCGTTCAGCCAACAGGCCCCTGAAGATCTCTTAAAAAGTGCTGATCCACAGAGCCATGCTGCTGTGCTCATGTAATCCTTCTAGCTCTGCTCCACCTCCCTCCCCATGATCCCACCCCCTGTTACCTCCTGTTCCCTCCCCTCACATTCCCTCACTGTCTCCTCTGCTGATGCTCCACACTGATGTGAGTGACAAGGTGACTGGATGAGGGGGCTTGTTTGGGCCCCGAGCTAATTAGCACACATTAGAGCATGACTAAATAAACCTTAAGTGCCGCTAATTGCTTGGCAGGGAAAACAATAACTGTGGTACTTGCCCAGAGGCTCTTAGGTAGCAAGGGGGGCTGGGGCACTGGGGACCAGGGGCTCTGGCACAGGGCCAGTGAGAAGACACCAGCACCATCAGTCAACACTCTTCTCGACCCCTCTGCCTTCATGTTAAAGTCACACACCACTTGGCACTGCATTCACTACATGCACCATATGCACAACACGCATACACACACACACACACAGCTCAGAACCCTAACACACTTTGCTGCAGCCATCTCCAGTAAAGAATGAGCTGTACATGACAAGCAGAGACAAGCTCAGTCTTTGTGTGGAGCCATAATACATCACTGCATTAATAAACATGAATTAGTAATGACACAATTAGATGGGGTTGTTCTGACATTTACTGGTACAATAATGGTGTTCTCTTCTGTGAAACCCCCCTTGGCCTAGAGGAGAACCTTTAGCTCCCAGACCTTTACATTAAGATATAACCAGAAGGGAGAAAAATGTGGCACTTGTTTGTTCCTTCTCTTTTTTCTTGTTTTATATCTCTCAAACCAATGCATAGTATTCACTCACAATGGTATCACATTTTAAGATCCACCACAGCTCCAGCTTATTGTTCATTTATAAAAGCATGTTTATGTCATGTGTGCTTTTTTTTGCCTCCTAGGCTGCATGTAGGAGCCCAGTGGTCAGCCCATACTGCCTCTCAGATCTGTGGCCTAAAGGTACGTGCAACACAAATGTCTCAGCAAAGGTTGTCACATTGCCAGAGCTTCAAACTTTGATCTCATACGGTAAAAATCAGTTCAAATCACTGGATGTTTTTTAATGAAAATCAAAGAAGTGCTCAGCGCCTAATCTTGGTGAATTTCTAATTTTTATCATGTTAAAATGTGAAACTTTGGTATAAACTTGCACAAAAACAAACCAAAATGTATCCAATGTTTTATGCAACACTGACAGTGTGCAGCAAACAGTTGTAAAGTCATTTATCTCTTGTACCTGAATTATGAAATGGGTGTAGTTTTTAAAAAGTTTTGGGTATTTTTTTTAATACATCATTAAATCACGAAAAGGCTTTCTACAGATCCTTGTAAAATCCTGTGAGCCTTTTTTTAAATTGGAAGAGGTCTTGGAATTTAGAGGACACAGAGACTGTCTCTTTTGAGTCTATTCTCGGCTATCTTACAGCTGCTTCAAAAACGGCAGAAAAAGCAGGAGTAGCAATTTGAAGCTTGCACTGTAAGAATGAAATATCTCACTTATTTCCTATTATTAAATTAGATTGGGTACAAAGGTTCACAATCACACTTAAACAAATCCGACTTTTAGCACAAAATGGAGAAAAAAAATCATAAATGTTTGTATCTATCACACCTCTGCTGATTGCCATTTTTCTGATCAGCAAAAACATGTCTCAACTTAGTTTTTGCTTTACAAAAGTTTTACAAAGCCTTGAATTTGATTGTAAAAGCTGTATAAGGTCCCTGACAAAGATTGTTGCATAAGATGTTAAACTTAAAAGGAAATGAAGCACTGGAATTGTTGACAACGTAAACCCCTGCAGCCCTGCTTCACTAAAGCCTGCATCTCAAAGTGTTTGACAGTAGCATTCATAAACGTAGAGAGACTGAAATGTCTTCATTAGAAGATGGTGAGTGCAAAAGTTTATGTACAAAGTCACTGCCAGCAACATTTGTCTGTTCTGCTTAAAAGTGTTACACATATCAATATTACATAAACAGTGTAGCTTCACCTGCTTATGTCCAATTTTCTTAATCAAATTAAGTTAATCTAACATCAACTCTCCCAATTTTGATGAAAATGGGTCGCTGTGCCTTTAATAGCATACATTTTCACTGCTTTTATTCAAAAACATTGATAAAGTACATTAAGTTGTATATTACCATGATGCATTGTTAATAATCAAAGCTTTCATGGTTTTCTTCCCTTTCTTCAAGCATACACTGGTTCACACTATCTTACACACTGTTTTAATTACGTCTTGTAAGTTGAAGTTTAATTTCCCCAAAAGTGACAGAGGTGAACAGTGATGAGAGCTCAGTGTCACACGTATCCCCCTCCACTCTCTGATCCTGCCTTTCTCTTGTAAACCAGCAGTTTCTCATTTTCACTGTCAGTCTTTGGCAGCACTTTTTACTGCTCTCCCGAGGGACTCGTGCTTTTGTTAGCTTTTCTGTGAACACACAAAGACTAATTGGTTGATTAGTTCAGGTTGACTGGCCTGTTAATTGAAAAGTAATTTAGATTTGATGTGTCTAATGAAGATCCTAATTTATGCCTTGGCACTCATCCAAGGGTTTGTTTTTTACGAGTCAGACTCAAACAAATCGGGATGAAAGGAAACAAGAAAATGATTCAGTGTCTCAGGGCAGCTTTGATAACACATGAATCAAATCTGTGTAGGTGATTATGCTAAAGATTAAACACTTTGGTGTTAATCCCATTCTGTTTGAATTGATATTGAAATTAATGAGGAACAATACTTTTAAAACCACTGGAATAATCCCTCTATTTCATCTGCCTTTCTCGGTCTCAATATCTTCGTTCCTGTATACATGTCTTTATCTGTGTGCATGTAAAACGTTTGTCTTGGTTAGGACAGTGATTCATGTCAGTGTAACAGTACATGATACCTAAGTGAAGCTTAAAATCCTTATTACCAAAGAAGACATTACGCTCAGGTAAAATTTCAGTGACTTTGAAAACCTTCACTTAAGTAGAAGTAAAAGTACCATCCCATGAGTCTATTCAAGTAAAAATAAAAGTACTTTATTGAAGATACTCAAAGCAATGAGTATTTTGAGTAGATGCTTCTGTGTCACGCACCAAGGATAACAGCTGGATTGTGAGAAGCCAATGAGTTATTTGTTTTAGTTAATGTTAGTATAGCAAATCACTATTAACCCAGCTGATACAAAAAAGACGGAAAATTAGCTGTGGTATAAAAAACAGAGAGATGACTGGGAAGATGCCTTTTGTACAATTTGTTTGTCTTTTTTCTCCAGGCCCCCTGTATTTAACCCAACAAATTTGGAGTAACTTCTTTTTTTGAATGTATTTTTTGGGCATTTTGTGTCTTTATTGATAGGAGAGAGACAGTGGACAGGCTTGTGAAAGGGGGTGAGAGAGTAGGGGAAGACACTCTGCAAACTGGTCACAGGCTGGATTCGAACCTGGACCGGCAGAAGCAAGTACATGGGGTCTCTAATTGCTAACCACTCCGCCAAACCAGCACCCCAAATTTTGAGTTACTTCTACAGCAATTTAGAATTGCAATTTTCCATTAGAAATACTAAATTAAGAATTGCCCTAAACTTGAACGCTTTCCTGGTTTAACTTAAAGTCAAACTTAACCCAAATATCTGTGTTTTAACAATATCTATTTAAATGTACTCTTTAGTCTTCTTTAATGCTGTATCATGATGTCTTACTTCAATACTGTGTGTAATGCAACTAAACAGCCAAATTTCTACCTGGTGATTAATAAAGTATTTCTCATTCTGATTTAGGGTTAATTTGCATCTTGACCCAAAAATGTCCCCTCCCCTTGCGGTCCCCCTGTTTACATGGTTTTAAACCAGTATTATTCCAGCATTTAAAGTTAAAAAATTTGTATTTTGTCAGCACTTGCTGATGGAGAGCTTTGATCAGTCTCATGGTTCATAATGATTTTTACTCACATAAAATGTAGTAAAGTACAGCACTTCCATAAGACATAACTGAAAACTACCAAATACACAACAAAATTACTGAATAACAGTAAAATAACTAACGTTGGTTACGTACTTTTCACCCCTGATGATTTGAGTTATCAGGGGTTATGACAGTTCATACAGACATTGTATGAACTGTCATGTTGTCTCAAATGCAGAGCTTCATTATTGCAAATCGATTTTTTTTTTTACAATAAACATCAGTCATTTGGTGCAAGAGGTCTTGAAAAATACAATATTTTTGATTAATTTACTTTGAACCAGTCCTATTGCAATCAAACATTGTTTGGTAATTTTGTTAATTATATCACTTCTGATTCTGGTTCAGTAAATGCAAATAACATGACAGAATTTCAGCTATGGTTAATTTTGTTATTCCTGCCTGTCTGTCCAACTTTGAAAATCCTAGGGCTTTAAGAGAGCCTTTGCATATCACAGGTGAATAATAATTAGGAAACTGACTACATAATATGCATTTCTTGTTCACTGGAGAACTGGAATGCCACAGTGTTTGTACTGTGATGTGTATCTTCCCTCTTTCCATAAAAAACAGCTGAGTCATATTGGCCACCATTTTTTTTCCAGTGTCATAACAACTCAAGTGATGTTCACAACTTGGTCATGAGAACTGCATCCCATTCTGTAATGTTTCTGGAGTTGGAACTCAATATATATCATTACCATCAGAAATGTGCAAAATACTCAAATATTACACATATAAGAAAAGTAACAGTCTAGTGTTCTCTCACCATTAGTCATGTTTGAATACCTATTTCTTACCCTTTAATACGTACTATTAGATATTGTAGTTTGACGTCAGACTTAAAAAGTTGTATACTGCTTACTTAAATGCTGTATTTGATTTGTACTACATTTTAAGTTCTGCGTGTATGCCACTCTTGTCTTTTGTACACAATGTTCATTCATAACCTCCATGATCATAAAGGACTGGACATAAATGCATGGGCCTTTTCCTCTGTTTCCAGACACACTATCATTGGTGTAGATAAGGTGTACTGGGGTCATCTTTTGTTGTTAGAGGAATAGATCCTCCCTAAAACCCACAATTATGCACAAAGAAATCACATTAAATCAATCAATGAAAACTTGATTTCCCTTTAGCATTGAGGGGTGATCCCCGGAGCCTTGACTCCTCCTCCACACCAGCACAGCTCGAGGCCTTGAATTGAACATTCATTGCAGTTGATGAGGGGTCCCTCTGATTCCCTGTTGAGGAAGGAAAAAATCAAAAATTGTTGAAAATTAGATCCAATCCAATGAACTGTCAGAATGTCAAAAACATCCCAGAGCTTGCTTTATCCACACCAATGTAGCACAACAATATTGTATTGTTGGGAAATGTTCACACAGATGTCTTGCAGCCATTTTTCTGCATTATTCCTTGGCTTTAGCCTCGATAAACAATGTTCCTTTAATTTCCTCCGTAAATTTATTTTATCCAGGGTGTAGACTACTCCTTTAGGTCTTTGAGTCTCAGGAATATCTCTGTTGATTTCACTGTAGCAGCTAAGCTCATGTCCACAGTGTTATCAAGGCCTTCACTGTCCCATGTTGTCACCAAGGCAGACTGCGGCTGCTCCACTCTCCAGGTACTTGTGTTCACTTTGAGTTTTTCTAGGCAAAACAGAGAAAAGTTCAAGCATACTCAGGAACAAATTGTAAAAATAAACATTTTTCTGTAAACAAATATTCCAAAATGACCACTTTTCCATCTTACCTACTTCCTTATTCATGCAAACCTTTCAAACCTGGTCACACCAAGTCACACACATGCAACAGTGTACCTGGCAGTGCTACACTGCAGGCCAGACAGGTACAGACATTAGCAACCACAGGTTGTAGGAGTGCTCCCCCTTTGTTTAGCACATATACATATCTTCGTTCTGTTTCCCCATTCGTCACTTACCCGCATATTTAAAGCCGTAGTCATTAGTCGCCCACACCCTCCCTCCCTTAATGAGAAAGCAATTACCATGAGCTTCCTCTTAGTCCCAGTGGCCTGGCAGCGCTGTCCGAAAACCTGCCTCCCCACCTGCCTTCAGCTCGGCGGCAGCTTCTCTCTCAGATTCTCTTTCCTTGCACCTCTTCTCCCTTTCACCGTGGCTGCAGACTCTCTCTCTTTCTTCATCCTCTCTGCAGCCCTCTCCCTTTCGCTCCTCCCATCTCTGAGCTCTAGGCTGCTTGGGGTTTTAGACGGATCACTCTCACAATGGTTGATCAATACAGGTATTGATCCGCTGGCAAAATGTTTATAAAATCATTCTGGGCAGCTGCAGTGCAGCGGGAAGGGGAGGCGGGGCGACGAAAGGGCCAGAATGCCATGCCATTCGCCTGCGAATGATCCAGCACCACCTGATTGGCTGCCTGTCTACCCGCTTTGCCAGGAAGAGGGCTGGCACAAAGTGCGTTTCTTGATCATTGTTGCTCGGCACACCGCAGCCCTCCCTGGCTTACGCTGCGATTCTTTCCAGATCAACAAAGCAGAGTGTGGTCGTTTAACCTTTTCGCTGCTCTATGTTGCCTGCCTCCCAAGCGGTGGTTCCCGCTCCCCCTCCTCTTCCATCGGGCAAGACATTAATTTGCATAAATTAGCAAGCTGCAGGCAATCCCAGTCTAATGATCCGCTGTCGTTTCATCTCTCTTTCCTCCCATATTTTAACAAGGAAACATTTTTTCTTGCTAATGCTGCCCTGCTGCCTTCCCGTCCATGTGCCTGCCACAGAAACCTCGCCCATTTCGCGCCCCCCCCCTCCATAGGAGAGCACTCATACACACCACAGACCTCAGTTTGAGCAATCAATGAGACGCTTATATGAGACAATGTGTGGAGGAATTATAAAAGAACATCAACCCAAGGCATGTCCCTGCTGTACTGTCATGATGGAACACAGAGCAGTTCTAGGGACAAGACTCTCCCGGCACCATCTTTGTTTCTCCATTGTGGAGATCATTAGCAACATTAGCAGAAACGCAACAAGCAGGCTGCAGAGTTCTGTCTGCAGCAAAAACACAACAATACTCCACATGGTTTTTCTACTGAAAGGCAGGCCAACACAAATACTTAATGCTTAAGTGCAACACAACTTTATAGCAGAATCAAGTGACATTGTCCTTTCAAGGCTTTTAATCCAGGGAGGAGTTTTGGTTTATGTTTCGTTGAGTGATGATTTATGAGTTTCGTCTTTACAAAGAGAAGATAATTGCAATGTGGAGAGAAGTGTGGTGTAACCTTTTCCAGAATCACAACTCTTGTTGAACCAGACAAACATCTGTCAGCCATAAGGCCAGGCAGCCTCTGTGACCCAAAGTCAACCTCACCCCTCTGGGATGTGTGGCTTTGTCTAACCCCCTCCCTTTCTGGCACCATACCCTAGACCCAGATGCCCAGAAGTTGGCCTGCACTGCAAAGTCAAACCCGTTTTCTAAAAACAGTGTCAAACTTTTCCTGACAGCAGCTGTTTGAGTTTTGTATACTTTTAATTAAGTGCAGCGCTTGCTTCTGTTTGGAAAGGACCTACTGGATTGTCTTTGGTTTGATCCAGTTCAGTAAACAAACAGTGTTCCCCTGGAGTATGATCAGTGCACATGTACACACAGAATGATAGACAGACAGACAGTTACATGGCTTTGCAGACGCGCGTGGGAAGTGTCACTCACACATACGCTGGGGAGCAGTGATTACTGTAACACATCCAGAAGTGGCCGCAGCCCATTCATTACCATAACATGTTGTAATGAAGTTTAATCCCTCATCATGTTGTCTGTGGTCAGGGAGTGCTGTGTGCAACTCCAGATGTCTTCCAGGCTCTCTATGTACTGTAGCACTTGACTGAAGACATGACAGTCAGTACCCAGCTTTAGTTATTTCTTCCCTTTATTCCTTGTAAATTCATCTTGACCTCATCAGACTTAGTTTTTTCCCTCCCCCTCCCTCACATCCAGTCTCTCTCACCTTCTGCTTCTTCCCCAACATCTCCAAGAGAGTGTGTTATTTATTTCATCTGAATGCAGCAGCTCTTTGGTGCATGCTTCTTACAGCAATCAATTTCAACTCTGACAGCATAACCAAACAAAGCATTGCACCCATTTCAGCATGGGCAGAGATGTAACTTATCTCTTTCCTTTTTTCCCCCCCTTTTTTTGCTGCACCTTTATCGGGAGACATTTTGTTCTCGTTCAGATGCCATAATGTCAATCATAGCAGACATGTGGCGGTGATGTGTGAAGTTATCTGCTAAATGAGTCTTGGCCAGCAGTGATTGTGAGACATGGAGTTTAAATTTTGAGCCTTTTTCTGCATATGAGTGTAATCTTTTGAGCTTACAGTGAAGTTTAAAAGGTTTTAATCTGTTTAAGAGACTCATGATAGAAAAGTAAATATGCAGGGTGTTTCATTAAATTGGTGGGTGTCCTTTTCAGTATGATCGGAATCCTTTTGTCTCTATTGAACAACAGCATAGAGTGTTTAACAAGCAGCATGTTGCCTACACTGCTGCATGAATGAGAAAACTATAGACGTGAGTTCTCCTGTACCCTTTTCTCTGCTCACCATCCTCTTTGTACACCAGTTGCAGTTAATGCGGCCGCTGGATCGGCCTCTTTCCTTGCTCTGCTTTTATTGATTTCAGCCAGACACAGAGACAGTCAGAAAGAAAGGGCCTTTTCAGGAAGAAGTTAAATGGTCAAGTAGCGGGCAGAGGGTGGCTTTCACCACTTTATTGACGAGGTGGAAAAATGTCACTATTATGGAGGGCCTTGCAGCAGATAGCGAGCTGATTGGATGAGTGCCCTCAGGTCAGAGTGGAGCACGTTCCCCCTGCAGCCAAACGAGAGCAAATAAAAGGGCAAAGGAATCCGCTTGAACTAGAGGTGAGGTTTCTCTCTACCAGGCCTCTCTTTAGGCTACATTTTTGCGGGTGTAGAAGGCAAAGTATTTGTAGTCTGGACCAAGGGCTGATCTGTGGTGGAGTCCTTCCCTCTGAACTCTCTGCTCAAAGCATTCGGGGTTTGCAAAGTTTTATAGCTCTAGGGACTACCATGTTTTATGTTACACACAGATGTTATCCAGTGCTGTGCTGCTGTGACAATGGCAACGAGTTAAATAAGAAAGGTGAGGTAAAGTCACATTGCTGTAGATACAATTGGCCCTTTTTACAAATGCCCTTTATTCCTGAAAATGTCCATGCATTTTAGGATGGGAGAACATGTATATACACAAATGGTTTGGTTTTCATTCCTGGCTTTATCTGTGTTTTAGGAATCTACATCACCAATTTGTTTATTAGTGCCCTCTACTTAGTTCTGCATGCCTCATGAAAAAATGATGCTATGCCTTTATGAGGGACTGTCAGCTTTAACAACAGCAAAGGAGCAAAGGAAGCATCACAGTAGATAAGAGACATAAATGGTCCAAGGCAAGACTTAGTTTTACATGCTATGACACCAACAGTGCAACATGGAATGTCTGTGTGGTTTTAAGCAAAACACCAAAATTAGTTAGAACAGATTTCAGTGCAGCACTGCATTAAATATCAGGATTTCCGTGTGTTTGAGGCTGCTACAGAAAATCTGTGATGGCTTCATTAAGAGTCTACAGGAATTGATAAAGAATTGAGCTGATAAGCAGAATTGGTAACGAGTGCCTTTAAAGCCTTGTCAATTTCCATCCCTATTGAAAGCAACATCTAGTATAAGGAACATTCCACTGTGAGCACTCACTCAGAGCATCAGACTATGCTTGAAAAATGTTATTTTCCAAACTGTAATGAAACATAGATGCACAAACCTGCAGCTTAACACTGCCTGGGTTGTGATTGTGGAGAGTGTCTTTGTTTTACCACCAACTTCAACTGCCAAACCTCTGTGCCTCAAATGCAAGTGCTACATTGCAGTAATTAAAAAAGAAAACATTCTAAGACACCTTTTTAATAGTAATGATAATAATAATAGTGTTGACCAGTTTTATCAAGAGAACAAAAGCGATAAACACAGAAGTGCAGGGTACGTTTGCAGCTTGCTGTTACAGATGTGACAGGCTGGTGCTGATCTGCATTGGCAAACAGAGCTGAAGCAGCTTCTCTCGATGTGACACAGATGTTTATGAAAAGGAGCAGTAATTCATAACAATTGACAATGTGTTTGAATCTGTGGTGGATGTGAATGAAGTTACAAATTGAAGTTAAAGTGGCATTTGATATCAAACTATATTCCTGTTCAACACTTCAGCTATTGGCAGAGTTTAAAAAAAAAAAACTTGCTACAGATTTGTTATACTAACTGAAAAGGCAGATGTCTGTCTACATTTGCCCATCAATGCATGGATAAAACTAAAATAGCCCAACTGTGGTTAAGACTGGTAAACAAAGATGAAGAGGAAGGAGAGACAACAGGGGGGGATAACTGTGTTATTTGAAAATAGTAATCATATGATGTGATGTGCCTGTGTCACATATGTGGTGAAGCCTGTTTTAATTAAAGACCATATATTTTGCTTTCCTCTTTTCCATGCTTAAAATGTCTCTTCTTTATGCAGTTATGCCTATTATGCCAATTGGAGGTGCTTGGCAAATAAATCTTTCCCAAGGAAAGAAGAGGGGTATGCTGTGATCAGGTCACTTGGCACTCACAGGGCTGACATACAGATAAAGGTCATTTATACTAACAAGGCTTTGCCTTTAGCTTTCCTAGCATGTATCTGAACATCAGCAGCTAGGGTACCTGGAGACAGCCCACTAGAAAATACAAGCTTTACAGAGAAGGGCCTGTGTCCAGTTGGAATTTTATTTATGAACCACAGCTCTAACCACAACATATGCATATTTTCTGCAGCCTGCAGGAAAACATGGATGGCTGTCGAGCTTTGATTGCCTCCAAAAGTAGAGTCAAAGAGAGGTCAAGGTTACAGATTCTTAAAACGACTTTAGGTATTGAATCTAAGTTGCTGGACTCTAAAAGACCTTTGCAGATTTAGAGATGTGAGTTCTGACTAATGGCTGAGGGTTCAAATAGAAGCCACTCTTGGCCCTTCCTTCTGACGTCAATCAGTCTAATTAGCCCGGCATATCATCTGGCTGGTCTCTCCTCACAGCACAAGACAGACCTCTGGAAAGGTCAGCATGCCACAGCAGAGACAGAGCAGTGCTTAATCAGAGGTGAAATTATTTCTTTCCAAAATTGATTGCAGTTTGGATCTGACGTTGTGCCTTGTGTTGGGCCACTTAAAGCTTTTAAGAGGACTATTTACACAAAACCTTTATAAACACAAACCGCTCTGATGGCTTCTGTATCAAGGCCCACAGAGCATTAGGTCAGGTAACAGCTCACCCTGCTTCTTTACCTCCAGACTGTAAAAAAATGTCCAGAAAACAAAAATTTCAAGGTAACTGTCTGCTCTAGATTTTTGAGTTTTGGGTAAAAACTCTAAATTTTCTGTTTTGTGTCAGCACACAAAAACTTGAGAGAAAAAATATTGAATGAGAATATGATTTTTTGCAGGATATGAACCAAGACCAGTTGCAGCACATTTTGGACAAGTTGTGATTGCTTACCACTGCATCAGTCTTGCACACCAGTGTTTTTTCTTTATGTGAACCCTGTGTTCAGAACTTGGCTTAACCACGTCTGACCTAAAACAAATTGGTTTTAAATGTTTCCAACTTGAGTTAAGAAATTAGACCAACATAATAAGCTTAATAATGATAGTTGTGATACCTCCTTTGATTAAGTTCATAATACAACAAAAATATTTTGATTTTTGTTTTTGTTACTGAAAAATGAATTTAATGCCAGCGATTTTCAGTTTTCAATATGAAAGTGCATGAAATATTCTTTAACATTTTGTGTGGCTCTTTCTCTTTTGCTCAGCATGAGACACACTGCTCATTCACATGTAGATGGAAACACCCCAAAGAGCTGAGAGAATTCATACAAACTCTGCAGGAAACTTTGTCCCTCTGCATTGTGAAAAATGCAGAATGTCATTTTTTTAATGTTGACACAAAATAGTGCGAAATAAATATTTAGTCTTTCCTTTCACAAAGTAAACTAAGTACCATTAACACTGGACCCCTGAGGTGTTTTATATTTTTACACCCTCTTTAAAACTCTTTACAACTGGCTTGTCACAGCCATGTATACATACGAGGGAACATCTGAGACTGCCCCCCCACACACACACACACATGCATGCACACACAACTGCACATTCACCAACTCCCTTATGCTGAATGCATAATATATGTAATGAAATAATGTTTCCAGTGGGGATGGTTGTGGCTGGGGGATGGAGACGTGTAGTGAATATCAATGTGCCCCCCTCTTAGACTCCCTGGTTCAATTGGTGTGATGGTGGGGGGTAAATGAATATGTGGGAGTGAGAGAAGCTTTATCCCTTCGCCCAAAGCTAAAGTGAGAAGTCCATACAGATAGGAGAGGGAGCTCTGCACAGACTCACTCACTCATTAGAAACTTAAGATTCATGCATTCAAACTGATGGGGAGTCTTCTGTTTCTTTCCTCTAACAAGAGGCTAAGGGGTTAAAGCCAGTTAGATTCAGCCAAAGAAGAACTCCTTGTCTTTTCTAATTGTTCTGATCAGATGATGTAGGTACAAAGGGAGATACAGATTCAATCCATCAAATGCTGGTCTACTCTACCACAGAAACTACAAAAATGCCTTTAACCTTCTCGTAACCGCAGCTTCTCCAGGAAATCTGAATGAAAAATCAACAGAAAGACAGATTACATTTTCCCCTGTGCCTCACCTTGACTGACTCAAGTGAGCTCATCTGTTCCATCTTGTCAGGGTGAAGATGCTGTGTCTCTGTCAGCCCGTACTTTGATGTTTAAAACATTACCATTAATAATGTTTTCTGCATCAAAATTAATTGCTTTGCTTCTGTGTCCTGCTCCCTATCCTAAGCTGAAGCATGCACAAATCAAGTTTTTCAACTGCCTTTGTCTTTGAATTTTTTCAGGTCAGGAATTTTGTGGTGTGACCAAACATAAACTTGGCCAAGTGGAGTAAACTCTGACCGTGTGTGACTGTTGCACCTGCATTAAACAGCTCTTTGCTAGAAAAGATCTGAAAAAGCACATTTTTCTCAAATCTAGTCAGAAACATTTACTTACACTGAAGTTGGGCCACATTAATTTTTTATAATGGATCAGTCTTTGTTTAAACGGCATGTACAGTAAATAAAATGAGCTAAATCTGATCAGAATAAACCTATTCATTTTCTTGGGACACATTTTTTGAAACTGCTTGCCAAAAAGTAATGAGTGGGCATTCATTGACAGTCTGGTGACTGATGCAGCAGGTTGCTTTCTGGGGGCTGTTGCTTGTAATTTGACACACGGTAAACAGAATTTCCAAGGGCCTCCCAAAATGTGAATATGTCTCCAGTGAACTACATTCACTCCCACGAAACCCTGACATATATATCTATATATAAACGGAGGGGCTTTAATTTTGTTTGTACATGTATGTAGCGTGTATACTCTTTCTACAGCATATCTTCCAAAATCTTAGGCATAAAAATATGTTAGACCTGTTCATTTCCAGGCCAACCATTCCAGGGTAGAGCAAATTAACCATTTTTTTTTTTTTGTTCAAGACTCCCCATTAATGTATTTTAGTTTAAGGATTGAATTTTGAGTATCAAATATAAACAAATGGATGAACTATGAAGGTAAATCATTTTGAAATGACCTATAATTCTTTTTTCTGGACCATTTGATGTTCATCCCTGTGAAGTAGGCCAATTTCATGTAAAAAACAAACAAAACTAAAACAAGGCATTTTCACAAATACAGCCTATGTTATAATTACAAACTAATACTTATCTGAAATCAAAAACAAATAGTTCAACAAAGTAATACATTTTCTTCTCGTAGCTGACAGGTGCCTGGTGTGGTTCAGGCTGAAATTGGTCTTCAGCATATTGGCTGTAACTGAGTCACTGTCCTTTCTGACATTTCAAAACACTTTGGCCATTCTTCTCGGACCTTTGTGCTGTTTTGCAGAGATCTGCGTCTCACTGGATGTTTTTACTTGATGTTTACTTTTTTTTCCAGATCATTCCCTGCAAAACCCAGAGATGGTTGGGTATAAAACCCTTAAAGATAGGTAGTTCCTCAAATGCTTAGACTGACCCATCTGGCACCAACAATCATGCCCCATTCAAAGTCAGTTAAATAAACTCTCTTTCCGATTCTGATGCTCTGTTAGAACTTCAGCAGGTTGTCTTGACCATGTCTACATGCATACATTTAATTTATGCTGTGTGATTTGAAGTGAATGCTCTTTGCTGTATGAATGTTACTAACTGCCTGTCAAAGAGTCCAGCATATTTTAAGTACACCTGACTTTAGTAAGCTCAAGTGTACTTTTTATCCAGGGACACTTGGTCAGATCTGTGTTTCCGTAGTGCACTACAGAGTTTGAGTCATGTGAGTTATGTTGAGACACCCAGCATTAGATTTGAGGAATAATGAAGAATGTTGACATGGGTTATTTGACGTAATTTAGTGCTGGATTGTGCAAAAGTATGTAAGAAAATAAGTTAGCTGCAGATTTTAGGGTACTTTTCAGTACTCATTGTCATTTAATGATGACGTTTGAGCACAAGATGCTGTACAATCTAGAAAGCTTGAACTTATGCCCACATAGCCAGAATACTTTTTAGACATGGTTCCTTCTTTTTATGACAAATATTGAAATATTGGAGTTGTCAGGGAGTTAGCTTTGGGAAGTCGTTCATTGCAGGATGTGGTGACTTTTGAATTAGCTTGGATTAGATGCTCGAGAAGTATTTTTGCGACTTCCAGATGTTCTCTTATCTATAATTCCCAGCTGTGTTCTGAGAGGTTAAATGAGCTGGAAAGTTTCTGTCCGAGCTCTGTTATCCTCATCAAACTCAGGGAAATGTAATTAGTGCCTTTTTGAGCTCACATCACCTAGCAACTCCCTCCCAAATAAACAATAAAACTGCCCTCCTTTATAATTTTTTCCCCATTTAGCCACACCTCTTTTTTTGCTAAGCACCTCCTCTGGAGTGGCTCTGGCCCTACCCAGCCTCTGGGGCCCCTGCAATGTGAAGACAGGGGGAGGAATGTGTGAAGCATCCAAGGAAACATGAACTGCTATTTTCCCACAAGTATGAAAAAACAGAGGCCATGGCTGTGGAATCTTTCTGACGCAATCAGCTGGTGGGACGGCTGCTGCACGGCGGGGATTTGGACGGGGGCTCAGGTCAGGCTGTTGTTAAAGCTGTAGTCTTAGGACTTAAAGATCAGTTCTGCTGACCTGGGTAAAAATCCTATAGCACAAGATAAAGGGCTGCCGGATGGCCCCGTTTGGGAGCACTCCATCCTTCCTGGTGTTTCATTTTTAACAGGCATCTTTGGGGCAGCTTATTAATTGTTTGTTGGCCGGAGCGTCATTAAAAAAGCAGATAGCAGGGTGGCTTTTACAGAGATGTGAGAAGGAGCAGTGAGCTGAGACAGGAGAGAGGATCTCTGAAGCGGCCCCGTGAGGCCCCTCCCAGAGACCCAGATGATTACCACATACGGTTCCCTCTGTAATTCTTCATACATTAAGACACACGGTTGAAAGGAATTTCCCAACACAAAAACAGAGCAAACTTCAATGACTCTTTCTTTCTTTCTCCCTTTTTTTCTTTCTTTCTTTTCCTGATCTAATTATTGCTACCCCCATAATCGCTGTTATATTCATCATAGTGCTCAGTATTTATAGGGTCTGTTTTCATCATAGTAATAATGTCACTCTGGAATTCCCATGCAGAGAGAGAGAGGCATTGAGACATACATCAGAGAGTATATAGAGGAAGCAGCTGGAAATGGGGAGAGCTGCTGCTTGATTCCAGAAATCCTTGATGTTAGGAGACCAAAACAACAGGACTACTTGCTGTACCTCCCTGTACATGCCCTCTTGTTTTGCCGGTCCACTGAGAAGTTTCCAAGTGACCTGGGTTTTAGCTCTGCCCTAACCTTTTGACCTTGCCTTGACTTGGACTGGCTCCTGCAGCTGGCACTAAGCTTTCCCCTCTGTCTTTGGTTCTTATGAGTGCAAGAGGGGTAAACAACTTCAGTCTCTTTCATTGGGCTCTCTGCAGTTTTTAAATGTTTCTCTCTTTTAGTTCTTCTCAATCAATCTCAGAATCACAGTCAGGGTTTATTTACAAGGTCACTGAGGTTTACTTGTATAAAAAGTTATTTTTTTTTCACTGTCATAATGACGACAGAATTAACAGCAGTATAGTGCTAAAATGGAACAAAAACAAAGGGTTGTATATTTTGCACATACATACAAAGATGGAGATGGTGCCTGCCAAGCATCTGCTCTTTGATACGGCACGTCATGAGTACACATCCTCCAGAATTAATGGAACGTAGACTGCAGATGCAAAGACCACATGAGTGGTGGGATCAGAATTGAGGCTGAAAGAGGACTTGACAGAGTAAACCTAGCATCGGGCAAAAACCGCATTCTAAAGATTTAATGATGAATCAAAGTAACAAAATCAAGTTTGGTGTATTGGTTCAACCAGTGAACATTTAAGTTGGTGATGTTAAGTTGCCAAAAGGGTTTCCCAGACCTCAGGAAGAGAACCAAGACATCAGGCTGTTGGCTTCCTGCCATACTGGTAGTTGAAATATGGCTGATTAAACTAGATTTTTCTTAAAAGCTAGATTGATCATTATGACACATTTTAATATCATTATTAGATAGGTTATGTAACTCCTCAGAAATGTATTGGGATACTAGGGGGCTTAGAGGTCTCTTTCCTGAGTCCTTATCGTGTCATTATGCTACGTGTACTTTGTGTTTCTTTTAAAGTTTCTTGAACTATATTGTTTAAGTATACAGTACTAAAATTGATCAGTATTTGCCAGTGTTATTAAATATACACACATCTCAACAAATCAAGGGTTAAACATCTCTTTAAAGTAATTTTTTTGTTGTTGGTGGTTAGGAAAGAAAACTTAAAGACTGTTATAAATGAGCTATTCTTTCTTGCTTTCTTTCTTGCTCTATCCTCTCCTCCCCTCTTTCCATGCTCTGTCTTTCTCTCACCCTCGATTTCACTATCCTTTTCCTCCTCTCATCGTTCCCCCCTCTCCACCCCTTACTCACTTCAGTTCCAGGGACTCCTCTGCCTCCTTTTCTCTGCCTCCCCTGAGGTTGCTCCCATGTATTTTGGTATATATTTAACACCCACATGTGAGGCCTGGTGAAAGTGCCTAGGGAATGGAAAGGAAAACAAGCATGCCCTCTCTCCAGGCCCTTTTTGCCGGCCTGCTATAAATACCTCCGGGTGGCGCGCCAGTTCCAGCACCAGTGGCATGGGAACCTCTCTCCCTCCCCCGGTCCACTGCTCGGCCATTCCAGTCCAGTCTGGGAAGGCCTAAGCAGGCAAGATTTTATTAAAGGGCGGGTGACCATGATGTGGGCTGTGTGGAGGGTAAAAACATCTGAAGGGCTTTCTCTGACGGGGTGGTCTTCCTGCGTGTTTTGTCTGCTTCTTTCAGGAGCCAGTGTCTTCTCCTTGTCTCTCTCTGTCATCTTTTTTTTCAAAAGACTTAATGTATACTGCATTTATGCTGTTTTGCTTTATGAAGATTGTATGAATATGTGCTTTTCAAACTGCTGAAAAAAGAGAGAGATCCCCTTTTCTTCACTGCGGTGAAGCGTCTGTTATGTTACTCCCCCAAAAATTGATTTAGACTTTTCAAAGGATTGTTCTTCACAGTGCTGTCTCTCTGTGTCGATGCACGACAGGCTCAGCTCATATTTTCAGAGTTTGAGGTAATAGTTTTAAACTGACAGACTAAACATCCCCCTCCCCAGCTGTTCCACTTCTACAGAGTAAAGAGTTTTATGTGCGCAAACACACAAAGACACACACTCTTTGACCTAATGATTATTTATTTTTGGTTTGCTGGGGTTCAGGAGAATTTGCTGGAGTTGTTACAATTGGAAGGGAGCATGGGGGGGAGGGGGGGCAATGACTATCAATGTTTGTTGCTAGTGTCATAAATCTTTATGTCTAATTAGGGCAGAAAGTTACTAATCACTTTTTTCCACACTAAACTGTTATTTTGTAGTTTTATGTGGACTAGTACATCTATAAGTAGTTAAAGTCAGTACTTCAAATTTCAGTCAAGTAATTTATGTGGGACACACTGAACTCTAGAACATTTGTCATATCATCAGAGTACCAAGTCTAGATTATAATGAAGAAAAAAAATAACCGAAGCTTTCTACAATAATACTCAGTACTCATACTGGTTCAGTTCTCAAAACCTTGTTGCACCTTGATCCACATGGGCTTGTCACATCTGGAAATGACAATGAATTAACAACATTAAGCAATAAAATAAAATTAACAGTTAAGTCTTACTGAATCACTATTTATCAAGGCATATGGCTTATCTGTGTCTTTAATTTGTTTAATACAGTCTACGTATGCAAAATTATGGCACATAATGTACAAAGTACATTTTCACCAAGATTATATTATTAAGATTTTATTTTTTATCAGGGACAATTTCTATTATGTTGAAGAATGTCAAAACTCCCAAAACTCATTTTCTATATTTTATATACAAAGCAAATTACTGGTCAACTCATCACACCCTAGCTGTCCTTTTCACATGAACCAGAAAGTTGCTCTTAAACTTTGAGTAAACACTACATTAGACACTTTTTTACTTTATCTTAAAGGGACTGTGAGGAATTTCTAAGTAATTGCAAAAAAGTCTCACTTTTAGATATATGCCTGATCGAAATACACACTTTAAGATGAGTTTTATAGCATCAAAATAGGTTATCTATAAATGCTATTCCTTAGCTACTTTGTCGGGTTGAACAGGACAGGGCTGGACTGGACTGGCCTAAATACTAAACTTCAGGAACAAGACAATTAAAACTAGAGCAAATGTATATTATTTGGACACGTCTTAGAGCACCGGGCTGTAATTAGCGATATATAGCCGGCTACAAAACTACGATACTAAGTTTTCCAAAACTTGCTTGTTGTCACACATCAAAAACTAACACTATGTAACTAGAAAGAGATACATTACCTCATCGCTTTGCATCCTGTAAGTTGTTGAAAACAGAAGTTGTAAAGCAATGCAGAGTTCTGAGGAAGGTCCGGGCTACAACACAACAAACACACACTTTGGCTTCCGTAACGTGTTTTGGTGCGTTCCAGTTGTAGTCAGAAGTAGGAATTTCCAAGTTCCGAGTAGGAAACTGCTGCTGGAATGACCCCAGAAGTCAGAATTTCGTACTGGGAACTCGGTGAAACCTCGCCACCCCGGAGTTGACAATTGAAGATGGATACCCCCGGTGTGAACAGTTATTTAGCTCCTGTAATAATCAATTTATTTGCACTTCTGACTGGGGTGTGTCGCTCTAGATCAGCTGTTTACATAGTATTGTTAGACTTATATTTACAAAAATGCTGCCATAGTGATAATCACATTCTTCATGTGATATTTGTGAACACCACAAGGGCGTGCTAACAACAGCTAACGATAACCTGGTAGATCAGCATGTTTTTTTCAGACTTCAACTGGAACGCCGATAAGTCGGAGATGATGTCACTCTCAGTTCCGAGGTTACTGGAACACAGCATTACGACAGTCGCTGCGCGTGCTCATGGGTAGCAGAGTCTTTGTGTCGCCGGTAATAGATTCTCCTCACAGTCTCTTTAAGTGGATTTTAAGTGCTGGTACTTAAGTAAAGTACTAGAATTTGATCAAAAATCATTATTTGATTACAGTTTTTGAACACCCTCTCTTCCCCTGATCCTCTCTCATCAAACAATCTAAAATAAATGTATATTGAATGTAATAAAAGAATGACCAAAATAACTGTTTTGTTTACGGACAGCTGTAAAGTGTTTTGTTTGCACCAGATTGGCAGTTTATAGCAATGCAGCAAATTTCACTTGGAGACCAGAATGTCTTAATATGTTGCACTCAGGCACAAAGTGAATTGGGTTAAACTCAATGTTAAGGGCATGTTTGCTTCCCTGAACTACCTGTATGAGTATGAATGCAATAAGGTGCAATAGAAAACAAATATGCTTTCGTAATAGAATATTTTTATTCTGTATACCTTACAAATGTAGTTGGTACATTTGCTACTGTCATGTACATTGACTAAGAACATTTTCAAAGGGGGTCCCCACCTGTTAATGCTTTATGGGGTCCTTTGCATTACAGCAGAAACCCCTATCTTGTGATATTCTATTTCTTTTTGTAACTCAAACCACTTTAGTTCAAAGTTCTAGATGCATGGAGGACAGTTTTTTGCATATATAATAAACCATATATTCAGTTATAAATTGATTTCACTGCACACTCTGATAAACTGGCTCTGCCTGTTCCAGTGTCAGCTAAAGGATAAACTCCACATCAAAGCTTTGGGTTTGGTCATTTAACAAAGACTGTGTAGATTAAATATCTCTGTTCTTTTCTTCCCCTCACACCTCTCAGTATTTTCCCTATGTCTCTCACCCTCTCTCTCGCTTAATGCTCTCCACTCCTCTCCACCTCCCCTACAAGGCTCACTTGTTATTTTTTCGTACAAGGTCCTGTAATTAAGTTTGACATAAGCACAGGGATTAAATATGCGGTTAAGGAGGGAGAGAAAGGGGCTCTGTTACAATCTCAAGGCCAGCTGTAAAATGGAACCAGATTGCGACACTTGGAGTTGGAAAGTTTGGGAAAGGTGCCGAGACTGGAGCTGTGCTCTCCTGACGACGGGATCTGAGTGTTTCTCCAGCTTTAGAGCAGCCAAAAGACTACTGAGTGTCCGGCCAAAACCCCTAACATTAAAAATACTAAGGCAGAAGACTTAATGCGCAGTACAGTCCAATGATAATTTAGCTTTCAGCTTAAGGGCTGCAAACTTCTCCAGCTGAACAGTGTTTGTCCAAGCAGACAACTGAGGCCTTTTACCTTAGCCAAAATATCTGTGGATTAAATAGTAGGACGCAAACTGTAACACCACCCATTCAATCTATGAGCAGTCTTTAGCAGCCAGTATTTACACAATTTGCAAAGATTCAAATGAGATCATCTGGAAACTTGTGAAATGGTAAATAGACTCACTTGTCACACTTGTCAAACATGACATTCAAACACTCATGCTTGAGGTTGCTGTGTAAAGTGCCCAATAGTGCTGGTTCATCACATGCATACACCCGACACATTAAAGGTGCTCTCACACCTGGATCAACTGGAAAAGTTGTTCTAAAACAAGGGAGCATTCCTTCTTTGATCATTTTGCCATATGTGAAAATAATATTCGAACTCTGTTTCAGAACAAGACAACAGAGCCGATATTTGTCTCAGTAAGAAGGTTTTGGCTTTAAACCCTAAAGCACTTTGTTCGCTGAAAATGCGTCACTGCAGCCCATCACAACAAAGGCAGGAATAATAATACTGCTACCACTATAAGAAAACTTTGAGTACAACTTATTTAAAAAAAAATTAAGAGCAATGAGAACTAGAAAAGCACTCGGAGAGCGCAGACCTCCGCCAGCACCACAGTCCTCTCCCATATTGTGATTTTTACCATAAATATTAGTCCTACCTTTATTTCATTGAAATATTTAGATTTCTTGACCGTAAAAACATACCATTAGCAATTGGTTTCATAATGATATCTATTTTAGTTCAGTAGTTATTCACGAAAATCACATTTTTCGTCATGGCGGATCCAGACGGTGATCCGGATCAACACCAAAATCGAATCAGTTCTTCCTTTTACCATGCTGAACATTTCCTGAAAATTTCATCAAAATCCATCCATAACTTTATGAGTTATTTTGTTCACAGACAGACAAACAGACTCTCCCGAAAACATAACCTCCTTGGCGGAGGTAATAAGTTGATGTCCAGATTGCAGTGATACGTTATCAAGCATATAAACAGCGATGGGCTAGGGTTACTCACAACTCAAGAGCATGACAGTACTCCACAGCATTAGTTGGTTCAAAAACTTGTCTAGCTCTTTGAACCAGAATAATTGATCCCTTTTGTCACTTGAACCTCCACTTTTACCATGCTGGCTTCTACTTTGCAACACTGCTATGGATATTACAGTGGAACAGATTCACATGTTAACCAGTGAACTCTGACAACTGCTGTTGACACCAACACGTGTTAAAAGCACCTCTCATTCTTGGACAGATTTAGTTTCATTTTATATTACAATGAGTCATTTGCCCTTCTCTCACCTCCAATTTAAACCACAACTCATTGTGTTGGTATTTTTGTTTTTTATTCTGCAGTAATGCAAGCGTGACCATTGAGATTGGAATTGTTTATCTGTGCTGTGAAAACAAGGAGGATGTGACCTACTGACCTTAAAGGTGCTATGAGGGGAATCTATTACCGGCGACATAAAGACTCTGCTACCCATTAGCACGTGCGACGACTTTTGTAATGCTGCGTTCCTGTAACCTCGGAACCGGGAGTGACATCCTTCCAGTTGAAGTCTGAAAAAAACATGCCTATCTACCAGGCTATTGTTAGCTGTTGTTAGCACGCCCTGCGTTGTTGTTCACAAATATCACATGAAGAATGTGATTATCACTATGGCAGCATTTTTGTAAATATAAGTCTAACAATACTATGTATACAGCTGATCTAGAGCGACACACCCCAGTCAGAAGTGCAAATAAATTGATTATTACAGGAGCTAAATAACTGTTGACACTGGGGGTATCCATCTTCAATTGTCAACTCGGGGGTGGCGAGGTTTCACCGAGTTCCCAGTAGGAAATTCTGACTTCTGGGGTCGTTCCAGCTGCAGTTTCCTACTCGGAACTTGGAAATTCCTACTTCTGACTACAACTGGAACGCACCACAAGAGGTGACCCAAGCCAAAGCTGTGTTTGTTGTGAACAAACACACACTGAAGCTCGGATCTTCTCAGAACTTTGCATTGCTTTACAACTTCTGTTTTCAACAACTTACAGGATGCAAAGCGACAAGTGAATGTATCTCCCTCTAGTTACGTTGCGGTAGTTTTTGATGTGTGACAACAAGCAATTTTTGGAAAACTTAAAGGGGACATATCATACTTGTTTCTCCTTTTCACTGTGCCAGACTAGGATGCCTGTAAAGCATTTCTGCCCTCAGTACAAGTCATTTAGTTCCTTCATTGCCCCACAATAGCGTTCTCAGAATCCTCATTTTAAGCCATTATGAAGCTCTCGTTCAAATACGAGGATCTCAGGATGAGCTACAATTACCTTGCAACGTCACAGCCCTTTGTGCTCTGATTGGTCAGTTCTATCGGGGGTAGAGCCAGCCTGTCCTTCTTCTTCTACTGTATTTTCCGGCAGGCTCAAAGCAGCGACCACGTATTGAGTCCCCCTACAGGCCAGAGCTGGTAATGGGTGAGTGTGAGCTAGGATCTATATACTGCTGCTGGACGAATGTGTTCCTCGGTGACGGTTTTGTGGCTAATGGACATCACAGAGGAGGAAGTGTTTTATCAGATTACTCCAATAAAAAGAAAGGTACCTTGTGTCGTTACGACGATTTAAATCTGGCGGACATCTCGCAATGACCTATTTTCAGAGGCATCAAATCTCGATCTAGGATATCAGAAAAAATACAACATCTCATTTTTGGAAAATTAAGGGGGTGAAAGATCTTGTTTTCAAATTTATTATATTATATGTAAGTATTAAATCATGCATCAGCATGATATGTCTCCTTTAATATCATTGATTTGTAGCGGGCTATATATCGCTACTTACAGCCCGGTGCTCTAAAACGTGTCAGAATAATATAAGTTTGCTCTAGTTTTAATTGTCTTGTTCTTGTGAAATATTTTATTTATAATCTGAATTCAGAAGAAAACCAAAAAGCTTTAAACGTCATGAAAACATCTTATCAGTTCTGCAGGGGAGTGAACCGGGGCTGAATATGTGAAGAGTTTTGAGAAAATTGGAATTTTTTTTTTTTTTTTAGCTTAATTTTAGAAGTGATTCATGCTGTGATGAGCAACCAAAAAGAATCAGTTGCTGTTTTACCTCACATAGTGCAGATTTATTTTATTAGGACTTCAAGTTTAGATTTGATGGATGTGACAGGAAGAGCTGAGATCCCCCCTGGTGGTGAATTTTTACATACATTAAGTGTCTTGCCCAAGGACAAATCCACAAGTGGCTGCAGGATGGGGAGCAGGGCTCCAACACCTTACCTAAAACCCCTTATCCAACTTCATTGCAGACTTTAGTCAAAGTTGTATTTTAAAACAAGTTTTGAAGTAAAAACTTAACAAATGAGGATAAAAATTACTCACATACCCTCCAACTGATGTTTATAATGGAGGAGTAATTGTAATTTTAAAGCACAATGCATCAAAGGAAAAACATTTCCCATGCTATCACTCAATCACTGACACCAAATATAGAAATATAGGCTAAGATCAGCCCCCAGTGCACCAAGCGTGTCGATAGGATTTTCTTCTGTTCTGAACTCTGAGAGGTCTCACATGGAACTTTGCATTCTTAAATAACTCTGGCAAAATGCTCTAATCTTAATGAGTCTGAACAGCAAATCTCTCATCTGCAGCAAAAAGGATTAGGAATGCAGAAAAAAAGGGCTGCCGTTCCACTTTGATGAATTGTGTTTAGAAAATCCCTGGGCATGAAGTTTTCCCCCAATGAACAAAGCGTTAGGCGAGAAACGGATGCTTTTAAACAACACAACTTATCGGAGAAAAACAGAACATGAATTTAAGTGAAAATACAAAAGCAGAGCTGATTCGACTCGTCTGCAGAAATGATAAAAGTGACTAACTCTTTTTCCTCAATCCACTTAGCTGCCTTTGGAATCAAACCTGGAGTAGCTTTGCACAAATTACGTGCATTGTGTTTCCTGTGCCTCATCAGTGGTGTGTTTATTCATTCGGCATGATGCATTCTCCCTTTGTTAAGCATAAATAGATGAATTCATAATTTTTCGCCTCTTGGTAGACGCTCTTGAAATGGGTTATGCAGTGATGAAGAAGCGAGTTGATGAACAGAGACAGTTAAGTGCTACAAGGTGTTGCATTCAAGACCACAAAACTCTGCTTTTCTTCAGTATGTTGCTGTTTTTCCTCTTTGTAAGGAGCATAACTTTTTCCACCAAGTGTGAAATTGCAGTTAGTTAAGTATGCCATTATGCGGAGGTGTTTATTTGTATTTGATTAATACATTATTGATAATATGTTAATGTAATCCAAATCAAAGCAGTTCAGCGTTTACTTGATTAATTATTACTCTGTGGTGTAATTTCCCCAAACAGTCTGTGCGAGAGCGAGGGGTTAGAGCAGTAAGCCTCTGGCTAGTTCAGACTGCTCAAACTACAAAGAGCCTGACTGCACTGGGACTTGCTCTTGGTTCCCCTCTTCCAAACCCCCACCCACCTCCCCAAATGCCTCCAGGCCTTTTTAGAAAACTACTCTGGCTGATTTTTCACTGTATTTATTTTACCTTTCTCTCCAAATCAGCGCTCCCCTTTGTTTTCCGTAATGGACTTTAGACAGAGATGTTGCTGAGATGGACTGGACATGCCATCCATATTAATGAGAGAACCCCATCATATAAATATCCCTGTAAAATAAACAAGTATATCAGCTCAGTACTTTTTTGAGTAAATATAACTCTCTAATGTGCTGTGGTGTGTTTTACGCTGCAAACATGATTGGAAAGAAACCAATCACATTTGCCCATGTAATAGTAAATAGGGAGCTTCTTTGTGTACTTGTACTTTGTGCATAATTAAAATTAAGTATATTTTAGAGTAATTTAGATACTTTGCTGTTTTTCATTTAACATGAGTACTATTTAAAAAAGGTTAAGGTGCTTTGCTTATACTTACATTATGCTTTATTTGTGCCTTGTAAGTAGGGCTGCAGCATTAAGCTGCATGACTTCCTAAATAAATGCTGGAGGACATTGAGGTAAAAACATACTTTAGTCTATGACAACAACGAGGAGTAGAGTTTTGTTCCAGAGGTGGTCGAAAAGAAGTGAGGGAAGATTTTGTTGACATACAGGAGTTTACTAAGTAAAACTGATGAGAATCAGGGGTTACATTTTCTTGTCAGTAGGAGTAAAAGGTAGCAAAATACATTTAGTCACCTTGCTGTCACTGAGAAGCTTTTTGACCCCTTGTGCTATTTTTTGTAAAATTTAAAATTAGTATTAGGGATTTTACAGCACTAAGTTTTGTGAACAGTATCTGGACTTCTTTTGACATAAGGTCTTGAGTAGATATGAGTAGAAAATAATGACAAGCATAAACTGATCAAAGCTTTCCATCAACTTAAACTTGATACTGATGCCGAGTTAACTATCACAATATTTATCTTGAAACAACATTGGTTTGATGTTTGATACCTAATGAATCAAAACATGATGTCCACAAGGGCTGATCTCAGTATGAAATTAGAAGTTTATAAGCAACATTAAGTTATTTTTATAACAGTATGTTATGTTAAGTCAGTTTTCCATATTTTACACAATATGAAAAAATAAACTAAAAGTTAGGTGTGCATGAATTAACATTGCAAACCAACTTAAAATACATTTTGAGCTGACAACATGATTTTTTTTTTACAAAACGTATTTTCTGCCTTCAGGTTCAGATATTGTAGTGAATTACATTGGAGAAATAACAGAAATCCAAGTTATAAGAATAATTCAGGAAAAAAAGTATCCAGAGTGATGACATATTAGACATTATTTTATAATTAAATACCTAAACAAAATAAATCAAAGCAAAAGAGTACATTATCATTGATGCTTACACTGAAAGAATACATGGTCAGTATTTTAACTCCAGCAGAGATGTTCTTTGGTACAGATATATATTATTATTTTCCATTTTCATTTAGCAAATTAGACAAGTCTCTATCCCTAACCAATAAATAATTGGATCCCAGATGGAATTGTTCTTTTTTATCTTTAAATATATAAGGGATTTTACACTCTATTAAATTTATGCTTATATTTTACAACAAAGATATTTTATGAAACCAACCTTTGATGCTAGATGTCTTACTGTTTTTCTAAGTGATTGCTGTAATTTTTTGTGCCTGTAAGCGATATATACTGATAAAAATGCATACAAATTAGAAGCATTGAGTTTAATAAGATAATTACATTTTTGGGATTTGACAGATGACAGAGTAGCTGTATACTGTTATTCATATATTTATCATACTTTAATTGGTCAAACATAGTTTGCATGTGCAAATCTATGACTCACAGTTTGGGGAAATACATACTTTTTTTTCAATCTTTAACATGTAACCTTATTCTTATCAGGACAAATTGTTGCTATGTGGCTTTATTATGCTATATTGGTCAAATGCTATTAGATATGCATATACTTGTATTAACCAGACATGGAAAAAAATACAACAAAAATGAATGACTCATCTTACACTTGCTGTTGTCCCTTTTGCACCTCAAAAAGTATATTTCATCAAATCATATATTTTTTTATTTTAGGTGAATATCTCTGAACTTTACTTGAGTGGATTCATAGTACTGATTGTACTTGTATTTGTGTGTAATTCAATCAGAGTTGTTGGACTTCAGTTTTGAACATCTTCCACCTCTGAGTGTTTGTCACCTCATTGTTACCATACTCTCCTCACCATACGGTGGTCAGCAGTGCCGCTCTGTTACACTTAGTATTAGCTCATCTTTCTTGGAACCTCACCAGAGATGATATAAAAAGTGGATGGTTCTAGGTACAATCCCAAAGAGGGACTAGAAGATAGTCATGGTAAACATGTGGAGTCAAGGTGAGTAGAGTCAGCACCACAAAATGGGAATGCACTATTTAATTAAATAGTAAATGTATTTTGTATCATGCATTTTGGGGCATTTTTGCTTTTTTGACAGTGACAGTGGATAGGCTTGTGAAAGGGGATGAAAGAGTAGGGGAAGACACAGGCTGGATTCGTACCCGGGCCGGCAGAAGTGTATACATATATATATATATATATATATATATATATATATATATATATATATATATATATATATATATATATATATATATATATATATATATATATATATATATATATATATATATATATATATATATATATATATATATATATGGGACGTGCCTGGTTGCTTACCACTCCGCCAAACCAGCACCCCCATGACTTAACTTTTAGAGGGGTCAACTATTCTTTCTTTCCACCTCTGGATGCACATGTATCCATGTCCTGCATGTGCAGACTGATAATAAATATTTCCCTGCACTTGACCTATATTGATCTCCCAGTAGGACGTGTACCCACTCCAGCACGCTGAGCCTAAACATCTGGTCACCAGAGTGCTGCTTTGAATGACAGATAACATCTGGGAAGTCTGCTGCTATCACAGGAAACAATGTTCCTATCTTTTCCTCTCCGCCCCTCGATCCCAGCGTCCCCCCTCCCGGCCCTCGTTCTAACCCCATGTCCTGCTCATAAGCACATCCCTCTCATTGATTTCCCATTAACCCCTTCCAGACTGTGAGTATTTGCTCACCCAGACATGCAGACACCAATGGATTGATTACTAAAGTAATGGCATCACTATGGCTGCCCTTTATCATCAGTGTGGTCAGTTCGGTCCACATCTACTCTGCTTCATGAACACCATCTAATCCTTTTTGGTTGTGTTCACTGCTTCCTAATTCTCTTTCTTTCATGATCTCCTGTTTTCTTTGCTTTTCCCCTTTTCCTTATTGTCTTCCTGTATCATTACTTCATTTCTTTCTCCATCTCTCTATCCTTCCCATCCACTGTCCACTCCATCCTTCTCCTCCTCTCATCTCCCTGCTAATATTCACCTGGCATTCAGCCTCAGGTCACACATGTAGAGGCACCATCTGAGGCTCAGCACTCAATGTTCCTACTTGCTTTCACAATGCAGTGATAAAGCATGAGTGTGTGTGCAGATATAGTAGCTGGCTATATGAGCTTGCAGGTATGTGCTGATTGGAGTCATTGAGGACGGCAGTTTGCAGCTCGTATTCAACAGGATTCTGAGATGAACTGTGCTCGACACATTTGGTTACATCAAAATAGCTGAGCAACTTTAACTTCAATTACTGTAAAAAACAGTCTTACTTTGAGAAAAAATACTCAGCGATGCCATTACAATGGAGGAGAAAATTAAACTTCCCTCTGTGTGTGGGCGACTATACTGATGTGTGCATAGGTTTATATATTTTTTTCTTTTGTTGTTGAGCAGGCTGTCTGTTAAAATATATACTTACATGAAAGGATTCCATCATATCTGTTTCACTATGTATTTCCTCCCTCACTTTGGCAGCTGCTTTGGCGGCAGAGATAAAGTAAATGTGTATTTGTTTGGTTGTGTTTGTGAGCCACAACGGAGGCAAGTTAGAAAAAGCCCTTCATTTAAGCATGGCGTGCCTCCATCAGTCCTCGTCTCTGATGTACAAAGAGCCCAGAGGAAGGAGCTTCACAGCTGTTTGTAAACTATGAGAACAGGAAAGGTCAACAAAGTAATGCAGTGCGTTTTTTGTAACGCATTTTCATCTCTCCCTGTTCCATAGTGAGGCAGCAGGGCTGCGCCCTGCCTCAGTAGTACTGGTGCATTTAAATTACTGTTCTTGCCTGGAGAATAATGGTGAAAGCATAACCCCATTGTATTCTTTGATAAACTCTGGAAAATGCATGCTATAAGCTTAGGAAGAGGCGCGGTTTAAGGGCACAATTGCCTTGTAAATCTACCATGGCAAAGTTTTTCTGAGAGAAAGAGAGAGGAGGAAGAAAGTGGTGAAAGAGGGGAAAATGTGGAACTGAGTGTTGGGTGTGAAAGAAAAGGAAGAGGGAGATGAAGGATGCGGTGTGTGGGGAGAGTAGGGGGGTCTGTGTTGCGGGGACATGTGTTATCTCTGGGTGCAGAGGTCTTTGTTTGCAGGGCAGAGAGGTATAGATTTCCTCTCCATGTCAGCGCCTTTATTTAGGGCTCAGCAAAGAGGGGGACAATAGCAAACTAATCCAGCTCTGAATCAGGATTAATATTCAAGCTGCAAATATTAATTCACAGCCAAACGGAGGAAATGCAGAATGTGTCAAAATGCTCAGACAAATAAAGAACAAACAGCCAGAGATCCTTGACCAAAATATTCCGTTGCGAGTCTTTCGTATGAGTGCATTATTTTTTACAGTCTCGTCTCAGCATTCTGTTTGATTTCTGTATTAATCTTCATAATGATTTTCTATAGAAGAGCGAGAGGCTGAGGGAAGCTGGAGAGCTGCATGTTGTTTTTGGCTATTCTCCTCACTAAGCTCTGGATTTAAGATCTGGATTTGAATATTTATGATAGAAAATAATAGAGGTTATAAAAATAAGTCCCTGCAGAGCTGGGCTGTAAGTTATAGGGGTAAGCAATGCCTCCCACATCAAAGATGCCTTGAGTTGTTGGCCAGTCGTCTGATGCCTGTTTAAGCCTATAGCTCTTCTGTTCGGCCCTGCAGAGAGTCAGTGCCTTTCATCTGATCCAAAAGGGGCGCTTACTGCTAATGAACCCCCCCAAATTTTCCCAATTTTAAGTTTTTGTCTCAATTTAGTCTCCATTTCACAAAAACAAGAGAAAATAAAACTGCCATCTGGGTTAGATCGTTTGACTTGTTTCAAATATAGTTTCACTTGTTTTCAGATTGAAACGAGTGACAGCATCTGTAAGTGACAGGTTTATCACTCCTCTAGTTTCAACGTCATATCACTTGATCTGAGAAAATGTTTTAAACATGCTGGTTTGTATTTGAAACAAGTGACATTTTGCCTCCCGTTTGACAGTTTTTCTTTCTTTCATAGAATTCTTGGATGTGAAGATCCAATACCAGACTTTTGACAATGATATTTTGGAGAGCTCTTTAAATAAAAAAGTCTGTTTTCTCCCCTCTTGTCTCGGTGTCTCACTTACAGGTCAAAAGCGTCCTGTCCCGACAACATTGAAACTGTGCTGTGCGAAAGACTAAGTATTTGAAAGTCAATGATTCCCTCTTCGTTTCAGCTAATTGTCCAAATCGGTTAAATTGAAGGATTAAATATTTATACCACCCGTGCCAATTTTGTTTTTTTTTTTCCCTCCCTGAACGACCATGAATTAGAGGAAGGAAGAATAAAGTTTTAACAATGGATAAGTACTTTGTCTGAACAAGCAGCCATGCACGTCCTCAACACAGCCCGTCAGCGCACACACAGACACACTGACACAGTAATCCCACACTAGGGGGTAGAGGCCTGTTGTATACAAGCCTGAAAAACCATTGTAATGTTCAAAGGGGCTTCACAGAGGCTCCAGCCATTGATAAGGCCTAATGTGATGAAGGAGTGTAAACTTCATCTTTTATACATGGCAACATAATGTGAAAGGTCAGTTTATCTTAATCCTCAAATCTGCAGCATCCAGGCCTGTGGCCCCATTTCATGAAGTTAAAGAAATAATCTCAGAGTCCATTCTGAAGATGGCCCCCCAGCTTATTATCTTCTCCGCGAGCCCCAATCAGAGGATATCATTAGAGACCTCTATGAAAGCACTGTAAGGAATGATTATTTCTCTTTTCTAATCGGCCCCAATCATATCATGGAATCAGCTGGATGGTGCGCTCCTGGTGAGAAGCTTTATAATGTCCAGTGATTAATCATCAAGCACTGCCTTATCCCTCTTAGTCACACAGCACAGTGCTGGCCTGGCTCGCAGGGGATGATGGGGACACATCACCTTCATCAGCACAGTGCCACCTGAGTTTTCATATGCTACATCATGGGACTCATACAGTAAAAGTCCCGTATGCATTGTTATGTCAACATGGTTTTTAGAGTAGTTATACACTACATTTATAGACTAAATTGTCTGTATCTATCATTGCAATCTAAAAACATTATTTATGTTGTCATTGTGACTTAAATCAGACCTTTAAAATGAATGTAAACATGTGTCTGGCTCACAAATAAAGTTGGGGGTCAACCACACATTTTTGGATAGAGAAGGTGACAATTTATTCTGCGACTCAAACATATTAAAATATATGGATGGATAGAAAACATATCTTGGCTTTCTTATGTTTACTAACTTGTTTGTCATTTGTTTTCTTTGTGATGTAATAACTACTTCCAAAAGGGGGGCACTGCAGGCTG
Source organism: Scarus forsteni (assembly GCA_036419115.1). NCBI lineage: Eukaryota > Metazoa > Chordata > Actinopteri > Labriformes > Labridae > Scarus > Scarus forsteni. Next base: position 10,173,348 of record JAZDUH010000354.1, read on the forward strand.
TTGAATATTTTGGAAGAAGTCTGAATGACTTCATTTTTTGTCACTGACTTTTTTTTCAAAGCCAATCACCTGTACCTGCCACATCAACACCATCTCCAGTTAACTTTAAGTTAACATAATATCAGACATGGGGGTAGAGCTGACATGGATCTAAAAGCTGGAAACATATTTGTGGTTTGTCCTTGCAGCCATGAATGTACCCCTCAGCATCCTTAGCACTCAAGTTTATACACTTGTTGTATACCTGCACGTGTTACTGGGGGAAATCATTAGAGGACAAACGAAAGAGCTTGGGCTGTATATCTACAAAATTGTGTCATTTTATTTGCCTGATAACTACCAGAAGAAACACTTAAATATTTCATTGTCTTGTCAGGGATCTGTCTGCACCTTTTGCAATGTTTCCTTAATTATCCAAAAAAACTGTCCCTGTATGTCCCTAATCAGTGACCATGGTAAATTCTTATATTCAGCTGACTGTGTTGACAGATATCATAGTCTCAAGACCTGAAGAAAATGGACTATGTTGTCTCAATGCTGTTTCAGGAAGTTCTTTATTAGAATGTACAAAAAACCCTCATCAGATATGTATTCAATGGAAAACTTAAAGCCACACTGTTTAAGATTCCGGCTTTCAGCTCTCTAGGGGCCTCTATGGTCATTGAGTGTAACCGCACTGCCATACACCAGCATGCATTTGTTGACATACAGAGGGAGGAGAAGCAGCCGACAGGACATCCAGAGAGACACATAAACCATGTGGACTGATAAGGTACAGTCTGATCATGTTTCTTTTCGAATAAATCATCATGTTCCTGCAAGTCCAACAATAACAGGGCAAAATCAGAATCAGTGAGATATCCCTCCTCGTTTTTCAGCTCAAGCAAGCGAGTGTACGCTGGGCCAAAGTTTATACCTGTCTGAGCATTTAGCTTGTTACTCTCGAGCTTTCTGTTTTTCATCTCCTCCGATAAAGCATTTCTTTTCTTCATGTTTTTCGCTGCTTCCACCATAATACCAACTTTAATTTAGCTTTCTTCTTCTTCTTCTTCTTCTTCTTTAATGGTGGGTGCCATCCAGCGTCACAGGAGCATTACCACCTCCTACTTTGCAGGATGTGAGCCAGAGGTCCCTCTTTCCATTTGAAAATCAGTGCAGATTTACTTTAAAATAAATTCTGTTCTTTAAATCTGTTTTAAAAAAATCAAAATTTTCCTTTTCCCAAGGTTTAGCTTTCACCTCGAGGGGGAAGTGATGTAAAGCAGTCTGAGCAGTAAAAAATGTGTAGTTTTTTAGTGTGGAAGTGTTCCTACCATCCACACGAATGTTACACTGTGCCAGTGATGGCGATACAGACCCCCTCAGACCATGACAGAGGTGTCATTCAGCCTGTTTTAAGGTGATGCAAACCACAGCCACAAACATACTCGGAGGAAAGTCCCAAGTTCACACTAACTTGCTGAACTTTAAAGTTACATTCATTTTCCTTGGTAGAAACGAAATTAATCTGCCCCCAGCTGACATTAGGAGTATCTTCATCTCTGTACCACAGCAATGACAAACCATACAGATGTGGATAATTGTAGATTTGGCTTATCACTTCATCTTAAAACCTTTCTGATGTTGTGCTCCTGTGATGTTATCCTAACAGTCATGTATATGCTGCATCTAAAGCTCATGCTGGGGTTATTATGGAGGAGGCCAAACCAACTCAGGGAACATGTGGCAGCCATCAAACATTTGGATGCATGTTAATAACAGCAGTTATATCTCTAGCCTTTTACCCACTGACAGATTGCTACAATGTGCAAGCCTTTTTGTAACATCAGCCATGCTCCTCATGTGGCATGACTTAAATCCTTATTGTTATCTATATAGACAAATTTTGGAAAAAGTATCCTCCCTGAACTGTTCACCCACAAAGCTTTAAGCTATTCTGATCAAGTTTTTTTTTTATTTTATTTTTTGCTTGATTAATTTTTTTTATTTGATTTTGGGCTGTAAACATGACTAATTCTACTGTTAACATTTACGTTTTAACATGTAGAGTTTATGTGACTGCTGGTGCCTCTGCAGCCAGCCCCAAGTGGACACTCAAGGAACTGCAGTTTGGCATCTCTATTTTAGCTTCATTTTTTTAACATGTGAAGTTGCCACTTGACTGCAACCAAACGTACTGAAGTGAGAGAAACTTAATAGTTGTAGATGTAGTAGTAGTTGTAATAATAATAATAATAATAATAGTAATAGTAATAATAATAATAATAATAATAATAAAACTAATACTAATAATAATGATCATAACAATAACTATGATAATAATAACAGTAATAATGAGAATAACAACAACAATGATAGTAGTAATAGTAATAATACATTTAATGTCGTTGTGCTTTTCAAGACACTCAGGGTCACCTTGCAAAAAATACACTTTTATTAAAAGATATATAACAGCAAGTAGTATATTTTACTGCTGTCTATGAAATTAGCTTGACTTTATATAAGGACTGACATCAATATTAGACTGGCCATTGGTTACATTAAACAAAACAAAAAATATTCAAGAGACTAAAATTGTTACAGTCTTACACTATAGGGAATGAAATTTCAAATTGTGTACTATCTCTAGCTGATCCTTGATCTTCTGTCTCTGTAGACATGCTGACACGTTCCAGTCTTTTTGGTTTGGCATATATTGAAGTTAACCCAAACTTTGTGTATTTCTGCTTTTATTTTTGTAATCCATAGGCTTCATAAATTCCACATGCATACGGACCTCAAGGGATCATAAAGACTTACCCTTATTTGCCATCAACAGTAAGCTTGTAAACTGAGCTGTGCCTAACACAAGGATGTAGCTTTATTGGGGATACAAAGCAGAACAGTTAAAAGGCCCAATCAGCCCATAATTGTAGCTCACCTCTCACCATATTGATAGTTTGGAATCAGAGATAAAAACATTTGTAGTTTTGCATCTTTTAAGGTGCATCAGCTTTGTCTTACTCCTGAGTTTTGGTTAACTTCCTGATCTGTTTTTTTCCTTGGCTCCAAAGAGAATATCTTTAAGACTGAATAAAAGAAGGTACATTTATCCTTAAATTCCAAAACTATTCAGATTTTTAACGCTCAGATGCAAAGTTAATGTTGCTGCTGTACTTTGGGAATTAATTCAAAGTCAATAAGGTTGTTGTGAAGACCAAGTTTGGGCAATTTATTGTTTAGGAATCTTTTGTTCTCTGCCTGAAAGTGAGTCAAATGTAGACAGATGGTGAAATATTCATTCCTTGACTGCACATCATATTAGAGTGTTATTGTTTGTTTCGTTTTGTATTTCAGCCCTAATTTGCCAGTGGTAGTTTCTCAGGAAGTCTAACAGACGCACATCAACTTTAGCAAAGATAGACCCCATCTTGTAGCTTTAATTAGAGGGAAATTGTAAACAGATGCATGCCTCTCTCACACGGATTATCCATAGTTTATGACTGAATGTTTGAAGTTATAGAGGATTCTGAATCAGCACTGCTCGAATGGTGCTCTTATAGGACATTGTTGTCTTCAATTATTTTCAGTTATATTCCCGTCTGTAAGAGGCAGCGGATCATTTATTATTTAAAGATGCAATCGTTGCTGTTTATCTGGGATTTTTAAAAACCGGGTTATCTTTTGGCAAAGGTTTTTCTTTTCTTTTTGATTAAAGGAACAAAGTGTAATAAAGTGCAGTTTCAAACACATGCTTGTCTCGGCAGCGCGAGAGCTCGTCTGCCATTATTGTGATTTAATATGAACGGTGCCAAGCAGCTGCCGAGAGACGAGATCTAACGAGCATCAGGGATGCTGTAGTATGTACATAAAGGGTCTCACACTGACGCAGGAGGGTGCACACACTCTCTCTCATACACACACACACACCCACGCACACACACACAAATACACAGATACACTTAAACTGCAGACTGACAATCACAGATTTGGCCATTTGTTTTCAACAAAAGATGTCTGACAGACAGACTAGTATCTAACTGTTTTTGCAGCTGGTTTAATGTGTGGTTATGATGAAGAGCTGATGAAAGCTATAAATGCTGATCAGTGCCTTCTCTGCTCAACTTGACTATCATGGGAGCAAAAAGTTAACCAAACATTTTTGGCTTTTAGAGGTATTGTGCATGTTGAATTAAGGACACAGACAGCCAGAGGACAAAAAGAGTCTAAATTTTGGACTGTGGACCCCATTTAGTTAGAGAAGCAGACTGAAGTTTAATACATCTTGCTGATTTATCATAACTCCATAAAGTTGTCATGCACATTGCAGTATCCCCCAGTGCACCCTAAGAATAGAGCCTTTTTCCAGGTCTGAAACACTGTTGTAGTTGCACTCCTGCAACTACATCTCAACTGTTCTTACACATATTGTTTTTTAAACCCCAAAGTCCCACAACTCATGTTTTGTCCCTCTTCTGGTCACCAGTATCTACTCACTCCACTATCACTCTTGTTACTTCCAATACTTAACTTTACACTGAAGCCTTTGCCCCTGAGACCCAGGGTTGGGAGATTAGTCTATCCTCAACTGAAGCAGACAAACTGCAATCAATACCTGATATAAGTAGTCCGCCAGGGTCAGACGACCTTGGTGTACAGCCCCCTCGGCAACTCTGGTAAAGTCCTTATAAATTCTGGGTGACTGACCCCTGACGACCTGGGCAGATAAGGTCATAGTGACCACAGTGACCTGCAGCCAAGAGGCCAGTTGTCCAGTCAGTCGGCCAGTCCTATAATGAAGTGGTCAGTATTGCCTTTCTGTCACTCAGCAATTACGGGAGAGATATGGAGCCATAGATAGGTGCTGAATGCACAAGGAGGCAGTGGACACAGAATTACATTCACGAAGCAAAGGAGCACTAAAGTGACATGTAAACTACTCTAATATGGACTGGTAATGACTGGAAGCGAGATGGATCGAAAGGACTCTGACAAGTTCACTGGGACTATATTATATCAGTATGCAAGGGCAGGAATCTCTACTGTAAGGCGTATGGCTTGTTGCAGCTTTTTTAAAACTGCAGAAATAAATTTTGAATACAGGGATGTTGTACTTTTTGACCACACTGCCTTTCCAGCAAGCAGTCTTATTGCTTTCTTTGCCTCTATCTAACGATTAGAGATGTCTATTTGTAGAGTAATTTGGGTTATTCAAGATGATGTATGGGATAAGGGTAGCCAGAAAACTGGAATTTAGCTATTTTATCTATCATCCATCCCCACAAAAAGGTAAAATCTCATAAGAGTTGATAGAAAGAGCAAACCTTGACAATTCAAACTGTATTTTCTTTAAAATGTTGGAAATGTTTCAGTATAAGGAACTATAAGCATCGTAATCTCATGCGTGAAAAAAAATAAATAAATAAAAAATGTATGCACATTTCCATGAGCCAATTTTAGAAGTTGCATTTGTGGACAGTGTCTCACATTTTAAGTCCTAATCAATTGATGCATAAATTAATTTGCTTTAGTATTCATGATTTATAAGTAACACAGGCAGAAAAGGATTTCTTTATATGTATTTTGCAGCCAAAGTGATAAGAGAATAAAACGACTTATCTGCTAATTTCAGTTATTGCAATCATGATTATTCCATTGTTAATTCTGGATGAATTCATTATGTTAATTAATAAGTTAGTTTTCATATTGATAACTCAACTTGTGATGAATGAAATATCTCAGTTGATGCAGTAGATTATGAGAAGTCTGACATAATGTGTATGACCGACTGATATTTCATTATGTATACTTGCATAAATTAATGCTTTTTTCATGCATGAATTAATGAAAGTGTCGTACACCATCAATGAAAATGTATGGACAAAAGTGTTTTTCTGTATCCCGTATTGGTCTGTTTGTCATATTTATTGATTGATTTTAATGCCTTTCAAAGGCCAGTCAAGGAACAGATGTTTCTAGTCAGCTTAGGTTTTGTGTTGTGTGGCACTGATTTGCTTGTCTCATACTTGTCTTTAATCAATAATCATTTAAGGGATGAACAGGTTAAACTCATTTTGTTTTAAATGTTAAACAAACCCAGCATTAATCTACCAATAACAACCTTTGGCTACAGTAACAAAAAGACAAACCTATTTTCTGTCTTTTATTGCAGAGGAGTTAGCGGAGTAGGGGGAGCTGGACTGCTAGTTTCAAGTATGACCTCTGTGCGTGGTGCATGCTAAAAGATCCCAATGCCACCAAGCACCCTGAAAAACCTTTTGAGAGGCAGAAATCTTGAGCCATCCCCTGTGAGTGAAAAGTCTTGCAGGGGAATGGGGATAGATGTTAAGAGAAAATGAGGGACAAACAGCAAACAAAATCACAACCAAGTATAAAGACTCATAGTCATGCCAATAGAAGATGCATAATTATGATTAAAAGTAGCTGCAAGGGCCATAAAATGGCTATTATAACAGATGGACCATTTGGAATCTTTCAGGGCCACACTGTTTAAATGAAGACATGTTTACTTGAGCTGACATACTGTTGAGGCTGCTTTAAATGTTTAAACTGACATAATAAAAGATAATTCTGTATCCTGGTGGTATGTTGACATGCTTTGTTTGCCATTTCATCTAATGAAGCACCCTTCCCTAAACATATTAAACAGCACTACAGAGAAATGCAGAGGAATGTTTCACACTTAAAATGCGTTCACCGAGACATCAGGCTTTAAATGTCTTTATGTTTTTTGTCAGTTAAAAGCTTTAGTGCCTTGCAGTGATGTTTGAATACAAGCAGGGCTGTCTCCTGCCAAAGTGAGGCCTCAGCTTGGCAATTCTTTAAACTCTAAATCTCAATACATATAAAAAAAATGAAAACAAAGTATATGTAAATTTTTATGTTTACTGAGATAAGTAGATTTTAAATTGTGAAACTGAGTCACAAATAATTCATAAATTGAGAAGTTATTGCTACTGTAAAAGTTTCAAAGTAACTTTGACTTGAAATACTGAAGCATATCTGTATGTGTGTACCACAGTGAGGAACAAGAGGGGGAGTCGGTAGAGTAGGCGTTTTGTTGTTTAGCTATTTTAATTGATGTGTTTTTTCTGCTGTACTAGTTAATGTGGAGGGATTGTCTTGTTTCAGTGACCGTCATGGCATTAAAAACATTGATGTCATCCCATTTTTTTGATAAACATATGTATGGGACAATTGTGTTGGGCCAATTTTTATCATCATTTGAGGCATATCATTAATTTGGTTTAATTTTGTAACAGCTGAGCTAAAATATACACACGATATTGAGTTTTCACATCATTTACATTCTCTTCTGGTTAAACTGTGCACAGATCATAAGTTCACTAACCAGTTGTTTTGGCAGTGTGGCATCAGCAGGTAGAACATCACCCTTTGATAGCGGGTGTCTACAGCCCATTAATGACATGACTCTAACCTGTAGAGCGAGAAGTGTCCAAGTGAAAAGACAAACACACTGACATGCAGACGGAGGTCATCTTCACTGCACAAACACAGGCCTGAGTATGTCACAGTGTTGCTCCGGTGGCCTGTTGCGCTCCAGGTCAGGGGGTCTGAAATTCCTAAAGGCCTCCAGCCACTGCCATCAGAGACTCCACGGCATTCTTCTGTCTTCTAACTATTTAGTTGTCAGTGATTTGGTTAAGTGGAATTGACTTTTATCTGCGATGTGCTGCGGGGCTGCCACTGGCAATTCACAATCCCCCTTCCTCAGCTCCTGTCTTAGCCCCTGTGTCACATCCAGTACATTGCTATTGGCAGCTGAGCCAGGCCTAATCAATAGCTCAGGTCAGGGATGGCCCGCGGCTCTGGCTGTGGGTGGGCTATTGATCCGACACACACACTCCCACAGGTCGCCCTGACAAACCAGGAAGTCATGGCCTCGAATAGAGAGAGAGGAAGAAAGACGACAAATTAACAGCCCTTCTCTCTGTCCGCTGTTACTGCTGACAGAACAATGTCGTAAAAATAATTTACGTATTGATTAGAAAGCAATGAACTGTATACTCTTCATTTAAGTTAGCTTTGGAGAATAATTACTCATGTTGATGTGTTTGAATACAAGTGATGGGACTCTGAAAAGCTGAGCTCACATTTAAACAAGACGACCAACCACATGCAAACTCATCATGTTGTGTCTGTCTGTCTTTTTCTCATCTGTGCGTCTTTTTTCTGCTGCATGGATCCTCTGTTGTCACTCTTTCAGACCTGTGGCCAATGAGCAGGGAGTCTAGTTATTTTTGTTGCAGTTTTAAACGTTGCTCCCCCAGCTCCTTATCAGCACCGCAATAAGAACTCTTGGGAACAATTAAACATGGGCTTTAACTCGAGTCGAAACCACAGAGGTAAAAATAATCGCACAAGGTTTTTCCAAATGGAAGTGGCTTCAAAAGAATTGTTCAGTTATCTCAAAACTGTCTGCCTCTCCTGCCTGTATTCCCTAACTAAAAACTCAGTCACAGTGGAACTATTGGAACATGTGACAGGTATATTTCCTTCATAAACCAGGCCCATGTGGAATTCAAAGTCTTTTTTACATTTTTTTTTCATTGCTGGAATTGAAACTTGTATAAATATGTATTGTGGATAATACTTTGTTGTCATATACAGGGGATCCAGTGCAGAACGGGCAATTAGACATGTGCTGTTACAGGAATGTGACATGTGCTGGCTACATGAAAATTAAGTTTCTCAAGAAATCTTGCTTTTGTGTCATTTACTCACAGCTTTTTATTTTCTCTCAGTTGTTACTTAGGGGTTAAAGAGGGTTTCCTTTGCAATGACTGCATCTTAATGATTATTGTTACCAAACTCATTATGACAAAGCCTTGGTTTAACTTCAGAGTTGGTAACAATAGTTTTGGTTGTCAGTATCAATTGTCTTGGTTGTTAATGATCCTCTTGTCAAGCCAAAACCATCCAACATGCCACGCAAAACAATGACTTCACACACTGAAAGAGGCATACTGCACAAATGATAATGAAAGGACTAGGTGAAGTAATCATGACATTGAATGGATAGAAAATGACTAGAATGTGGCTAAAGTTATACAAAATGACACCAGTACAGCAGCATGAAATGCCTGTGTCTTTGAAATTTCATGCAAGAAAAAAAAAATCATCAGTAAGGATTTGGTGGTGGGACCTGATGCCGGACTTGTGCTTTAAATCACATATATTGTACAGAAAGTGCACGTTTGTCAGTAACGGTTGATACAAGCCTCAGCTGCCTTTGAGCTACGAACAGCCTGCTGGCAGACAGCAAGTTCTGTAGAGCACAAATCTTTTTCTTCAGTTTTTGTTGGGGTTCTGTGTTTATTTACATGTATTTATTTATTTTACAGATCTTATACTTAAAAATGTCTAACTAACCTATCAATTTGCAGGAAGATGCCCTAAGACAATCCTAACACAGTGTTTAAAATAACACAAACCTCTGCCAAAGCATTTCTGACATTTGTAGCCAAATTATAAGTGAAAATGTGGATAAGTGCATCATCTCTCAACGTTATCAAATCGTTTAAAAATATTTCTGGATCCACATCCAAATTCGAATCACCACCTAAATCTTACCTTTTCTCAATTTATGCTAAGACCAACATCCCCCAAAAAATTCTAAAATATCTGTTGAGAACTTGTCTTAATTCTGTACCAGACAGACAGACAACAGGCTGAATAAATTTGATGTTTATTATTTGCACAAAATTATTTTTACAGTTTTTGGCAGAACTTCCTGGTAAATGTCAGGTTAACATTGAATCCACACCAGCCCCCAAAACCTAAAACAGAAACAAAAAATGTGATTTGTCATGTCTCATCATTCAAATTTTGGTAGTTCTGTAAGAAAAATGGAAGATTACGAAATCCTAACAGTAACATTGAGATTTGAATTGCATCCTCAAAAAGATTATGAGCCCAGATTTCAGGGAGGAAGAACAAAACTGCCTTGAAACTCTTTCTTTGCTGTCGTGCATTCCAGCTGTGTTCAAACCACATTTCTCACTCTGTTTCCTTCTGTTCTCTTCTTTCTTATTCCAGATGATGGCTTCATCCTGATTTACTCTCCTTGTGACCTGGGTGTCCCTAAACCCCGAACAATATAGCTTTGGAACATCCTGGAAATACCTGGAATTCTAGGAGTATCTCACCAAAACTTCTTAAGGTGCCCAGGCGCCACGTCAATAGCTTTATATTCTCCTTTAGTATTATCCTTTTTTGAGTATACAAAGAAAAGAGACGAAAGTCTGCACGTTAGCAATAGCCACCGGCCATCCTCCATCGCCTCGACGAACCCGCTGTGACCAAGAGGGCGTGACCTTTCTGCCTGCTGGCTTCAAACACACACTTGAAAAGAAAACACAGTCAGAGAGGCTTCCGTGTGGTGGAAACCAAGACCAAAAACCCCATCAGGTAAGGCTGTGAAGTCCCTCCATGCTCCTGCCGTTCGAACCCTAAGCCCTTTAACTTCCTCAGGGCTTTGAAGCCAACTTGTCCCCAGTCTGTGTCCCCCTCACACGGCTAGCTCGCCTTTCTTTGTGTAAAGGAAAGGTGGCTGATAAGTGCCCCTCTTTCATGCTCGTCTCACCTGTTTGTTCCCTCGGATTAGAGGCTCTGAATATGTTCAGGTTGTTTGGGTGATAGTCGCTCACCTCAGCTTCTTCACTGTCCCTTTTTACAGATTTGGCCAGTCAAAACTGGATTGAATTTGTTGAAAATGCGGTGTCTGTGGGGGTCTACACAGACATGAGCATGCTTTTATTAGCTACTGTTTTTGTTGCACTCAGTGGGTTTCCTCCATATATTCAATCCTGGAAACCAACATATTTAAGCAGAAGCAAAGCACACCTTTTTTTACGGATCAGAGCTTGGTAACCCCAGAAAGTGAGAGAGCTGCATTAGTTTTATTCTCTGGAAAAATAAAAGGGTCTTATTGTACACGTTGTAGGACGTCCACAGTTTAAGATGTATAATTTCTTTTCATTTAACAAAACTGACAAATATAGTTTCCTCAGTTTTTCATTAAGAAATCAAAATTAAGGTTTGAACTCAAAACCCTCCTTTCACTTTTATCATATTGTTGATACTGATCCCACTCTAATTTAACATAAATCCAACCTCTGACAAGGCAAAAGCTAACCTCAGTTTTTAGATTTGCACCTGGGGTGGAGAATCAGAATCCAAGGTGACCCAGGCCAGTAATTAGGCCCTGCCCCCATCTGCACCACACCCCACTTTGGGTGAACACCACTTTCTAGGAAAAACTGGATGCTGTACTGAACATCAAAAGCAATGTCTTCTTCTCAGACGTGAGCACAATGCAATGAGTGTAGACAGCAGAGTTCCTCTGGGTCTTCTGAAAGTTGTGAATTTACTTTGTGCAATTTAGGGCCATAAAAAGTCTTCATAAGTCTCATCTTCACTTGTGAGAGGTCTTGCATTCCAGATAATACTTTGACAAGAACAAGTCTGTGTACAAATCAATATCATCTATTTAGCTGAGTATCATTTTTCAAGGATTAACCTCTTCATAATAAATGATAATAGCAGCACTGACTGTTGTTTTTATGAAAGTCTATTATTATCAAATATTCACGTTCACAAACAGCAGTTGGTAGGAAAAAGGACCAAAGTGCCTAATGCCAAGAAGCATTCATTTTTTTCTCTTCTTTTGTTCCTCAGCAGGTCTTAAAAAGGCTTGTATTAAATTTTCAAAGGGGGCAGAGGCTTGGGGAGCATGCTGTTGGATTTATTTCCAATACCTAATATGCTGATATTTCCAAACAAATTTTTGCTGATTCCAATACCAATATTTTGATGTCATGACCACATGTCTCTGCTGTACCAAAATTGACCTGTTCCTCTCACTGGGACAGTTTGTTTTATATAGAGGTGCAGATTTTTTTTAATGTTTCCTCATTCTTTCATTTTGTCAATAATTAAAATGACTTGTGCTCATGTTGAGTGAGGAGGGGGGTTGCAGTCACACACCCGTGACATAGGTATAACAGTGCATTTTACTTATAGTAACCTATCTATCATATACACCCCACTGTTCCATTTCCATAACAGTTATCAGTAATGCTGTCAGTAATGGGACCTGCGAATGTTCCCAGATGAGGGTGTCTTTTAGCGTACAAACGGCACAAAAGTGATTTTTTTTGGCTGATAAAATGTCACCACTGGTTGTGTGTGAGCAAAAATACAGTATGTGTTTGAACCTGTATTCATCAGAAATGTGCCATTTTTGCACATTTCTGTTTCCTACATGCATTTTGAGCTTCATAGCACACGCTTGTAAAATGAATATTTCCATTCAGAGAGACTTTGAAAACAATTTCTCTCAGTGTCACTCTTGCAGTTATATTGGGGTCTGGCTTTCTGGTTGTTTTGCTGAGGATTGATGGCACATATTCAGTGAATGATTAAGACTTAATCCCAGGTTACCTGGACTGTGTTAAATCATTCTGCTTGATAAGAGAAAAATATTTTATTTTCTACTCAGTGAATGACTTGGAATCAAGCGTCTGACATGTGAACACTAAGAATTATCTTTGTGACCGTGTGACACCCCTAACCCCCCATAAAACAAAAGGTACAATGCTACTGTATGTATGTGCTACAGACAAATACTTTTTTGTAAGAAAGACATTTATAATTAAAAACGAAGAAGAGGTGCCAGTGTGCATGAATTAAATGAGTTTGCAGTAATGAAAAATGACAGCCAACACAGCAGGATGTGCAAAATGAGTTATCCTGATGAGTTATGTCGTTAAGCATCCAAACAGCGTTGTTTGAAAAGTTCAAAGTCATTTTGCAAAATTTGGGTCACTGAAATTTAGCACCCAGCAGCAAGTCATTGTTTTGAAAATGAGAATAAGAGAGGAGAAAATAAATAAGAAACAGCTATTTTTTCTTTATCCTGCATCTTTTAGATTATTTTTAGTGTTGGGGGGAAAAAAACACATGAAAGAGCAACAAGACAATATTTGTTGTCATGGAGCTAATTAAGGACGTGATCTGAAATGTATTTTTGTAGTCTGATTTAGGACCCACAGGGTCAGCCACCTCACAATAAGACAACAATAATAAAGCAGAAGAGACTCAGCATGGAGGAAAGCAGCTCCCCTCCCTGGCCTGTGCACTGATGGAGCTGAACTCCTTGCCCAGGGCTTCAGGGCTCTGACACTAGACCTTATTTTTCATGTGGGCTGCACTCTGTTCTGCAGCAGTCGTGGTTGCTCCCTTTGTGCCAGCCCTTCCCCCTTTTAGAGCCGAAGACATGCATGATTTCATACATGAAAGATATATGTAATTGGACAGCAGGGCCTATGCAATACATTTACAATTCTAAACAGAATACGTCCAAACCAGTTTCTTCTGTCTCGCCCCCCCTCGCCTTTTTCCTCCTGGAGAAATGCCTGTGCAACTATTCAAAAACATTAGATTAAAAAGAAATACTCAAAACACAGGTTATCATTCTTGTCTGATGTTTTATATCTCTATATGTTCAAAACCAAGAGAACTGCCAATACATCTCACAGTTATTATAAATCAGAGTGTCGCTTGGATTCATGTTTTGGCCTTCAGAAGAAGAGAAAGTGCATACACAGCAACTAACACTTAAGAATGCAAGCTTAAACATGAAGAAAGGTAAATGCAGTAACTGTTTCCATAATGAATGCATTCCTGTGCCCTATTTTCTGCATTGAGTAGTTAATATACAATTAAAAGTTTAGTGCTTGTTAAACTAAATTATGAACAAACATCTATTCAACACACATAATACAGTCTTTTATTCCAAAGTGAACAAGTTATTGCAAGCCATCCCTATAAATATGAATTTAATATTGGTATTAGACATTGTACAGTGTGGATCATATGTTTTGCATATGATCCTGAAAAAAAACTTTTTCAAACTTCAGATAATAAGGAAAATATAGAATTGTGTGTTGAGTAAAAATGTAATTGTGGAAAACACACCCTGATCCTTTTCTTTCTGACTGAATATTTAATGTGTATCTGTTCAACACAATCACCTCCTGCAGAATAATGTCCTGATCTGGTTAGATTTCCAGAAGCCTCCATTTATTATTTTGATGGTTGTCAAAAAAACAAATGAAAATGTGTTGTAGTAGTGTAAACGGCATTAACAAATGTACAAAATTATTGCTAACTTTAATTGTTGCTGATGTTAAAAAGTGACCAATTTGATGATTTCAGATCATTTCCTTAACTGCCACGAAGTGATTTAATGTTCACTGTGATCTGCACACATTTGTTTCTCAGAGCTACAAAAGAGAACATCACATCTCTGTCTGTCATTTGACCACAGGGACACTGTGACCTTTTCAAATTCAAAGTCACTTTTTCATGTTGAAATCGTTTTGCCCTCAATAGCAGCAAAAGCTCTTGTTTGTTATATTCAGCTCTTACTGTACAAGCAGCAATTGTGTAAAGTCATTCATTACATACTTACATGGCAGAACCAGAAGTATTGGTACTCTGCTCTAAATTATTCTGACATGGTGCCAGTCGTGCCAGCGTGCATGTAGCAGCTCAGACATCTCTTGTGTCTCGCACACAACAGACAGGCTGCAGGCTAGAGCTAAACAAAACATAAAGTATGTTCCTGAATGAGGTGAAGGGTTGTATTTCTGCCACAGGAATGAGGACAGCCAACTTTTACACATGTGCTTTAATTCATAACACAACAGCAGTGCTGGCAGGAAGAGCAGGCCCTGTGAGTGCAGGTAGTAAAGACACAGGTGACCGTTCAGTATGTCTGATTCATGTTTGATAGCACCCAGTCCAAGTGGAAAAAAGCAGTAGTAAGGTGTCACAGATGAAGATGGACAGGTGCAGCACACCTCTCCTGCAGAGCATCTGTCATACATAAGTAAACACCTTCACTATTAACTTCCTTAACAAGCTAGCACCTAAAAAGAGAACAGCTCCACTAATCACTGTGTTTTACTGCTGTAAGGCTACAAGGAGGGTAGGGGGTCACCTTCATGGAGGTATTTCAGGCACAGGGGCAAAAAACAGTTGATGGACACTGTGACCCCTGACTTTACACCCACCACACATGAAAAGACGAGGGACCACCTACCAGAGATGACTGGTTGTTATTAGTTTTTATATCTACCCCCAAAAAGTTTTTAAATATTTATTTGACACATTTTGAAATGATAGTCTCTGTTTGTATGGTATTAAATCAAATTTAAAGTACAAACTAAATTGTTAAACTCATAAAATGTACATTCCAGTTAGTCTTTTGTCTACTCAGCATTGTTATTGACTGAGCTGTATTTGTAGCTGTACTGCACTTTTGGTATTTTTTGAATTAACTCTCATTTACTTCTATCCGTAACTTCTAAAAGCCTCCTGTGGACTGGTGTTGCAAATTGGTATTTTACTATCAACACTGAAAGCTGTTTATCCTGGACTTGTTAAAGGTTACAGCATCTATGTAACTGTATGCCCATGTCAAATAAACAATATTATAATGAAATATTGCAATAACTGGCTGTAATGAGAAAATCAAAACATTAAAAAAACATTAACACACCCACATAGGAGAATTCATCATCAGCATAGTATTTGTATCAGCACATGATAGTTAAAAAAATGTATTAGAAGGTATGTTGTCATATTACCGGGAAGTACGAATGCACCACTGAGTTTTTGGAGTTAGCCCCCTGCTGCAGTCACACCGGCTCTCCGTGCGCACTCCAAACGTAGATATAACACAGGCACCCGCCTTTCACACAAGTTCAATCAATCTATAAAAATTTCAGCTTGTTTTATTAATAGGGCACTAAATACTACCCCTCCCCTTTTTGCTCGTCCCTCTTTATTGTTATCTTAAATACTTTCTATTCATACTGTATGTTCTTGATTGTCTTGTGTGTGTCCTTATATCATGTTTAATCATTTAGTACTTGACAAGGATGTTTTGTTTTTGACATCATGTTTCTTTGTGTGTTTGTTAGATTGTGACCAGGATAACTCAAAAACATAGGAATGAATAACCAGATTTCGATACATTTTTCAGCAAATGTCGGTCATGGCATTGACCAACATTCACTGTAGACCCAGGATAGATTTTTTAAGTATTCGTTAACAGTATGAGATAGGGCTTGCTTGTCAGCTTTGTCTCGGGGAACAACCGTTTTAATTTGGTGGAATAATTTTAGTATGAAGATGGTATTTCACCATGGTTACAACATTACAGGCACACTGCAAAAACCAGTAAAAATGTGAAGTACAGTAAAAACTGATGGTGGCAGGTGACATGGAGAGTTGATGCAAAATAAAACGTTAGATTTTTACCAACATTTGGCTATTGGAGAGGACAAATTTTGGGTTCTGAGTGTACTGAAATTACCCAAGTTATAGCTTTGTTGTTTTCGTTTGTTTAATTTATTTATTCATTTTTTGAGTGGTGAGAGGAGCTTTGTGACCCACCACTCCAGACGAATGGTAGGGAAAACACAGGGAGGTATGATCTCCTTAGACAAAAGGGCATATTTCTGTTTTGTGCTCTATAAAACTCATCTTCTGCCCAACAGGCGTTTGTGTTGCCATTCATATCCCTAAAGGGCAGGTGAAACTTGATTTTACTGTCCACATACATTAAGCATATGTGGAACATGTAATCAAAAGGAAATTATTTCAATTTATTGTTGCTGGGTTTTTATTTGAAAAGAATGCATTTAACATTAACTGCATATCAGATGATTTTATGTCTGCTTCCAAAGCAAATAGACTGTCAAAGAGAAACTGGACAATTCTAGTAGAAGAGAGAATTGGTATTCTTTACACTCAACTAAAGTGTGTGTGTTGTTGTCAAGACTGGGTAAAAATAGTTTATTAACATCTGCAAAATTCACATGTTCACAACATCCTGTTGTTGGGTGTTCAGTACATTTTAGACAAAGTGTTTGAATGTACCTGCATTTTGTAAATTGAAAACAATAAATGACTTCTTAATTGTGCTGATGACTTCAAATTCAGCCTCTGTGGTATCAAAATTTCAACTTTTATCATATTGATGTTTGAGTATTTGCTATCTTGACAACCCTTTCACTCAGAACTCAAGGTGGTATTTTGTTATGAGAGCTTCCCCGTAGAAATCTTCACAGCTCTAGAGGTTTTCGCTCTGTGATGTTTAAGACATGAGCGTGGCCTCCAGCAGGGCGTTGTGTGGAGCAGGGTTGATATCAGTTGTGGACTACACTAATGTAAAAAAAAAAAAAAAAAAAGCCCAATCCCTCCCATGTCTGCAGTGGCTTTTCTTACTGGTTGAGCTGACTGTGTGGCTGTTGGTGCATGAATGTGCTTTGCTGTAAATGGGCTCACAACACTGTCAAACACTTAGAACACACTGGGTGGATATACAGAGGAAAAAACAAAAACTGACCTTCGATATTGGATACTTTGTTGCCTCTGTCCTTAATTTTTGATTGAATTGTTCTTATCCTCAGAGATTAGATTGAATTTTGTTCCATCATTATTCTTTATTAATCAGATTTTGGTTGTATAATTTGGTCCTCATAGCCTCTTGGATGCAGCTGCTTGCCTTGTTATTTTTAAGCTCTGCTAACTGAATTAAAAAAAAGCCCTTGTCTTGATATTTACTTTGAATTTCCAGGATGTTCTGTGGGATTTTTCTTTAAGATTTAGTCTTCGAATTAAAGCGGTCTTGTCTGACCCAGGCTCCTAACTGTAGATGTATGACGCTGAAGCATCCAGAGGTTGTGACCCCCTGGCAATAATCCTAGATGTGTATTTGCTGTCTGTGTCGCCTACACCTGTCATCTTTCATCTCGTCCTGTTGTTTGCTCTTCTGTGCATCAAGAAAAAAAATAACCTTTTCTTTTTTCTTTTTTTTTTTAGTTTGTCATATTCCAGATTGAATACACTGAGCACACACTGGCTGGGCATTCGTTGGGGGCTGTGATTCTCCCCTCTGTTCTCTTTGGGTTGCTTTACCAGCAGCTAGTGTTGCTGGTGCCTGCAGTGGTCATATGGCTCTGATTTGGGTTCCCTCTGTTTCAGTGAGCCTTTCCAAAGTGTGTAAAACCCCACGAGTCCCGCCTGTCTCTCAGCCACAGCCTGTGACAGCAGCTCTGACGATTTCTCCATTAGTCACTGCATCCCCGATCCGAAACATGCATTTTCTGAGAGCTTGCTTTCTGCTTCAATTCAGATATTTTAAGATTTTTTAGAAAAGCACATTGAGTGGATCATTAAATATATAACACATAACTAACTTTTGGTAGAGCTTTGATTTTCTGTTAATTTTGTTTTGTTTTCATTTGATAATACTTTTATGTTTTGCATATTTCCTGTGTGGCATTTCTATTTTAAGACACAAATATATCAGTACTTGACCCAAGGTATCTTCTTTAAGATTCCACAGAAAATGAAAGAAAATTAACAGTTTAATTGAAATGTTTTTGAGCTTTTGGTTTATGATACACATAATAAGCATGCATGTAGCTTTGTAAAGAAGATAAAGCTCTGTAAAGAATCTCATACAAATATGTATTTTGAACTTGTGGCTACTGAGGTGTGATGAGGCAGGACTTAAGCTTGGCAGGCTAATAAAGATGAGTATTGTGTGTCTGGATAGGTGTTTGTTTTCACATCAATCTGAGGAACATATATCAACAACAATAATTATAATGAATATAATATATATAAAAATAACATTAATTTTTGTTTTTTAATAAAACTAAATTCAGCCTCCCCATTCAGGCAGACGCACCCTTACAAACAAACGCGCGTGCACACAGGTGGAGGAAGAGAGACAAACGCCTCGTGTTTTTTTTTTTTTTTTGGAGGGGCGGGGGGGTCTTGTGTGTGCGTCTGGTGGGGGTTTATTTCCCTATCGCAGTGGTCAAGATGAAATATTTCGGACAGGTAAGCAAATAATTTAAGGATGAAGAAAAGATTCTGGATTTCTCTCAGCATGTTCTGTAAGCTGACATCTTTTAGGATTGATTGCGTGTTAAACCCGATTATTTTTTTTCTCAAACTGCACACGTCAAAACAGTCAGTGAATAATGCATGGGGTCATTAATAAGGTAGTATGGTGGCAGTGAGTGAATGGACACAGAGGGAGAAATGAATCTGTGCTTCTTGTTTCTCATGGAAATGAGGCTCACTGACCAGACGGACGAGCGTCGTTTTTTTTTTTTTAATTTCAAATTTAAAATCACACCAGCTGCAACTGAAAAACACAATCCACCTTTCACCTCACAAATCTGATTTCTGACGGCTCTGGGGTGTGCACATGATTTAAAATGGATGTGCTGAAAACAATTTCACATTTTTGTTACACATTTAAATCTCAGACTGAAGCTGTTTAAAGGGAAATTCAGAAAAAAAAACGCATAATGCACTGGATTTGTCCAGAATTATTTTAATATTGATATCAGCATTTACTCACGTTAAAAAACAAAGTAAAAGTTATTGAAACCCTGGGAAATTGTCCACATTTACATATAGATATAACCAAATATTTCCAAAATATTTAGGCAAAAATGTAGGGTTAAACAAACAGATAACACAAAAAACACTTGTCACGTACACGTACAATAAGGTTTTCGAAACTGTTACAAAAAATATCTAAGCAGTGAACAGTGCAATTCTTTTTCAATGTTAAACACTGATATTGCAAATTAAATAAAGAATTATATAAACATGTTCAATATATATAAATGTACTGAAACACCACTAATAAAACAAAAATTACAGACATTGCATTTTGGTTTGAGTTAGATGGTTAGACGCACACAAAAATAGTTTATGTTCGACTTTAACATCATGTTTGTGTGCCAAACTTGACACAAAAATAACCAAACGAAAATGTTAGGCCAAGAGAGAGTTCAAACTTGGAATATTTGCACATCAGGCTTCATAAAGTTTAAATAAGTCTGTCTTATTGAAATGTTTGCAGATAGAATTGATCCCTGTCTAACAGAGCTTTAAGCAGCATGATGGAAAATGATCTGCTCGTGAAACATGAACAATGTACAGCCACTGAAAAAATACCAATTTTTATTATTTTTTCTCGTAGACCAATTCTTGTAAAATCAGATCATTTGGTTAATTTTAATATCCTCAAAGCTGGTGGTCTCCTGATTCTCCGCTGATTATACCGAGTAAAGTTTGATTATTGATCGATTTTTGCGGCTCATCCAATTTTATTAAAACGTATGCCACTTTTAAATGGTTTCTGAACCATCTCATATCCATAGAAATAACCTGATTCAATGAAATGCTCAACTGAAATATGTTTCTTTTCCGCTGTGGACTCTCTACATCTCCACTGACCACGCACCAGCGCGATCATCTCGAGCTGTCTCACATCCACGCAGTTGTTTGCAGCCTGATAAATATATATAGTGTGTTCTTGTGAAAGGCTTTGGTGCGCTGTAGCAGGCAGCAGCTGGTCCGCAGGCGCTTGGCTCCTGTAACAGAGTTGATGCGCTGCTTGATCCCAGTGGTCAGGCTGAACATAAGAGGGCGCTCCCATTGCACCTGGCTGCGCTGCCCTCTCCACCCTGCACACACGGAGAGCCGGACAGCAGCTCTGTGCTCGGCTCTGAGGCAGGGGGAGCAGTGCACACTTCAAGCTCTCAGTCACACCAGAGTGATGGAGAGACGAGGCTATGATGAAAATGAGTTAATTTAAAAATTTTCTCATTTTTAATTAATATTTTCATAGGATTTATTTTTTTCACATCATGCAATTTTTCGTATTATTGAATAAAAAAGTCAAAGCGTTTTATCCTGTATTCCACAATAAAATGAACAAAAGTGAGTGAGAAGAATTCGCCTGTCACAGGAGATTTGACTCTAATATCCAAGTCAGTTAATGAATGAGAGCTGCAGGTTGCGAAGATCTTTAAAATGTTATAACAGCCTTTATCAAAGGAAAAACCTGGGTGATTTATTCTGTCTTTTAAAGCTTCTATTTGGATCCAAATCAGTCACTGCCAAAGTGGCAACTCCACACAAACATACACTAAAAAGTCACAGAAATTTGATCGACTTTTGTTTGTTTTCTTGTTTCCAACTTTGAGCTTCGAGTCCACTTTCTGTTAATTTAGAAATATTTTAAAGCAATGTCTTATTCATGGAATTAGTCTCGGAGTCCTTTTTTTATTTGTTACAGTGACTGAACATCTTGCCCAACGCCTCCCTTGGTTATATTACTCCTTATGATCATGCTAAACCCTCAGATGTTGAACATCACTTTTATGAAGTTATAAGTCTTCTCTTGGTCAGATGGTTCATCCTTAAGTACTTTCACCCCTGCTCATTTCCTCTGTTTCCCTTTGAGCTTCGTCTGGTGTTACGCGTGCGTGGAAGTGCGTGCACTTGGAGCGCAAGGAGAGCCTTGCGAATGACTGAAATAAAATGTAATATAATCTTAAAGAATCCATGCAAATAACAGAATTTAAAAGATAAAACTAAGCCCGTGAAGGTTCGGGCACCTTTCAAACGCGCGTGGCTCTGAATACTCAGTTTTGTTCCTTGCTGTTGTGGTAATGGTCAAGTGCTTTCATGTGGCCCACAGATCTACGCAGCCTTTAGCATTTTTAAGCTCCTCTGTCTTTCTTTGTCATATCCACGGGCTGTCATAGCCACAGGTTGTGTTGAATTTGCAATGCCACTCATCGATGTGTGCCTATTGAGGCTGGCACGTGGACAGTTATCCTTCCCACAGAGAGGCGCAATTGAACGCAGCTACACACAAAAGCTTCAGACCCTGTCAGTTCCCCCTCTTTTTCTCCCCTTTTCACTCGTGCACGGGCCCTAAAAGCGTCGGGGCCTCCGTGTGGCTGCTCCTCTTTTGATTTAGCCCCACGCACGACGTACGCGCCCTGATGGAGTCGTGTCAGTCAGGGCCTCTGCATACATTTGTTAACTTCACTTTGCATTGTTAGGCGTTATGGCGACGGACTGGCTCAAAGCTGCCTTTTCTACGAGCCTCAAATTACACCCGACTCTTTTATTATCTCCTATCCCCTTTAACTTCTCTCGCACGCTATTTTCAACCTATTCATTTTTACTATCTCCTCTTCCCGGGAGAGCACGCGCGCACAAATCCTCGAGATTCCTGCAGTCTTTGCCTCTGAGTCTGCACGGTGCAAAAATGCGAGCTGCTCGACGTGCTGGATGTAGTTTTTTGTTTTTCTGACACAGGCATGCTGAAGTGAAGATGCTCAGGGAGAAAATGAACAGTTATCAGTGGCTGCATCGGCTTCTGTACGTAAAGTGCTGGGAAATGCCGTGTCCCACTGCCATATATTTTAGCAAAGGAGAGAGAGAGAAGGAGAAGTAGAGAGAGGAAGAGAGGGGGAGTTGAGGCTTTGGTCATATAGGCAACAATGTCAGAAGTTTGAGTTTTCTTTGGCTCTTTTAAGAGGATATGCGATTGGATCAGCGTCCCATGGGGTTTCTGTAACCTCCCTCGCATTTAAGTCAAATTCCTTTAAAAAAAAAAATCTAAAATAGCCTATATATTACATGTACCATTAAACATCAGGAGGGGCAGATGGGTGGCATCTTTAATAACAATAAATACGATTTAATCCTTGCCACTTTGTCTAAGAAAAATCTCATCTTATCTCTTGTGCAAAAAATCCATAGACACTTTACATTCTAAGCATGTTTGACTCCATATTCTTATAATTCAGGTGTCTCCTTTGTAATGGAATTCAGCGTGTAGCTATAGACTATCAAACTGGATTGTTTCAGTAAACACAGCACATGTGATCAGTGGAAGCTTGTGTACTTGGATTCAGTGGAGCAGGACTCTATCTGGAGCTGTTTGCACAGAAAAAGTGTCCACAGTGGGGATGAGGGATTGTCCGTTTCCACCCAGTATCAACAATAAAATTATCATAACAAAGATCAGTGATAGGCTCCAAGGTTTATCCTTTTTTTACTGTCCTTCTTTACTCAGACGAAACATGAGGACATCAGCTCAGATTATGAAGAAAAACTGAGGAAGCTCCACATTTTTATGTCTGCATTGATCTGCAGGACATTTTGGAAATTCCTAATCACGAAACATATCCAACCTAGATGAGGCTGAGCTGACCATGTGGGCTTCCTCTCCTTCTATCAGAAAATCTATCAGAGAGGAGTAAATTTAAAGCATGCAGGCCGGAGCTGACCAAAAAAAACGCCTTTGTTCAACTCCGCTCACCCTGTTTCACATTTCCACTGTTTTTATTATTATTTCACACAACCTACACGTATTGACAACGTGTTCTCACCACTTTCCTAATGGATGTCACGATAACCTGTTTCCCCATCATGCCTCTGTGCTCCAGCCACAAGTCTGTCACTGCTCTGCTGCTGTTCCATACAGATGTATTAAACAAAAATAATGCAGGTCTTATTTAGGTTTAATAACACACACTAAACGTACTGTCAAATTTAAATTAATTTTCAAACGTGTATGGGAAATGATTAAACTGGAACGTGTGTATTTCAAGAGCTGAACTTGCTTTGCATACTGTCACACAAAGCAGGACTAGGTGGAAGAATTTTTCGAAAAGTATAAAAAATGTTACTTTTGAATTCTCTAATGTCAATAAAAACTACGTGATTTAATCATTTTATATTCTAAATATACAAATTATTGATTCGATTAAAAACATTATTTCAAGCAGGGTGTAGCTGTATAAACGAGGCGTCTGTCATATCTCCGTCTCACTCCTAAAAATATACATTATTTTATAAATTTGCAATCAGCTTTTAATTTAGAATTACTTGTGCTGATTAGTTTTGTTGTTTTAATGACTACAAATAATACAGATGTTTAATAAAGTAATGCTTGTACCCATGTTTGTGTGAGTTTTAAATTTGCCCTGTTTTATTGTAAAAAGAACAATCAAACACTTAATTTCAAACTTGACGCCATAAAAACTGCCACATTTAAACACTTTGCTTACATGCTGTTTACAGGGGGGTATAGATCAAGTTTATCAAAGTTCACATTTTCAAACTACGCACGTGAACTACCTGAAAGTCGTCGCATATTCCTGAGAAAATGTAGATTGGTCTTGCCTCTAAAATAATATCTTGAAAACAGAAAATTTTGCATTTAGGATCATATTAAGGTTCTACCGTAATTACGGTCATCTGTGGAAAACGCAGATTACAATGTCAAACCAAAGCAGACTTTATTTCACATTTGCACTTTAACATACATGTGGATATCGCTCCAAAGCTTAATGACCTCGCATGCTTTTATTTACTCACTCTTAGTGGTTTACAAACAATAAAAAGTGGTGATTTTGCTTCAGCAGGTAAACACACGGTCTTCGCGGTCGATTCTGTATATTAATAAGTTGTTGTATTATGTGTATATAACACTGTAAACTCAGTGTAGTGCGCGGCTTTACCGCAACTAAAATGACAAACTTTAGTTGGAAGAGACGGAGTAAAATAAAGCCTGCTCGCCTGTGTGTTTACGGTAGTTTGATAATGCTCTTAATTGTCTTTTAAAAATCTGAAAAAGCGGCAGTAAAAACGCTGAAAAGTGTGAAAAGGCGGAGAAAAAGCAGCGCCTGTAGCGCCGGGCTTTGCTGCGGCTGCCCGCTCCTGCATTAACTTTCACTGTCTTCCGTCTAATCAAACTCTTACTTTCCGCTGTTCTTAATTCCATATTTTCAATTCCTGATCATTACTTTCCTCTTTTTTCTTACTTGTATCTATCCATCCATCCCTCCCTCCCTCCTCTTTCTCCCTCCCTCCCTCCCTCTCTCTCCCGAGCTCTCTCCTTTGCTGAATCTTATTGATCCAGAAGGCGGCTAATTAGCCCTTCCCTTCGTGCCTGTGTAATGAAGCACATGCGCACTGAATTAATCACAGCCATTTTTTGCAGGAAACTAATTAGCAGGAATAAAGATCCAAAGAGTTTTTTCTTTTCAATCATCAGATCTCACTTTCACCTCTTCCTCGCTCCCTCTAACACAAGACTCATCGCCTGCTTTGCATCCAAATTATTTTTATATTGCCTTTAACAACTAATAGTACCTACTTCGGTTTTTTACACTCCGCAACAACAATGATCTTTCTTTTGCCACCCTAAGCGCAAACTGACCAAAAGGGGACTGCCTTGATGGGATCTTTAGCTAAATCATCTCAATACTGGATTAAAAAGCGAGGATCACAAAGCGGCAGCAAGAAATTGTAAGTTTCAACTTTGCGTTTGTCTCTTTTTCCTCTCTGTTTCCACGATCCTATTCTTTCCGCTCTGCACTTATCTGAATCTCTTTTCCCTATCTGTGCCTACTTTACGTGTAGCGGAGCTGGCTATTCTCGCATTGTGGGAAAACATTAGCGATCACAAGTTTATTTCATGCACGTAGTTTGGTTTTTATTCTCGATTTGTATTTGTATGGTTTTACCTGTGTTTACATCAGCGTTCGTCCTCTCCTCCTTCATGAATGGAAGATAAGAAATGGGCAAGAACAGCGATCCTTCTCCAAGCACTTTGCCGTAGAAAAACACGGTTTTCGAACAAATATGTGCATTTCGGAGGGGTCGGAAGGACGTATAGAGGGGTTTGGGTTGTCGAGAGACGTGTTTTGAGGCACAGATGAAAGAAGAAAGGGGGCTGTGTGGAGCGGACGGAGGGCAGCGGCAGCTCCACGCGAGCGCAGCCCAGGAAAGGAGCTCCAAGTCCAGCCTGTGGGTCCGTGTGCGTCCGGGCGAGGGGGACATCTCTCTCGCCCTCTATTTTTTGACAGATTTCACTCTTTTCACATCCAGGGCTTTTCAGCACCGTCGTATGCGTATAAAATCCTCTTCTGGATAAACACATTTTTGTGTGTTTCCCCGAACACGTCTCTCAGTGAAATGTGCAATCCCTCCGCCCTGCCTCAGTTCCTCTAGAGCTACACTTTTTCCTCTTTCCCTCCACGTTGTCCGGGCTTTTTCTTTTTTATTTTATCGTGGCTCTTTGCCTCTTTGAAGCGTTGTTTTTGAGTCGATTTCGGCTCATTCCCTGACGAAGTCACATGCAAATCGATCGACATATGTGTGTGTGTGTTCGTGTGCGTGCCTGCGTGCGCGAAGGGGGTTTGTGTTGGCGAGCGTGTGTGTATGTTTTAGGTGAATGTGGTGGTGTGTTGAAGGAGGAAAGATGAAGCCCCGGGTCTCCTCCATGACAAGAGCGGATCAGCAGGACCTTGTACACGGACAGCCTGGGAGTGAGAGCTGCAGCACTCAGCAGACATGTGGTTCAGGGGAAGACAGAGGCACAGGCTGCCTGTCTGCTGCCTCCAACTACTTGGCTACCGTATCAGACTTTTTTCTCACCGAGAATCGCGGACCGGAATAAAAACAAAACATTGCCCCTGTAGTCTGACTTTAAGCAGACATAATTATTCCATAGATACTGTCGGAAACTTCAAGTACGCTATGGTCCAGGCTAAACCCATAGGTCACTGCATTTAGCAGCCGCTTAGCCAGTTAACATTTGGAGGGTTTTGTGAAGTTAAAACACGAGATATCTCCCACAAACCCAAACTAGTGATTGCACTTTCGGGAAAACTCTTTGCAAAGAGACAACCTTTCTAATCTGGACGGGCCTTCGTGTAAAAAAATAGTGTGTTACACTGTGTTGCCCCAAAAATTAAAGATCTCCCTGAAAAAAAGAGAGCTGTAATACTTGGCCGAAAAACTCATCAAATACAGCAAAATAGCAACAATATTACGCTCGGAATGGCGCACTGATGACTGAGAAAAACCTGCGAGAATTGCGCGTCAGTCTTGGATATTTTACGCGACATAGATGCTGAAAAAGAGCGAGGTTTTGGCGAGAAAGCAGAGGCAAGGATGGGATATGTGTTCCGTTGTGGGGGGGAAACAGAGAGGGGGGTGATAAGCAGTGTGGGTGGAGGGGTAGGTCAGACAGCAAGAAACAGGGGGAACAGGGGTCATGGAGTGAGTGCAGAGTTAAAAAAAGAAAAGAGAGAAGAGAGGAAACCCCCGCGCAAACAGCCGAGGGATGATGGGGAGAGAGTGTGGGTCTGCCTGCCTGCCTGGCTGGCTGGGAGAGAGAGAGGAGAGGGTTTGTGGGAGTTGTTGTTTGGTATGTTTTGGGAGCCACACAAAGCACTCCTGCTTGTCAGCATCTGCAGGATTAAGACTTTGGCTTTAGTTTGGGATGAGGGAGAAACAAAAATAGTCTGGTAGCAGGTTCAATAAGACAAAACGTTGAGGCTGTCAGGCAGTGGGGTAAAGCAGGAAAAGGGGGGCTTTGCGGGTAGATAGAGTCGGTGGAAGGGTGGGTAGAGGGGTCAGATAGCCATGGGCCATAGAGGAGAAATCAGGGGAGGAGGTCAGATAAACAGATACTTTCCTACTTTCCAAACTGTAGAGAGACTATCAGTCAGAGAGTCATATTCTGTGTCTTTGCCTTTTTGTCCTTTTGTTTTCATGTGCACCTGTAAAGGTAAATTGTGTGTTTTTAGACTCCATCGATCAGGAACTCAAAGGTGCTTCAGTGTGCAGGGCAGGTAGAGGCTGCTGTGCCAAAACTGGAGTGATCTCCCTTCCTCCCCTGTCTGACAGTAACACTCCTCCTCCTCCCTCCTCTCTCGGCTTCTGTTACAAAACAAAGACAGCACAAATGTTTACTGTCATCTCACCTGTCTGATTTTTCTGTCTTGTCTCATTGTCATATTTATGTTTAATTATAACAGGTTCTGGCAAAGCCAAAGGAATGTCATTGGCTCCATTTCAATGTTTTCAGTTTCAAGTATGTGTGTGTCAGACGTTGGTGTACATAACTTTATCATCTCCTGCTCAGCTCTTGATGTGAAATTGGAATTAATGTGTTCACATTTAGGAATCATCAGTGTGAGGCTTTCCTTACTGACATGGTTTTCTAATGATTTAAAATAGGCCTGTTTTATTTTTGAGCCTGAGTCCTTTCCCTCAATTTGTTTGTGTGTTGATCAGGTCTTGATCTTTATTTGAAATTGTTAAAAACATTACATTTAATATTTGATTGAATAAAAATCTTTAGGGTTGTGTGGTTTAATAACCTTAAAAAATAAAGTAGGACAATTGTTTGCTGTTGTTTCTAATGCAAGTGATTCACTTCAGCCTTAAAATTAATGTGTCCCCATGAAGTAAGAAATTTGTCCTTGTCTTTTCACTCATGCTTCAGCCATAGAAAGACAACACTTAACATTACACACAAAAGATTAGATATTTAACAATTTAAATGAGAAAATTGCACAAAATGATTCACTCATCTTTTTACTCCAACTTCTTAATGTTGGTTTTATTTAATTCTAAATGTTTACCTGTTCTATCAGAATATTAGCAGTGTTTAGCCATCTCACTCGTCTTTATAAAATAATGTAGATTACTTTAAATGTCTCTGCTTTAAATGACTTCAATAATTTCATGCATTATTGTTTGTGTATCGTGCAGTTTTCTTTATTTGTTAATTGAAGGTGGTATTGTGATATAGTGATTCTTCTAGTGATAATATTATGATTGATTTTCGGTGAGAGTTCTTCAGGTCATAAAAACACTTTTGTTTTGGACTTCTGTGATGTGGTGACACCTTTTCCTCTGGATTACATTTGGTCCTCCATATTACCTTGTTCTATGACAGGTATATTCAGATATCACTTAGACTGTGTATGAGCAGCACTTGCACTGGTGTAGAGGAGATAAAGGCAGTGAGGCAGTCGTCATGGATAGGCTTGTTTCATGGTTTGGGGGGTAACGCACAGAGATGGGAGACAGCGCCTCTGGCTGTCACAACATCTTCTCTTCCTCTCTTCCCCTGCCTCTCCCTCTCTTTCTCTCTCCATCACATCCTCACTGTGTGTGTCGGCGTATATCCCTCCTTAACTCCCACCTTTCCGTGCCTGGGCACCTGCACCATGGTGGCCTCGGTTTCAGGAGACCCTCGTAGGGTAATGCAGGCTAAGGCCATACAAGAATTGAATACAATTTAGTCAGTGCATACAGAAGACCAAAACCTTTAATGTGCTCTGCTAAAGATGATATTTTAGGGCTCTGAATCTTTTGTGAAAATCTGCTTTTTAAAGGAGCTGTTTTGCCTAGTTTGTATTCTGACAAATTATGATTGGTCTGTTTGAGTGTATTAATTTTTACTCTGAACATTTCATGGATACAGCAGGAACAGAAGTAAACAAAAAGGCCTATATATATTTGTGGACCTTTAGTTGTTGAAATAATAGAAGACTGCTAAATGCATGTGAGCCCTCATTTGTATGGACATGTGTAGATGAGGGTAGTCGACGCGTACAGTGTCTCAGAATCTGATGAGTGTGTGAATATTCGATATCATGCAGTGAGAACCAGTCCCTCCAGCCATCCTGCGGCCGAGGCCAGTGTTACACGTCGTGCTATCATTTAGGAGCAGACAGGAGGGGGGGCGTGATCTCAGCTTTGCACACTAGGAGGGAGCGAGGAAGTGGGATGGGAGAGTGGTGGACATGAATGTCATGCTCAGGTGTGTGTGTGTGTGAGGGAGAGTGTGTGAATGCAGTATCTGATCCACAATCCGGGCAACTGAGAGTGTCCAAAACTCCTCTTCCTCTTTAAAAAAAATGCTTCTTCTCTTTTCAGCATCTTCTTCAGTGACATCCTTTTAGCATTTTTTTTTTCAAGTGAAGTTGGCGGGGATTTCTTGTGGTTTTGCTCGCTCCCAGTATGTTATCATGTTAACAGTCTTGGTTAAATCTTTGTGGTAGGTTAGATTTATGACAAAGAAGATGCGCTTGTGTCTCTGCGTTTGTGTGCAGAGCTGAATTCTGATTTGTGCGCACAATTGCCCTTTGAAAAATCAAATTCTCTTCTGAAATTCTCACTTTGTGAGATTATGATGATGAATGTTTATGTGTGTAAGCATGCATGTGTGTATATATTTGTGTGTGTGTGTGTGGATGATATCCTTTAAAATCATTCTTGTCATTTCTCAAATTTAGACAACACTGCAGATTGATGTTTTCAGAAAACATTAAATGACTCATATTTCTTATTGTCCAACAAAAAAACAATCAGACTACAGCTATAGGGAACAAAAAATAAATCTATGTGTACTCCAAAATATAATGAGTAAAGCAATTATAAAGCAAGTAAACAAGTGTATCTTTTTTTTGTTTTGCTTTTTTATTCTGTGATTAAAATTCAAAACCTGTAATATCAGTGCACAGTAATATTGAATGCAAATGTGTATTCCATTTCTGACTATAAATAGATGCAGTTGTGGTGATGGAAGGGTTGTTATGATTTGTGTCCTTGACTACAATTTCAATATTGCCTCTATAATAAATGCACAACATCAGTTTTGTAGCAAACAGTGTTGTTTTTGAGACACTAGTGTAGTAAGTGGGATAAAAGCTGTTGTGTGCTTCAGCCCACAGCTGAGAGGACCTGTGTGATGCGCACCTGTCCTTGGTAGGCTATATTGTAAAGCAGTGTGTGTACAAGTGTGTGTGTGTGTCTGGAGCATAGCGGTTATGTCTGACTGTGTGAAGATCCTTTTTTTGGGGAAGCAGCAACTGGCTCAAATGTGCACTGATGAGGGGAGCCGTGTGTGTGTATTACCTACATATGCCTGCTCACGGGCGATGCTGGGATGACAGGGACCACTCCAACATGGACTACGTAATTTAACCGAGCTGCACCCCAGCCTCTCCCCCTGCCCACCCCACTATAACACCGACCCCTCTTCTGGACCCTGGAGGCCAGCATTCCACCCTCCGCGCTGGCGCTTATCATCACAAAGGACAGAATGCATAAAACATGGAGGACGCTTAGACAGAGGCGGCCCAGGTCGCCTTTCTCTGCGCACACTGAGCCCTGGAACAATACATGGGCCCCTCTGGCCTGTGACTCTGACGACACACACGCCGTCTTTTTATCCTCCCCTATTTATTTGTCATCCTCTTCCTCTTCCTCTACGTTACTGTGCTCTGTGGACTGATAACTGACCTCGCATTGTTTATGTGTGTCTGTGAAATCTGTATTGTGTGACTGAAATGTAAGTGTGTGTGTGAAAAAGAGAAAGGGACAGAGAGGTTTGAAATATTGACTGTGGGTTGGTGACAAAGATGCTGTCTTTATATAATACCTTATTGATATTATTTTATATTAATACTTTAAAATGTAGCCAAATTGTAAAAAAAAAAAAAATGTGTGTACTCACTATTTCATTCAAAAAATCAATATTAAAAGTATTAATTATTTTATGTAAATAGAAAAATTAATTTCAAATTTAAAGGCCCATCTGGGCACAGTCAGGTGATCCGTGTCTCAGACCATCAGCATGTCATTTTTTTTCCTTCATCACTAATTTACAGTCAGGTCATCTGATGATGCAACACCAGAGTTTCTATTAATAACCGAGAGTGTGTTCATAAAACTGCTTTTACATTCATAACCGTTGTATTGGTCAGTGGACTTAGGCTGCTTTGAAATGTCAGATTTATTTTATGTGAACATGATATAAAATCATACACCACTATAAACCTCATAACACATTTCCTTTGTGCCACTCATCCTCCTGCATAATATTTACAACAGAGGTGATGACGGACAGTGTTTTAAATATGTATGACCCAAAATATAATATATTGAGTATTTAGGATGACATATCTGCAGTTTTTGTGGTGAAATTCAAATATCTTGATTGAATATTTCAGACAAACAGATTTTGTATTTCCTGTGCCCTCTCTCAGTGTCTTTACAGTGTTTTTTTGCGTATCTGAGAGGCTTTTAGTCTGTGTCTGCCTGTATGTGTCTGCTAGCTGTAGCTGTAGGAATGCACTGCTAGGATGTGCAGGACCCCGGCAGGTCTATGGCACTTCCTCTCTGTGTACCTCGCAGCTTATCCTGCTCCGGATTAGAGCGAGAAGAAAAGAAAAGAGGGATGGCAGGAGCACCCTTCTCCCTCTGACACCCTCTTTCCCATTTTTTTTTCAATCACGCGCGCACGAGAAAAAAAAAATTCCAACAAAAAGTGTAATTCACTTGCAAATGTGCAGTAGCCTATGCATGTACCCGGTTGAGGAGAGGGAGGA
Source organism: Scarus forsteni (assembly GCA_036419115.1). Taxonomy (NCBI): domain Eukaryota; kingdom Metazoa; phylum Chordata; class Actinopteri; order Labriformes; family Labridae; genus Scarus; species Scarus forsteni. Next base: position 10,205,480 of record JAZDUH010000354.1, read on the forward strand.
GAGAGGGAAGGAGGGGCAGAGATGGATGAGACGCACACAGAGCCGGCTGCAGTGTGTTTCAGTGTGAGACAGGACTGGGGTGAAACTAGCAACTGCTTCCTAGGACATGCAGCCGACTCATCTACCCGTTGAGATTTTTTTTTGTGGGCCAAATATGTGCAGTGTTTCATTGTGTGAGTTGAGTGCATGTTGTTGAACAGAAGGAAAACACGTTTTTCACCTCCCTATTTATCACTCCCCTAGCTTCTCCTGAGGTGGCCTGGTGTTCGCCTAATGCCCCGGGCGACTGATCTGCTAGTAGCGAAGGGGTTAAGAAGCAGGGATAGCCCCCTTTTGTCTCTGCGGCCCTCTTTGCCATTGTTGTGGTGGAATTGAGCTCGGTGCACCTCACTTGACCACAGCAAAGCAATAAAATGGCCTCTTAGTGCTGAAGCCTCCATAGTCCTCTGATGTCAGCTCTCCTCCAAGCTTCAGCCGACATATTTTCCTTTTTTCTACCACTGCAAAGGCAGAGTGTTTGTGTTCATTGTACAGTCTGTGCACACGAATACTGTGAATTGTTGTCTCATCATAAGCCATTTTATTCACCATGCTCATATTACTGTTTAACCATTTTAGCTCACAGTTTTCTCCTTTTTTTAAAAATTGCATGTAAATCATATACAATATATGCTCATTCTACATGGGTCGTGTATACATACTATATAGATTTAAATTATGGACATAATCTCATTTTTGAATAAAACTCTACTCATAACAGATGAAACCGTAATATGTTCAGAGTTAAACTAAATAGTGAGGTATTTTTTTAAGCCAATACAAGTTAAAAAAAGATCAGATTCTAGCAGCAGCTTTGACCTGAAAAAAAATGATTATTTAAAAAAAGAAATAAAGTCTGATAAATGAAATGTTTTGAGAGAAATGTAGCGCACATTTTTACTATTTTTATGTTGAGCAAAGCAAGTACAAAATTGTTTTGTCACCTCATTATTATTAACATCACCTAGTTTGTAGCTATCAGAAAGTATAAGGGGAAAAATAAATCTATGAATGCCCAAACCAGTATTTTAATGGAGTGATGTTGACAGAGTTAAGTTCTATACTTAAGCAGATTTACTTGCATTTTCTTATTATCACATCTCCATCCTTTTGTTAGCATAAGAGTTTATGGATATAGCCATAGACTCCACATCTGTGAAACAAAACTTCTTCAGGTTGGGACATAGTAGTGTGTGCAAAACTGATTCCTGTCATAACAGCAGAATTCAGTGAAATTGTCCCAGAAAATCTTACAGAATGATCTCCAAAAAGTAATAGGAACGCTCCAGGTGTACACTTTTCCTGTAAAGCACATTCAAAGATGCTCTTTCACAAAAAGTCTCCAAATATAATTATGTTCTGTGTTTTTTTTTTAGCTTTATACCTACTAAAATGTGGAAATGCCTTATACTTTATGTGTTCACTGCCACTGACAGGCAGTAAATATCCAGACCGATAACAACCACCTCGTTTTCATTATCAAATCAAATGCAGAATTGTGCCATCCTAGCTGCTGAATGAATAATAAAGGCTTAAATATGTCAGCTCCATAGTCATGCAGTGTTATATTATTTTGCTATTTTTCAGCTGCATTACCAACAATAATGATAGAAATACTGTGCATGATAATTTTATTTTTCAGTTTGAGCATGTATTATTATAATGCACGGTGTTGGTGCTATTGTGTTTGATTGCACAGATGATTGTTTATAGCAGACTCCTACCCCTGCAGACGTTGTAATTAAAAAGAAGATATACTGCAAGTGTGTCTGTCGCCATCCCATCTCATCTTGTCAAATAAGCATCTAGCTGCTGCAGCGAGCATGTCAGTGGATTTATGAAGGATTTCTGATTGGGCGAATTATAATTGGCACGGTCCAGAGCATAAACCATTTATGCCAGGTGTTGTACAGACTGCATTAAATGTTCCACCAAACTGCAATTAAGGCAACATTTCCTCAAAGGCACAATATTGCAACCCAGCATTATTCTTAAAGGTGTCTCTGTCTGTGTGCCTCTACCTCACCCCTCCTCTTCTCCTCTACCTCCCCCCGTCCTGAATCACCAGTGGTTTCTTCCTCTTTGGGTCTCACTGTACCTAAAACAAATGCTCTTTCTCATTTCCCTGTGTTAAATGAACAAACATAAGGACCCTAGTGCCTCATAATAAATTGATTAGAGAGGAGAAGACTCCCACACTGCTACACCGAAAAACCAGATATACTGTGTGTGTCTTTGTGTGTTTATGAGCGTGTGTGTTCAGAGATGTTGAGTGTGTGTTTTGCCTGAGGAGGAGACATACCCTCTTCTATCATACACACATGAAACTAGAAATGTATATTTATCTAGAGTAATTGCAGTTCTGGTTTGATGGTCTTCATGTTCCCACCTTTCCAACAGGCAATGCTCTAACCACTGGCTGGTACCCACTGGCTGATGTCTCATGACAGCAAATGTGTTGTGGTGCATAGATATCCAACACAGAGGCTGCTGTGACTGTTTGGTTTTTCATTCTGACGTTCAGAGCCATAGTGCTCACCAAGATCTGGTCTAGGCTGGAGGGGGGGTGGGGATGGGGCAGGTCCCATGGGACTGACACAGGGCTAGACGGCCGTGACAGACCGGTGACCTCGGCTTTGTGACGTCATCGGCCTCGTCTGGTCGCCATGGAATTAACTTCCCCCAATTTTTAATGAATGAATATAAGGGTCTGGGCTTGTTTGCTCAGCATTAGGCCAAGTTCTGGTTAAATCTGGCACACCTGAGCTAACAGAATGAAGCATCTAGTTCATCACATCCAATAGTCTCCTGATCTGACTTTATATTTGTCACTCTTCAGTTTGGACTGTGATAAAGAGGACATTTTTTTTCTGTTTTTTGTCAGCAGGGCGGAACATTTCACTTTTCTGTTTTACCCAGGTGGTAACAAAAAGAAAGCAAGCATTGTTGTGTGAAGCAGTTAAACAAAGCACACTTTGACCACATATAGGAAGTGAGCCTGAGGTAAGAGCGAGAGTCAAAACAAATAATGTCTGTTAAAGCAGTTTCTCTCCTTGCATGCCAAGTGCCCGATCTGTGGCAAAATAAAGCTCCAGTTTTTCTCTCTTCTGTGACTCTTTGTATCTCAAAAGAAGCATTTCATCACTGTTATCCTTCCTTGAGGAAGATGAAAATGCTAAAGATTTAATTGGTATTCTTTTAAGTGTTCAACTTTGGTCCTGTAACCTATGTAAAGTGCATACATACATATTTGTTTGGAGAAGGATGGCTGTAAACTTAGCTTCTCTTATTACCTGTTTTGTTAGAGCCAGGTGTTTCCTCATGTTGAATCATGCCCTGCTGGGGAACAACAGGCTACTCGACAGGTGAGAACTAAGTTATTAATGCTAGTAGATATCTGCATGTGTTCATCAGGCCTTCCTATGCTATGAGAAAACTCAGAGGACTCTTGAAAGCATAGCAGACAGACCTAACTTCACTGTGGGTCAAGGATTATCACTTAAAGTAGGAGATGTTTGGCACAGAAGCTGTGTGGCTGTTCCCCTCCTGGCTCACCAGGAACAGGGCAAGTGTGCAGATGATACACAGGCTTTGTTTACACTGCACAGAGTATGGGTTTGCAAGCAAGAGAGGAGGGAGGAGAGAGAGTGCAGGGAGATGGTCAGGGCAGAAGGGGGGCGGGGGTGCACAGACACCAGCCTCATCACTTCCTTCCTTTCTATAGTTTTTCATGAATCTCCATTGTCAAAACAGCAGAAGACAGAAGAGGAAGTTTGAACTAAGGCAGAGGTGGCATGAAAAAAAGTACAACTTTATTTCATTAAAATTCAGAAGTGTAGAAAATTAAAACAAGAGCATTTTTGTTGAAACTTGTAAAGGTTTGTGCTTATGCAGTCCACTTTTGACTTGATCCAGAAATCACACCTTTAGTAGTTTTGTAGCTGAAACACTATGATCCATCAGAACATTGTTTCTCACACTCTTTGGACCTCTGGCTTCCTCAGGATCTCTGTGCATGTAATGTGTGTGGATGTGTGGTGGTGTATAGTTGTATCTTTCTGTTCTTTCCTGTCTTTTAAAGAGGCTCTTGATAAAAAAAAAAAGCAATGACACCTGCTCGCTCTGTCTTACTGACTGTCAGGGCTGTGGTCAGGGGCAAAATGTACTTTCACGTGACAGATGGCTGTGTGGGCCTTCGACAGGAAGCCTGGCTGCACTGTTTCACAATCTCTCTCGAAACAAGAAACGATCTCCATGTCTCGTGTAATAGATGCCAGCTTGCATGTATGGTGGGTACAAGCATGAGACGAAGAGGAGAAAGAGGAGGGGTGAGGGTACCCCCAGCGTAAGTGGACCCCTGAGACCTCCTGGAGGGGTAGAGGTGTGGCGAACGTCTGTTTTGGGCATGGCTTGTGTCAGCGTGTTTAGCGTTTGCCTCTGAGGGCATTTATATGCAAATGCTAAACAACCTATTGGGGTGGCTAATTACAGCAGGGCTTTTGTGTGTGCCAGGCTGTGAGAAGCAGGGAGTTTCTAGCACGCCAGGCCCCGGACTTCCCCTGCTTGTTTACTCATTGTCTTTCCTTATTACCCCCTCATTGACACTCCCCTTTTGTGTGGCTGTTGCTGTTTGCCTGCATGCTTTGCTCCTCCCCTTGTGGTGCTGGAGTTAATGTAGTAGATTAAAGAGGCAGCATACTGGCCCTGTTTACTTCCTCTTTCATCTGGTGGCCCAGCTCAGCTTTTCTCTGCAGCCATCCTTCATATAGACAACGTCAAACTTGCCTCCACTCATTCAGAAAGGATCATCTCTCTCTCTCTCCCTACTACAGCTAATGCTCAGCTAATTACTTTGGGTGATAAAAATGCATTTAGGTCAGGTTCTAATGCAATGCAAATTTATGAGCAGGCAGAAGCAAATATTAACTTGTGGAGTCAGTGATAGTCATTGACTGGGGACAAAGGTACGCCTCCCTTAACTGTCGAATATGAAGGTTTTTATGTGCTCACTGTGTCTTTACCTGCTTTTTTTCCTTTTGATGTCAGGGATCTAAGAACAATGACAGCAGGATGCTTCAGCTGCAAAGCCCTCTATGAGAAAGCTGTATAAAGTTCTGCTTCTTTAAAGATGAAGTTAAACCTTAAGTTAAACAGCACCAGTATGTGGGCAAACATATGCTTAAGTATTGCCCAACATTCATAATTATATGTATACATTTTTTTCATAATTGTATGTATAAATTTCACAGTTTCTGTTCCTCTTCCTCTTTTTGAAAGCACTATTATTGTTTGTAGCCAAAAACCAAAGCCAAAGCCTGCATATGAATTGTGTTACATTGTTTTGATAAAGAGAGAAACATTGACACTTTATTGAGGAGCACAATCCATGCATACAGCTACTCAAAAAAGATTTAAAAATAAAGACATACGGACAACTTGAGCCATTTTAAGAATGAATCTGATTGTATATTAGTGCCTTTATCAATTCTTCTAAACAACTCAGGTCTTTATTAATTCCCGTATTGAGTCTTGTGGATTATTTTTGTGGAAAAAAGAAGAACTGTGTAGACCTTTTGTGCCAATGATATCAAGCACATGACACAAATACTATGACCAACAAATATTTTGGCATGTTCGTAGAACTTCCACCCATGCTTGAAATTACACACTCACATACAGAGGACAGTGCTCTGTTTGCATCATATAATTTAAAATTAAACTGCACATTAGGCTGCTTTTGTCCTCTGTCTGCCATGATTACCTCCTTGACTCCCTCATTGTTGTTTGAGCTGACTGCAGCATGCATGACATCAGTATGTTCTAAAGTATGCAGGACAGAAGGCTTTGGCAAAGGAATTGTTCAACATAAAGGCAAAATATCTTTAACTTATACATTATCTGACTCTGAGCAAAAATAGGACATTAGAATAAAAAGTATCTCAAAACAAGCATAATAGAATTTTAAAAAATCAAATGCAATGGCATTTATATCAAATATTGTTAGTAAATATGTCCTAATGCGTTTAAATAACTCATTTAAAGATTAAGATATTAATCGGTTTTAAGTAGATGGCAAAAACGTGTCAGAGGAAACATTTTTAAACATGTATGTTTTAGTTCATCCTAAACATGTAAGTTTGGGATGCAGTTCTTTAGCTAATGCTCATATTTCCAAACTCACATAGCTGTCACATATATCAATATATTTGACCTTTTCCTCTTATTGTAGAGATGGTTACGAAATATGAAATTTAAAACTTGATTGCCATAAAGTATTTGTTTTAATGTAAACATTCTGTCATGAAATTGAAACAATAATTACATAAGATCACAAGTTAGTTCTAAACAACATGTAAAAGTCCTGTTTTTACAGTTTCCCTCAGGGTGTGAAGCAGTATGGTACATTAGCACATAGCACACTCTGTAGTGGTTTATGTGATATATACTGTATATATGGAAAACGTGGGGGCCAGCAGCTGAGTGTTCAGTCAGTGCACCCTCTGTACAGAATCCTGCTGTTGTGGGTTCAAATCCAGGCCATTTGCTGTGTGCGTCAATTTCCTCCAGAATCCATCAAATATTTATCTATCTATCTGTATGTATGGCAGCCATCTTGTCTGTAAATACTGGCAGAAATGTGACATCTCCAGATACAGAGAATAAACTTCTGAAACTGTTATTGTCCAATACTGATATTTTTGCTTATGACAAGGGTATCCCTCGTTTGAGCAGTGTGCTTTTTGTCTTTGTATGGCCTTACATCCGCAGAAATAAGTGTCTCTTCTGTTGATAACATTATATAAAATAATATACAGATGATAATTGGGAAATTTAGTGCAATTCTTGTCATGGTAACAAGTGCTGGTTCTTTATGCATTATATAACAAAGCCTATGGTCAAGTTTTGCTCTTTAGTTTTGTTTTGATTGACTATGGAACGCAATGTATTACCCTGTGTATGAAATGTACTGCTAAGTTTGACTCTACATCAGCTCAGGTAGTTTGTGACTGAAACTAACTGACTTTTTCCCATTTTGAGGGGCCTGATAGAAAGCGCAGGTATCTTGATTAGTTTTAGATTAAACAGATTTTTGCTTTCTGCCAGTTTGAGCTTGTTCTGCATTTAACCTATGCCCTTAAAGTATTATAAAAAACCCTCAGAAGAGGAGAGAGTGCGTGTGTGCATATCAGTATGTCTCCCTGTCCCCTCGATATACCTCAATCTCTGCTGAATACACACTAAGCACCAGACTGGCCCTGCAGCATTCCTAAGAAATCATTTGACTTGTGTTAAAACAAAGAAAGAGGAAGTGAGCAAAAGCCCTGGTTTAGTGTGGCTTCTCACTTCATTTTACCATTCAGAGTTCCACCGTTTGTCTCCATGCCACCACTTGTGCCCCTTACTACACCAGTTTCGCACAAACCCTACTTTCATGTGCTCTCCGTCTGACACATACTCATACATACATCCAAAGGCAGAGGGGAGAGGGACTTGGCTGGCGAAAGGAAGCCACAGTGGATCAAAGAGGTGCATGTGTGTGTGTTAGTGTGTGTGAGGGAGCTGGGGTACCTCGTAGAAAACAGCTGCCCCTTGCTGTCTCTGCCTCTCACCCTGGCCTGACAGCAGCTAGAAATATGAGGCCTCTCCAGACCTCTGTCCTGGGAAAGCAGGACAGGACGGCACACACACTCTCAGAAAAGCTTTTGTCTCTGCTCGCTCTCTCGCTCTGCCTCGCTCACCCACACATACAAAGAAGAAAGAAAGCCGTTTGTCTATGCTCATTCACTCATTCAGCCACAAATAGAAATCTGCGTTTCTCATATACAGTCCCTCTGCCACCCTCACAAAACCATTAAATTATCACATGCTTGATTTCTCGTTATTGTCTGTTTGTTAAACTCTTTCATTAGCTGTTTTAGTCAATTTGCCGCAATTTGTCTGTCAATCTTACTCAGTGTTTGCTATTCTCTTCACTTCTCTGCTTCCTTCAACATTGTGCTTGCTTTTTTCCCTGTCAATGCTAGGCCTTCCTCAACGCCGTCTGCGGGCGCTTTTCTTCTTCTGTACTGTTGTCTCCACCTTTACTTGCCACATGTCTGGGATTTCTCTCCCTCTGCTCTGCCTCTGTGGTGTGTTTGAGCTCTGACGGAGCCGAGAAAGGCATTCAGCTCCCTAATCCGGGCTCCCTCTATCAGGAATGCTAATACGTGCGATTGTGTGACCCGCTGAAGCCCGGTAACATCTGCATGAGCCTATGGCGAGCCCCCACACCCTCTCACACCCACCCTGCGCAACACTCCCCTCCCTCCTCCACTTGCCTTTGAGCGTTCACTCGCTGCCATTATTTCATTGTTTCACTTCACGCCTGTGACCGGGCAGAGCAGTTAACCCTCTGCTGCTCAGGACAGGCGAGCTCCCGGCCTGCCTGCACATAGGGGCCAGAGGGGGTGCTGAGGCGGGGGTGTGTGAGTTTGGGACAGCCCTTTCCCAGGACAGGCCTCCCTGCTCGCCCATCTGGACCCCCACACACAGCTCTGCCCCTCACTCTGTTTACTTTTGCATTCCACCACTAGTCAATGTGAATTTGTGTGCTCATATAGTCTGTTCAAAAGTGTGCAGACTTATAAGTTAACACATAAATCATTCCTGTATTCACTGTTGGACATTTCTCCACGAGTAGTCTTGGCTTTCTGGGAGACTTCAGAAAAAGAAAGCTTATTTGAATGGATGGGATCTGATGCTCATTGCAGTGTGAGCCAATAAAGACTTGTTATTAAATTCTCACCCACCCCTTTGCCAGCTATTGAAAGTTGAAAGATATTATTGTTGGGAAAGTGTCTGTTTTCAGTAAGATGAATTATAGGTAAAGCACAACTGTCAGAGTGAATCTGTGTCAGGCTGGAGTGCCGCTGATTGAATTACCCTGGCTGTACTCTTGCATATGCATTCAGGCAGAGCAAAGGACTTGATTGAATTTCTGTGTTCTTCTTTCTCATCCTAACATTAAGCTATTAAAGCTTTAGGATTGTTAGACCTGTCAGAATTCAGACCATGTAATCTGGGTTTGCCTTATCCAAGTGTAGTCGTGTATGTAACCCACAAACAGTGTACTTTAGGCCATTTTAAGGATATCTTAGAACTGAGGGAAACTTTAACAACATTTAGTTAATGTCTTGGACAACCAATGGTGCCCCAAATGCCTTTGATCAGGTCGGGGGTATCATTTGGGTGGCCAGTGATGTACCAAGGGTGGCCATGACACCCCCACTGTGGTGGCTGAACTTATGTGAAAAGCTGCGGTCTGCTTGTTTCTGCAAAAAGTCACCAGTGAAAAGAGTTTTGAGACATGACAAAATCTTCTCCTCAGAACACCTCACTCACCGCAAACATTTGTGGAAGTTCAACAAAAGATGATGTATTTATTTTTGAGTACATTTTTGTAAGCTTCAATGACACTATTTTTATGCGTCTTAATGTGTTGAAGGTGAATAGTGTATAAAAAAAATCAAGCTTATCGAACTGTTCTTTATAAACCTTTAATATAGTAGTAGGCAGTGCTGAGCAAATAAAGTTATAATTTCAAACCTTGGACGGCACACTATTCATGAAAACCAGACAAAAAGAAATTAGGGTGGTGCCTGTACAACATGCAGTGCTTAGTTTTTTATTATACTTTCATTTATTAATTATTAATTGCAAATATATTTTCAATTAATTCATGCAATTATAATGTTGTAATAGAAGACAAGAGAAAATGAGCAGTCACAACAGTGACAAATGTGCTCAAGTCCTTTAAAGTAGTGCTAATAGTGCAACTTTAATTTCATTAAAAATCACTTATTTTGTCTTTATTATTTTGAAAAAACCTGATGTGTGATTTTTAATTGTATTTATTCATTTTTTTGGTTGTTAGGTTGTTGATTTGGCAAACAACTAAATTATTGTTACACTTACAATGTCATTCTTGGCTGTATGAAATATAGAATCTTTGTCTTTATGTATACGTCTCCAAAGCCAATCGACTTGCCAGCTGTAGGAAAATGTCATAGAATGCTTGACCCTCCTCTGCCAGTTAGATTTTTTTAGCTCCAGAGCTGCTGCCATTTATTTACAGTTGTGTCCCAGTACATCGGTAGAAAAAAACAAAAAAACAGGTTGTAACACCTAAATTTAGGTGCAGCTTCTGTGCTAACCACTGGGGATCCGAATTCACTGACCATGTATATTTGACCTCTGGCCCTGTGAACTGCACTCACAGCCAACACACACACACACACACAGACACAGACACACACTCTCACTCTTCACTTTAGCCTCTCTGTTAATGTTGTAGCAATTATTGTTTCCAAAACCATGATTAATCATTACAATCTTGTAAAGCAGGGGCAATGTTGCCATGGGGACATATAATGATCTGTGCTGCTTTGCATGTCAACAGAAAAGTTTACAATTACAGAACAACTCTGGGTGGTGTCCAGAGTTGCTGCAGGCATGAGATGCATTAAATATCACTCTCATTTTTTTCTCTCTCTATCTCTGACTTTTGTTGTTTTGCTCAGCGGGCTGTTTGAAGTACTGACACGGATTAAACAACTGTTTGGCATGAATAACACTCTTGATTATTTGTGATGTGTGTTTTTTGAGGTCGTGTCTTATTGCTTTCACATTAACTATTATAAAAACAACTGGGATCAATTTTGCTGTGAACAGATGTATTAGAATAGTATACTTAGACAGAGTACACGCTACATGACCCTTGTATCTTAGAGCTGCACATGTGAGTTTACAATATCAGACATTAGAATCAAGAGTAGTGAACATTATCTTTGTGTCAGAAAGTTAATGTAAAAAGGAGGAGTACCCAGGAGCATTTGAAAAATAAATAAATAGCCAGAGCATTGACAAAGGTACTGGCTATTTTTTAATAAGTGTTCATAGTTCTTGTTTTCTATTATCTTAGAGTATAAGTCAGGTTTAAGCACGTTACATTCTATTGAATGTTGAATTTATAGTTTCTATAGTTAAATTCTGTCCATATGTCTTTTAGTTTAATGTTCTTCAGTGCTGTGAGAAAAATGTTTTCTTTCTCTGCAAAAAACATCATCTCTAATATGAGCCACAGGGGAATATAAGTGGGCCTTACATGCCAGTTCCCATGACGGCTCATTGAAACCAGGGGCGGAAGGATGTCCTCCAAATTTTAGATCCAAACTTCATTCCATAACAAGCCCCCTCTTCTTCTACATCTACATCAACACTTCTCTGGAATGATCATCATCTTTGTTATGTACACACACACGCTCACACTGTTTCTATCTGTAAATCAGGATACACTGTGTCTTCCCACTATAAGATATAAATGTTTGATTGAAAGAACGGCAGATTACAGCTCCTCCGTTCTTTTGTTTACAGACATGTTTCAGGGTTTTAAAAAGAATGGGCTCCACAGAGCCAAATTGGATCTGGGTATGTAAATACTGCTCTGATGTTTAATGAGAAGCAAAGTTAGCTAATTATAGCAGCTCTGAGAAACATGAGGAGGACAGTGGGAAATGTTTCCATCACTCCCTAGCTCTATAGATTACTGCCTAATTGCCTCAATCGAATCAGGCGGAGACATTAGCCAGAGAGGCAGAGAGTGAGAGCGAGAAACATGGGGATGGGGCTGATTACACATATCCGTCGGTGGCTCTTCAGATAATCCAGCCGATGACCAGCAACCGGGGCTCTCTGACATAGTGTGAGCATGTCTGTCTTCTTCAGCATCCACCCCACCCTCACCCCCTCCCCTTTATGTAGTTACACAGGTGAGGATAGCAGGGTTCAGTATTCTCTGCTGCCACGCCAACCAGCTGCAGAGGTGATTCATACCCTTATGCGGAAGTTTTTCAACTATAATTACATGTAATTCTGACACATGTTTATGCCTGATTTTACCAGACAGCCTCCTTACTAATGACAAAGTAGTGCATAACATCCTCCCACATTTGCTACCACAATATTTTCCTACCTTATTATTGCATGTTGCAGTTTTAAGTACAAGGTACAGAACATGTAGGGCTAGTTTGGATGTCCTTTCCATATAAAACAATAGCTGTGGTATCTACTCTGCCATATAAGACAAGGGTGTAATAATAAAAAAAGTCACAATGCCTTCTCTGATTTATTTCAGACCCATGGAAATAGTAAAAATAGCAAGAAACTGACTTGTTTCTGTTGCCCCTTTAAGTCCTATAATTCATGTTAGTGGTGCAGAAGGAATAAAAGGCAGAATTAATCCCTGGGCAGCCAAATGTGTGCCCTGCTTATGTTTTGCAGGCATGGTGAGGGGAATAAGGAGCTCCATTGGATCTGTTTCGTCCTCAGAGTGCTGATATTGAGGTCAGCTGTCCAAAATGATCTCATGTTAAGGAATTGGCGAGTCAGCAGGGTCAGAGCAGAACCGCCATGACTACACTTTCTCCACGGTGATAACGCTGCCCTCCTTTTCCCCTCCCCTTGGCTTCCTCTGCATGGGAAAAAAAAGCGTAGCCAGGAGTCTGATCTGTGTCTGTAACCTTTTTAAAATGGCACTGCATTGTTTATCATACCAAACTCAGGCTCAGAAATCAGGTGAAGATGCTCTCAGATAACATTAATTGGATCTTTACAGTTCTGATGATGCAGGCTTTAAATAGCCAACCGAGAAAAAAAAACAGTTTCCAGGAAGTTATAGCAGTGTTGATGGGTGCTTGAACAATCCTTCCTTCAGGTTCCCATGCAGGATGCCATGGAGCATGGCGAAGGAGCTGCTTGTAGGAGTTCAGTGTGGAGTCCAGACCCCAGTAGAGCCCTTTTTAATAGCTCCATTGGGAAAGTAGGCACTGTAAACAGATAATGCTGCTCATGCAGAAAAGGACGGAAGTGGGAGGTCTCACGTGTCCAGACATCAAGAATAAGAGCTCTAGATGTGAATTTTAAAAAGTCATTTTGGGGTAAGAGGCAGAGCATTTTTTTTGTTTGCTTTTCTCCACAATCAACTTGGATTATCATGATGGCAGATTTTTAATCTTTAGTATATTCCTAAAAACAAAGACACTGATACTAGTTTTGATTCAAGGGTAACAACAGCAGAAGTGGGAGACACAGGATATCGGGTAAATTCTTGATTTCAATTATGACAATACAAGTAGACTTCAACAGACTTAAAATGCACAAAAACAGTGGACACATCCCAGACCAAAATTTAGCCAGTGTTACTATGCAAGAGTTGGCTACAAGATGTTGATACATATATTTTTCTTCCAAGTTCCTTATTTTGGAAGCGATATTGCTTTTTAAAAGTTTATACCATCACAGATTCAGGTAACATGTACCAGAAGGAAGGTTTGACGTTCAGCCAGCAGGTGTGAGTCATCAATTATAATACATTAATATGTTTTTTTTTTTTTCATTATTAAAAACTACAAACACATATTAAAACATCTGGACATACAACAAAAATTTGTTAAAATAATAAAAATTCTTAGTGTTCAAGGTTACTCAAAGAAGTCCATATAATAACGAGCAATGTCGGAAATAAAAGAAATGAAAAAGTACAAATACACACAGTCAAGCACTTCAAGTATAAAACATGCAAAATACTACTACAGCTTTATCAGCCTGATGATAGCAGCAGAAATGAAACTGTTCTGGTACCACTTTGTTCTGCACGTAAGGACATAAAACCTTTTCCCAGAGGGAGGAAGCTGACAGTCAAAATGGTAGGAGTTATTATTTGAAATAGATAAGCTATCTGCTGTAACGATCGAGGATACAGAGATGCTTGGTAGGGCTGTGACTCACCAATGAGATGGCTGTTGCATTTTATAATCTGCTTTAGGTCTTTGTCTTTTAAAGATGTGACCAAACTACACCGAAAAATATGACTGATTAAATGAGTGCATTGCAAACCTATAGGCTGACATTTGTGCTAAAATACAAGTTTCAATACAAATGCTGGTGTGTCTTTACCACACAGCTTTATAGTTAGCTTCAAAATTCATTATCGTATCACTTATGATAGTAGGCAAGGTTATACTAACCTGTCCCTAGAATAACAACGGTTATTTAGTTGCCCTGGGCGATTAATTAAATGTCTTTTTCATTTTTAATTTGAGCCCTCTACATTCATGAAAACAATATTAAGATGAAATGATTTTGTGTTGTACTTTGTCCACATAAGTCATTTGTGGTAAATAGAGCACACTCTTCCTCCCTTTACAACATGATGTGTTCTCTGTCACTCCCACCAAAACAGCTCTCACCATGGTTCAAGTGAGGAACATGGAGAGCTAAACAAGATGGCAGAATAGCAGTTGCTATTTAACAAAAGTGTAAAATGATCGAAATCATATGAAACCACCCGGGGTTTTGAGACATAAGGGCAGGGACAATTCAAAAAAGATTGCACATCTAGTTAGAGAGATGTTCCTGTCCCTCAAAGCAACAAAACATTTTTTTTTAATTGTTTGAATTACAGGTGCAAAATTTACCATACAAAAATTGCAATCCTAATATCATTCAGGACAAGAGATGCACCTGTAACACCTTTTTTCAGACCAAGAACAAACACTTTGGGTTCGATGCTTCACTGCACCATTACTGACTACAAGTTTGAATACTTACTGACACAGTTCATAGGAGGAATTTGTAAGTTTGTACTGATTTTATCAGATGGTCTGTAACCCTTCAAACAGTTTATCAATGCATAGTTTGCAGTCTCCTATATTTTTTTTCTGTTAAAATCAAAATCTGTAAAAAAATAAAAAAAATAAAAAATCCACCAAACAATAGTTATGGCTCCAATTTCACCTGCCTTTTCAGAAATTAAGATGTGAACATGATGCTATAAAATGCTAATGAAAACAGAATCCCAGATGTTTTGCAAGTTTATGTATCAGTTCACGTAAAAGTCGTTTGAGTGTGTAAAAACACAGTAATGATTGGTACTGTTGCATCACTTATTAAAGTGATAAGAAAAAAAAATATTGCCATACATACTATTGCATCATTTCAAAAATCCAAAAAATTTGACAACCTTACAGTCTGCATTCCACAAAGCCCTTAAACTGTGTTCAGCTTAGGTGAAATTGATTATATGTAAAAATAAAAAATAAAAACTTCTGTTTGATTATTAGCTAGAGTTTGATTGAAGTCAGTGCAGCAGAGCTAAAAAACTGTTACTCTCAGGCTATGCAGACCACTCTTACTTTTTCTTACTTATCTGCCTCTATCCTAAAATCACTCGCATACGACCTGGCTCTTCCACTTCCTCACTTTCCCTCTACTTTCTCAACCGTTTTCTCTCTGTCTACCATCTCTCTCACGCACACACATGTTCCCATAATTTATGGCTGCCGGGTCCTTGATCAATTGATAGCAGGGAATCCTTTGGTAAATAGAGTTTTAGACACATTGCCAATAGACCTGGGCTATTGATTGGAGTGTAAATTAAAAACTTAATCAGGTCTCTGAGATAAGATTTATCTCCACCCCGAGCAAATTACAGCGCTGACTTGGAGACATAAAGGCAGGGCGGTGGGCAGATGTGTACTGCCCCCTCAGTGGGTGCCAAGCCTGGCCTCCACTCTCTGTCCTGTTCCTGTTTTTACTCCACTTCTAGGCTTCTCTCCATCTCGTGGAAGACACCACGACGACTTTCTTGTGTTGACATAATGGATGAATGCTTTTCTTGTAGTCTTTTGTCAGAACATGACCGGCTCCGACTAACACAGTTTAGAGCATCTGGTGGACATATTTATCCAATATGTCTTATTGTTCCATGATGCACTTTTATTATGGTGGGCCCAAGTGGGAAGTAGTTTAATTTCTTTATCGTTTTGTTCTGTTAAGCAGTTTGTCTTGTTGAGTCTTGTCAATACACCCCCCCACCCCCCACCCCCTTCTCTCACTGTGTGTTTAATCACTTTCTTTCATTGCTGCCTCTGATGAATTATGTAAATCATTACATACAGATTTCATCTTGTTGGGGTCATTTTACGCCACAATAAATTTATGCACATTCCTACGCACATGCAATGTTGTCTATATTTTATATGTATTAAGACAATCCTTGGGATTGCACATTGATCAGCGTATGGATTTCCACAGTAATTGCTGGGGGAAATTTTCCCTCTCTACTCTTCTTCATTATTAATATTGGGAAAGGGGTATACATCCAGAATGTCTCTGGGCATAATTTCATCTTAAAATAACAAGAGCTCATTTATTCCACGCCAGTGTAGCATATGCACAGTGCTTTGGGCTTTTCTCAGGTTTCACAGATAAGAAAGACGTACTTGCTAAGGATCCTGGGATGGGTACCTGACAGGTATCTGTCTGGATCTTTTAGCTGGTAATTAAAACATACATTTTTTTCCCTGTGATTAAAGCTGGTATTAGGCTCCTCTCAGGGATTATAGCACTTCCCATTATCTCTCGTTATAGGCCTCATATATAGAAGCCATAGAAATGACATTGACCTGTAGAGACAGACAGCGAGAGAGGAAGATAGAGAGCAGGCGGTTGAGGAGGTCAAAAGTCCATGAGCAGATCACTGTGAATATACATAAATAAAATGTGCAACACCCCCGAGGACTACTGTATCAGTGCTGAAAACATGGACATCATTTTGGGTGTGTGAAGTGATGGTTGAATGTTAGAGGTCCCAAAGTGAGCCGTGCAACCTAAACCATCCAGTGGCTACATAATGGTGGCCAACCTTATCCTTTGTCTAGTTGTGGGGGAGGCTGAGACCATCAGTAATAGGTTTTTTGCCTGATAAGCCCGGAAAATACTCGTTTAGTTAGTGAAAGTGCAGAGGGATCCTGGCCTGATAAACCTGCTGTTTCCGTCTGTAATACCCAACAGCTAAAATCAATAGTTGGGATAATTCTCCCGCTAGTCGTCCAGTCTCCTTTATCTGCAGCTTTCCTCAACCCATGTACATGGGGGTGGTGGTTAGCTGAAACATGCCCATGTGTATATTAAAGGTTATATAGTTACACTTAAATACAACTTTGCTTTTTGTGAATGTTGCTGGCATTTTTCTTAAATGTCATGGATGTGATCTAACTACTTCTGCCAAATGCCTTCCTTAAACTTTTGATATTTTCCAACAGTGTGCCAAGAGCTTGAGGAATAAGAGATCACCTAAGGGCGGACTCATGGCCATTGTCTTGGCGTGTTAAGGGTGCTCATGATATGGATCCGACTGCTGGCAATCAGCTCAGGTGTTGTCTCTGAGTGAGTGCCTGTATAAATCTGGTGGGAGGAAGTGGCTGTCAGCGCTGATTCAGCTCTGCTAAGAGCCCTGCGTTCTATCAACACAGGCTCTGTGACCTGACACAGGTGCTTGATTGGGCTTAAAAACACAACTCAGGTAGCGGATATGACCCAGAATGGAGAGGTTCCATTAGGAGAGGTCTCTCACAGATTTAGAGTAATTTGTTTGATATAGTAAGGAAATTTAGCCAGATCTATTTTTACACATTTGATATTTATATTTAGGGGTGACAATTAACTAATTAATTCCTTTTACAGTAACTGAATGTTTTTTTCTTGTATGTGTGCTTTTAATTGTCTTTTTTAAAATTAGTACTTTAGTTTGAGACTTTTCTGTGGGAGGTATTGTTTAAAACCACATTCCAATTAGTGTCTGAGTACAGTGTAAAAATAAATAAATAGATAAAAAGCTAAACAGATCAAAGCTGTCTGCTATCAGTTATTCTCTCAATACAATTTTTTAGCTTTGATTCCAAATCCTTGTAAAATGCCATTACACCTCATACTGAAAATATACTATAATATGTTTTAGAGAAAACTGTCAATCTAACTTTAAGAAGGATCTTATTCATCCAATTTATCTGGTCAGTGTAAAAATGGTATTTTATTCATCTTTTTTGATCTAATTCAATATATTAAAGGGCAAATGACCATACTATGGTCATAGTATGTTATTTGGGTCAAATGTTATTAAATAAAACCAACGTCCGGTGGACTGATCACACTCAATTTTAAATGCATTTGAAATGAGTAGACCCATGAAATGCTACTTGTATTTGTACTTGAGTAAAATGTTGATTTAGGTTAATGTATTTCTACTAGAGTACAACTTTCACCGCCTCCACCTCTATCTACTTGTAGGAATGCTCAATACTGATTTTGTGATGATATAGTAATATATCCAATATTTCAAAACATGTCCAGCTGGTACATATTATTTAATATGTAAACATTTCAAGACAAACTTTATCTGATTTTTACAAAAATATAACTGATACCTTAATTGTAATTGTCTATTTGATATAACATTTGATTCCTCCTTAACTGACTAAAAGTTGAGGAAAATTGAAAGTAATTTGTTTTGATTAAATCTACATAATTTACAAAATAAAATTTTAACTTGAACCCATCCAACTGCCACTTGAATCAGGGTTGGAAAATCTTTTAAGAGTTCCAGTAAAGTCGAGCCTCCCGTGCTCCAATGGGATCTTCAGACCACTCATCACAGACTAAGAGCACTGTAACACACAACAGGGTAATTTGTGCCTACTTTCATAAAGCTTTGACTTCCAAGTCGTTACTTTCAATCTTATTAAACAAGATTTTAAGGTTTGATAAATATGGTGTTGTAGTTTAAACCTAATTCTACAGTTCCTAAAACGTCCTTGAAGAAAGAAACTGATAAAAAAATCAGCAGACAGCGTTTTTTTGGTTATTCTAAAAACTCTTCAAGCAAAATGTTTTCTTCTGAAAGTGGAAAATTATGGTGCATATATGTAAATTATGTTGATATGTTTGACTAATGCTGTATTTAGGATATAAATAGCAGTAGAAGTTTTCATGTTTGCTGGTGCTATTATTCACTTTGTTAGCTGTTAACTACTTCTAAAAATTAATGCTAATGAAATCCAAGGTTCAAAGCCTTAATAAGTCCTATATAGAAGTATAGGATAAGCAGTATAGTATATCATATTTCTAAAATTCAGCTCCATAACATGTCTTTAAAAGCCTTATTTACACTCATAGGAGGTCTTAAACTTTTTGTTCAAAATTAACATAGACTTACTTAATGATTTTTGTATGATTTTTAAATAGTGAGCTTTGTACAAGTAAGAATATGAATTAATTATTCTGTGTATTCAGTTGCCTAAGTGTCAATGTACAGAAATAAAGGTAGCAGCTACTGCAGAGTGTTACATCAGTAATCAATAGAAGAGTAAGAAAGTGCATGTCTAAGAAACTTGGCTTCAAACTGAAAATGAAGGAGATGATTGGATAATTTAGACGAATAATCAAAGAAAACTTTTAAACCTGAGACAATGAGAATCATCCATTCAGTCCAACATAAAATCACAGAATGTTTCCATACTGCAATTTTTTTTACAAGATCTTGACATTGCTTTAAAGAGCACGAAACGTGATGCTGAAGTCTGCAGCCTCCCTGATCATGAGCATCCATATTTATCTGTAAAATCACCTTTTATTCTGTGCATCTCTCTTGGATGAGAACCTCGGTTAGCACACCTTATCAGACATTGTGAAAAAAATACAGAATTCCCCCATATCACAACTCCACTGTCCCACTTTAGCCACTATTATCATTTGGCTGGCAGGCTCTCCCGGAGTTAGTTTCTGTGTAATCTCTTTGGCCATCGCAGCAGTGCTGTAAAATACAGCCTCAGGTGTTAGCAGGCAGGGTGGTTAGCCTGCGACACTGTTACCTAAAGTGCAGTGTATTAAAAAGCAGTCAGGGCCCTGGATCACAGTATATCACAAGGGAGAGGCAGCGATAAGGCCTGCCTGCCCACCCGCAGATCAATGAAGGTTACTGACATCATATCACAAAGTGAAAGCGAGTGCTGCACCCCTAGCTATTTATCAGCAGTGGATCGGACATGAAAGGGGGGAAGGAGGGGAGTGGGGACAAGACAAGACAGCACTTTTCCCCCGTATTTGGGGCTCACATCCTGACTCCGCCTCTTCGGCTGTGTCTCTGGCTCCTCCTTTAGACTTTGGTTGCTCCTGTAAGTGACTAATTTTTGAAGGTAGGACATAATGGAGAGCCAACAGACTGCTGAAACTAACCATGCTGAATTTTGGGAGATTACAGCAGAAGTTTTTCAAGGCTGAATGCAGGACTTTTGTCTTTGTATCTCTTGTACTTTCCTGATCTCTGTATCTGATTTCTGGTATTTGTGTGTATAAAAGTAACTTCAAGGACATGCAATATTAATTGTATTTTAATCAGAGTTAGTCCTCTGTGCTTTAAAGGCCTTTCTGTTTTACTTGGTGTTTAATATCTAAGGAAAGCAAGATGTCTGACATGGCTCCAACTTTTGATTTCTTCTTTCCCTCTCCACAGATTTATTGGTTTATTGCATTACATTCCATAAAGCCCCTTTTCTCCTCACTTATGGCTGCATTAGTATAGTAGTATTGAGCTGTGTGTTCACACATTGCACCTTAGTGTGTCCAATGCGAGGGAGATCATGCTTACAGGTACTGTATGAGTTCCATTTATCAGCTGCCTGGGGCACATTGTGGAGGATTTCCCCCAATGGGTTAGTGTGTAACTGCTCTGTCAATACATGCTTGTCAAGGCTGGGAGAGTGTGGGGGGGGAAAGGCCCCTCACTCTGGCGCATTGAAGCCACTTATTGAGCAGCCAATAGCTATTTACCTCTTGACGGTGGCAGGCGGAGAGAGAGAGGGGGCCCAGGCCATCAAAAAGAAACTCAATCCCCTCTCCGAGGCCTTTACCGCTTCTAAGCTTGATCTGAACCGAGCCCATCCTGAGCCAGGAAGCAGAACCAGTAGTGGCTCAGACAGGAGACAGGGAGGTGTGTGTTTATGTGGAGCAGGTTGTCCTCCTCTGGCTCCTGGTCTTTGCCTGTCCTGGCTGTGTGTACAGCTTGCTCCCGTAAAGCCCTGCTTCCTCTCTGGAATCTCGGTGTTGACAGTGAGCATCTGGGCCCTGGGAGAGCTTCCAGCCTGATGGGTGCTCACATGTACTCACACACATACAGATGGATGGAGAGGGGGCGGAGAGTAATGCTTCTTCACATATACTGGAGGTTCCTGCAGATCCTCAAAAAGACTTTAATTTAGATTTTGAAAATTAAGAACAATTAAAAGTTTTAAAAAGTCTTATACCTGTGAGCAGTCCTTGATTTTAATTGGCATTTTGTCATGAACTATCTTTATCACAGTATTCTGCTCTGTTTAAAGACTACCTCATAAAACACTGCTATGAGTGGCTACTGTTATCTAAAGCCTAGGCAACGAGCATTTAATGTTCTCTGTCCATACGCTATCAGTACAAAATCAGTATGGGTGAGCATTGTAGGGAAACTATTCCACACCTACTGTATATTGGTTGCCTTTTGTTTGGTCTGTTTAGATTTTACAGAATCACCATCTTTATGCTGTCATACAACAATCAAAAATGCTCTCAGCAACTTTTAGAGTTATTTTTGCAAATTGAGCAGTGGATTTTTTTCTATGCAGATTTAGAATAGCGTGTGTAACTTTTCTGCATTAAAGTAATACTACTGAAGTATTTTTTTGGTGTAACAACTTCCATCGGGAAATAGGCATCCATCTTGACTCCTGTTTGTAGCACTTACGTGGCTCTCTTGTGAGAAGTTTGTTGAGCTTGACAGCTGTAGTGTACCAACCAATCATGAGCTGAAAAGAAGTCTGTTTCAGTACAGTTTCATGAAACAGCTCAGGCTAAATTAAAGAGGATGGTGACTGACGCCATATTTTCTGTTGAATGTTGTCATGTTTGATCAAATATGAAACTAAAATTCCATGGTTAAAAAGTTGTGTATTTTTGCTTCAAAATAATTATTTAATTAAAAGATATTCATTGATCACACTTAATATATTTGCCACAGTATGTATGTATGTATGTATGTGTCTGTCTCTGTCTGTCTACACATATATATATATATATATATATTGTTTTTTGTAGTATTATGTTATTGCTTAAGAGCTGTGTGTGTAATAAAACAGCCAATCATTTTTTTTTTAGATTTTTTTACCTGGACCACATCTGTATTTTTTTCAAAAGATTTCACATGAAGTCAAGTTGAGCCACTGTGTCAGACGCCTGAGTGAGACTAAAAACCTAATCACTGTTTTTTTTGGCTGATACTAAGATCATCCTCTCAGTAGACAGGATTGTAGCTGATTGATAAACATCTGTTTCATGATTGTTCTTTAAACCATGATGCTCTTGCCACTTTCAAATACAGAAGACTTTGATAAACCAGCAATAAACTGAAAATTGAATAAGAAGTGAATAGTAACATATACAAAATTTTGGCATTTTGTTTTGTTTGCTATTTTCGAGGAAGGGTTGTTTGTTCATGTAGCCAACTATGACTGATGTTTCATCTACCACATGGCAAAATCTATGGATAAAGAAATCCTATAGATTAACGCTGGCTACCTTGTGTACATGATTCCAAAAGCCAAAATTGTATATTACATCATTTTAATTGCCTAACCTTACAGACATGTGAATGCAGCACAAAATGTTTAAGAAAATTGGCTTATGAGCCAGTGGACATGGGTGATAGTGTTTGCATCACATGAATGATATTATTTTTTTTTTTACATTGCTGAGCTGCTTTACACTCTTTTCTACTTTCAGGTATGTTCTTAACTGCTCATTTGTTTGTTCTGATACATGATACATGATACAATGGCAAAATGCGACACAGTTGCCTTACTTGCTATGTGTGTGTTGTCATCTGGACTTGCACCATGCCCTCTTTCCTGAGACCTGAGGTGCAAATGTGAATAGGTATTATGAAGATTTCAGGGAGAGCTTTCCTAAAACTCTGTAAAAAATTCAGGAGTGCATGAGAAAAGGGCTAAAGAGAATTAGATTACTGGTTTTTGGGTAAATACACCATATTTGTGTTTGCTATCTAACTTTCCTGGGCCCATTGACCTGCCCATGGCCCCTTTTCACACTCTTTTCCTTTGCTTTCATCACAAGCACCTAGGTGGTATGTTTTATGAATGGATGTTTTGATGGGTGTTCTTTTATTCTCGCCTACTTTGATTTAACAAAGAAAAGAATGTTGTCAAGACGGTGTTCATCTTTCCTCCTCGGCTTTTGTTTTTCTTTGCCCTTCTTGCCCGGGTGAAAATCCCCCTTTTTTGTGGGCTGTGCCGATCCCTGAAGTGCGTGTTGGAGTTGTGGGTCACCTGTCAGGACATGTCCCATATACCTGAGTCACAGAAGGATTAGTTAAACCTCAAAACACCTCTGAGGGAGAGTCTGCCAAACTATGCACAGCTGGCTTTTAGCCGGTATAGACTGAAGAGAAAAAAAAGTTGGTGCAGTCAGCGTCATACATACCCATTAATACTTTTCAAATAAGATTCCTTTTGTGGCCAGAAATGAAATGTATTTTATGCTTTAATCTAGAAAAAGACATCAGTTTAGTACAAAGTAAGACATACAAGAGCAGCTCAGCAAGATGTCCCGCTGTCTAAGAACAGCTGTGCAAACAAAGAGTGGGGAAAAAGTACAAGAAAAACACATTATATCAACATTTAACAACAGTTGCTCTGTAATCTGGTATTACTTCCACAAGCAAAGGAGGGGCCTCTGTCAGGCCAAACGGAATTTGGATACTGTTGTGGCAGGAGGAAGCCAAGTGCTTTCAAGAGGTTAGCCCGAGATGTGAAGGCCCACAGACTCATCTTAATCCAGGAGGCTTGTACTTAATCGCTTTTGATGTGCATGTGAACATGACCTGCTTCAACATTCCAGCCCTGACCATACCAAGTTCAGGAGAGCAGGGCATGGTTGAACAGAGGGGAGGGAGTGAGGGGGAGTGGGGAGGTGGTGGTGCTGGGCGGGGGTTCAGCTTGCACTAATTGGATGCCAGGCTTGTCTATACTGCCTGTGGCAAAAAGGAAAACCCTTCCCTCAACACCACCAGCCCCAGTGTCTTGTAACTGTCCTTTCTCTTTTGCAAGCCCTCCTGTGTCCATGCAGTTTAGTACGGGTCTGTGTGCGCACATGCATGTACGTGCTACACTGTGTAAGCTGGCACACCATTAAGGGGAATTCCAGTGAAAGAGAGGAGCAGAACAGAGAAGGGTCTGTCCCCGGGATCTGCAGTGGGTGGCATCCTTGCATTCTTCTTTGTGTGTGATTTCTGCCTACGCTGACCCCGTGTATTCCTCTGGTCCTGACAGTGTTAAATTACTGTCTGATGGGACTCATATATGGAGCATGAGAATTCCCATCTGTCTCAAGTTCACTGAACGTATTGTAGAGCTCTGTGAAGACGTGGAAGTGTTGTGTAGCCAGGCATTGGGAGGCTAAGTTAGAGGGATTTGGCCGAGGCGGGCGAGGGCTTTGCAGCCAGGCAGTCATCCAGAGTGACGGAGCACGATGACAGAAAGGGAAAGCTGAGGGTAATAGGAGCAACGGGGTATTAACAAATAAGAAGTCATGACTTGGCATCTTGGAGCATTGTTCACACACAAATGTATGCACACACACTTTGGTGTGGCCAGGACAAAAGGCTGCCACTCTGTAACGTCTTGCCAAAGCTTTGGAGAAAAGTGCAGGCTGCATGTATTTCTCTTCCTGTTTTGTCCCTTTTTGTGTGTGTATTTATATGTGTGTGTGCTCTAGAGTGGTTCAGGTGTGGTTAATGTTGGCATCAGATCCTCAGGCCTACGGCAATAAACAACAGAGCAGGCAGGAGGCCAGATGCAACTCCACAAACTTTTAACCTCTCCCTCAGCTAATCCCTCGCCACACTAGTAACTCTTTCTTTTTTTAACTCCTTCTTTCACCTCTTACTCTCTCTCTGTACTTTATTTCTCCTCCCACTGCCTTCTCTCCTTTCTTTTTCTCTCCCTCTCTCTATCCTTTAGTCCCACTCTCCTTTTAAGTGAAGTCAGTGTGCTGACCTCTAAATAAAGGCTGGAACACTACAGCTGTTACCAGCTTCAAACAGCCAATGGCTTTGAGTGGAGCCCGTGCGAGTGTTTGGGGTAGAAATAATTTGCCTATTAAAACTACCTTAGAGCCTTCTTTACTCTCAAGGCTCCCTGGGTGGAAGTTGACCACACCAAACCAGGCTTACTTCAGCTCAGCTGGGATGATCACAGAGCAGCCAGAATGAGCTAAGACAAAGACTCTGTTCATTTGAGTCCACTTTATCTGTAAGATTTCCACTCTTTGATATGATCTTTTCATGGTGGAAGACTGTAACAAAGGGTCACATTAGGCGCCAGTTACATCATTTGACTGGCAGTCACCTAATGTAGCTGCATGCAAAACCATTCAGACTCACAAAAAAATCACACACAAGTGTTTCTGTATTCGTCACAGTGCTTTTATATTTCTTTTTCCTGGCACATGTAACACCAAACGTTCAGAGAATAAAGAACAGCGAGTTCACTGGGGCACAGTAAAGTTTTAAACAAATGAATGTGGTGCTGGTCAGCGCTGTTATTAGTTAAATCCAGATCAGTGGAAAAAGTTAACCTTTGTATCCATGGAACAAGTTATTCTGACAAAACCCAGGTCTGACTTACAATGATTCATCCACCTCAAGCCCATATTAATAGAACTTGTAAAAATGGAGGCTGCCTTTTAATCCAAACACTGACAGAATCACTTTATGATAGAAACATTGAGCCAGTGCTGCAGTGGAAAAGCATCAGGATTAGTCACCTCCTGTTTCCTTGTTTGTTGTCTCTTGTTTTAAGGGGAAGGGTATTTTAATTTATTGTCTGCTTTAATGGATTACATACCATGACCTTCCCCCCTATAAATAACTTTAAAGTTAAATTCTCAAACTTTGGGAAAACAGTTTCCTCTTTTTACTAGCTTGACACGTTAAAGTGGAAGCTAATGCCTACCTAAGCTCCTTATTTACTCCGAGAAGAAGAGTGGTGTAAAAATAAGCAATAAACCTCACAAGGCAGTCTGGCAAATTTGTGTAAAATGCGCTTTAGTAATTTGTTCAAAACCTCACTTTGGGTGTAATTCGGCAACTAAATGACTATGTGGAACTTTTCTATGTTTAAACACAAAAATAATGTCCAGGGCTTGATTTAATTATGCTCTTTTCTCCATAGGCCACACTCATTACCTCTAAACCTAAATTAGATGTTATATGCTGCTTGTTTTGACATTTGTGTGTCACTCTTGTTGCATATTAGTTGGTACACATCTTGGTGCCAGTGTTTACATGTCTTATTGTCTGCAAAACATCTTTCTTCTGTGTGTATTTGTGCCTGTGTATGTGTTTATGTTTGTCCCTTGAGAAGAATAATTACAAGTTGTGGGGGTTGTCATTAGGAGCCTGTCTGTCCATTCTCCCCCCAAAAACTGCCTGGCTGCAATAGGTTAATTACATGTCTGCTGTTGATTATGTCACCATGTTGGTACTTTTTTCTCATGCTTGTGGATTCTTGAGCTGAACTCAACTTGGTATTCAAGCTGCAACAGTCTCAGTATGTTTTTTCCTGTAGTTTAGGCTTCTCGTCCTTACATTTTGTATGATAGGAAGGTCTTTTTTGGGTGTATAGTATATTCCCTCCTTCCTCCTTCCTCTCCTTATATCCCTCCTGATGTGTTGTGTCTGTCAGATGGAGTTTATTTGCACTGTGCATGCGGTTATTTAACTTCCCTTGTTGAAAAATAGATAAGGAGCTCTTCAGCTCTAACAAGAATGGACTTGTGCCAGAAAAAAAGATCCAGGAAAAAATGTGTTTGTGTTGTATGAACCCTATTTTTGGTTGAATTTCCACTTGAACTGTTTTTCTAAATGGTCACAGGTAACAAAGAGTAGATTTAAAAAAAAACAAGTAAATATATTGCTGTTATTTTGGAGAGCCATAAATGAGTACTTTTTTGAGCAGAGGTACACATAGAATGCATTCCAAGATGAAGTGGGCGAGTGAGCAAGTCGAGGAATGGATGTAACATTCCTCCAGGAACACCTGAGAGCTTCGGCGGATGGTGACTGCGGGCTAAGAGAATGCTGAGTGCAAATCTCTGTCGACAAGCTCTGCCTCCTGCTCTGCTCTACCTGGGGAATGTGTTACCTAATGGGCCACAAAACTGTCTGGAGACCAGGGCTCACTCTTATCGCTGATATTAGATGACCCCCCTCCTCCTCAGAAAACAGGAATCCATCATGAGCAAAAAGACCTGTGCAGAAAAGTAGGATTGAAGGCTTTTCCCCTTTTCTGTGGACGGAGAAGAAGAATGGTAGGTAATGCTATCTTGTTCACAGTTTCAAGAATCCTGCTCGCGGAGGCTATGGGTTTCGAGTTTCTAATATGTATATAAAGTTTCAGCGCACAATGCTTCTTTTGTCTAGAGCAAACTGAACACTCCCCCTGCTTCTTTTCCTCCCTTCTCTTGTAAAAAAAAATGCATTCATGTGCTTGTGGGGCTGCGAGGACTCAGGTTTCTGCTATCTTTGTGTGCCATGTCGTCACTTGCCCCCGCGAGCTGAAATGTGCATCTTGCACAGGCAGGCACACTGCCAGGGCTGCTTCCAGCCATGGATTAGGGAGAATCCAGGAAACAACGGACTCCTGACAAAACAGCAGCATGACAGGTAACTGAAGTTGCATCGAGGGGAGAGAGGAGGCAGGAGATAATTACAGAGCTTTTTGTTTTCTGGCCACTCTTAGCTAGCTACTTAAGTGCCTGATCTGAAATCTGTGCCTTGTAATTACAGGAGTGGGCCCCATTAGGGCAGAGGTCTTGGTGGGGATTATTGTCCTTCTCTTCTTTCCTCTGTATGCGTGTGAGACCTGCCCACCTCCTTCTGCGTCATGTAAAAACCACAGCAGTCAGGCAAGAAGGAGGAGTCCGTATTAGCATCCCTCTGGTCTAACTGTCCTTTGTGCAACAGTAACAGTACAGCCTGATCCCAGAGACTGAGATGACAGTGCTACCACCTTTACTTAGTGTTCTGCCTTTCCTTTCCTTTCATTTCATTTTCTTTAATCTCCTTTCATTTCCTTCCTTTCCATTCCCTATACATTTATTTCCTCCTCTGCTCTACAGTAACTCTGCTCCTCTTGCTTACGCTCACAGATTTGTGATGATTATGACAGGGTTGTCACACTGATGAGTGTGTGGCATGGCGTGTGTCATGTCGACTTGACAGGGACTTTGGGCATGGCGTCTGTGGAGAAAGACTGTGGCTCTCGGTGAAGCTGGCTGTAACACCACAGAGAATTGTGTCACCAGGTTGATGGAGCAGTGCCAAGAGATTTGCTGGTGGAGTTCAGAGGATAAACCCTGGCAATACCTTGGCACGTGAAGGAAGCTCGGCCACTGGATGAAGAAATCCAGAATAAGGGTGCAAGACAGCAGAAACAGAGAAAGCTGGCATTGTGACTTAGACATGTGGCAGTAAACATAGAAAAGTCACCACATTCTTTTATTCAACCTCTAGGCACAGAATCAAAGATCAAGAAGTGAACATTAGATAGATCCTGCCTCTCTAAGCTGCTAGCCCTCCTAATAGATTCTTAAGCACTGGTTTTAGTGCATGTTAAACCAGGATTACCCAATCAATTACGGTCAGTACAAACAAGGATTACTTAAAACAGTACATTTTTCTTGTTGAGAGGCTAAAAGCAGGGTAAATGGAAGAGGTAGCACCACTGCAGTCATGATGGGATCATGATGACCCCAGACACAGGCACCACAGGGACAAGATAAACCCTTATTTTTTAGATGATGCATCTGGGGGCTTTGTAGAGGATTTCCTGAATTGTATGCAATCATTTCTGATATGTTAAGGAGTTATTATGTCTGATTTACCAACAATGGACAATATATCAAAAAGAGAGTATACAGAAGATACTACAGCCTGGTATTTTAGGACTGGGAAATATGTCCTTTTTCTTTAGAGATTTATTATGGCCCTTTCTGCCTTTAATTGGATAAGGAAGGAGACTGTGGATAGGGTCAGAAAAGGGGCAAGAGAGTGGTTGAAGACATGGCAAAGGGCCCAGGCTTGGCTTTAAACCTATACAAACCCCACAGAGCTCAGGCACAGTGGAAAATTACCCAACTGCCAGCGGCCCATGTATCAAAGTTGTAAGTTGTTAGAGGGTAAAACAGTGTCGGTTGTATCTGTAAGAATGTGTTGATTATCAGAAATTATACTACATCTAATGCTAGGAAGAGCTAGGAAGAGCCACAATGACTTATAGTGCCAGAAAAATCAGGGGATGATGAACTTTATATCACGGTAAAAAATAAGTCATGAATCGCCAATATTCAATGCTTTTCTTTTGATTAGCAAAGTGTAGGAAACATTTGAGAACATTGCAAAATTGTTTGTTCTGTTTTTACTTTTATTTGGCTTTTTTGTGTTTATTGATTTCACAGAAAGACAGTGAATAGAATTGAAAATGGGACAAGGAGGCAGGGGAAGACAGGAAAAGGGCTGCTGGCTGTGTCAAACAGGTGTCAATATTGTTTGCCACCATCAGAATCCTATCAATGTGTATAAAGTGTATTACATATATATATATATATATATATATATGTATATATCTCTATCTATCTATCTATCTATCTATCTATCTATCTATCTATCTATCTATCTATCTATCTATCTATCTATCTATCTATCTATCTATCTATCTATCTATCTATCTATCTATCTATCTATCTATCTATCTATCTATCTATCTATCTATCTATCCATCTAGATGTGTATATTTATGTATACACACACACTAAACATTATTTTGTACAGCAAAGACATTTTTGGTCTAAAAACACTTTTGAATTCGGCCCTGCTTTGGCCAAAGGCTGCCAGCTTTGTATACAAACATACAGTATGTAAAGCACAATATGTCCATAACTGACTAATAATACATTTACACTGACAAGTAATATATTTATATTTAACCCCGTATCTCATGGAATGTCTCTACAGTATCATACATTCATTGTTTGTTTTTTAATAAGTGCGAGGAGTAGATCTTAACTACTTTAATTAAAGTAGAAGAAACATTGTATGTTTAACTAAAAAGTACCAAAACACAATGATTGGTCTATCTTACATTTTCTTATTTGTTACTATAGCCCATCCCCTTCATTCTAAAAGCTGACTAACTTATTTTATCTGCCAGTATGTGCAATATTCTGCCTCCAATGTTAACTGGCCATGTAAATGGTGTGAAGTACAGGAGTTTTCAGTGGGTGTGGAAGATGTTGAGCCTATCAGCCCTCACACTTGCATGCTTGCCCTCTCTCTGAACTCGGTCTTTGTTTACATTTTAATCACAATCAACAGCTGTAACCTTCTTCACAATACCCAGCAAGTAAGGACATATATACTTGCCAAACCAGATTGCGGCGCTCATGTGTGTCTGTGTGTACACATTCTCTCTCTTTCTCTCTTTTCACTGCAAACCACCACACACCCATTTGATACCGAAAGGACATAATGTTAGAAGCTAGTGTAGTATAATGCTAGGTTTCAGAGAATTGCTTGACTATCTGCTATTGTCTTGCAGTCCTGAGACAGCAGTAAGTATGTGTCATTAGATGGGATATGCAGCGGCTTTCAATGGGCTTATGTGTCATCTTAACCTCTGCACATGTGTCAGAGTGTCTTTAGAGAGCAGCTGAGGATGTGGAGAACTCTGCTGGATCTTATACACCCTCCTTCATCTCTTCCTCTTTTTCTCCATCTCACTTTACACCCACACATTTATAGACAGACACACACAACAAATATGTCCCCTCTTATTCAGTTTTCCCCAGGTTGTCAGTCAGTGCTGAGTGACTGGTGACTAAGAGCCCTCTCCTGTGTAAAAGGTCAGCAGGCTCCTTGGAAAGAAAGAGTCAGTTGTCTCCTTGGAAAGCAACTGTTCTCAGAGCATTCAGTTTGTCTGTCAGTCAGTCAGTCAGTCAGTCAGTCAGTCAGCCATTTCCAATCACAATCTGCTGTTAATGGTGGAGAAAGATGGTTAAACATTGGGGTTTATATTGTGTTTGTGACAGGAAGGGCTCAAGCCCTTCCTTGCATTGACTAAGACTGCACTTTTTTGCCCTGATTCTAGCAAGATGTACTGCTCTTTTTTAGTTTCTGTTTAATGGAGCTTTTTACTCAATATTGATCAATCCTGTTTGACTGGCTGTGTGACAAACTTAAGTGTGATTTTGCAACTAATGTCAGTACAAGACTGTGTCAATAACTGCGGTTTCGGTCCAAAGAAAATTGCCTGCAAAATTAGCTAACACAAACACATTTCAAAGGTAAAACAACCTCCCCCCTCTTCCCAAAAAGTGACTGTTTGTGCTCATTTTGAAATGAATCTTGCTTAATTAAGAAGCAATGAGAGTGCACAGATAGCATTCCTTAATTAGCTGAAGCTGGTTGCTGTAACCAGATCCACTGCATTAATGACAACACAGCCCCTGTGAAAAGCATCATTGTTCTCAAGATAATTGTCCTTTTAGTTAACGCGGCCCGGGAAGGGCTCTCCTTGTTAGAGGAGCTGGCCGAGACCAAGGACAGCCGGAGGCGGGGAGGGGACCAGGACTGATACTGGCCCAGTGCCCGTTGTGACAGGCCCACTTGTGCCCTCTGCTGAAATCCCCTTAGTATGCAGTGGAATTAGCTGTCCCCAGGGTGTGGCACCAGGGGGTTGGTCTTTAATTATATACCCTGAATCTTAACGAATGAGGAGCAATCAATAAAATAAAGCAGATGTATGCAAATAGCATGCTGATTATACTGCCTAATGACATGTCATGTTGTTGGCAGAGGAGAGAAGTAGAAGAAAAAAAGAAGGAAGGTGATGGTGATACAAAATGAGTTGAAATACCAGTTGTGTGTCTCACTGACAGTTTGTATGTTTTGGACTTACAGTCTTAAAACACTGTGTTCCCACTTTTGTTGCAGTATACTTGAGCAGTTCTTCAAGATGTGAGCCTGTGCTGTTTCATTAGCTTGAAAGATTCTGTTTCAGATCTTATCATTTGCAGTTTTATGTTTCTTAGTGAGACAATGTGATTGTCAGCCAGGAAATGTGTGAGACTTAGGAGCAGGAATTTGGAATCCGAGCAAGATAGGGTAAAACTGGTAGAGTCTGAGCTTTTGGGGGTGTTAGTGGCACTGCTGATAAGGGGCCAGAAGGGAAAGGGGGGAGAGGTTAGTTCACCTGCTTGGAACTGTGCCCCTGCACTGAGATCTCCATTGTATCCAGCCAGCTGGAGCTGTTGGAAACTCTATACCTGCCTTTAAGCAGAAAGGGAGGGCAGCCAAGAATTAACTGCTGCCTCATCCTGGCAGCTGCCAAGGATGCTGTCTGCCTCCAT
The DNA here is from genome assembly GCA_036419115.1 of Scarus forsteni. Taxonomy (NCBI): domain Eukaryota; kingdom Metazoa; phylum Chordata; class Actinopteri; order Labriformes; family Labridae; genus Scarus; species Scarus forsteni. Next base: position 10,237,904 of record JAZDUH010000354.1, read on the forward strand.
TCATGGTGAGCGTGAGAGGGCAAAGAGGAAAGAACGGAAAGGGGAGGGGAAGAAAATGACTAGCAGTGTGTTTCAAAAAAATCATGGAAGAAATTCAAAAAGAAATTGGGTATCAGTATAAGAATGAGGTATCCTGAATGGGCTCTTTGCTTTTTGTGGAACTGATGTCTGTACAGTGGTAGCAAAATGTTAGAAATTTCTACGTTTGGGCTGAACTCTAAAGACGATCTATTTTTCTGCTTTAACATGATACTATTTGCTGCTAAATAGCTACAGATATTTAACATGGCCTTCATTGAGGTGTAATCTGTTTATCACAACATTTGTAATTGTTACAGATTTTTTGTAATTATATTCACCAACAACTACTGACTACAAAGATGAATATTAGCTTATACTATGCTAACTACGGTAATAACTAACTCTTCTCATAATGGTCTGCCAACATCCTGTGTACATTTTTCATGTCATGGTTTTGGTTTTGGCCTAACTAGACCCAGGGTTCGATTATGATTTACCCAGGTCCTCCAATATCCCATCAGGACAGTGAAATCCAAGACCTAAGCATTTTAGGAGGCCAGGACAGTCCAAGGAGAGGCCAGGGAACAGGTGGTGACCTGGTGCAGCCTGGGAGTATATTATTGACCAAGGTCCTGTGGACAGATTGATTACTTTATTGTATTGCCATGAACCTCAGTTGCCAGAGACATCTGGTTGACCCTGGCCGAACAGAGCATCGCAGTGACCCTCACCTTAGCTAAAGAGTTATGTGGCTTTGACCTGCTCCCTAATGGGAAGGTCTTGACCTGTTCAGCCAATGGCCTGGGCACAGGGCTGAAGCAGGCCTTGCTTCTCTCCTTCTCTGGTGTCAGCCAAGGTAATTTAGAGGCTGGGGTTAGGGCCAGGGTCTTGCTGGGGCCACCTTTTTTTGCCTGACTATGTCCTTACTTTAACCCTCCTGCTGACCCATTGGTAGTCATTTGGCCAGCGTAATGGGCAGGTCCAGGGAAGATGTTAATTAATCTTTACCAAATTACTTCAAAATGGTGGAAAATGGATTATGTCTGCAATCCAGTCAAAGCATCAAATAGATGGAGAGTTAAGAAGGGTATTTAATTTTATATTTTATACCACATTTTTACAATGCTGAGTAAATGATGATAACTAAACCAAAGTGTAAGATGAACCTGTAAGATGTATCAGTTTTTTTGTGTTCTTCATAATGGATTTTTAGCTACCAAATTGAGCCTCAGTGTGTTGTTGAGCAGTGGTCTGGGTTGGATGCCACGTTGACTAATCTTGTGGCCTGTATAAACAAAGCCAGGCAGCAGGGAACACTAGGGAAACAGCCTTTACTCTGGTAGAGGCTGCTTCCCCTGCCAACACTTCCTACTTCCTACTTAACTGACAGACAAAAATCTGTCAGGCAGATTTTTCCTGTGCTCTGCACGCGTTATAAGTTGTCTGCAGCAGGTTTCATCAGAAAAAAACAACCATGAACTAAACACACAGGATAAACAGTTGATTCTATGCTCCTCCTTTGCTTCCTTACACTGCTTCTCTTCATGAGTTGCTTCTGTTTAATTTAGTTAATTCCTTTCAAAGGATGTTTACCAAGATTTGCCATAAAAATATATGATATTGATAGGATGTGAATGTTTCAACAATTTGTGATGCATCACATCTAAGGATCTCTGTGAACGGAAAAATTGCCTCACACTGTATAATACGGATTAATTTTTTGCCATTATCTCAGGCACTTGTCTCCTTGATAAATGAGAGGCATGTCTGTCAAGTGGAAAATAGACGATTTGCTTTGCTTTTGATGTGGATGCTATAGTTCTGTTCAAAGCAGGATGTGAAGGCCACTTTTTAGAGCTCTGTCAAGGAAACCCTCCTGTTTCATCTGCTGCATTATGTTTTAGCGAAAGAAACATTGATTCAAGTGAGCAGACTTTGCTGTCTTTTATCAGCCTTCATTAATTTTTATTTGATCTCATCACATGCTCAAATGCTGTGTTGTCATCCTTAATATGTCAAAACATTTTAATTTGAAGCTTGATTCTAAGTTGGCACTTGATAGAAAACTCTACATGATGACTAATGTCTGCCTCATGAGAGGTGAGAGGATGCTGGCGAGATACAATCGGAAGTGCATTTTTATGGGTGCTACATACATACCTAGCTGAGAGGGGAATGCATTGCCATACTTGCATCTACAGGCCTTGTGGGTACTTACCAGTAATCATATGGTGATTTGCAGGACAAACAGATGTTCCTGTAAATGTCCCTCTTTTATGTTTCATGACTTGAACACAAGCAGTCCACAAAAATAGTTCTAAACAAAGCATGCTGTCAATATTAAGCAGCTTTCATTAAGACATTATGCTGCATTTCTAATGCTTCTGCAGAAAAAAAAGGATCGCGATCCATTGCCCAGCCTCCCTTTACCCTTTCCCAATTAACACCCAGCCTCCATTACATTGATTGGTAGAGGTGTAGTATTGGCTAGGTAGGCCATGAGCACATTGATCACATTGACCCACCATGTGGACCATGAGAAAATGTTGAGCTGCAGATTTCTGACTCCCAAAAATGGATTTTTAAAAACAAGCAGGAATGGGATCATGAAGCTGTTTTAAGCCTCTGTAAGGAGTTGTTTACTGTCTATAAAAGTGACTAGAATCAACACTGTTGCCTCCATATGAAATACCTAAGCAAAAAGATTGACTCTTCATATGCTGAAGGTGGCTCTATTAAAATTGGTCTTGTGTTTTTTTTTTTTTAAACAACCTTTTCTTTTCCCTTGTATTGCATGTCATCATTATGGTACTACTTGATGTTCAGTTATGTGAGTCAAGGTGTCCATATCTCTGGGCACGCTGTTCCCTTAGATGGTTTTTTGTTTGTATGTATATATTTTGCATAGTGTATATAGTTCTGTGAACTGAAGTGAAATGCTGGATGTGGTTGCTGTGTGAACTTCCAAATGTTTATGATGTTGTAATTTTCCCTTGCACAGTTTTAGTAATCACATGACAGGTGAGGTGACCCCTGATTTGTTTAAATGGAGGTGTCCATTTTTACCTGTTCATGTCTAGTGAATGGCTATGACCCATAATGTTACATCTGTGGTGATAAACCACATGAAAATGACTTTGGGGCAGCATTTGTTGTGCAGAACTTTTGCTTCTACTATACATGTATATATATATATATATATATATATATATATATATATATATATATATATATATATATATATGCATTTATTTTATTTTTACATTTTTTAGTTTATCAATCATGCCTGACAGCGTCAGGCGTGGCTGCACCAGTTTTAAGTCATTGGCCTTCATGTGGTTTCGAGGACCTTGCAGGCACACGCCATGCTATTCTTCAGGGGCCATTGCCATATGAGTGCTGTTCCCCCAACATCTAATCCTGCCATGCTCCCTTGCATACACACACATGCACACACACACACAAACACACACTCATAAACACACACACTCTTCCAGCTAGTCAAAGGGCAAACCGCTGCCCCACCTCCAGAAGGTGCACCTGGCATCTGCGAGTCCACTCCAATTACATCTCCCCAATTACAGGTTATGAACCAATTAGTCACCCTCTCGTTTTACACTGCCCCCCTCCTTGCAGCTCAAACATGGGGGGCATCTGTTAGTGATGGGGCAGAGGGTCCTCTCATTGACAACCTGAGGGGAGTTGGCTGGTCTGGGGCATTGACTGGTCCATGTATAACATGGGGGATTAAATTCTATTTTCAGTTTTTCTTTCTTTCTTTTTTTTTTCTGGCGACATAATGGCTGCCATGTAAATACCTCATACAGAACAGCTGTCAGGAGGCAGTTGCCTTAACAAACTCCAACATGCACATACATTGTAAGGAACACATACTGGGGATAATTTAAGCTGTCAACTTGTAATTTGTAGTGGCACTCAACTTGAACTTTCAGGGTGAGCCAGTTGGCCCTGCTCTAATTCTCACCTCCTCGCTAACATGTTTTTTGTCACTGTGCGTGTGCAAAGAGGAGAGCTTATATGTGGAAAAGCAAGTCTACTCTTGCACATGTGTGTTAGTATTTTTTTATAGCTTTCAATGTTTTGTTCTGCCCTGCTTCTATCTGTGGTATGTGGTAGTGTGTGTGAGAGCTAGTTTTTGCAGTGTATATGTAATTCTCCAAGCTTTATGGCTTTAGGCCCAGTTCTAGTTGGCATGTGTAAAGACTCTCAGCTATGCCCAGTACTCTGGCATAGCAGCCTGAGTGGAAACTCACTGCTCCATAGCAAATTTCATTCACAATATGGCACTGTGTCTGGCTGGTATTTAGTCTCACATATATGACAGTTTGGCCACACACAGAGCAGAGTTATAGCAGCTTGGTGCTGTGTGTAAAGTATTCGGTCATATGGAGAACTGAGTGGAGCTGCACAAGGCCCAAGGGTTAAGATTCAAGTGCCTTTTTTTCTGCAATCTCAAAGCTTTATGTTTCCTTTAGTATTCCGATAACTCTCTTCTCAGAGCAAGATCTTGTTTATCTTGTTTGGTGGCATGCACTTCCAATGTCAAAACAATGACATCATTAATTAAACATGTATTAAATGTGCAGTTCTCAAGGAGCACAAGGCACTGCTGATACTCCTGCTGATGAGTAAAGTTTATTTCCCACCCTGGGAAAAAATGGCAACAGTTTTTTTGTCAGTACATCAGAATAATGGATAGTTTCATTAATGGATTTAGAAGATTTTATTTCATCAGAATTGTTCTTACTCTTTTTTCAGCTCTGATTGCTGTCAAGGAGATGCTGTTAAAATCAATTTCAAAGAAACTGTGGTTACCATGAGGGCTACATCATTCTTGTACTTAGTCACATGATATGTCTTGACATGAAAAATGTATCTAAGGAAAATATATGTTGGTTGAAAACCTAATAAACATACATATATATTTTTAAATTAAATTGCAAACCCTTCGACTTAACTTTTAGCAAAACACAGAATTAAGCTAGTTTGAACAAATTTTTAATGCATTAAACTGTTTTACACTTTATTAGATCAATTTTAGATTATGTATTTTATGTTTTAAGAATTCCAGTATTGTAATGATAATGATTATGACATAACAGACTTTCAAACATTTAAGGAATTTTCTAAATATTAAAGTACCTAACAGTTTGACATTAGAGAAAATGCAAATAAAACAACAAAGAGAACTTCGAGCAAAATTGATCAAACTCATCAGATGAGCTGATATTTTGAGTTTATATATCCTTTAGTGCTTTTACATGTCTCCTCCATGTGATAGGGTAAATCTATGTGCATGGGCTAATTCCCCTGACCCCGTTAATAGACCTACCAATTTGACATTCTTCCATAATTTGTGTCATCAGGTAAGCCCATTGGCCCAGGGTAGCATGCCTTCTGCAGCCCATAGACTGTGGACAGAATGCAGAGCTGTTGAAAACCTGTCTCTTAACTGCACAATTACCACAAAGTAGAGTGACTAAAATGTATTTATACCCACGCACATGCATACACACCTGTATATGCGTGTGTGTTTGTATATGTGTGTACATACAAATGAGAGTTTCAAATATTTTTATGATTTTATTAGCAAACAAATCACAAAGTACACTAACTTCAAATGAGCTATAAGAGCAAACTTGGGGACAAAGTTCTAAGTAATCTAAAGCAGGCAGACTTTCTGCACACTATCAATGTTTCCTACAATTTAGAAAATCTGCTGGAATAAGCTTGCAATTCTAAGAAAAAGCAATAAAAAACAGAAATGACATTATATTGAATCATTGTAATTGTTATTACTATTGTTGTTATTGTGTTTAGTTCTTCTGTTTTGGTGGCTGGTGGATGATTAAAAATAGGTACTAATAGTATTAATTTTGTCCTTGTGTCATATCAGAATTGAATTGTCTAGTATTTTGACAACTATAAAAAATATGATTACGTTATTGCCTTTAAATGTGGTAGTTTGCATGTGCATTTATGCAGTATCCGAATAAGTGTCATTATAACACAGCCGCTCAGCAACAGTAGTTGTAGAGTCTCATCCTCTTTCTCATATTGAGAACAGGGTCTGTTCTCACCTCTGACACAGATAACCTTATATCCATTAATTGATTTCTCTGCTGTCCTTACATTACACATAGCATTTTTCATGCCCTTGACACTTGCTCCCCCCTGACAGACTGAATCAATGAATGTTTAGGTTCACAAAAGTAATGCTGTGGTCTTTCCTTTATACATGCTTGCTTGTTCCTGGCGACAGGCATCTGTCATTGGCTCAAGCCCTGATGCTGAGGCTAATTACCCAGCAATGTAAATTACAGTAGGGCTGAGTTGAACCTGGACTTGTTTTTTACTCTCATCTCCCCTTTTCTTCTTTTCATTCCAGTGCTTTTCTCCCTTGTGCTCCTCTTTGAAATGTAGTCTCCCCTTGTTAAATTGTGATCTCTAGGTACCTTTTGAAAAAAAAAAAAATCTAAGGCAGATGACAGTTCTTTATCCTCGCCCTTTAGCTTCTTTTCTCAACCGTTTCTGAAAGCGCTTCTCTCACTGATTGTGCACATGCTCTGTTTTACTGCTATAGATTCGTGCTTTTGTCTGACTCATCATATTCATGTAAAGCTCACAGTAAAAATTCTTTACATATTGAAAAAGCTCGGACATGCATGCATCCAGGTTGATGAACATGCTAACACATGCTTTCACACCAAATATGTGTGCCTGTCCTCTGAGGAATGTTGTGGGTTCTCTTGCAGTTTGACCTTCAGACCCTGTGCTCACGTGACCAGAATTCCTTTCACATGTGCATATAATACATAGAAAGCTCTTGCACCAAAATGCATGCACATGGCTACATTTATCACCTGTTCAAAAATAGAACATGCACCACTTAAATACTGTAATGATACCCACAAGCTCCCACAGCTGATGAAAGATAAGCCCAAAGAAAAATTACAGCAAACAACACCCATTTAAATCCTGGGTGCTTTGAGACCATTGATCCCTGTGTTAGGGAGTCTTATACCATGGGTGCTTCTGCTTTTCCCTACCAAGCCTCAGTCATTTAACGCTGTGCTCAGCAGGCTGCCCAGCTGGGGCCCAGATGTGGCAGCCATGTCATGTGGAGCTGGGAGGCAGGAGATAAGAGGCTCATGGTAGGCCTGCTCTTCAGGCTTGGGTCTGCTCTGCAGCGGTTCAGCTGGATGTTGCGGTCGGTGAGATCTGAACTTTGACAGCCCATGTCATGCTTAATGCCTCACTTCCCAAATACAGCTCAGTGGGGCTGATTTATATCTACCAGGTGCTACAGTGTGCAAGCAGCTAGCTCAGGGATGAGAGAAGGCATGTGGCCATTTCATTAAGGCAGATGAACAAGGGCTGCAGTGTGTGTGTGTGTGTGTGTGTGTGTGTTGAGACGAGGGGGCAGGGGGGCTGGTCTTTCTCAAATATAGCTCCAACAGCAGTGGAGCTGTCACAACACTCAGACCAGGCCAGAAGAGGAGAGGAAGAAGGGGGGACTTATTAACACACTACACACTTCTTAAAATATCACACCAGTTCTTGCCTCACCGTATCAGTCATTCTTCTGTTTCCTCTATCCTTATATTTTTGAGAGTTTTAATCCTTTTTTCAGCCCCTTGGTAAAAGTACTTGCAAAGACCAAGCGTGACAAGTTTGATGTTGGCATCAGAGCTGCCAACAGCTTTAGTGGTCATAAATTTGTTGATTTTCTCTCAGCTGCTTTTGCTTTCCACTTAAGTCTTTTCTCAACATGAAACCATATTCTATACCAGTGATTCTGAAAGTAGTAGCCGCAAGACACTGAAGCCATTTTAAACAATGCATTAACAGAGATAAACACTTTTTATTCTGATACATGTGCTATATTGACCGTTTTAAAACTGCTCTAGAGCCTAACTGGCACCTGTACTTTTTTTTTTTAAATGTATTTTTGGGGCATTTTGTGCCTTTATTGACAGGAGAGAGACAGTGGATAGGCTTGTGAAAGGGGGTGAGAGAGTAGGGGAAGACACTCTGCAAACTGGTCACAGGTGGGATTCGAACCTGGACCGGCAGAAGCAAATACATGGGATGCCTGGTTGCTAACCACTTCGCCAAACCAGCACCCCCTGAAATTGTACTTTTAAGAGAAAAAAGTAATGCAAAAATCCTCTTTTGTTAGAGCCCATCTGATTGTGATTGTACCTGTAATGTCTATTTTCAGCAGAGGGAGAGGACTGGACTGTTCACTGAGTAGAGAAAGCAACAAGGGTTCAGCAGCTTTGGCTTTGGCATCAAGTAAATATCCCGTAAAATGAAGTACCTAAATCTGTGTTGTGATTTGGCACAGTGAGAATTTCATGTGTCGGTACTGGGTGCACATACTTACCAGATTTTGACACCCATGACGCCCTGATTCTGATGCATATTTATTCACTTGTCTGTCTCTCTCTGTGGTTGTGAAGAGAAAGACACTGGGGTAAATAACCTGAAGCAAAGTGGCATCACTGTCACAGTATTTTTTTCAACATTTTATATTAAACCCACTTTTCAATCTGTCAATCAATCTTTATTTGTAAAGTGCCAGTTCATAAATAATGTTATCTCAAGACACTTTCCAGTAGTGCTTGCTGAAGCCATACTCTCCATTTTATGGATCCACATACAGTATATGCATGTATAAAACACACATATATGCTTATGAATATGTCCAGAGATGTATACATGCAGGCAAAGACGAAGGGACTTAAAATTAGAGTTTACATTTGCGACAAACCCATAGACGCCCAGATCATAAATCTGTCATAATTATCTCTGCTGACTATAAATTTATTCGAGGTTAGTCCTTTGAGATATGGCATCTAGTTTTGAAGAGAGGCCTCTTGTCTATATGATTGACAGGTATTTTTTATGGAGGTACTATCAATAACGATTACGAATAGAGAAGTCATTTTGACGTTATAAGAAGTTATTTTAGTTAACCCTATGTTATATCCAAATTTATTTTTAACAGTGACAGTATAATCATGCTTCATTAGCAATTTTGAAAGCTACAAACACTGATTATTAAAGGCAATAGTGCTGTATGGCTTTGCAAATAAACCTTGGGGAGTACGACTTGGATTAAAATGACCGCTTGGTTCAAGACGATAAGTGTGGTCTTTGCAGTGTACATTTGCAACATCTGATTGAGCATGCATTAGCTTTGTTTTTAAAGTTGATTGGTAGACCTAAACACTTACAAAAGTACTAAATGAAGAGGAGTTTGAAGTGGTTTGACCCTTATTACTGAGCTGAACCAAATGATCCAGATCTCTGGAAACAGCTAGCATTCCCCTCACCACAAGTGAGGCTGGATGGACATAATTAAACCACATTTTTGCTTCCTTTCTCTTTTACTGTGGACTTCTTAAGATCATATAGACTGATGGGCCTAACTTAATGTATGTCAGAGCTCGATGACCAATCAAAAAAACAGAAAAACTCCAACCTGTTTTCAGTACACACTGAGACATGTTCACACAAAGCAATGACGAATATTACTTGACATCTAAATTCCCAAAACATATTTCATTGCATTGTATAAACAGGGCCCAATGAAAGAGATGTAAGGTTCCTCTTAACAGCAAACATTAAAATAGCCAAAATCGTATGATATGTTTTACACACTATTGTAAAAACGTGTGATATTTCCTGGAAACTAATTTCAAACCCATCAAAACACAAATAAAAATGACATTTGTCCAGCAAGACATGTGTTGATAAAGAACTCAGAAAATGGTTGACCTTTAAGATTTTTTCTTTATCAGAGAAAAATAGTGTCAGTGGGTGAATGATCTGCAGCTGGTGTGCAGATTGGAATATGACTAATGCTAATGCTAGCAGGTTAGCAAGCACTGCTATAGCTTTCGGTTGGACTTTTGGTTTAACTTCCACATTTCTTTTCTGGATGTGGTGAGTTACTGCTTTAGTTTTGGAAATTTTGTGTGGTATCTAGGGATGGGATTTGTGAAGATATTTGATGATACAAATGTCTTATTGGTAGATTTCTTTTTCAATGCCCATGAGGTTTCCTTTGAAATTTTGTGTAGAAAAAAGTATTTTTTTTGGTGGCAAACTTGCATTTGTCCATGCTTGCTAGCGTTAGAAATCAGGTGTGCCATGCGCTTTACATTGGTGTTTCCACCGTTGCTTATAATCACATAGATGCAGACACTGAGACCACTATTGTTCCCTGTGTGACATGATCAAATCTTTTAACTCTTTCATATTATTTCTGCTGACTGCCTTTAAAGAGATTGGACACCCAGGATTTGAAGGTATTCAGAACAAAGTGAAATAAACTGATAAGGGAACTGTGAAGCATAAAGTTAAATGATCCTCAACTGGATATAGTTTTCAATTCACATCCCTAGTGATGTGTGATAACAACCTGAGATTGATTCTTTACAACTTAATCTCAGTTTTTGTGGATCAGATTACTATCTAACTGTTCTCGTAGGACACTTCTGATGCTAAATGCTAATACCGCACTGTATTCAATATCCTTTATATCCTAGCTAGAGGGCATTTAGGTGGTGAGGCAGCAGCGGTTAGCAGACAAAAAGTGGACCAACAGTGATGATTGGGAGGTGCGTAACCCTTAGACAAAGAATTTGACTGGCATTTTGTGTCTGTATTGATCAGAAATATAAGGATGTGGCGACCAGTTCAGGGTGTACCCCACCTCTCACTCCATGTTGCTGGGATAGGATTTAACCCTTGTGACCCTGAAAGGGATAATCAGTATAGATAATGGATGGATGGATGGACTAGTAGGCCTAGCTGCTGTTGTCTTTTTTAGCTAGTAACCCACCTATCAGTACACGTCTCTTGTAAAAATGTTGAGATAAAATGAGTTTAATTCAACATAGTCTGAAGGTAAGATCTATGCCAATATATAAAGATCGACTTATCATTAATAACCAATGCCAGTATCACATTTTGGAGTTGCTGTGCTCTATCATGCTGTTCTTCTGCTTGTGTTGGGAGCCCCATAGGTTAGCATAAACATCACATTTATGTTTAACCGTTTTCAGGGGCGTTGGGGTTCCCCTGTCAGTGGGACTGTTGTTTTGGGGGTCATGGACTGAAAAGTTTAGAATCCAGTGTTATAAAAAATACTTGGGGGTACATTTTCAGGAATATATTTTATGTTTGCATTTTTTTTTACTCTGTTCCCTTTTTGAAGTCATTGGAAGAAGGTCTTTCTCATTTACAACTGGTTTCCCTGGGGATCTCTGCCTTAGAACAGAACTCACTCATAGTACATGTGAACATTTCTGATTACATCTACTGCAGAAAGTGCTGTCTTTTACAGAGATTTTACCTCTTTATTTCCTGCCAAAGTGTTGTATTTTTCCTCTCACACATGGGTCTCTGAACGCCGTGGTCGACTCTGTCAGTGCTCCACTAAGCTCCTGAAAATGCTGTTTGATGTTTCTTTGCACACTTCAGAGTGGAGTGCTGCGGTGTCTTTCAGCGTTGCCCTCCAGGCCACCTTGTTATACACTTAACAAGTTGTTTTCTTTTTGTTTCCCTTCTCTTTTTCCTCTGCTGACAGTTCCTCATCACTGCTCCACTCAGAAGGAATGCACGTCACCTTCTTAAAGGTTTGCCCTGGAAGCTGTCCCTGTAAACTGTGGGGCGAGCTCCGCTCTCCTTTTTAACATGATGATCGCATCAAGATCTGATTTATGTGTTGTGTTTAGAAACTGCCAGAGTAAAGGATCAGGCATCCCATTGGCATGTAAACTGGTGATCAGAAGACTTGTCATTCTGAAGAAACATGAAGGTTACTTTGTTTTTGTGTTAATGAAGTTATCAAAGATGCTGTGGCATTTTAAATACATTTCACCAAATGTATTTTCCTGCCTTGAGAATGAGAGAAATCTATCTGCGTTGAATTTCAGAATTTTCCATTAAGCTAGGAATTTTTCTATTATTTATCGAAGGTTTGTTTTAAAAAAGTCTTCCTTGCTCTCCGTGTTATAAAACAGCCTTTGGAGTTTGAGACTATTGTCTCTTTTTCGCTTTGTTTGCCCAGAGTCTCATGACATCCAGTGTCATAACATTTTCTTTGTTCGCTTCCTCTTTTAAAAGGCTGGGCACATTATTCTTTTAACTTTATTAATGCTCATAATTCAGCAGAGGAAGGGGGCAATAGAAAAAAACTTTCCCCCAGAGGTTTATTGTTTAAAACGGGTGCAGTGCTTTCCCAGGACCAGGACTTCAGCTAAGCAGAGAGGAATTTGGGCCAGGCCTCATAAAAAAAGAATTTGTACACCAGAAAGATTCTTTTTTTGCTTTCTCTCTAAATCTTTGTCATTAATGACTTTAACAAATGTGAAGTGGGGATTTCAATGGTTCAGTTGTGCGGGGTCTTCAAAGGAACCCTCTAATTATTTATCCAGGATATCCCACTCTAGAATTAAAGGCCAGGTCACCAATGGCTTTCATGCTTTTTTTCTGTAAAGAAATAATTTCCACAGAATGGTTTCACTGGGACACCCTCTAATCCCTGCTCCATGTGTGTGTGTGTGTGAGTGTGTCTGTGAAGGTATGTGTGTCTGGATAAGTATGTGACCACACCACTCCTCAGTATGAGGTGCGTAAAAGAGATAGTAAGTTTCCACTTTCCACACATAACGCCGCATGACTTTCCACATCTCTGCTCTCACCCTGCACAGCTTTCACCCACATTACTCAGGTTTCCCGCTCGTTTGGCCCTCACATGGCTTCTAAGAGGGATCTTATCACCCCGCTCAGGTTTAGACACTTAGCCAAACACCGGGCCTAACCCTCAGGGCTGTGGCAGTGCTGAGCCTCCGTGTGACTCTTAACTCTTCCCCCTTTTAGACCTCGGCGTGCTCCCCACAGAGAGTCACAATATAACCACTGTACCACATTATAGATGAACTGTTTTTCTGCTTAGCTTTCCAGCGTCTCAAAGAAAGAAGATTTTTTTTAATCATATGTAGTATCCTCCTTTGATTCATTTTGCTTTTGGAGTGTGTCCCTTTAAGAAAGCTCTACGGCTGATACTTGTGTAATTCCAGGTGCCAGAGAAGCCTGTGTTTTACCAGGTGCAGCGCAGGGTCATTACTAAGGTATTTGTTTTCCAGATTACAAAGAAAGGCCTAGGATTATGGAATTGTTATCCATGTCCTCTATCTGTCTGTGAGGGCATGATCTCAGCACAGAGTCTGCTGCAGCTCCTGCTCCACAGGTTGCTTCTGTTTGTTATTCAACTGCTGAAGACTGAGGTTGTCAGAGATTTCCACACTTCAATACTTTTTGTAATACTCGAACTATTCAAACTCAGTACAGTTTTCTAATTGATGAGGAAAGCTGTGATGGGTGCTGTGTTAAGTTTAAAGATGTAATAATATATTTTCAAACTAGATACAGGGTAAGCCAAGAACGTTTATTGAGATAGTTCATGTTGATTTGCAAATAAATATGCTGAGTCCAATATTCGGTAAGAAGACTGTTTACATCCAACAACAATAATATTTAATTGAAAAGACAGTTTTGTTTGAATGTTCAGTGTGAATATGCGACATTGTAACATTTATTTTAATGATTTCTTTATATGAACAAGTACTTTATTCTTTTTCATTTTTAACACACTATGATATAACCTAGATGGCTGTTGTAAATGTAAGGTGTTTGGCCAGTTTTTATCTAAGAACTGAAGTTTTTCTAACAGCAAATGTTTCTCTCCTTAGTGTAAAGAGGTTTTAACTGACATCTTCACCAAAGTGAAAAAGTATAAAACACAAATGCACGGACAAGTCAACAGTTAGCATGGTCATTCTTTAAAATTAAACACAAGGTCTCATCCAAAACTCCCCTTTAGGTTTTTTTTTCATCTGTGCTTTTTTTAAAGTCAGCATGTAAATAGTCTTGTTGTTAGCACTGAAACCAACAAAGGTACAAACATGTCCACCACAAAAACATGCTTTTATTATAAAAGTGCTAATGCTGCTCTGTGATATCACAGAGAAGAGAAACCAGCCCACTATGTATCAAGGTCAAAATTATTTTTTTACTGTCTACACGTGGACGCTGTCAACAGAGTTCCTAAAATCCTCACCTTAACTGGAGCTTTCCAAAATGTGCATCATCAGAGACTTAAAATAACATTTACATGTTTACCAAAGGCTGAAGAGCACAGAGAAAGCCACCTTTATTCAAAAGCACCTATATGTAATGAAGGCTGAACTAGTTTTGTGGCAAACCTCCAAGACCCCCTAGATTAGACCTCAGAGCCACAGTGTTTTGTAGATTCAAAGCCCCCTTCTCCTTGCTGCTTCTCTTTGTCAACAGGCATCTCAGTACACTGATCAGTTTCAGAATTAGTGTAATGACATCTCTCTGTTAACCCCTATAACTGCAGTTTAAATGGTTTTAGGTGACAGAGTGAGCAGAGCTGAGAGGTGATTGGCCTGTTACAAATGCGTGTGAGTGTGTGTCTGGGGGTTGGGGTGGGGAGGTGGGGATGGCATAGCCATGACCAATGGTGGCTGGACAGTTGATCTGTCCGAAACATTTACATAAGCCCCACATACGTGATAATAAACCATTTTATCATTGGGTATGCAATCAATAATGTGGCCTCTTCAGGTTTAATATTTCAATGATATTGATCATTTTAACCGCTGTGTTTGCGGTCAGCTTTGCTTAACTGCACTGCTGCAGGAAGGTGTGTTTGTGTACATGTGTTTGGTAACATTTGATTATGCTGTTGGCTGATTGTTTTTCATGCACGTATGGTCAAAAATGCATTTAAATGTAGTATCAAAATTTTTTCTAACATCACAGCAACAACAACTAGAAGTCCTCGACAACCAGTGCTTAGAAATGTATCATTTATGATTTGCAAAACTTGAAGTAAATTTCTTCAAGTTGTCTCAATTACAAAACTGAGATATTTTAGAAATTATTTAATTTCACATAACAGGTTGTTTTATCTATTTAGACAGTGTTATCACTCATAAACATATTGAACTGACTGCATTTCAACACACCACCTCTGTTTTTGCTTTTCCTCCTGGAACTTTGGACAGAGAATGTGACTGGAAAACTGAGCTCTATTTTATTTTTTAGCTCAGTTTATTTCTATTTACTCTTTGTTAATTAAATAATAGAGGTTGTAGCCTTTTCAAACAAAGTATAAGGTGTTCAGAATTGTGGAAAATTCTTATACATATACATGCATCACACTATAAAGTGAAGCAGGGTGGTTCTGCATGTCACCTTTGGTCAGCCTTGCAGCCCTCTGTACAAAGTGTTCTGTCCCTTACTGTCATAACAACAGCATTGCTAAATAAGTCATGGTCATTGGTTCTCCTAACCTCACTGTGCCACCCTCATCCTGTGAGAGGGAACATATACAGCGGAGTGAGTGCAAACAGAGGGTTTGAAAGCACTGCAGTTTGCAGATTTCACTTCCATCCTCTGCAGAGAGAATGTCTGCTTCCCGCAGATATAAATAGGGGGCAGATTTGATAATTAGTAGAAATGAAGGTCCTGAGGCTCGAAGGCTTTGATCAGCATATTTCCCTCTTGTCCCTGACCTTTCATTGGACATGTGTCTCCAGCTCTCTCTCCCTTTCTCTTTTAGCGCTCTATCTCAAGTTTTGCCTCTATTTATCTGTTTCCCTGCTAATATCTGAACACTACAGAATCACAGTTAAAGATACATTTTATGTAGGCATAATTTTATGGAATTTTTCTTTTCCCTTCTCTTAATCTTCCCAAGCATCATGATTTCTGGATTGATTTTTGCCAGACAGACCAGGTTACAGAGTATCAAATGTTCCCTGAGCCTCTCCGCATTCCTCGCGGTGGGAAAGTCAGCACTACATGCTAAAAACTCTGAGGTTCCATGTCAGACTGTTGCAAATCATTCAATTCCCATGTCCATTGGTTGAAATTGAACAGAAATGGTGGATGTGTATCTAATTAATCTGATAAGAATTTGAAAGACACAGCTTGCACTTATCTCTCGCTCTCTTTTTCTCCCAGTCTGCATGTTTTCAGGCACCCCACTGTGTTTGGTATATACTATACATGCTCTGTGCTTTGGGTTGCCTGGGGGTGAATGTTAGCCTGTGCCCAATAGCCCCAGTCTTATTTTACATCAACACCTAAACTCAAAGAATGATTAATGCTGTGATAAATTACAAAGCATACTAAGAAACCACATGGGACATAACAGGAAAACATTACAATGCTGTCTTGTAAGCCTTGCATATAATTAAAATGAAGTTTTGGCCCCTTTATTTACTATCTTTACTAGGTTGATGCCCAGATATTTTCATTATTGACCTGGCATTCATAAATTACTTATTGAATTTATTAAATCATTTTAAAAAATGTATGTTTCTATATTAACAAATGCATTTACTTTCTTTTCTGAAACAATAAGGCCACTAAAGCATAGCGTTTGTTAATGTGTGTATCCCAAAATTAGCTCAATGAGCAGTTAAAACATCAAAATATGAATAAGCTCCAAAAGGTAAAAATCTTTAGTTCAGCTTAAACTTCAATCAAGCCTGAGTATTGGAGACCTGCCTTCACACACCTGGTTTGAAGCAGCATTTGCCCAAACCATTGCACAATTTAAGTAAAGGGTTGTCACTAGAGGTACCCAGATAGTTCTGGATTGCCTATTATTGGCCTATATTCATTACACATACATGATCAGCTGATTTATCACTGTAGTGATATAATAATTATAACTTTATTTCTATCGCATTTCTCAAACCAAAGGCTCACAAAGTGATTTGACGTGCAAACCGAGTAGTTACCGGTATGATTACCTGTAGTTGAGATTACATGTTGGTTACACAACAAACTCATCCACTTGTATGTTGTTAACTCAGCTACTGTGCCATCATCTTTACGAAACAGTATTATAACTCATAACTTTTTTTTTGCCCTTTTATTTAAGAATATGTATCAAGCCTTCAAATCTGAATTCCAACAGCAGGATGAAGGCTAGAAAGCTAACTAATCAAGGTGAAAATGACACATTATGACTCCTTTGTTCAATGGTAATTTACTGAGCCACCATTAACCCGTCACATTGTTATCCTAAAAAATAGTACATTATGTCTGTTGATAATTATTTTGACAAATCAACATAAGGGAAAAATGTATTAAATTGCACAGTACACTTTATGATTCTGACCTTACTGCAGGATACATGTTGCTTTACTTCTTAAAAGGTCATGGCTCACCTCTGTTGTACACACACTTGACCAACTGTTCTTACCAAACACATAATATGACTGAATCACTATCAGCTGATCTCACTCAGAAGTGATTTGCATCAGCTACAGCAAACCTGATCGGAGCATCTCTTCCAATAATATCATGTCATGTCATCCTTAAAATATTGAGCTTTAATACAGCAGATCACATTGTGTAGACCTAAGATGAATTAAACCTGTGGATTTAATGACTGTGAATTCTGTGATTTTAAATTATAATCCCCCATATTCACACTTACATACACTCACTTCATTTAGCTGAAATACATTCCCTTTTAAAATTGCATTATATATCATAGAAACAATGAGACCTTATACCCATATTTATATAGAAAATATTTTGTTTGCATGTCCATACTTACTCCATGTGCAAAGAGGTGAATAATGAAATAAAATCTGTGTGCTCAAGTTGAAGCACCATGAATGGGAAAACAGAGCATTTGGACAATCAATCTTGCCGCAATAACTTAATCGTTGATGGAACACCAGAGTCATCTGATGAGAAGTGGTGTGATTCTGAGGAGAAGATCAGAAAAATCATTTCAGAAAAACTGAAACTTGATCATAAGCACATGGAAATAGAGTGGGCTCATCGCTCTGGGAAATAACATGGCCAAGGACAAAGACCCAGGCCAATTGTGGTTAAGTTTCTCAGACTCAAGGACAAATTGACTGTGATGGACAAAGCAAAGTACCTTAAAGGCTCAACCAAGTTTGTTAATGAAGATTTTTCTAAATCAGTTCTCTGAAATGCAAAGAGTTGAGCCCGGCAATGAAAGAAGCTAGACAAAGAGGAGACAGGGCATATCTTAGATTGATAAGTTGATTTTTCACCATCCATCCAAAAAGCCCAAGTTAAACCTTACGGATTCCCCCTCACAGGTAATTGTTTAAAAAAAGTAATGATCAATTATTCATATTTATCCTGCTTAAACCACAAGTTTTCTATTTTGCTCTTACTGAGACATGGCTTTCCAAGGATGCTCAAGAAACTGGCATTTCTGAGCTGCCTTCATATCCAATAAGTGTATTTTTAAGCTTCCCAAGACACCTTTAACCTTGCCATTTTTTTACTTTTCCAAGGCATTTGATACTTTGGATAATTCAATTTAAATTTCAAAGATGTTAGAATATGGTTTTCATAAGTGGCTAAGTAATAATGTTTATAATAGGATGCAATATGTTTTAACTAATAACTATGAATCAGGGAGGAATATTATTCATTATGGTGTTCCTCAAGGATCAAATTTAGGACCATATTATTATGGTCTTTTTTTATTTATGTTAATGACATTACCTCAGTATCAAGTATATCATTCCAAACATTCTTTGCAGACACCAATCCCCTAGTCTGAAACAAGAATATAACATCTCTCATTCAAGTCATAAGCCAAGATCTGTCTTAATGACTCAATATGGTTTCAAGCAAATAAGTTGTCTTTTAATGTCAAAATCTAATTTTATTCTATTTGCTGGTAACAAGACATATGACAGTAATCAACTCAAATTCGACATATATAATAAGTCTCTTGGCATCTTAAGAAAAAAAAGGGACTTGAAAATAACTCTTACTTCCTGGAATTATATTTCTAGTTTTATTTATCATATTGTAACATTGTTTGGACTATCACATGTCCCTCATATCTCTAAAAAATAACTTAAGTCAAGAAACAGTTTGTTAGATTTGCCACCTTCTGCAGATCTCTAGCATAAAGTGAACCCTTTTTTCTGAAACTCTAGATGTTAACTTTTTATTATTAACATCTTCTAAGCGTGCATTTTTGGTTTTAAAGTCTTATAATATAATTCAGATTTACTTATTTGTTGGCAAAATTATTTTGTCACTTTATCACAATTCCATAATTATTCAATTAGGCTAGCTGACAACCTTTATGTTCCTTTATATGAAACATATGGAGTTTTTGTGGTAATTGTCTTATCACGTTGTGATGATATATGCTGATGATGCTATGTTTAGTGGTCTTTTTTGGCCTCCTCTTCCCTTGTGTGTTCTCCTTTCTCATCTAAAAAAATGGGGCGCTGCTCTGCCTGGAGACCCGACAGTCTCCACACTTCCAAAATGTTGTTACTCTGTACGAGTGACATGTGCAATGACAATAAAGTTATTGATTGATGCTTTTCATTGTCATTGCCCACACACAAAAATAGACTAAGGAAGTGATTTTAAATATGCTTTTATGTGCATTGAGTTTATTTAACTGTGCAAACTAAATAAATAAATAGAATGTTAAAGGCTTGAGTGAAATGATATGAGCTTTCTCACATTTGTACTGCCAGCGTACCACAGAAGCCCCCCCATGCTGCTTGCTAATTGGCGGGAGACCGGGAGATTCCTGCTGTGTGCTCTCTGCTTCCCTTTGCTTTGCCACCCCACCAGGTCTTCTACCAAACACTCTGCACAACCCAGTAATTAACCCACAGCTAATTAACTACTTCTAATTACACCGGCGCACAGTTTTTATCACACCCTCCAAAACTGAGGGAACACGCCAATGCTGTGTGTGAATCCCCCTCTGGAGGATTTTAGGAAGTTACCTCTTAGCCTTGATCTGATCATTTACTCAGGCTTGGATATATGTATATACGTGTGTGTTTGTGTATAATATATTATATTTGTATGTATATGTATATGCATATACTAACACACAGAGTCCTGCTCTGAGATTTCACAGATGCTCTGCTTTAAATCACTTTTCCCCCTGTTCTGCAACACATAATGGATTAGCAGAATTTGATGGTGCTTCTTAAAGGGTAAAATCATTTTCAAGCTTCTATTTTAGATCTATTAACAAAGGAGGCAATTGATGCTACAAACAAATCAATTTAGCCCCTTCTGGCTTGTATAACTAGTGCAAAATGTTTGCTAAAATTAAGTGCTTTGAAAATAAAATGATCAACATGTTGCCTCTTGGGTATTTGAGTTTTCTGGTTTTGCAAGCAGCAAGAATAATTTTTAGCTGTGTGTAATAGATATAATATGTTACTTTGATTCATCAAGACTCCATGAAAAACAAAACATTCTTGCACTCATTCCCTGTAACACCTAGAGTGTTACGGAGTTCGAGCTGCTGGAACTCTTTCTGCCATGCTCCTGCTATCTCATAGAAATACTCCCAGAAGTGCCAGTGACCAGCCCTCCGCTCACACACACACTCATGTATACACACAGCATTGCTCTTGCTCTGCCTCAGACTCAACACAGCCACGGCTATTTCTGTTCCACAGACTGATAGCTCCTACTGAAGATCATTGATTTTACGGGAAGCCCTGTTTACAGGCTGAGTGCCATCGACCTGAGGTGACTTTTTGCCTCCTGCAGCTCGAGCAATACTGAAGCACCCTTATGTCTGCATTAGTAAAATAGCAGACAGAATATTTACAGCACATGATAAACAACAATACTTTTCATGGTTAACTGCCTGATTTACAGTGTTCTGAATAAAACTGAGAACTCTGTTCCCAAGGTAATAATAGTGCATTGTCTGTGATATTGTTTGACTTTTGATTCTATGACAAAGACACACAGTGACTGCAGTGTAACACAGTGTTGATGATGCATTTTCTACTTCTTGGACACTTGAAACATTGCTGTCATTTAGAGATTTATGTATTATGAAGTACCAAGCTGATTGCAATATTTATTTAGTGATAGTGAGAATACCTAACATATCTTCTATTTTCGTCATAGCATGCATGTGAGGGTTAGAAATTAACCTTTCCAACTACCTGCCACCGTGGCTTATGGATTCAAAATAGCAGCTGTTCTTTTTGATGACCAGCAATTTCATATCAACTAACAGCAATTGTGAAATAATGTCACATTATGATATAGGCTTATAGTTTTTTATTTAAAGGATATTTTAAACTTAGAAAATGTTTCAATTATAATACTAACATGCTTTAAGTCTCAGTCATAAACACACAAAAAATATTTTGTATATTTAATTTTTTTGCAAAGAATTTGGCGGATATATTGAACAGGCAATTAGCTGTGATTTTCATTGACAAGGAAGAGAGAGCCAGGACTTACAACCTGTGTTATGATGTTTGAAAGAGGAAGGCTAACACCAAAGACAACAGCATCTGTATTTTCAGTAATACACTTCAAATGTTATGCTAACTAATGTGCTAGATTGATGTTTAAGGCTAATAGATATTCATAGAAGTACTCAGGTGCATCTGCTAGTTCGCTGCAAGTTATACGTTTTTTTCCAGTCAGTTATGGATGTTCTGCAACAATACTTTGTAAAGACAGGTAGACTGTTTTCTGAGCCTCACAAACTTTTCCTCGGCCATAGCTCCATCAAGGAACAAAGACAACAACTTTTTGCTTTGCCATTCAGTTTGTTTACATTTATGATTGTTGTGCATGAAGAGCACTCTGTTCTCTCATTAGTCAATGTCTCTAACATGACAGAACAAATGACAAGAGGCAAGACAGAAGTCGAGCACGGTGACTTTCTGTTGGGAAGTCCTTGTGTAGTGTGTGACTCCAGCCTTAATCAACCATCCATCCATTATCTATACTGCTTATCCATTTAAGGTCCCACAGGGCTTGAGTCTATCCAAGCCATCAAGCTGTGTGCAGATGCAGGGTACACCCTGGACTAGTCACCAGCTAATCGCAGGGTTGACACATAGAGAAAGACAACCACTCATCCATACACTCACACCTAGGTTAACAAATCCTTAGCTTGCTGACACATTATTGTGGAGATGCAATCACAGTGCATGGCACACTCTTCTGAAGTGGCACTAATGAGCCATTCCACCAAAGCATAATTGCATAAATTCAAAACTTGTTCTGAAACAAGAAAGAGGCAGAACCCTTAGCAGAGAAGCAGGATCCATCTACATGCTCTCTCTCACAAATATTTGTTTAGTAACTTTCATTACCTGCCACTGTGCCTGATGATTTGAGTGAATTCAAGCATCAGCCAAATGTAGATGCTTTATTCAAGTTTTGAATATTCTGTTGTATATAGATTGAAGTTGAATTTGGCTGAGAATACACTGTAGAAAGAAGAGAAAAGTGACACTTGCAATACAGTTTCAGAAATGTAAATCCACTTACTGTAAGAGCAGAGAATTAAAACTAGAATTTACTAAACCATGTCTGGCTTTAAAATGGACTTATATTTAAGAGTGCAATGCATGCATACTTTTATTGGTGATTAGTTGGAACAAACCTTGGAGATAAACCCTGTACTTCTCTCTGCCTGAGGACTACAATGGTCCCCCATCAATGAGCATGTCCCTAGTGCAACATCAAAGGCCTTCCCCTGCTTTATCAATAAGAACCCTTCCTTCCCACATCTTCCTGTAACTTGCTTAGCGTTCATGCCATTGATTTTCCAATAAGCGCCCCTTACCCTGCGGTGGCTGGCCAGGCTCAGTGATGGCTCAAAAACCAGACAGAGACAGGCAGCATCACTAAGGGACAATTGAATATCAGATCTGGTGTATTGTTAAGGCTACTCTAGGCATATTAAAAGTAATCTTTTTCTCCTGTTTCAAATAGGTGCTCTGTCTCTGCTACCATGTATACAGATAGGAGTAAGGGTCATGGCTGTATCTGAACAATATCCCTGCGGTGTTCACAGTAGAGGTTTAGGCAGGGTTAATTCCCTTAGGACACTCTAGAGAGAAGGGTACTCTGGGGGGCTTCTGGCAGGTATAAGGCATACTTATGATTAGATGTGTTTTAGCCTTTAATTCTGCCTTCTGTCAACTGACAAACCGTAACCACTAAAAGACCAATAGCTTAAAACTTACCTAATTTCTCATGCATACAAATAAGAATCCAGATTCTGAATTCTGGTAGTGTTCCTATGGACTGATTCTTTCGCACAAGGCTCAATTCTTGAATTTTTTAGGTAAGAGACAAACACAGTGAAGGCATTGAAGCTCTATAATAAATCCTTTGAAGGCAGGTGGCAGCAGGAGTGTGAGCTCTCCAGTCATCTGCACTCTCTCCCTCTGATCAGCTCTGGAATCCAGCCTTTTCTTCCCTCTGATTATCTCTTATTCAGCAGAGGTTTGTTTTGTCTACATATAGCTCTATCATTGTTAACTCAAAGGTCCCACATACAAAATTAAGATAGAATTCAAGGCGAGAGGCCATGACAGGATGACTTGTTTTGTTTAAAAAATTGTAGTGACAGTTAGCAAGAGAATATGTAACCTTTTTCATTTATCAGACCTTTTTGATACCCCTCTGCAGTAGTCACCTGCAGTGGGCAGCTCCATCATTTTGATTTGTAATTATTAACACAGTCAGCAGCACACTGAGACACTGGCCTCCTCCACTTCCCCTTGTCTTCGACCGCGTCTCTTTGTCTGTCTCCCGGACTTGTTTAGTGCCTCCCAGAGATTAAAGCTTTTCCTGCTTTAAACAGGTGTCACTGAGCCAGGCAGACCTCCAAGAGACGAACAGCGTTATATCAGTTGGCCCATCTGCGACTTGCCGACTCCAGACAATCCCATTGCTCATCAGTAACCACTGCAGGTTATTGAATTACACCATCTTGATTTTAGAGGACAATCCTGTTTTCTGTAAGCAGTGGACACACCAACCTGGCTCAGAACTGCTCCGGCACTGATTGAGAGACACGTTATCCTGTCCACTGCTAATTGTTTCAGGTATCTGTAAAGTTGTAATGGGAATTGTATGTATTTTGTTTTAGTATTAGATGAGAGACAGATGCTTTAAAGTAATTTTAGCTAGGAATGGGCATTAATTTAATTAGCTGCTATTCTTAACACTGCCCCTCTCAGTGCCTTTAAATTAGTTCTGCATGCATTAAAAACAATGATGAGGCTGTCATCATGGTCAACAGCAAGGAGGGAAGGAAGTTACTATGATGGAGGGGAGACAGAGGCAGTTCAGAGTGTTGCCATTGTGTCTGTTTCATATGAGAAAAAAAAAGTTTTTTTATGACCAGCTCATAGTTCGAACCAGGATATCCTTGTCTAATAATGCCCCATCCCTCATAATCCCCACTTAAAAAAAAACAAAAACAAAGCAGCAGAGGTGGAAGGAGGTTACTTTGAGTCTCCATCTTTTTATGCTTTTTGGTATGAGCTCATCATGCACTGTTTTTTTGATGAGAGATTTCTCTCTATGAATTGATTGTAAAAAAAATAAAAATTAAAGCTACAAAAACAGACACACAGGCAAGGAATGAATCCATAAATCATGACAGACAAACTCACTGGCTATTATCTGTGTTCCACAAAGAAACTGGCAACATTTTAGTGCCTTCGCAAATTAGATTGTGATTACAAGAAACAAGAAATTATCCAAGAGACTGGGCGCTAAGGAACTATACTTTTACTTTTGTTAAATGATATCAACATGGTTTTGCTTTTAGTTGTATAGTAAGCATAGTTGTTGAAATTCTTGTGTCAATATCTTACTAGTTGGGTAAATTCCTCAGGCCTAAGTGAAGACTGGCAGTGAAATGTAAAGGAGATATTGATGAGATAGCGAACAGAATAAGGTGTGAAAACTCTACTCTCCTATGGAGCCGTCACATTCATTTTTGTTTCATTTTGAACGGCTTGTCCACATACCTTCAGTTCAAGTAATATTGTCTGTGTGACAAACGGTATTTTTTTTCTTGCATCACTCTCTCTGACCTCAGTCCATTTGTGTGAAATGACTGTTGAGCTCATAGCATCTTATTAATGGAGCAGATAATAAATACTGACCATAAGGACTAGTATCCCCTCACTCAATATGGCAGCCATCTCTAAATCATGTCTTGCTGTATAAAGCAATCTTGTTAATAAGGCAGCCAGTCTGATATCTTTCATTTTATATGCAAAGCAAGGCGGGGGTCACTGGGGTTAGGTTCCACTGTGAGCAGCAAATCAGCTTTAGCCACACTCATACTGCAAATGTTTGTCCCAGAGTATCACAAAAACATTCCTGTCATATTTGCAGACATTTTAAAAATGTCATTACACAGCTTCTTCATTATGTTTTTATTGTTACTTTACCCACAGTTTGATTTGTTGACTACTTTTCTTAATTCTGTACTCCAAACAGAAAATAAAATATTTGGAATGTATAAGTGACTATTTCTTCTAGACCACAGAGGTCTCAGGTATGTTGTGTGGGAGGCAAGCTTCATCAGACATTCATGGAGCTGCAGACAGACATTATCAATCTCTTCTCTCCCTTAGTGGTTAATATGTGAGGCTGTGGGGGTAGACTCCATTCTGATCACAGCTGAAATTTGCATCCCTAAGTAAATAAGTAAATAAATCAAGTGCAAGCAGTGAATGTGCTAATCAGCCGGGACATGGCAGTAAGCATGGTGCCGGGAAACTTTGCTCATGTAATATTCAGCACTGGTGGGTTAAAGGGCAACCCGGAGTTATTGGTTTCAGCCCGATTGCCCCCTTTAATCAATGTTGGCTGCATCCCTTTAATAAAATTATTAGCTCAGCAGTATCTTGCGCTATCATTTTATCTCTTCTGCGCTCTAAATTGCAGCCTGTGTTGGGCCTCTTAGATGCTCGGGGCATGGCCAGCTCCCGAAAGCTCAGATCCCATTTATTATTTCAGAGGCGGAGGATGGCTGTAGTGTTTGAAACCAGGCTGAGTGTGGAGGTTATTGGATAGAAGATCTAAACACAGCTGCATGAAGTCCCAACCCAGCTCATGTATTTTCAGCTCATAGAAAACACTGCCATTTTTATTACCCTTGTTAAAGTTCAGACATCTGTATCAATAATGAACATGTATTATATCATTCTTATGTGAGAACACCTTGAAGTCAGAGTAATAATGGGGTGTATTGTTAAGAATAGCTGTTTTTAGATGCAGTTTTTTGGTTATGTAAATGTACAGTGTGCTGATGGGTGGCTTCCCTGCGTCTAATTATCTCACAAGGAATCTATTTGATCCATTAAGTTTGCCTGTTTCTCCTTTTTCCTGACTGCAAGTTAATTAAAAACGGATGTAGGATTTGCAGAATATAAGATTAGGAGTGTTGTTTGGAAGGTGAAGATAAAAGATGGTACCTTCCTGATATGGCAGGAAGATGAATCATGGACGGCTTATTAGTGCTTGTCTCAGGTATTGTGTTTAAGTACCTAATCTACTGTAATGAGCATGGTGTCATTTTTCAATTATATCTCAGCCTTTTGTCTAGTGTGCCATACATTTGATTTTCTTCTTCTAAGGCTTCTATACATAGGATTTCTTCCAAACTTTCTTTTTCGTATCTTGTGCATGTTGTAATATTTGGAATATTTAAAAAGCTTTTTTTTTTTTTTTTTTTACATTTTAAAGCAAATGATGCTATGTGTCTGAATATTCAAATGAATGTAACTTTTCATGAAAAGTCCTAGACAACACTAACATTTGACTTGCACATTTTATGTCTCCACAGGCCTGGATGCGATGAACGCCTCATGTAGGCATCAGCATGGACAGCTGTGAGTCTCCTGTGGTTTCTGGGACAGACGATGGGCTCAGCTCTTCCCAGCAGCAGCAACCACCACAGCCCTGGAACGATCACTCTAGCTCACAGGTCCCTTGCACCAACCAGGCCCCTTCCCTGGATCCCCTGTCTCTCTCTGCCCCCTACCCTTCGCAACCTCAAAACCCCAGTGCAGCCCATGACCGGGTGAGAGAGCTCCAATCCCAGCAGCAGCCAAAACAGACATCACCCAAAGTCCACCGTGATAGCTCTGCCACAGGCCAGCTGCATCGGAGAAGAGAGGGTCCTGAGGAAGAGGAGCAAGAGGGAGTGAGCTGTGGAGAGGAAGAAGAATCAGAAGATTTAGATGATATGGAGATTGACAGCTGTTTCCCAAGTCTTCAGCCCTTTCCTGGGGTGCCAATGGCTTCAGGGGGAGGGGGTATGCCCACTCTTCTACGACATCAGCCTACACAACAACAGGTAGCACCTGAAAGTGGGAGTGAGGAAGGAGAGGAGGAAGAGGAAGAAGAGATTAGTGATGTTGAGAACCTGGCTGGAGAGATTGTCTACCAGCCAGATGGCTCAGCTTACATCGTAGAGAGCCTCAGTCAGTTGATCCAAAGTGGTGGTGGTTTGGTACCCGGCCTGCTTCCCACAAACTCTCTCAACAGTGGGGGGAAACCAGGGGAACCTTCTGGGACTTCATCCACGGTCTACCCTCAAATCATCAACACGTTCCACATAGCCTCATCCTTTGGGAAGTGGTTTGGCAATTCAGAACAAGGTTTCCCCAATACCTCAACTATGGCAGGTCTCAGCCCTGTCCTGCACAGTTTCCGTGTCTTTGATGTGCGGCACAAAAGCAACATGGATTACCTGAACAGCGATGGGTCTGCCAAGAAGTCCTGTGTATCCAAAGATGTTCCCAATAACGTGGATTTCTCCAAATTTGATGGGCTTGCCCTTTATGGCAAGGGTAAGCCCATTCTCATGTGTTTTCTCTGCAAGCTGTCCTTTGGCTATGCGCGTTCCTTTGCCACTCATGCTGTCCACGACCACCGCATGACACTGTGTGAAGAGGAGCGGCAGTTACTGGGGGACAAGCATGCATCTGCCATCATCCAGGGCATTGGCAAGGACAAAGAGCCCCTCATTAGTTTCCTGGAACCAAAAAATAAGAGCACTCCTCTGCCACCTACCCTTCTCCCCATCAACCCTGGTCAGAGCTTCTATGGAACATTTAGTGGTGTCCATCTGGAGCCTGGAAACAGCAATGGGGGTAGTGAGACCGTCCCAAACAAAGATTCTGACTCTAGCCTTCACCAACAGCAACAAACCCCACTTAGCTCTGTCCTGTCTCTTGGAGGGCTGGGCATCCCCAAAGCATCCACTCTTACCTCACCGCCAGGCTCTGCCAAAGACTCCAGTGCCCTGCCCAAACAGGGAGGGAGAACAGAGGAGCCTGTTGGGAAAGAGTTAGCTTGCCAGGGAGAGGATGGGGATACTGAGGGACACAAAGGCAAGGAGCATCTATCGAGCCATATGGAGGGCTCGGAAGAGGAAGAACTGTTGTTAGGGGAGGAGGAAGAAGAGGTGGAGGCAGGAAGCACTGCAGTGGCCTGTGGTGATAACAGTAGCAGTGGCGGAGGTGAAGCAGGGGAACCAGCTGTCTCAAACCAAAGCATTTCCAAATCTCCTTTATTAATGCCTAGTAGCGCTCTCCAGCCTTCTGCCTGCACCTCTGCAGTCAGTTCCACACTTAACAGCAAAGCCCCCGCTTCCACTTCCTCCTCTGTCAAAAAAGAGGGTTCAGCTGCCGACGGTGGAGGGAGGACCTCAGAGCTCCCTCTGAGCTTTAACTGCCAGGGATCCACTGTTCCCATGGCAATGGCGGCAGCTGCCGTCAGAAGGAGCGAGGACGAAACTGCTGGCACTTCCTCCTCACCTCTGTCCTCCAATGCTGCTGCTGCTGATGAAAGTGCCAATCGAGATAGTGCCACAGCTCCAGAACCAAATGATTGCTCAGCAGAGGGAGAGGAGGAAAATGGAGCCCTTCTGCACCATCACCACATGCACCACCATCATCATCACCTACACCCTTCATCACATGGTCACTCCCACCCCTTGTCAGGTGGTCCCTGTGACCTAGCAGGGATGGGCGAGTGTTCACAGAACCATGGGCCTGGTGGGAGTGGAGGGAGTGGGGTAGAATGCCCCAAATGTGACACAGTCCTGGGGTCTTCTCGCTCCCTAGGTGGTCACATGACCATGATGCATTCACGCAACTCATGTAAGACACTTAAGTGTCCCAAATGTAACTGGCATTATAAATACCAGCAGACATTGGAGGCTCATATGAAAGAGAAGCACCCAGACTCTGGAGGCTCCTGTATGTATTGCAGCAGTGGTCAGAGTCACCCTCGTCTGGCTCGAGGAGAGAGTTATACCTGTGGATACAAGCCTTTCCGGTGTGAGGTATGTAGCATAAAAAATGGTAATCCTTTTTTGATATTTCTCAAGAGTTGTTATTGAGATATTTTTGGAGTTTTTGGTTTGCTGGGCCATGTGGGTGAATGAGGTAAACAAATATTTTCATGAAATGTTTGTGACTATTTTGCATTTGAAGAGAAATGTGTGTATTTTTTAGGTTTGCAATTACTCAACAACTACAAAGGGCAACCTCAGCATCCACATGCAGTCGGATAAGCACCTAAACAACATGCAGACGCTGCAGAATGGAGGCACTATTGGGTCTGCGCAGGAGCAGGTATTTGGGCACAACCCAGGAGGAGTGGTGGCTGTCCCCTCTGTGACCCAAGCCAGTAGCCATCACCCTCCCCACCACCATCCTACGCAGTCCTCCACCCATATGGCTGGACCGTGTGGGGCCCCCTCTCCAACTAAGCCGAAGAACAAACCAACTTGGCGATGCGAGGTATGCGACTATGAAACCAACGTTGCGCGGAACCTGCGAATCCACATGACCAGCGAGAAGCACATGCACAACATGATGTTGCTCCAGCAGAATGTGACTCAGATGCAGCATGGTCGACTTGGCTTGGGGGCAATGCCATCGCCATCAGAGGCTGAGCTTTACCAATATTACCTGACACAGAACATGAGCCTTCCACCAGGCCTTAAGATTGACCCAGCTGGAGCTGAGGCCCAATTTCTGATGGGAAGTTTTCATCTGGATCCCAACATGGCTGCCTTGGCCCCTGCACTTGGTTAGTCCAATCTTTCCTCTTTTAGGCTAAAAAATGATGAGTTTGCACATGTATTATTCAGAAGGAAAGTACATACACCCTCCCAACCCAGTGTTGGGATGATTGTACCTTGAAGTGGACACATTTGTGATGCTTCATTGTTCCATATATTAACAGTGGCTATGCTTACATTGGAGCTTTAATTCCCCTTTAATTCAGAATAGAACTTAAATTCTCTTTAAAAAAAAAGTAAAATAAACCTTTTAACACCTAATTCTAAATGAAAATGACCATTCCAAATTAAACCAAATTTCGAAGTAGGTGGCTGCTTTATTCTAATTTTAAATCTGAATTAGATAATTCCTCAATCATGTATAGGTTTATTCTGCTTTAACTCAATTCTGATCATTCTGTGCATGCTCGTTCCCTTGTCCTGTCATGATGACGCACATATTCCGCGCTGACAGGAACAGGAAGGCTGCCGAAGCAAGCATTGGACACAAGCCAAGACAATTTATTTAATTACAGCCTTAGAAGATTTGTATTCAAATTAAGTATTTTTCTTATTCAAATTTTTATTGCACACAGAAACATAACTCACACAGTATGTTTACTTAAACAGAACACACTTTAAGGAGGTCGCTGAACAATTAAGTAACAAGCTTTAGAGCTTTTGTGCACTGTGTCATCATCCTAATCATCCAACCGTTAATACATCAAATAATGCACTGGGATGCAGTGACATCAGAATTTAGAATTTGATTTAGGGAGTGCTTGGCAAAATTCAGGTTGGGACCACTGCTGATTAGAGTGCTAGGGCATAAGGATACGTAGGCTTGCAATGTGCTGAAGCAGTATAAAACAAAGAGGCTTACTAGCATCAATGTGACGCATTGTGAATCTGTCGATAACAGTGTACCCTTATCACCAGAGTTTCACTCAATAACTCGAAGATAATAGCCTCCATGACAGCAATGTATTTATTTTTACACAGGCAGGACCGATTGCCAACATTGTGACTATTGCACTTACTTGTCACATATAACTCAGCTCAGGACTGTCCATTCAACCAATCAATCTTTATTTGTATTGCGGCAATTCATTGCAAGGGTTATCTCAAGATAACTTACGATAGAGCAAAGACAAACCCTTAATTTTGTAGATACACATATATGCATTTACACAAATGTAATAAACACAGATATAGACATACATTTATCCAAAGCCCAACACAAATCCATCATGAACACAGCACTGGGCAAACTAAACTACAAGAAGGTGTGTCTGTAGGGGGCTTACTGTAACAGAGTCAAGAAAAAAGTCTCTGTTTAGCAGATGAACATCATGAGTAGGTCCAGTCTCATGTTGAACAACTTTCCACCAAAGCTGTGTAGGGTGAGTGGGTAAAGAAGAGGAGTTGGGCATAGACAAGCTGGCTAATGTAAGGACTGAACCTAGTGACGGATCCATGAACCAATCCTAGATCTGTCCTCGTCACATTTGTTTTTGCTCATTATAAATTGATTAGAGGTTGGGCCCTTGAGATGCAGCATCTCGTTTTTCAAGAGGGTCCACATGTCTGCGAAGGTAGTTTCTGTTGAGGTGTTGCTAAAACAACCTTAAAAAGAGTAATTAATCTAATATTTACATGAATATCTATAATGATTATGAGGCAATTAAGATACTGATCTGGCATCACTCTGTCACTCACCCATCATAATGTCACTGTAATATAATAAACACTGAGCCATTAGTGTTTATACTTCAGTATGAAAATTTAATTGGGCACAACCAGTCTGCCAGCTAGTTATCAATACATTAGTGAGAATTTAGTTTAAAAAGTAGTCAACAAACTTTCAGAGTTTTTTTTTAACCTTAGACTTTTATCCAAGGTGCACGGTGTTGATGTAACATTGACTATATTTAGAGTTTGCTTCATGGTCCCCAGTTTCCCTCATAAAAGTGAGTTAGAGCACCAAAAACCCTCTGCTCTTTCCCCACCTTGCCTCCCTCTTTAGGCAGCATCAATGTCTTATATCATTATTCCCAAACTGCTGTTCAACTTCACCACTGGATTTTTTTTCTGTCTGTGTAATTGCAGCTATAAATTTTATCTTGGTCAGGGAAGGGCTCAGCATGTGTAATTCAGCAGCTTAGCAGAGTGTTTGGCAGGCCTGTTACCAACCCCACAGTTTGCGCAGACTTGCCTCCAACTGTCATCAGTTCAAAGACACAAACAAGAATTGATTGCTGTGACCTATTCTTTTTTTTCTCTCTTCTGCCATCTGGTTCGCTTTCCTGTGAGGTGACTTTTAATAAGCATGTTAAAAGGGAGACGATGATGACACAGTCTGGGTCCATAAACTACAGCAGTGTCATCCTTGGTCACAGTTAAAGGAACCCTTGAAACCATCACACACACAAACACTTCAGTATTAACCTAACAGTGTGATACATGGGGCTCAATAAATCTCTGGAGAGAATCTGCCATCGCAGGAAGATCTCAGACCAGGCTGCTAAAGTGAAAGCTACTCTTTTATGCTCACAAAGTGTTTTTTTGTTTTTTTTAGCTTTTAGGTTATTGCCAAAACTAGATAACAAAGTTGACCTCCCACGATCTCTGCCTCCTGGTAATCTTGTTTCTACATTTCTGCAGTCTGTTATTGTAATGAAAGGAGCAGAGGACGTGGTTCGCAAGAAAGTGGAGGAGAAGGTTAAAGATGAGACTTTTAGTAGTGTAGTTTTAAAGTTAAGAAGATGAGTTGGACAGACATTCAGTTAAGGAGGGGTAGTAGAGAAAAACATAAGCATGTTGACATAAAACTTTTTGAGTCATCTTTTAAGATTGGACGTAGTACTACTGAACTCCCCTTCTACAGATATTGACATACACTGACATATTTACCTATCTGATGTCATGGTTACAGTTAACAACAGTATGACTTATGAAGTCTTTCCTGACAAGATATTATATTACATTGAAAAAAACTCTAAAAATGAATATTTGTCACCTGTTTTACTTAGACTGTGTCTGTTCGTATTCAAGCTGTGCCAACTGGAGTCTCCAAATGGCACACTGGTGACCATGTGGATAATGCTGTGGTAAAATGGCTAGAACTTTTTAATGATTTGACATAAAGTTGTGATCTTGGGCTCTATAGAAAGGTTAGACTTAGAGACATCTAATTATGTGGTCTTATTCACTGAGTCACTACTGGTTTTGAGTAAGTATAGAGTAAACTACATTTTTGTGCAGTTTTTCTTTGTTTTCGACTAAAATGTAAGCGAATGTACAGTCTAGAGAAGTGCTTTGGTTGTTAAAAAGAAACTATTGAAATTAATATTTGTTTTTAAAAAATAATAGCAAACTATTCACACAACAACACTAGCCAATTCACACCATCACCACTACCATCCTCCCCTGAGTCTCCTTCACGGAATTCTTGTCGTGTAAATCTTCAGAATTTTATTGACTAAACGGCTGTGTCAATCATTTTGCAGTCACTTCTTTGGATAATGGGGCTGCTGGTCCTCACATGCAGTGTCCTATTGGTGCAAATGAGATTTCAATCAAAAGGTCAGAGTACAGTCTCCATTTCGAATACAATATTGTGGCAGAAGCATGAAGTTAGCAGCCATTGGTAACCCAAGAAGTGAGTTTTTTTATCCATCATATGGAACCATAGAGGAATTAATGCAGTAAGATGCCATTGTGGATAACAAGGCAGATAGATATTAGTCCAAGATGCATCTTTTTTTAATACACTTTCAATAAGTGAGCAGATGTGAGAGATGGGATTTACTGAAATGTATGCTTGGGAACTCCTTAGTTATTCAGTTATCATATGGTAACTTTCTTTCTATGTAGAGATCATGGCCTCTGGTGCTTATTTACAGTCTTACCATGAGAATACATTGGCTTAAACAGAGCAGTGCATACACTTGTTTCCTTGCAGTGTGGGGTGTGAATCCCTATGGAATTCATCAATAGCTCTATGGCCGTAAATACACACAGGCACATAACACTGGCAGATATCGTTTAACATAATGTTAAATGTATTAATTCAACCCTCTGACTGTATTCTTTCTTTCTGTCCCTATGTTTCCCTGACATTCTAGTAGGTGGGGAGATCCCTATGGATGTGCGACTGGGCAGTGGGCAGCTGGTGTCCGAAGAACTGATGACCCTGGGAGAGAGTCTATCACAGACAAGCGACCCCTCCCTCAAGCTGTTTCAGTGCGCCGTGTGCAACCGCTTCACCACAGACAACCTGGATGTGCTCGGCATGCATATGGGAGCTGAACGCAGCCTACCAGAGGAGGAGTGGCGCGCCGTGGTAGGCGACTCTCATCAGTGCAAGTTGTGCCATTACACCACCCAGCTCAAGGCAAACTTCCAGTTGCACTGTAAGACAGACAAACATGTGCAAAAGTATCAACTTGTGGCACACATCAAAGAAGGGGGGAAAGGCAACGAATGGCGGCTGAAATGTGTGGCAATTGGCAATCCAGTGCACCTAAAGTGCAACGCCTGTGACTACTACACCAACAGTCTGGAGAAGCTGAGGATGCACACTGTCAACTCCCGCCATGAGGCTAGCCTGAAACTTTACAAGGTAGGAGCTTCTTTGTCACATTTACAGAACAACCTTATTAAAGCAGCAGCACATTAATACTAGATTCAAAGATGACTTGAGGGATTCTGGACATTTTATACGGCAGAACTGACAACTTGCATCATTCTGATGTACTTCATATTATTATAATATTTGAGGTGTGCCTGAGCATGAAGGACACCGCTCTTGTGGGACTCCTGCTTTCTCAGTAGTCATGTTGTCACAGGGCCACATTGCAGCCACGAGGAGAATGTGGCAGGTGAAGCTGGCTTGGAGGCTTAGAGGGTGAATCACTAGGAGACCAATGAAGAAGTGCGAGGAGACAGAGGTTTGGTGCTAATACTCCTCGGAGCGGGAAAGGCTGAATCGTTCTCGACAGCCGTATTGATTTTTGCTGGACTTGGAGCTTCACCTTCTCCTCTAATCATTCCATAATAGCCAATGGATGAACACTCTTCGAACAAATGGCCATAAATCTAACAGGCCTGATTCCACTTAGGTACCTATCCTGTTTGTCTGCGGCTACGGCCACTCTGCACTTAACCCAAACTGGCACAGCTGCACATGTATACACACATAGGAGACACACAACAGAATACAGGCACCTCAGACCCCCCTGTAAGTATCCTACTGCTGCCTTCCTTTCCATAGCTGTGCTTGATTAACAATGGCTTGACAAAGGAAAACGTGAAACATGAAAATGGGCATTTTCTTGCATTAAAGATTGACCTCCTTTAAAAAAGAGGCATTAAAAGGTGTGTGCTACATCAGGGTCCCCAGCATGGTGATAATGTTTCCTGTTCACAAGTTTTGGTCCCTGATACAAAATTAGATAATGAAAATCAATTCACTGCATTTTGAGAAAGTGGGAGAAGGCGGAATACAAGGCTCCTTGAACAGCAGTAAACAGGGATTAGGAACCATAAGATGTTGAGAGTGGGGATGCCTCTGGAAAGTAATTGTAAATATAGTTAAACACAAAAAAATTACCTGCATTTAGCCAACTAGTCCAAGCCAAGCAAAACCTCAGAAAACAGTCAAAAAATAATTATTTATCCTTGGATCACAGGGAAAGTCAGCAAAAGAAAAGTCAACTCGCTAAGTGAAGCGTGGCTAGCCTTAGCTGTGACCTTAGGTCCTCCTTAAAGGTTGATGTGCCAAATGGTTGTACATTGCTTCTGTAGAGCTGAAATATCAAAGCATAACCTGATGTAGACTACATGAAACTTGATCTTCATTTTCTAGATCTAAATAATTCTCCCTGTTTTGTACATATTATATTCTAATGCAATCCATTGTTTGCATCAGGTTTGAGATCACAACCGCAGCAAGGCAGTAGCCTTCAACTGGAGCTACGGTTACTAATAGTTACAAGCAGCATCATTACAGTCTAGACTGGGCGTTTCCAAACTATGACCTTAGGTCCAACTGCAGCCAATGGTCTGTTTTTAACTGGCCCACAGCAAATGCTAAAAATCACAGTTCCTATAATCCTTAAAAAGACATGGACACCTTATCAAATCAGCACCGTATTGTTGTAATCATATAACTGTATCTCTGGAAATTGCTCATGCATTTAACAGTCACAGCACTTACAAAGCACATAACAGCACATAGACAGCACATAATGACCACATTCACAAAACACACAGAATAAAAGGACAGGTACATGCAAGTCCAAGTAATTTTTACTTAGACATTGAAATACGAATGGTTGTTAGCAGGGGCAAGAGTGCAAGGTGACTTAGAAGAGATACAGAAAATATCTGACGTCCAACAGTGGGGATTCAAAGCTGTTACAGTAACCCCCCCCAACCCCAACCCTGGCAAAAAGTATGCAAATAAATCATTTTTCAAGTCTTATATTGATCTTAAAAAGTCTTCATGTTTTTTTTAACATGTGCTGCGAACCTGAAAAATGTAGTGAAGCATGGCCTGGATTAGGGTATGAAACCTGAAACTTGTGCTTGAGTGTTTTGTATTTCTTACTTTCATCATGAATCTTAGCAACAAACATTAAGCATGTTCTCTGAAATAGAATTAATAATTGCAAATGGTTATGCTATTTTAGCACTAAATTATTTTAACACAATAAATTTGGGTTTTATCAAAGTGGCCCAGCCATGCGTTTTTCACACTATGGCTTTCATTGTCTGGCACTGCTGGTCTATAGAGTGTTTTACCAGGATTGTGGACCTAAACTGATAACATATTAAGAATTACAAAACAGTGAATGTGATGATGACTACTAAAGGATCCAACTGTAATTGTTAGCCAGATAATTATGAACATCCCTAACTGAGAAGTAGTAGTCTGACTTGTCATTACCTGATGACTTTGTGAGCATTCTTCAGTGCACAGTTTATTTGAAGATATGCAAATTGGCAGCGTGAGGAGTAAAGTCAGCTTTGATTCAGCAGATTAAAAAACTCAAAATATTCTCATGTTTTCCCAGACCATGGTCATCCTCTCCTGGCCTATACTGCTGGACACACTGGCCTACATTCCAATGACAGTCTCACATTTGCCCAAAATAGAAACACTCTGACTTATGCTCTCTCTATCTCACACCTTTGGAGCAGAAAGCTTGCTTTGTCTCACAGGGTAGGCGACAATTCATTTTACATCATCCTTCAGCTTTCTGCTTTGCTGTGAGCCCAGAAAGGAAAAGATAAACATGTTTCCTTCTCCTCAATCTGTCTCTTTTTTTCATCCCAAGTTTTTTAAAGAGAGATGAGACATATGTCATACTGCTACTCAGGCTGTGGGGGATTAAATATGTACAACACATCCAGGCATGATCATTTTTTATGACTTAAGCCTCTTAAGATGGCTCCATATTTCTTAAAACCAATTGATCTTCCGAGAAAGAGTGTGTGCATTTGTCCAGAAATTACCTGCTCTCCCAACCCAAGAACGCTGCGTCCTCTTAAGCTTCTCCTGATCCCAGACACTCAGAAACAGAGCTGAAGAATTATTGCAATATTTTCTGACTTACATTTGTGATTAGTAGACACAAGAATGTAGCTATGAGGCCTCTTGTAGCAGTGGCTTGTGACTTGTTAATGCTTCAGTCTTAGTCCCACTTTTGATTTAGTGTACTGGTGGAGATACAGAATTCAAAAACCTACTGTGACTCACGAGCATGTAAACCTAATTTGGTATACTATGCATAGAGAGAAAAAAAAGAAAATTCACCATTTATTTATCCCTCCCAAAAGAAATCTGATTCAAACGGCAATTTTTAACCTTTTGGGGAGAAAATAAATCATCAAGTCAGCATAAACAGAGTGTAAGATGTGGGAACTGCTTGGGACACTTCACCCAAATCAAACTGGTTTGCATTAAACAGGCCCTTTGTGTGCACAGCTCCATATAAATTGGAGCCTGTAATTACTGGAATTAAAAAGGAAGGTTTAAACTGAGGGCTAAGCTGGATGGGATAATTTGAGAGTCTGTGGTATGCGGCCCATATTAGGGCTTTCTAAAAATATCAGCCCCACCACCCCATGTATTGGAATGTTTCGAAAGACCACAAAAAGATTCAGCAAGTCATCCTAACGGCATGGGCCGCCACATAGCAGGGGGTGATGTTTTATTCCCGTGTGCTCTGTTCTGAATTAAAAGTTACTCCCTGTCAAGTAGCTAAATTTCACCGTCCCTTTTTCAAATGCACCATCCACCTTTTTGATTAGATCTGATGTGGGCAAAATGGCAATCAATCTAACCCCATAGTGACCACTTCTAAGCATGGACTGATGGGTTCTTTGGAAAGATCTGTATAAAACAAAATGCAGCAATGAGATTTAGAATATAGAAGATGCTCATGAATTTTTTCATAAATCTGTGCTATAGTACTTTCTGCATATGTCAGGTGGATTTACAAATTTCAAGCCAATGAAATCTATCAACAGAACCATGTTTATACACCATGTAACTTCATTGATTAAGTCTGCATTGATGAAAGCAAATCATTTAAGAACTTTGCCTGAATAAAACCAACCACATATATGGATATTCCAGTTTATAGTCACTGACATTTAGCTCAAGAAAAAGATATAATTTATGTTTATGTCTAACAGTGAATTCCACATTGTTCTGCATGCCTTGCGAACCGGGAGCATCACTCTCATTCAGTAGAAACAAAAGCAAATAAGTTAAAGGTGTGATCAGACAGAAAATAAAAAGTGGTCAACATTGTAACTTTATTTTTCACAGAATGACACTACCTGCTAAACGTCTATGCCTGTGTGATTTCAGACATGAGTGGAAAAGCTAGAACATCACAAAGGCAATCATCATTACAGCCCAGCGTTAAGTATCAGAAGTGCCATGTTTTTACATTGATGCCACTGAAAACCTAAGTAGGCCATTTCTTTCCACACAGAATATCAACAGGAATGTGGAAAACAGTACATGGAAATCAAAGTAGTTGCTTTTTAAGTTGTCATCTGTACATTTCTGAGTATTTCATAAGTATGAGAATTCTCAGATTTATTTAATACCATTGCTATTATTGATTCTGGTTATTGATCCAATTCTCTAATGATTCCTCTTCGATCCCTTATCAATCCCTGAGCGATTACTCACCAGTTCCTTTGGGTTTTTCTGAATAGGCAAAAGTTGGACTACATAGGTTTTCAGCGGCAGCAATATCAAGCAATACACTCTTGATATTCAATGTTGTACTGCATAAATGAATGCCCAGAAAGTTGCTAGTGTTTCCATCCACTAAACATTGTGCAGGAAGCGTTTTTTTTTTTTTGTGGAAAGATAAACAAAAACTTTGACCACTTTTGCCCCGTTGATAATATATTGTACTTCTTTGTGATCATTTCTGCTGACTGCCTCTGATGAGAGTATGACATCCTTGATTTGCAAAGCATGCAAAAGAAAGTGGAAGGGAATGATAAGGGAATTGTTAAGCAAAAATACCAATGAGATTGATTCTTCATGGAAGTTCCTGTTGAGTCTCAACTCTGTATTTGATTTCAATCTGTTGTGTTTAATGCTCTCATCACAAAGCTATTTTTTTACACAGCAATTTTGATAAATATCTTACATGAAAGGATAAAGGCTGAGGACACTTGTTGCTATGGTAGATTGAGTTGAATGCAAATTGTTGACTTTATGTGGCTTTTTTAATCAAAAATGCCATTGCCCAATTTTGTTATTGTGACACTCCTGTCTGATTTTATATTGTTAAAACATTTTTAAATTAGGTAAATATTCTGGCAACAAACATAGAAACGGTACAGTGCCCTTCATGACAACAGTGTTAATTCATTTTTTTACATTTCTTTAAAGACTTGACTTTGAAAATGGGGGAATTGGGCCAGAAAGTGACAAAATGTAGCCCTCCCCTGGGTCTATGCATATTAACCGAACTCAGCTTTGATTCTCATTTTACAGTTAGCCACATACAATGTGAGTGAATTTGATAGCCCTTAGACCATTAGCATTAGGCTCCAGGATTTTGGAAAGTGTTAGTGCGGAGGTGAGATGAGTGGAACTAATCCAGCTCCCAGGCCCCTGCCATCGCTGGTCAGACATAATGGGTGGGGCTTAAGCAGGCCCAGCCACAGGCCTGAGCTTCCAGTCAAGGGTTGGGGGGGAAAGGGGAGGAGCACGGGGAGTTAACTGGCTACCTTCCTTGTCTCGGGGGCCAGTGCAATCGGCGGTAATTGAGATTGATTGGATGTTATTTTTCCTCTTGCAAATGTAGTCCATTAGCTTGGCACATGCATAATCAGTTTAGAGCACAGTTAGCCGAATGTAATCATGTTCCTCGGTGTCTGCTAGCACAAAATCCACTCCAGATGCCGCTTGGCCATGGAAAGAAAAGGAGAAAGTGCCTTCACTATCAGACGGGGAAATCTTAAAGCAAGAAAGTTCTGACACCCCTCCCTCTGTCCTTGTCGTGCTCTACCGAGAACAAACATAAATGCACAAACTTTTCACCTAGCTTTTTCTCTGCCTCACACACACAGTCACGTCCACGGTCTGCTCCTGCCTGATGGGAAACAGCAAGACTTGATCATAGGTTCTTCACTAACATGCTGTTAAATGAGCCCAGCAGCTGACCCATTAAGGAACATAATACATCTGTTTCTTTGATGGAGTTAGTGCTGTTATTTAACCCCTCAGTATAGTCCAAGAGAATCAGTGAACACAAGGGAACATGTCTACACTCTACAGATAGAGAAGTAATCATGATTTGTAATGATGAAAACAAGTTGTGTTAATGAAGGGATTAGTGGTTACATGAAAAGGCATTTAGGTGATTAGCTTATGATCTTCTGAAGAGACACTGGCTTCATCATCATAACTACAAGGATTGAGTCCAATCCTCTTGGTCTATGCAATACTTTTATAAGTTTAGCAAAACAACTACACTTTGGTTTGAATGTATTTTGAATTCTATAAAGTTTATATTCAGTCAGGATAAAGCCTTGAATTATACTTTGGACTCATAAAGGGGATCAGTCTTGTTAAATTTAACTCTGGCCAAAAGACTCTTCTTGTATGACTGTTCATTTTCAGAGTTTTTATTTCATGTTTTAGATTGTGACACAGTCAGCTGTTACATGTTGTATTTCCAGACTTGAAATTTTTCAAAGATGTTCAAGTATTCGTAGGTGTTAAATGGATCCTAAATCTTCGTTGTACATTTTGTACTGCTCCTTCATACTCCCATACATGAATTACTGTGTTGAGGTGTGGGGGAACACATACAAAACAAACACAGAGCCGATCTTCATCCTACAGAAAAGAGCAATACGAATCATAAACAAAACCACCGAACCAATTCTTCATTAAACTCAAGACATTAAAATTTACGAACCTGGTTGATTATAAAACTATCCAACTTATGTATAAAGTTAAGAATCATATGATACCAAACAGAATCCAAAGGTTTTTTCCACCGAGAGATGACATCATCTTCGAGGAAATTTTATGTTCAAAAAACAACCAGTGAGAACAAATATGAAACTTCACTGTGTCTCAGTTAAAGGAGTTATATTATGGAACAGCTGCAGTGATGAACTGAAATTATGTAAAACAATAGGTAGGTTTAAATTCATCTTTAAAACTAAAATATTAAACAGATACAGAATGGAAAAACAAGAAAATCAGCAACATCAGGGGTATATGTATCCAGTGATGTGTCATTATTGTCTTTGTTTTGAAATTTGTTGTTTTTACTATTATTTGTCTAAGCTTGCTGTAACTTTTGTTGCTAAAAATGTTGATGGCTATGACCTGAAGAGGCTTTAGGGTGAATTTAAGTTAGACATTTTTAAAATGAAAGAAGGGGTGGGACTAGATAGGTTTGTTACTCCTTCCTACACCCTTTTTGAACTGAATCTGTTATATTCTCTTGCAAAGATTAATTGCTATTTGCCTTTGCTTACCTTTTATATTTGTATTTTGTATAGATATATATATATATATATGTTTTCCATTTTAAGTTTAAAAATAAACATTCATTCACATTGTAACTGGCCAAAGTTAAAGAGTTAAAGGTCACATATTTATTCCATGTACCTCTATATATATCTATCTATCTATCTATCTATGCCTATATATATATATATATATATAGCTATATATATATATATGACTATATATATATATATATATATATATATATATATATATATATATATATATATATACTACAGTATATATATATATATATATATATATATATATATATATATATATATATATATATATATATATATATATATATATATATATATATATATATATATATATATATATATATATATATATATAAACTCCTCTACACAAGACCCTCTTGAACTATGTCAAACTACAGCCCACTAAACAAATTAATGTGGCACTGTGGCACTGGCTTTCCAGTACTGTGACTCTTGTGTGCCTGCAAAGAGATGCCTGCACATGTTAGCATTAGCTGTGGGCTAAGAGACAGACCGGAGAGTGGGGATGGGGGGTGGGGGGGCACAGGAGGGTTGGAAGGATAGATACTCTGCTAATTATCATGGCTAGCCTATGATTGTTCAGTAATAGTGCTCAGTGGGAAAGGTTGCAGCAGTTCCAGGAAGAGCTGAGCTCTGATTTACTGGTACTGCCGCTCTAATAAAGCGCTCGGTGCACATCCTGGGAGACAGCCCATTCTCTCCTTTCACATGCACAAGTGTGTGAATGTACACACAAAAACACTCACACTCTGAGCCTGATCTTGTAATCTAAAGTGCCAGCAGATGACAAGATGGGGCTCATGAAATGTATCATTTTAATTGCTCATAGAACTTATTATAATATGATTTGGAACAAGTGATGTATGTGTCATCAATAGAATAACAACTCTCCAAGGAAGCATTTAAATTCTATATCGGCCCCAGTTACAACTCTTTAATCAACACAACCATGATGTTGACACTCGTGTTAAACTCAAGCAACCTACCTCAAGAAATTTTCAGTCACCCTGATTGGATGAAAGAAGGAAGGTGTGACATGCAACAGATGATCGGCTGGATTAGAGAGAGTGGGTATCAGGCGGGGGTGACGGGGTGGCAGGCCTCAGTGTTTGGCAGTGTGCAAAAACTTCACATCACTGTCCAGCTACCACCTCTTATGACAACCTGTGGGTCAGGCTTTGGCCTGTAGTACAGCTGCTCCTGATGCTGCTACTTCTACTGCTGATGATTGTAAATTTAAGTGCCCTACTGTGGGTTTTGCTGGAATTAAAAATGTGACAGCGAATGAATAGATTAAGAGGGAGCAGGCTGCTGCTTAGGCCATGGAGGCTGGTCCTCTCCCTGCTTTTTTGTAGAGGCTAGTTGCTGCAGTGGGCAAACCTATGCCAAAACTTTCAATGCCCAGTGCACTTAAGATCGGCCTGTTCTGTGGAGATAGATATGCATCCTTTGAAAGAATAGGCATCAGTGGGTGGTCCAGTGCAAAGATTTGCTTGAAGTAAAATATCTTTACTCTAATCATACATGAAAGCTAAACATTCAAATCCTCTGTTTGTATCCCTTTATCTCTTCATACTGTTAGTCTTCAGCTCTTTGACGAGATGTTTACTCCCCATTGCACAGCAAAGTACTGTTGACATTATAGTGAGCACACTGATACTCATATTGAATCAACAGTCTGAGAAAAGAAAGACACAAATTGTGTTATTCATATTTGTAAGTAATACAAATATTAGAATACAGTCTCACTTTAACGTAAGTGGTGAAACTGTTAAGACAGGGAAATTACATCTTGGAGCTGCTTCCTTCTGCACCAGCAGATGGCTTTCAGTATCTTATCTGCATTACACTCTGGCTGTGTCTGCCTCTGTCTTGTTAAGACATAAACATATCAGTCATTGTCTTGTCTATTTACCTCTTCTACTGCAACAAAGAATATGAACCTTTTGCCCTATCATCAAAACAAGCCATTTGTTATTTAATGTAATCAGTGGCCTTAACAATTTCCTGGTAGTTCTGTATGTCTGGTCATCAAAAATTCTGTGAAAAAGGTCCAATGTAGACTTACTTCCATTATATTTACATGCCGGCAACATGATACAGATACCACAATTCTCATGCT
Organism: Scarus forsteni; assembly: GCA_036419115.1. Taxonomy (NCBI): domain Eukaryota; kingdom Metazoa; phylum Chordata; class Actinopteri; order Labriformes; family Labridae; genus Scarus; species Scarus forsteni. The sequence continues at coordinate 10,282,138 of JAZDUH010000354.1, forward strand.
TATTACGCACTGACACACTGTTGTATTTCAATGAATGAAGTTGATATGATTTAAAAAGCACCTCAGAGAGCATCTAAATGGTCCTCAAGATATTAAAAGTTGAGTTATTGATTATATTAATAGAGAGCTATGAAAAAGAGTAAAACTTAATATAATAATAATCTTCAAATTTGAAATATAACGTGTATCTCTTGTTTTTTGTTAAGACGCTATTTTATGATTTATCAGTCCACTTGCGATTTGAGTTTTTCTTTTCTAAATATATTTTGCATTGAACTAGTCCCTCAACTTTTTTTCTTTTGGTATAACCAAAATATTCAATTTGTGCCAAAGTAGTGACTGTTGTACTGTCATACAATCATTTACAATGCACATTTATCATAAATAAAACTGGTTAGAAATTAAAGGCACAATAGGCACTTAAAATCTATGTAAATGTCCTGGAAATGGGTCTTAAAAAGTGTCGAATTAAACTCCAAATTTTTTATACACTGTGCTTTAAAAACCAGCCGGGGATGCATTTAGAGTGCATCATATCATAGGTTGTTGCTGTCATGACTCTGGCGGACAGTCTCACAGGTCTGTTTGTTTAAAATGTCAATACATCTGGCAACCTCTAGCCACTGTACCAAAGAGACTAACAAAGGCAATTGACAGGTAAACACTGCTCTGATGAGGCCAGATGTAGGCTCCTGTGAATCTCTGTTGCTCTGAAGCTTTAGGTTGGAGAGAGAGGTGGGCCGGCTTACTGGCTTCTGCCATCAATACATCAGTGGCTAAGCCACCAGATTAATGGCCTCCAAGTGGTCAGGGCCACAGCACTACTCAGCTCTGAGGTCTGTGTTCAGTGGTGCTGTCCATGAAAAAGCAAAGATAGGGTGAGGAGACAGATGAGGAGAGGGGAGGAGGTCTTAGGTGCCAGGATGAGCACACAGGGAGCTCTCCTCTGTTTGGGTTTGGGCTCCTGAGTAGAGTCATGGGACAAATATATTTTACAGAATGATGGGTATGCGGCCCTGGTGGTTTCTCCATTCCCTTTACCTCATAAGCTTAAACTTGTGAGTCAAAAAGCATGTTTAAGAAGTTTAACAAATAATATTATTAGCAACACCGAGTAAATTAAATCCATGCATTATAGCTGGATCCAAACCGTTGAATTACAGGTCTACTACCAATCAAACAGCTCTGAAGTGTGCAGAACATTTACTAGATTTGTTTTTCTTAGGTTTTCTTTGTTTTAACAAATCTGCCCCTAAGGTGTTAGTGTTTGTGGTGGTGATTAATGTTGGATTGCAGTACTTTAGCTATTTCTCACATGGATTTCATTGGTTGTAAGCTGTTAGTGATGGGTCAGAGAGATGCTGATTCTTGTAAGCAAGCTCTATACAAAGCAGAGTATTTTATAGGGGATACTTAGTTAAAATCTGATGTGATGAGGAAAAGTCTTAGTCATGTTTATTGTGGCTGGAGTGCAAATTAACCATCTGTCAGATTCCTGAGGACCATTTGAGTATTTTTTTTTAATTTGAAACAGTGGGGCCTTTGAGGTTTTCCTCAAGCATCAAGAAAAAATAGTCATCTCTTCCTGAACTTCACGGCTCTGGATGTCCATCCATGTTTTTGCATAATTGCTGTGCTCCGGAGTTCAGGGTTAGAACTGGGAGCTGTAAATCTATCAGTGTTACACAGACAATGTTTTCTCCAGATGTAGAAGAAAAGATTTCATCCTTTTGTAATTAAGCGGTACAGCCCAGGGTGTCATGAGGTTTTTATTAGCGGCTCTGGAAAAGATCATTTTGCACCTTGTTTTCTCATCATCCCTCCTATTCTGTTAAGCATAAGATGGATATAATGGAAAGATTAAGAAGAAAAAAGGACCATAGACTAAAGTCACTTTTGTGTCTAATGTAGAAATTACTTGGTAGTGATGTAAGAGTCAGTGGTAGGGAGTGCAGGGTGTAGGCACAAAGAGGACAAAGGCATAGTCATGGAACTAAGGCAATTACATAGTTCCCCAGATGAAGAATATGAGAAAAAAAAAGTCTTCTTTAACCCTTGGAATGTTCCCAAATGTTATCTTTCCCATGGGTGCCGTCTTTTACACCTGTGTTCTACTTTAAATTCACTGCTGTAGTGAGAGAGAGCAATAAGAGGGGGCGAGGGTTGGGAAAAGTGATAGTGAGTGAAAGAGAGAGAGACAGCTTTAAGAGTTGGGGACAAGAATGCTCTTCAACTTCTCAAGGGCACCGATACTTTATGGCCTTCACATTCCCTCATGACAAGCTGATGCCCAGAATAGACAGTGTGGTGTTAAGAAAAAAAAAAAACAGAAGTTTAACTACCGTGCCTTTAAGCCCTCCGCCTTACATATCATCTCTGCTCCATACTCACCTTCATCTCACCCAGCTTCATCTATTTGGCATACCTCAAGGCTGTGCTGTTGGACGCTTAACTTTTACCGCCCAAATATGTGGTTAAAGTAAGCATCTGAAGTGTCAGCTTTTGTCCAACATAAGTAGTTTCACAGGTTTGTGTCTTATGAAGTCCTTTTCAATCTAACGTTGATTTACAGAGGCTTGTACTTCCTCTGAGCCCTTCTCAGAGACACAGACTTTGAAGGAAATGTCCGCCAGCCTCACTCCCAGATTGTCTCCACTCATCCCTCACCACCTTTCTCACCAGCCCCACAGACTTTTTTTATGTCACCACATTCTATCAACACTGCACCAAAATTAAAGACTGCTGAATAATTCAAACCCGGATCCTTCTTATTATTGTCACTATTTTGGAATTCCCTTCATTTAGGCTTGCAAGGTTGAAAATGTCATGTTGGAATAATTGAAACCATAAGGACTGTCTGTGCAGCTACCGTTTGAATGAATACTCAGGGAGCCGCTAAAGTTGAACATGAAATGGTGTGATATGGAATGCAAATTAGTATTCAAATGACCAATGTATTCATTTGCATGCTGAAAGGTGTGTAGGATGAGGATAAGGGCAGTCTGAGCATCCTAATAAGTTATGTAAAGCAACAAAGTCTTTATGCTTATTGATGTTTTAAAGAGGAGAGCATAGTTTGAAACTGGGGGTGCCACTATGATCTCAATGTCTCTGTTTTTGAGCACTCACAATTCCAGAAATGAAAGCCAATATCAGAGGACATAAAGTGAAAGATTTGGAGATGAGGTGTACTGGTTTTACAAGTGCTTAAATATTTAAAAATCCAAAAATAGTTTTTTTAATATGATGTTATCTTTGTCCGCACTGCAAGATTCTTAAGGTACTACTTTTTTTTTTTTTTTTTTTACCAAGTAAGTCAAAGGCCCCATTTGTTTTCTTGTCACTTGCTTTTATGAAATTATTTGTTGTTACAATATGTCTGTGTTTTAAAAAGGCATATTACGGTGTGCTGGTTTGGTGGAGTGGTTAGCAACCATGCAGGTCCCATATACATACTTCCCTTGGTCTGGGTTCGAATCCAGCCTGTGACCAGTTTGCAGAGTGTTTCCCCCTACTCTCTCACCCCCTTTCGCAAGCCTATCCACTGTCTCTCGTCTATCAATAAAGGCACAAAATGCCCCAAAAAATAATAATAATAATCTAAAAAGGCATATTACTCTTCCTTTTCCTAATAACTTTATCTCTGAGGTGGTCCACCTTTTCTTCAGAGCACCTCACTAACTTAGAAAACTGAACCAAGGGCGGCAAACTGGGCAAGTGATTTGAAGCATACACACAAGTCAGGTTAAAACTTGTGATTTTGATCATATGATGGATTTACTTTTCATAGAATACTTGCCAAACAAGATGGCCTCATAACATGTTTCAAAAAACTCCTGATTGTCTGTAAAATATTGTCAACTATCATTTCTAACTGGATATGTAAACAATCTGTTTACACCATGCACTTTTTAATTTGATTGATAATTGACTTGTGGTTAAACACTTTGCATTATTTCATGAAACTGAAATTGAGTCAGACTACGTCTCCATGCTGTAAATGTAATATATACCATTAGAAAACATAATACATGCAGAAAATTACAAAATATATTTATCAACTTAGATAAAAGATTTTCTTGTTCATGTGTTATGGCTTCATTCTACTCAAATCACATTATATTCTGTTATTTCTTCCCTTTAAATGACTTTGCAAACTTGTGTCCTTATTAATCTATTCTTTAAAAAAAAAACATTTTTTCTAAATTACAAATTAAACTGGATTTCTTTTGAATTAAGTCACAAATGTAGGATAAAGATAAAGTAACTAGCAACATGAAAGCAATACCTTGCTATGTTCATGTAATGTAGTCTGATGGTATCAGTAGGACAGTCCCCTACTTTGAAAGACTCAAGTGTTGTGTCTTGTAATGGATATGCTTATTTGAATTTGTGTCTGAGGTCCTGACAGGCCTGAGGAATTCTTCTGGATGGTTCTGGCCCATTGGCTATATTTTATCTGTATGTGTTTTTGATGAAATCTTAAAACTCACCAGTCATAGTACACAGGGTTTAACAATTGAGCACAAAGCAGATGAAAGAATGTTTTAGAACAAAAAAATACCCTGAAAAAATTTTTAGATTTCTGGACCTGCTGTTTGCACTCGGATTCCCTACGATCTTCTATTACACAGCAAACAGACCTTATCATTTGATTTTCTTCAATTTACAACTTTTTCTCCCTTTTCTTTTGCTCAGTTTCCAGTAGGCTCTGTCATTACCGACCAGTTGGCACAATTTGGCAGTACTGCTCTTGCTGTCTAGATTTATCTATGATCTTTGGGGGTTTTGGTCCTTTGAGAGGTATTAGATCAGGGAATGGTTTATGGTTCAACAACCTCTTAAGTGAAGCCTGAGACTGAAACAGTAGGACAATTTGAAATGGAGAAAAACATGTGTTGTGACTATTATTCTACTGATTTAGCACTGAAGGATTTTGTGGTTTATAGCAGGATACTTATCATGCTATGCACATGGAGTGGAAAGAGATCAGTCCTCACATCTGGAACCGAGGTAATAGCTTTTTTTGGGAGGTGATTCCAGCATTGGACTATTCCCAGCACTCAACTTAACTTTTAAATCATTAAACATGATGAAGCCATCTCCACAAAGTCAGGGGTTTATATACGAAAATCAAACACCATCTGCCATCTCTGATCAGAAGCAACAGCCATCAGGCCAGGGTTACCAAGGCAGAACAGGAAAAGCCATTAACTGCCAATCACTGCATCGATCGACAAGCCAGTCCACCACTATCACCCCTCTTTATCCCCACCCACCCACCCCTGGCCACAGACACACACATGCAGCTTTTACTGTACAATGCACACACATGCTTATACATGTTTGGGTACATACAACATTGCATAAACCTGTTTTTTTTTTCTTCACATAGACCATGTGACAAGTTATACTTGGTTGAATTTTCCTCTTTCGTTATCTTTGAATGATCTTTATCGAGATTGCAGGATCACTTTTTGACCTAGTAAAGATAAGGTTTCAGGATTTCTTTTACTAAATGCTTTGAGCTAACTCTCTGTCCTGTACAAGGAGTCACCAGAGGCGCGTGAGCATGATGCTCAAATATATTCCATTCAGGGCATTGGTCTCCATTAACCAAATTCATAAGTAAATTGCATTTTGTTTAGTCAATTATCAGATTTTTGGAATCAACCTTTGATAAAAAGGGAGCTAATAGAGTTGGTGATGGGCAATAAGAAAGGAAAATAGCATTGATTTTTGTTGTTCTTCATTTTCAACTGTGTCAACTAGAACTGGGGGTCATTAGACAAATATTTTCCTACTTCCTGATTTAATAGAGATGCTGTATATCAGTGTGATCTGGACTAGAGGTCAGGGCTGGAGGGAGCAATTAAAGTGTATGGATCTAGAAGGTCTGGGCTGGTCCCATAATGTGTTGTAGGCAGAAACAGGTAGGTAAGCTATAAGGGAGGGCAGAGGCAGTATGGATTGAGTAAGGCTACGTTTAAGAATTGATTTAAGTTACTTATGAACTACTGATGCATTAGTCAGGGGCGGTATCAGTGATGCTTACAATTGCGTTTATTTGGCACATTCTCATTGCACTATAGTTTGACTACTTTAAACATTTGAAGCGAGTTACACCAGTTTCCAGTGTTTGTCTGAGTTAGTTCCGTCTGTATTGTGCAAATTTTGCTCTTTTATATTTCTTGGTAAGGTTAGGTCAGCCTTCTCTGAGGCCACACAATAGCCAGAGACAGAGCAGATATGATGGATGTGGCCTGGGGCCTATGCACTCGCTCTGCGTCTGCGGTGGCCTCATCCACACATCAGCCACAGGGAGAGGGAGGGAACGCAGTGGGGAGGGAGAGAGGGCAGGGATACAAACCAGACCAGCCATTTTCCTCGTTCCGCTCATAAATATTTGTGTGGCTGATTTATAAACAGTGGAGCAAGAGAGGAGATCAAAGTGAACTGTAACGCTTATATAAAACCAGAGCTTTTTTCACTACGCTGCCCTACACACCATGCCCGTACCAATTAAAGACAAAGCTATATATCACAGGGCATATTGGCAAGAGAACTGAATGGCCACTCAGGCTTTAGAGCTCCGTCTTCTCCCAGTTGTGGGTCTAGTTCTAATAGCACTACCCTCCGAGGCTCTCAAACACTAGTTAAAGGCCATCAATATGTGTTATAGCTAAAACTCAGCCGGCACTCTGCCTGTGTAAACTCCCCAGAGGTCAGCGGCTCCTTAGGTGGGTTTTACATGGCTGTAGCAATGCCAGGCAGCCATATTAAAACATAACATTGCTGTGTGGAGTCACTGTGTCCTGCTGCTGGAGGAGCTGTGTTCGTCACAGGAGACAGCTGCACATGCTGATTCAGGCAACCAGCTGGCCTGACACAACACAAAGGCCAAGCCTCCCATACAGCAAAGAGGAGGTATTAGGCTGGGGGTAGGGTGTGTGTGTGGTTTGTATATGTTCGGGTTTGCTGGATTGGTGTAATACCTTTGCATAACTTGTTGTCGTTTGTCTATGAGCAGAGCTACCTCAACAGCGAGGAATTTTATTATGCCACATTTTGAAACTCCAGCATGTTACTCTTAGAAAAACAAACAACACTGGAACTTGTTTTAATACCACAGCAACTAAAAAATAAGTTATAGCCATCCAGTGTGGAGCAATTTATTGTTATAAATTTCCAGAATTACAGGCAAGCCCCTGCTTATCTAAAACTTCTAAACCAACCAACCAAACAAACAACATTTTGCATTGTTTTATTACTGAAGCACATAATGTTTGTCTCTCATATTCATTAAAGGCTAGGTAGACCTGGTCATTTTCTCACCAGGAAATAAAATCCCCTGAAACTTTGCAAGATGGCTTATCCCGATAACAGATACAGAATGTGGCAAAATCAAAGGCTTCTCAAGATTTTCCCCAAATCACCACAGAAAACCAGAATTTTCACTTTCCATGGTCATGGCTAATGTGCTCTTAGCCATGCAGACTTACCAACCAGGCTTTCCTAACACTAACAAAAAAACAAAAGTCTAAAAAAACTCAAAACTGCTTTATACAGTTGTTTATTGTTAGGAACACTAGAGGAAAAATTAAATGCATTTATTTTATTAAAAAAGGGACAAAAAAAACGCTTTTGTCGGAAAACCCTTGCAAATGCCACAAAGTCCTGATTAGGCAGCACTGTGATTCCCTAGTGAATTATACAATATTGGGCAACATCTTAAGGCAGATATAAAAAAAACACTGTAAATAAATGACTAATAGAATAGCTAATAGTTTTTTTTTTTTTTATCAAGGAGCAAATGCAAAGTGAATGAACAGATTAGAAGTCTACATCAAGTCAGTCCCTGCTGTCATCACCCTTTGCCTTCAACACCATCACTCCTTCTAGGCATACTTGCATACAGTTTTTAAATTAACTGTTATGTTTTCCAAACATCTAGGAGAAGCAGCCACAGATTTTGTGTGATTGTAGGCTGGCCCAGATCCTACTGGCTCCTCACATAATACTACACACTGGATGATGTTGAGATTGGGGCTCCATGGGGGCCACACGATTTTTTCTGATTTTTATTGGGTTGTTTTACATGCAACAGTCAAGAAGTAAAATCAGGATTTGAAAACTTTTTTGTATTAAATGCATTGTTTTCATACCTGACAAAGATTTATCTGGAGATTTGTAAACTCTGAAATTTCCTGTTTTTCAGAATTGTTGGTAGCTGAATAGCAGAGACTGAACCAGTTCAAAACACACGGTTTTTATCGGAAATGTTGATGACGGATACCTTTGGTTTTTAAACTTACACTCATGCATATCCCATTTCATCCCAAAGCTTCACTTACACTATTCACTCAAAATCTTGGTATCATTTTGGAGGTCTACTTAAGCACAGTCATAGCAGGCAGATGAAGAACAGCAACGTGATGGCATTTTTTAGCTGGCCCATGTGGAAGAGCTCAGTGTGATAGCTCCTCGCCAGTGTCTCTGCTATTGGCCTGGTGGATTTGGCTTGGCTGATCTTTAATAAAAGCATAAAAAGTAATATTTATGGACAAAATACTCCAACCTTTATCCAACCCTGTATTTACTTTAATAGACGTTTAAATTTTTAACAGTTATAGCCCCTCACCATCAAAATAAGAAACAAGTCACTAAATCATTATTTGTCACAAAGTAGCAAAATTCTCTGCTCTTATTTATACCCTTTCAAACTAAATATTTATTTTCAAATTTCTCACATGGAATCATTTCTTAGTTTGTTTGTGTTCTTTGAAAAGTGATGCATTGGCTCTTCTTTCTTGTTTGAGCACATCATTTCTGATGGAATAATTTCCCCTGACCTTAAACCACCCTCTCTGTTGAGTACTTTTTTTAAATGTTTGTTGGAATGAATCATATCTTGATGTGCACAGTGGGGGCATTTCTTCATGGAGCTGTTTTTGTTACATTTTCAACTCTTTTTTTTCTATCTTTATAGTTTTAGTTATCATCAATCCTTAGGATTTATTGACCCTTTAACAGAGCCAACCTGCAAACTTATTTCAACCCTTTAGAGTCAGATTAGTGAGCTTAATTATGGTAGCATTTTTACTGATCAGAAAGTTATTTTCCCAGTTTTGCACTTGTTCATTCTAATAGCAGAAAGGACCATGTACACTACAAAGAAAAATTATGAGTACATATCTGCTTTATTTACTTTAAAGCTACAGCAGTTTTCAACGGGAACTTTCTCAACAGCTTTTAAAGAGCTTCACATTCTCAAAAACACGGAAATTATGACAAAACACACATTACACAGGGTGACACAGATTTGCAGGTTAATGATAAACATAACAGCAAGAATTTGTTACTTAGTGTTTATGTGGGACCTCTCTGCAATGTGGCATTTTTTATGCTTTATTATGGCTCTTTAAGATCATTGGAGTTAGCAGGTCAGTTACTCAACTTTTTGAGGGTTGTATGAAGGAATTCTACTGTCCTAAAGAGCTCTTAGCCACATATCCTTTATGCTACCTTAATCCTTTTATAGTTTTATATACATTCATGAGGTGTTTAAGTTTGATGAGGCTGGCAGCCATTGTTGGAGGGTTTGAGAGAAAGTCGACTACAGATTGTCTTACCCCTGGTGTTTTTCACTTTCTGTGCGGGGAGTTCAAAGTCCTGCTAAACATCAGAGAGCTGATGCTGAGTGAGGCTGACTAGCTGCAGCCTGTGGTCTGGGAAGGGTTACTGAATTATTACTGATGGTTTCAGGGGTAACTGTCCGACCACAGGACTGGGGAATATTAATCATTTATTTGATTGTCCGCATGTGCTGATTAATCAATTTGAGTAGGATCTGCAGGATTAACTACCCTATTATTCCCCCTGCAAGAGCAGATAAGAGATAAGACTTTAAAATATCATATTCCATTCATCATTTATTTTTAGGTCCCTGCTGATGAGGGTGAAATAAAAACTGAGGTGATATTAGGCAGAACAGCAACATGGGGAAAAGTGTTGGGGGAGGAGGATAAGAGGAGGCATGAGGAGAGAAAAAATCTCTAAACTGCAGATTTTAGCGCTTCAGAAGACAGGGGAAGAGATCCAGCTTTGTTCATCTTCAAACATGGCACAGAAAGCCAAGTTGTGCAGCTGGGAGTGAGAGAGCAGAGAGAGAAAAAGGGGGGCGGAGAGACAAGAGGAACAGGAAGTTGATGGGAAAGTGATAGCTGTCTCCACCTGGAGTAAAGCCTGAGCTGTGTATTAAGAGAAGGCAAAGCGAGGGAAAGGAGGGAGCTTCTGCACTTCACTCCTCTCCTGTGCTCTGTTTTAGGTAAGTTTGGCTCTCGTAACAAGTATAGCTAGTTTAGCTGATCCAACAGTCTCTTTTTTTTTCTCTTCACCCCACTCACTATCTATCCAGTCTATAAATTCTCAATCTGCCAGCTGTTTAATGTGTTATGTCATGTGGTAATGTCTTTGATTCCAACATGCCTCCGTTTGTAAATACAAGAGGCACTCAAAAGGCTGTGGTTTCTTTACAAGCATGGCGCCCCCGGCGTTTTGGTTGGGAATGCATTGGGAGGGAGAAGGATTGAAAGAGTAAGGGCGGGAGTGAGAGAGAGGTGGTTATAAACTGTATACACTTCCCGTTGCTCTTCTGCCAACCCCTTCTCTCTGCTGCTGCTGCTGGTCACACAGGCAGGCAAGCAGTGTGTGAAATGTGAGAGGGAGGAGTGTATTCTCTCTCCTGGCTGAACACAGTTCCGTAATTATGCACTTTTCAGCAAGGTTTTACCTTTAACACTTTCCTCCCGGGGTCGAGATTAGTGCTCACCATGCTTGATTTACTGCACAATTACTGAACAAGAGCTCTATGTAATCAATAAACAGGAAGGGGGAAAGTGGTAGGCTTTGAAGTATAGTTTGAGATTTTTTGCACGATTGAGCAGTGTATATAGTGCAGCCAGTGAGGGTAGGTTGGCCACTATGCCATCTGTAAAGATCTATTATATGCACGTTTATTTCCTTTACTCTCACTATAAGCCTCTTTCTGCTGCTGAACTACCAGAGTGGAAAATGACATCTTTTTTTCCTGACCACTGCTTAACACAAAGGTCAACAACAAATTGTCTAATAAGGATGTTCCTCCAAAACATTAGATTAAAATCACAAGTGGTCTGATGAAATTTTGTTTTAGTGATATTAAGATGTGTATGCACAGCTTAAATGAGTACGGTCACAAAGCAGTCCTGTGTGGTGGGAAAATGTCCCCAGATGAGCAGCCCGCATCATGACCTCCATGATGACACTTGCTAATGGCATGAGCAGTTATTTTGGGAAGCCATCACAAGTCTTTCTGGGTCTTTGTAAAGCTTTTTGCCAGCATGACCAAAGCAACAGTGCACTTCCAATTAGTGTGCTCCGTGTTTGATTTTTAGTGATGACAACTATATCTCAGCTGCAATTACGCCGCGCTGGGAATGATGAGGGTTTAGGTTATTGATCCTCAATTGATCACCCTGATCAATGAGTACTTTTGTTTCTTTTTTTTAAATGAGAGTGCAGTTATGTTTTTCTTTGGCTAATGAGCAAGCCCAGCAGAATGACCCTGCAAAGAAATCTGTGTTAATAATGCCCGTATGTATTAGTGATGGTGTTGGCAATGCTCATGGGAAGAAGAGAACTGCTGCATAGAGCTTCATTTTTCAACTGGAAGGCCTTGTCTCCCTGTGGGCATGGGTCAAAGGCTACTAAGGGTCTTACAAAGACAAAAAAAATCCAAAATTGGTTCTCATGAGTAGGAACAACAGCTGTGCCCTCTATCTGTTTTACTTATTTGATATTGTATTATAACTCAGAGAGCCTGTGTCTACTTGCCGAATGATGAACAGTGAGGTTCACAAGATGTGGAAAGGGATTTTTTACACAAAGACCCTGACACTTTAAATAATACAAATCAAAGAGGCAGTGGTATTTTTACCCCACTCAAAATCCTTAACATTTTAATCTCTATTTGAAAGAGCAATGTCAGGGTTTGACTCAGTAAAGTTGCAGGCTCCTAGTCGCCCTTTGTGGTAGAGTTTACAGGTGAAACTGGTGGGTGTTTGCTGTATGAATTGCTTGAAGAACCCTCAAAAGCAGTTTCACTCCAACAAGGCTCTTCAGATTCCATGCAAAATAAGCCTACATATAGACCCACTCTGTATATTCACTTGCACTCAACCCCACTCCACCTCTTTAATTTTCATTTTAAGGAGAAACCCTCTCAAAGGCTGTGATGCTCCTTTTGTAAGCGCATTGCTGCTAATAAAGATACGTAGCTGTTTAAGACTGGGTTAAATATTGACACTGGCTGAGCACATCATTGCTGTTCTTAATTAGCTGCTGTCTCTGGCAGGCTTGTGCGAGGGCAGTGCATGAACAACTTCACATTTCCCCTTTGCTAGGTCTCAAATACTCCCCCCCAAAAACATGTTTCTATGAATTTTACATAAATGATATGGGATTGTCGGAAAACATACAGTGTAACAGCTATTGCAGTCTTATTGCATAGCCTGAAGCAGCAACCAATTATATGGTAATGAAATATTTACACTACCTAACTGAGAACACCAGAGGTGAAAGCTAGATAATACAAGCCGGAGGAGACTGTATTCTGTGTCTCCGTTTCTGTCGTTACGTCAGCCAGGAGGTGGAACAGGAGATCAGGCAAAGACAAAAGAGGGTATGCGTGGCTGTTTTGTCTCCCCCTTTGCTTTGGGCATATTTAGGGGCTTTTTTTAGATCATGGTGTTCAAGTAAGTGTGAAGACAACATATAATCACAACACTAACTCCCTTTGGAGATTTCCCTTTGGAGTCCTTTTGACTAGTGATGGATACTCCTTTGCAATGATATGGCAATGAATCTGCATTCCCGACATAGAGTGGTGTTTGTTCTCGACGACTAATTGTGTTTGGGTAATGTTCCTGCTCTGAATTTAATTCTCCCAGACTGCATTAATCATTACAAGAAGTGTTTGCCTGTATCTTAATCCAACACCCCCCATCTTATCGCCTTCCCCTCCTCTTTCATTTACAGGCCTTGTTCACCTCTCCAAAGACCTGTTTTCATCCTCAGTCTACTTGAACTTTTTTTTGTATGCCCACATTTGCACTGTCTCCTTAAGGCTGTCCTGCCATTGTGTGGCTGGCAAGTGACAAATGAGGAGGCAGTGAGGTGTTGGAGAGCCTTGTCAGAAGCGAGGGTGCAGCCAGGGCTGCCTTTACTCTACTAACACCTCAGTGACCTACAGTACAGCTCTGAGAAGATCTACATAGTTTAGTACTCTCACTCTTCCTCTCGTTGCTCTGATAAGCCAACTATACAACACCGCTTATGCATTCCTGAGGTTTTCCTTAAAATCAAACTAAAACAAGAGGTAGTCCAAGGGACAGTTAAAGGTTTCCTTTGCTTGCACAGGAAGAACATTTCAGACACAAAGCACAGAACTACAAGACTCGTCACACTAGATGTGTTGTCAGCCCAATTTTGTAGCCAGAAGACAGGGAGTGGTTTTAAGGTAATATTAGTGGCCTCTGGATGCAGTCATCTTAGTCTCAATGACTAGGGAGGGGTTTTAAAAAGTAAGTCGGGTGCCAAAAGCAGGCGAGTATTTAATCTTTGAATTCTATGAAAATGCTGTTATAAACTTGACCATTTCATAATTGAAGATTTTCTTTTTTGCATAATCAGTTTTTTTTAGCTGTGCTGTCACAACAGAATGACAAGTAGTAACAAAGATGCTTTCTTTCCCTTCCTAGTGGCATTATAGTTATTCCAATAAAATCTAAGACCCGTGACACATTTTTCAGATGCAAAACCTGAATGTTTCAGCTTGTGTCCTTCCTTTTTTGAAAAGCTGAAATTCAAAAAATGTTCTTTCTGAGTGTGCTGTACCAGTAATTATTGTCACTACTGTCCAAAATGAAGGGTTGTGATGTTGACACAGCGCTGAGGGTAGAGCAGAGTAGGGCCAGGGCAGGTCTCGATTTGCCTCATCTAGTTTCCAGATGGTACCTTGCCAGTGCACATGTCATCAAGTTGCTACAGCAGTTGTTTGAGTACCCCTTTGGCTCCACCCTGCCCTCGCCTCCTGCCGGCAGACTTATTGTACTGCAATTTTGGCATGCCCCTCCCAGCATGGCTTTCATAAAAGCACCAGGAGGTTAAGCTGTTAATTAGCTACTGAAAGAGGAGGCCAACAGCTTGCTGTTAATTTGCTCAACTGTTTTTTTTCTTTTCTTGTTTGGGGATTGACATCATTTCCTGCCTGTTACGAAGCCATGGCTCTGTCACAAAAAGCATGAGGTTGCTCATTAAGAAGAGGGGAAATGTGTTTATCTTGCCATGATTAGAGGGCATTATGTATGTATGACCATGCTTATCCAAATGTCTTAATAAGAGCGGCCCATACGCCAGTTGAGGCTCCTGTGGGCATAGGTCCAGGCTCGTTATCACCACACAGGGCATTGATCCCTCCATCGCCTTCTTGCTTAGCCTCTTCCCCCTTTCAAAGACAGTGACTTGCACATGAATTATGTGGACACATTGATCAGCTGATTGAGAGGTATTGTTTATAGTCCTGGGTCATTATTGAAGGAAGGATTACCCTACTCTTGTTTTGTGCTTGCGTATGTGAGAGTGTATTACTCAGCTCCTTGTCACAGCACATACTCCCCTTAGCTCACCTTAGAATTTCAACGGCTACATGGATGTGCACACACTTACACACACTTACAGCAGCCTACACAATCAACATGGCCCAAATGACTGCCTGCATTGATTGCCTTCCCTCTGCAATTATGTTCCCATTGTTTACTTTCTAGCATCTTACTCATTCAAATGGAATTCAATAATTATTGCTTTATTTAATGTTAAAGTAAGTAAGAGTGGTGGGTGTGGAGCACCAGTGGCTGCATTGTCTTTAAGTGTCTCCATGACCGCCCCCCTCCACCAGCTACTTTGTTTCATTGGCCTATGTTAAGTCATGCTCTCTAAGGACACTTCGAGTGATCCATCTTTACCTTGCTGGCCGCCCGTACGACACAGAGGTCTGTTTTGTTTCTCTCTACCCTCCTAGAGACAAATATGCAGCCAGTTTTTATTCACCGGTAGTGATGGATCATTTCTACACTAAAGCAGCAGAGGAAGCAACTTAGCACATTATGGGCTTTGAGACAGAGGGACAGAATGCAGTGGAGGGGTGGCAGGGATTAGGGAGGGTGAAACAGAAGAAAGGACAAGGGTGGGGAAGAGCTTCAGGAAGCAGTAGGGAGGCAGGTTTTTGGCCTGCACTACACAGTCCCCTTTAAGCCACAAGCTAACTGTTAGGCGTGTTTCAGCTTGCAGTGGCTAATTCAAAGCAGCCACCACACTTGGCACCCGGTGGGGCCTCTGTGGTTGGAGCTGTTGTTCAGGCTGCAGGCAGACAGAAATCACAAGCCAAACTGCCAGAACTTACTCTACGTCTTTGCTTTCTTAAATAACCTGCTTACATTCCAGGGGATTCCCATCGTGCAGATTTATGACAACAAAGTCCCCAACCATTCTCTGCAGATGTAAGAATGCACTGCTGCTGGAAAGAAATGGGTCAGAGTAACATGTTCTCTCTAAGACAGCTTAAGTTTCACACAGTTAGGGCTGTTTTTTTCCTTTGGCCATGGTTTGTCTGTGAACCCATTCACTGTCTATCTTAACTGTGAAATACAGTCACCTCATTGTTTTTTTTTTGGCATTTTGTGCCTTTATTAATAGGAGAGAGACAGTGGATAGGCTTGTGAAGGGGGGCGAGAGAGTAGGGGAAGACACTCTGCAAAGTGGTCACAGGCTGGATTTGAACCCGGACCGGCAGAAGCATGTACATGGGGCGTGCATGGATGCTATCCACTCCACCAAACCACCACCCCAGTCACCTCATTGGTTTTAAAGCTGCTACAACAAATTGTTTGCGACTATTAAGCACTTACATTTTATGACAGCTAAACTCCCACAGGTTAACCTTACATGTGAAGTTAGTTTCCTGACCAGTCTAAGAATTGCACAAAGATAGTAAGACTTAAACCCCATTCATCAAGCACAGGTCAACAAGGGTAATTTGTTTGCTGCCAATGTTAGTGGTATAGTATCTCAAGCCTTGCGTTTTCTGTGTAGGGTCACATCCACATGCCTCTGCTAAGCATTGCTCTTATTAATATTCCAGCTTGAGGTCCACATTGAGGTATAAAAGACAAAAAAAATAAAAATGATTGGTTTCACTGACCAGTATTCCATGGTGGTGATCAGTGAGAAAGATGATTGTCTGTTAATCATGCTCATGCTTTTGTTAAATTTCACGTTTGAATCAAGGAAATTGGGTTTATATTTTTAACCTTTAGTTTAAGAATGTCTCCTAAGTTTTTATGACAAAGGCTAAAACCTCTTTCAAATTAAAGATTGGCATGCTTTTTTGCAGTGTGTCTACGCTGCCAGATCCAAATTTTAATGTTTGTAAACTGTGAGGGTCTCCTATGGACTTCCGACACCAAAAATATCTTTGCAGACATACACACACAAGGACACAGACAGCAGCTTTCAATGCCGAGAATCCCGCAGACAGTTACAAAGTGATATCCCGGCAGATACTCACTGGCTCTCTCTCTCTCTCTCTCTCACAGGGAATTTGGCAGCTCTCTCAGAATTGATAGCTATTTAGCTCACAGATAGTCATCTGTTTTAATGCATTAATTTTGTATTAACAGCACTGCCAAATTTAATGGTGGAAATTAGCGTACAACCATAATGGTGTGTGTGGCAGTGTGTGCGTGTAAGGGAGAGTCTGTGTTTGTATTAGTGTGTGTACATTTCTGATGTTGTCTTTGTCTATACTTTAGTATGTGTTTGTTGTGTGTACATGCTGTATTATACGGCTCCATTGGGAGCCATTCTTTGGAATTACTGGCTCTGTCTCCCTTCCAGGCTTCCAGTAATACCCACCTTTATCTTGTGTTAGTTGTACTCTCTCAGCAACCACACTGTTTTGTGTTAAAGGTGCACTTTTACTTTGCATTTAAGTGGATCGAAATGCAGATGTATGCTATGCTCTTGGTGGGTGGTGAAACTGATACCAGCACGTATTGCCCACTCAGAGGGCAAAGTGTGCTGGAGAGTTGTGAGCGAGAGGATGGGGTGATGCCCACACCGCCCCTGTCCCTCTTTACCTGAAAAAGCTCAGAGCACTGCTTCAGCCTCCACAGAAAGAGATAAGGTGCTCCATGAAAAAGAGAGGCTTGAATATCTAGGATTGCTTTTTAAAACCATAAAAACAGCATTGTGTTCAGTAAAGTCGGATCTTTTACAATAAAACAATCATTAAAGGGAATTCAGCACATTAAATGTTCGATATGACAACTGTTAACACAAAGGCTATTCCTGAGAGCAGTGTCTCTAAACCTTTCTGTTGGTGCTCGCCATAATTTTATCTAGTTGTGCCTGGACTCACATGAAGGAAAAGTAATGGATTGCTGCAAAACAGGAATGTCCAGAGTCCAGCTTGGGGGCCAATTGTGCCCTGTTGTCCATTTTTAATTTTCCCTAAGCAAATTACTGGAGGGAGAATTGACTTATTGAGCAAAATGCGTCAAGTTTGTGTTTGAATAATGAATAAAGATGAAAGATGAAAGCAGCAAATTGCAATGAGTATTGTCCTAACTCTGACCAAGGACGGATTCAGTAGTAGTCGGGGCACCCTGAAATCTGAGTGGCCCATCAAAATTTTTACAGTAATTTGCTATTTGCTTTGTCAGGCAGTTAATGGTAACTCTGATGCAGACTGTTCAATTACCAAGCATATCCTAACCTAAATACACTAACAGTGAGCTATATCAAAGTAGCTTGATCACACGGATGGTAATTAAGAACAATTTTAAGTTAAGACCTGGTTGTGAACCTGTGTAGACTTTTTTAAATACAGAATATCAACAAGAATTAATGAAGTAATGGTTTAAGACTAAGATTAAATCCCTACCCAGTCTCCTTTATATTTTCGATATGATAATTTAAGGGGAAAGTTTGCTGTGTAAAAAGTAGTTATGGAAGCTTATATCCCAGTCTAGGACCTGTTTTTGAGTAATCAATCAAGCCTCCGTTTGCGTGTTGACTTGAAAGGACTTTTCATCATTCTTTTGAAAGACTGTGACATAATATAGAAGACCTGATATTCTCTGTAACTGAAATATTTTAGGAAGCAAGGCAGCTTGAACCAATGGGTCCTTTATCTCATTCATTAAATCAGACCGCACATACAGTCCATTCATATGCACTCAGCATGTCTCCCATAGCCAACTGAGAACATCACAGCACCCAAGGTGATCATGCTTTTGTACTTGCTCAGCTGAATCTTCAATATGATAGCTGTAAATTCCCAGACAGTTCAGTGCTATTGAATCCATGCCACTGACCCAGCCAGCTTCACTGCCATTATGCTCCACAGCTCCCCTCCTGTTGGGGCCTCAACAGGGCACTCCAAAACCCCAGAAACCCACGCCGGCCAGCTCCTTCCAGCTCAACATGACTTTTTCATTAAGCTGCCAAATTCCTGCACTGCAGTTGGAGGTGATTTATCATATAGGGGCTTCACTGCAGGTTCATAGGAAACAGACATGGGCTCTGTCTCAGGCATTATTATGTTTCACATTTAAAGTGTGCACGCATACATGAGTGTGTGAACCAAAGGGTGTGATGGGCTGTGAGTTAACTGTGTCCATTCTGTGTTTGGGCTCTTAGATACGATCTTAGGAGTGTCTCACGTGGTAAATTGCTGCGGAATCCAGTGAAAATCCATTGCGAAAGTTACTGCATGCTTGACCAGAGAGTTTTTTGTTCTCATGGGCCAAGCTATGCTGCTCTCTACTCACTCTGGTCCGCTTCAGTCCTCCCCAAAATACTAAATCAGCAGGGGCCACCTTTGTGATCACTACCTCCTCCCCTGACTCTTAAATGCCCCAGACTGCCTCGGGTCATGGCCAGTGCAGAGATGGTGAAAGTGGAGGTTTACAGGTGTAAACGTTTCACATTGCAGACAGAGCTTCAAGCACCAAAGCAGACCAGACTTGGCCCTGTTGAGGCCATCTTCCCGGGCCAGTCAAGTTTATAGTGAATTATGGCAGATTCAGGGGCAGGCAGTTTCAGGTTCACTCCTATATAAACCCCCAGCTTTTTATGGGAAACTGTAAAACTTCCAGGATTTTTTTCAACCCCCTGAGACTAGCTTTGAAGTTTTGGTCAGGTGCTGTCATTTTTTTTAAAAACTTGTCTTCTTGTGGATTTTTGCAGCCTTGAGTCATTTGCAGCCAGAACCCTCTCCTTTTTAGTAATTCAAGACATCTGCTATGGCTAAAAGCAGTGTGCATGATGGATTTGGTGATATCTATAACTGAATCTGTCTCTCAGGTTTCTGTCTACCTTCTGATGCAATATTTGTGCACTGAAGAAAAGGAGGGGGAAGAGGAGGGCTTCCACAATATCCAGCAACACCTATTCATGACATCATTGATGGCTTAAAACGAGGCGAGAAAGGAGAGCACACAGAGACACAGAGCCTTTTACAATCACCTAATAACTCTATTACACTGAGCTATGGGGCTCACAGAGAGGAGGGGGGTGAAGAAAACTCCTATTCCTTTTTCCTGGAAGCAGTGTCTTAATGCACATTTTAGGTGAAGAAGTGAGAAATATGAAACCAAAGAGGGTGAAACACAATAGCTCGGAAAACCCCGTAGCAATGTTAGGATATTGCCAGAACATTAAACATTAGGAGAAAGGGCCAAGAGCATTTTAGGGAGGCATAATATTGTTATGACTTTTTTCACCAGCCTGTCAACATCTGATTTAGAAATAATGTGGTTAAATGTCTAATGTTTCCATTGCTTTTAGATTATTTTCCAACAGGCCAAACAGGCCATGCTTGGGTTTGAAGGACAGCTCAGTTTCATTTTGCTGAATGGTGTTGTTTTATTAACCTCTTCAATAAATGTAAGCTTGGAGTATTAAGTTAGTAATCAAGACTGTATTCTCTTACATTTTATCAAGGCAACTGGTGAAATTATCTGATTGAAAATAATAATAAAAAGATTAATGCATTCAAGACTTAACCAGATAAAGAACCCAAGAGGACTTTTTCAGGGTTCCTGTAAATGATTAAAATGTCTAAAGGGTCTTAAATTTGATTTTTGACATTAACAGACAGAAATTCTTCTAATGTCTTGTTTTAACCTGTGAGAGGTATTTCATATTAGATACCACTTTGATTAAGACAGCCTTGATTAAATCTATTTCTACATTTATTTTTGTGTGCTGAGAGAACTGATAAAAAATAGTGTCTATGAAATGACACTTAACATTATTCATGTAAAAGTTGTCTGTCTGTAGGCATTTTTGCTATCTCAGGTTTGCATACACTTTGCTTTTATGGACCTTTCCTTCGTCTTATTAGACTCATTTTAAGTATCCTGATTTATTACATTTACGAACAAAGCCATCTTACTTGAACAAAGAATCATAGTGCTTAGTATGAAAACAAATTTACTATATCAACATGTGTACACATAAACTTCTTACTGTCTTTAACAGGCTGCATCAGACATTTAAACAATGAGACCATCACTCCACTAGAATGATAATGCAATGTTCATCTAAAAAGAAGAAAATGGATATGACCCTAAGATTTACAGGGAACAAACTTAAATTCATTTAGATATCTTACTTTTTAACTACGTAGATTAACACTTAACCTTGTGTTATATTTTAATTCTGATTTGATTTTAACAAGGTACATTGGTTTGTGTGACGTGAACATTTTTTGCCTTTTCATTGATACTAGTATTATTAAACCTAATTTTGCTTACAGAAGGTTTGTCTGATTCAGGTCACACATAATATATGAACACATACACAATACACAAAAACACATTTTTAAAATTGTTTTACTTTTTCCCAGATGGGGTCATTAAAAGTTTTTTTTAAATGTTGAATATAATTGTTACGTTTCCTGAGGCAAACACTGATACATTTGACTGGAGTAAAAGGAGATTTTTTTCCTGAAATCAACAATTTTATTGGCTTTGGACAAAATTCCAGTAATTCCAGTATAATTATATCAATACACTAAAGTTAAAGTATTGATCATAATGAGAACATTGAACCCAGTTTATTATGATAGCTGTTGTGGCTCAGAGCATTTAGTTATTTAACATGTTGTAGTGTCACAGCCTCGCTTTGGCCTTCATTTAAAATTTAAAACTTTATCAGTCTGTATTAGAAATACTAGAAAATATCCATCATTTACTATCCAAAGTCTCTTTTTCAAACCAGTTTTAAATTAGAATACAGAACACATTAGAATCCACGTCATGTCCCCTTAACAGGTCTCACATGACCCATGGCCACCAAGAAGATTGGAGTAGATCATTTGAAAACTTTGGATGATTGACATTGATTGAAGCCACAGAAGTCCACTGTGAGACTCCACAGTTTGATATCAGAAGTGACACATTACAGACCTCCTTCCCCGATGGTCCATACAGAGTCATGGGCTTTTTATTGAAAACATGCAGAAACGTTCAGTGTGATACTTATGTACGGTGGTCAATAACTCTGTTCTCACACCAGGCACTGCCATATTGTGTAAGCATTGCATCATTGATTGAGCCGTGCAGGAGGTTATTAGACTGGAGCTCTGTGGTGTGACCAGAGCTTGTGATGGTATGGTGTCACTGAGGGGGTGTTAGGCATGTTGTGTCACTATGGAAGGGGGAGCTGAGGGCTGAACCAGGCCTGCTATTGAGTCTTAGACAAAGTTCTAGGGTTGACAGGTCAATAGCAGTGCTGATTTCCTGTCTTCTGAAGGTGGTCCTCCTGTTGTGGAATGTTTCAGAATGTACCAAATTCCTCCTCCTGCCTCCCCGCTGACCGACTTTGCCTCTCTTTCTCCATGAGAGAGCGAGGATTTAACTCGCAATGATCAATATTTAGCATCCCATGCGTGAAACAAGCAGATGTTTGGAGTTTCCTTTTCAGAGACGGGAGGCTTCTGTTGAGTGAAGGGGATCAATGCTCCCTTCCGTCTGTGAGGCTGCAGACCCACGGCTTTCTGAAAGGTGGCTGATGCGATTCCTGCCTGCCTATGGGCCCGTGAGATTTGCGTGCCTCCCAGGCCTCTCCTGTCCTGTTAGCCCACTGATACAGACACTCGCGCAGACAAAGTGCGCAGTCCAAACAGTTGTCCTGAAGTGGAAGAGGTCTGGGTGTTAAACAACAGGGCTGTGATTGGGAATTGATTTGTTCATTTGCCAACTGTTTGAGTGAAAGTGAGTCGGTGGTGCCTGGCCAGCTATCTGCCATCTACAATAACCTCTTTTTCTCTTTCTCTCTCTTTCTTTTTCTCTCTTCCCCTCTTCATCCCCTCCCACAGCACCTGCAGCAGCACGAGAACGCAGTAGAGGGTGATGCTTGTTACTACCACTGTGTGCTGTGTAACTACTCGACCAAGGCCAAGCTCAACCTGATCCAGCATGTGCGCTCTATGAAGCATCAGCGCAGCGAAAGCCTCAGGAAGCTCCAGCGTCTGCAAAAGGGTCTGCCGGAGGACGATGAGGACCTCAGCTCCATCTTCACCATCCGAAAATGCCCCTCCTCAGATACAGGTCAGAGCTGGACCCTGTGGCCCTTTTCAAGTATTTCTTTATCTGTGTCTGATTTTGCTTTGCCATCTTGAGCTCTCTAATTAACAGTTTTGCACACAGACTCAATCATCTGCTTTTTGACACTTTTTATGGCTAAGTTCTCTGAATTTGTCAGAATTCATGCCATTTCGGTAGCATCCCCATGGAATAAACTCAAACATTAATTGATAAAATGTGTTTTAAAACTACAGCTCCTGCCATCATTTTGCATAGCTCTTGTTCGTTCTAGTTTTCTTAATAGTTAAGTTGAAAAATTATGCCTGAGGTGTTACAGCTATAATTGAAGTATAAAAGTATTAAGTGTACGTTGCTTTTTTTAGACAAGAACAATATGTTGTAGCACAAACAGTTACGGAGCTGAGAATAATTCTAATTAAATAAAGCAGAGCAGGTTCCCACTCAGAGATGGAATTAAAAATAACATTACTGGAAGGTATGACCTCTAACTTGATTTATTTATCGATCTTGATATTATTCAGGGTCTGCACCATTTAGACCAATATTCCAGCAAAGCTTGCCTTTACCAGTAAAAGCAGGAGTCCCTGTTAATGGGAGATGTCGTTTGCAGCCATTAAAGTCATATTGAGACAGAGCATTAGGGCCAGAGTAGGAGGAGCTGAACAAGAGCAGTAGCTGCAACAATAACAAGAACACCTAAAAGCCAGATTTAGCTACAATAACAGTAGCATGACTGAAACACAGTGCTGTAACTGCTCATTTATTACGCACTGATTAGGAACACTGAGCTGTGGTCAATTAACACTCTTTCTTTACACAGATTTGGTTTTCCAATCACTTTAGCTCCCATGCCCTGACAAAGGCCCTCTATTGTGTGTCCCTCCAAGAGGGAACCATTACTTCCCTTGCACACATACTCGCTGTCTGTGTTCTGCGGGGGGAAAAAACGCCAGCCTGTGAAGACGCTTTGTTCCAAGGAGGCAGGGATAATGAAGCCAGCGGCCGGGAAATTGCGAAAAAGGCAGTCACAGATCTGAAGCAAATCATTAGAGAACATATTTAGCTGAGCAATTAGGGACAATTAAGCTTTCTGCTCGCTGCACTCCAAATATGTTAATGACTACAGTGCAGTGGACATGCTAACATGCAAAGGCAAGAGGAAAGGCCATTTCGGTTAAAAGGCTTTGGGGGCGGTGGAAATTTACTGTTTTTTATGTGTTCAGATAGTAGGGGCTGCTGTGATCGCGTGGCAGACGTTGTGTTTGTTAATCTCTCTTTTTCCCCGTTTTTAACCTTTGATGTGCTCATGCCATGTTTGTGCCAGGGTGAGGGATTCAGGCTTTGGTTGAAGTCATGGACCTCCTGCGGGCGGGCTGCATCTTGGTGGTTTTATTGCACATGCCAGCATAATTTCAGTACACAGCAGTTGTGTCTATAATGTATCTCACACAGTTATGATAACTATTTTTCTCATTTTGGATTATCCAACCCGCTTAAAAAACACTAACACTTGTTGGTGTCTGTAATTCCCTCATTTTTTTGGAATAGTCTGACAAACAGTTATCATATGTAGAACACATGTAATACATGCTTAAATACATGTTTCCTGCATTGTTTGGTTGCATGTTACGCAGACCTGCATTATTTTAGGCAGAATTATTTTGTTTAATTCCCTTTAAAAAGCAAATGGAGCATTCTCTCTTTTACGGTTCATAGCCCAAAACTAATGATAAGATGTTGTTTGATTTTTCAGGTACTGGAGCCCAGTTAGTACTTTTAAAGCAGTTTCAGTCCTCAAGTAATTCATAGATTAATTTATTTAAGAGACAAAAGCCTATTGTTTGAGTAGCTACACATATGATTATGCTTTAGTTGCATGTACTGTTTGTATAGCCCAAGGGCCATATTGAACAACTCACTAAGCTGAGAGTGACGAGAAGGCTCAACAGCTTTGGTTCTGAAATTAAGTGAATGGACACACCTATATTCAAACCAAAATCTCAAGGCACTCCTTATTCATCATACTGAATGGCCTCTGTCATGCGTGTTAAAGCATCATATAATTCTTTTTCCTGCATATTTAATCTACAAATACTTAATGAAAGATGACAAAAACACCATTAACTTAAGATATATTACCAAAGTAAATTTAGAGTTCTTCATTTATAGTTTACAACTCTTATAATAATAAAAATTACTGTTCAAAGTCATAAGGCACACCCAGACCTGTCTCCAGGTCACACAATAGGTCAGTGAGAGCCACTTTTCCCTACCAGAGACAGCTGAGCATACTGGATTCTTGCTCCTGTTTTCAGCCAAACACTCAGCTTTGTATTATGCAGCTTGCTTTTTCTTTATTTCCATAAAGCAATTTCCCCCCATTCCCCAGTAATAGTCAACATTAAAACTGCTGACTCCACATCTCTCATGTCTACCGTGTCACAACCCAGATGCCTCATTCTAATTCCATCAGCTGTGCCGGTCCATCTCAGAGCCCCTCCTCTCCTCTGAGGCAGAACCATTCCCTCCCTGTTTAATGTTTAATTTCCTCTTTGCTTGCTCTTCAATGGCACAAGGCTCTCCTTTTTTGTGGTTGAGGCATAGTTGCTAAATCAGTGGAACGTTGCCTTGCTTGTTAAAACAAAGTTGCCCCTGGATTTCTGGGTCACCTCGACAGTAATACCCTTGCCTGCTGCTGCTGTTCTGTGATCCTGCGGTGGGTTTCCTACTGGCAGAAGGTGCTAGGCACATATTGCCATTTTACAAGAAATAAAATTCAGTAAAATGCAACAGCTGTCAACTAACAGGATTTCATTTCGTAATGTTTTTAAAAACTCTGTGTTTTAAGTTATTTACACATAGATAACTTATTTCTTCAGGTGCCATTGATGAATCACTGCCTCTTCATGTATTATCTTTTGTTTTTTAGACTTCATTTCTTTGCACATTCATGCTCCTCATAAGATTGCAGACACTGCCTGCAGGGATTTGTTGCCACATACAGTTTCTCCTCTGCGCTGAATGTCCATGGAGAGAGCAAGAGCAGCAGAAATTAGTTTTCTTTCCAATTAGACTAACGTGGGAATAAAAGGCTTGCATTGTATTAACTCTTGTTCATATTGAAAAGTGCTGCTTAGGCATGTTTCTCTGTGGCTCCGCCTCCATTTGTCTTCTTTAACCCTTTATCTGTGAAGAAACAAAGGGGGCCTCAGTGGGACCCTGGCCCTGTACAGCTGGTCAGTGCACAGGGATCACTGAATAGAGCTGTATTGGGACCACATTAGCCTATAATGGTCAGGCAGGTTTCATAAGTGTCAGAGAAAGGAGGAATCTATTCATACATATGGAGATTGGTTGTTTATTTGTTACGAAGAAACTTTAAAGGAGCTATGTCAGCCTCAATTGTTTAAAGCGCCCGTGTGTGTCAGAGAGCATTTTTAGACAGATGCAAAAAGGTTTGGGGTTGGGGGTGGGACACATTTGGGGGAATGTGTGACACTTGAGCATTTGATGACCCTATTTCAAGTAAATGATGTTCATCAGGGCATACAACTCCATGACACATTGAGGTTTCTCATTTCTTTACATTTAATCGACTAAAGTTTTTTTGAGAGCACATCACAGAATGAGAACATGTCTTTTAAAAAGGACAGAGTTAAATTGCGCTCAAGGGTTATATGCCCTCTTGCCAGACATTTTCAATATATAGTGTAGTCTTTGTTTTGTGTGTAGAGAGAGTGAGATAGAGGAGAGAAGGAGGGAATATTGGTATTTTACAGCAGTGGTGGCAAACGTTTGTGTAAGGAGGGTGCAGAGATGGAGAACAAACGGGGCTGACAGTGTGGATTAGCTCCTGCTGTAAATCAGCCTCAGTCACAGATGGCAGGCCCTTGATCGCTGGGCTGTGACGGCTTGGCTCTGAACGCAGGAGGAAATCCCTGTCTGTGAGTCAAGGAGGCTGGGAAGAAGGCTGGGGCTGCCTGGGCAGCCACCAGTCATTGTCTACCGTCCGTGTAGACATAGAAGCTGGGGTGTGCAAGGGTGACGACTGATGTTGGGAGGGGGTTTTCTCACTTTGACTCTGCAGTGGTTTCATCCAGGGCACCATGAGAGGTTGTAAGTGAAACTTAACCCCCAAGTAAATGATCAGTGTTACATTTAATGACCAGTTTGGCAAACTGGGCAGTGACATGGTGTGCATTGTTTACGGAAATGAGACGAAAGGATGCATACAAAGTACTGCATAACAATGGAATTTGATATGAGACCAGTTGCTTGTATTGCTAACAGAGGTGTGTTTTCAGGGTCACACACCAAATAGCAGGACTCTTCCTCTCAGATGCCTCCCCTCCTTGTGACCTCATGCATTATTCTTAAAATGCTTTGAGAAGGGTGGACAATTGGCAGATGAATCTAAAATGTACAAATACATTAACATACATAAAATGTGTTCTTATTTAGGGTTAAACATATTTTTTGCAGCTCAGGTAGATTTTTTTTCTTGCAAGGTTGAACTAGAGTATTTTATACATAATATTTAAAACTGTCCTTATTATTTGACTCGTATCCAGCCTCCATCTGCTTTCATGCAATATATCAAAAGGGCTTTACTCCCCGCTTCCATCATACTCATATCTGCATGTCCAGTAGCAAGGCTAAAGCTGTTAAAGCCAGGTAATATCAGAGGTGAGCCAGGCCACGCTCTGATGGCATGCAACGGCCAGAGTCTAAGCTCTTTTCTCCCCATGGGCAAGAGCAAAACAGACGGTAGCCATTTCTGGAATGTCCTCCTTTATTCATGCTTGTTAAAATGCAAAGTAAACCTTTCCAGAAACAGGATATTGTAGCCTCTAACCACCAGACCCTTTCTACATGCCACATTATGGCCAATCTGAAAGTAAGTCGTATAGTCAGACACTGCTGCAATACGCTTTTAATAAAGGCTGTTATTGCCCTGGTGATGCAGAGTGGATATGAGGATGAGGACTGTGCAGGCCAGGATGAGTCGGGCCCCAGAGGGTCCACAGCTCAGTCAGGCCTCCGTCAGTCGCCTGCCTTCTAATCCCTGTCCAACGGGCATTGAGGCAGCATAGGAAATTGTTTGCTGTCCACAGAACGTGCCAGGAAATTCATAAATACATTACTTTTCATTTTGAAAATATTACAAAAGAGTAGATGTTTATTAAAAAGCCAAAATGATGGCTTTATAGATTTTCCAGTAGTGTATCAGCATTCATATGACCCTGCTACCCTAATGAATACAGGGAAAGCCTGTCTTTCTTTTTGTGCCCCCTGCTTCATATAAATTCCTCTGCAGGCTCATCCTGTAATAGCAAATTGACCAGAAAGCCACAACTCTATTCTGGGATGGGCTGTGAATAAAAATGCCTTGTGTCCAGGTTTTTACTACCTCTGCTGACTGAACCTTCCCTGTGTAAATGCTGGCTAGATTTGCCCCCAGGTTGGAGAGTGGGCAAAGACTGGCCCTTGCTATGCCAGTCTGTCGCACAGATTTGGCTTAGTAGCGGAAAAAAGCTCTGTCAATTGGTCTTTGTCCAAAAAAGGGAGGAATTTGATCAGTAAAATGTAATTTGTGTTTATGTAATTAAGTTATGTATCAAAATTGTGTTTGTGAACTTTTGGGGAAGTTCTATTGTTGGAGGTGCCGTGTATATACTGTATGTGATCTATATGTGATTACAGTGTCAGTTATGTCAAATGGGTGTCAGTATGCACCACATATTATTTTGCAGATTGACATACCCATCAGTGAGAGCACACATAGGTGTCTGCTTAGAGAACCACTCAGTGTGTGGGTGCAAGAGGCTCTCCCCGTCATCAAGGCCATTTTCAGAGGAGACTGGCAGCACATTATAATATTGGTTTCCCCTCTCTTGTCACTACCCAGACACTCTCCTTGAAAGCTGATCCAAAAGATAGACAGTCCATCAGGAGACAGTCATCTCATTTGTACTTACTAAATGTGTTAATGAGTTCTATTTTCAGGCCCGGCGGCTTTGCTGCTGGATATTAGAGCAGAGGTGGCGATCGCTGGTGTGAGCGGCCGGATCCGAGAGAGCTCAAAGGGAGGGAGGGGAGGTAATGCAGACATCCTGCTGCCCCTCATGTCACTCACACAGAGTGACCACAGCCTCCATCGGGGCTGTCAGTCAAAGCCAAGGGCGGGAAGTGTGTGGTTGCAGACCGACACAGACAGGGCAGGAGAGAAAAGAATAAGGTGACAGAGATGTAATGGTTTTGATGGGTTTAATTATAGCAGTAGTCATGTCAGTGCTGTACAGGTACAGGAGATGAGGAAGAAACAAGTTGGTTTAAGTATAGAGGAATGTTACACTTTAGTGACTGGTTTGCAAAAAACCCTTTTAGTAGAGCTCTTTGTATCCTAACTATTCTTAGTGCAGACACGTGACTGGCTTTTCTCATTAGATAATACATTACTAAACAGTTTTATCAACATTTCATTGTCAAAATCTTCTTACAAGCACCACTAACAGGCCCCCTGTGAGCTCTGAAATGTGATTCCAATTAAAAAGAGCTTTTTTTCTATTATATATTTGTTTTAGAAAATGCTCATTATGATCAAACACACTGTTGTTTTTTGGATCACCATTTTATGTTATTTCACTAACATTTTTTTCATGGGGTCAACAAAGGACGAACAAGACTTTTTTTCACACTTACAGCCAATTTTATTCTATGCTATAAAGGTTTCTTTGGATAGTTTAATGCTCACTCTGCAGTATTGTGAAGCACGTCAAACTACACACAGGCAAGACTATCCTTATGTCATTATACAGCCTCACTGGGGAACTAAACAGTCATGACTATAGGAATTATAGGAAGTTAGTAAGCAAACTAGATTAACAACACAGTTAGTTGCTGTTTAACTTGGAGCAAAGAGAAGATACAATGCCTCCTGAATGCTAACAGTGTACTGGTATGGTGTATATATTTATATATAAAAAAATGTAATGGGCAGCTTTTCTAATGAGAGATTTAATTTTGTTGCAACTTTAGTGCAATGCTCTGTGACAAGATGGTGAGTATCTTTAAGCTGTTGCGTTTTTTTTACATTGTACCTGGGCATCGATATTGACACTATTGGCTGCTGGGTACATTGCACTTTCACTGAAATTAAACCGCTCCACGAATTGATTGGAAGCTTGCCAAGACCCCATTCTTATTCAGTTTCTTACCAAATTAGGGGCTAAATGATCGAGGTGTGAAAGCATCTTTAAACATTACTCCACTAACAGGAAAACAGCAGACAGCAAAGGGACCAAAAACCTTTTCACACTCAACCACAACAGCAAGTGGTTGGTCATACTAACATGTCATATTATTGGCAAATTATTTATTTTTAAATAGTTGGGATCTCTATGTTTTCATCCAACCCTATTTCATATGAGTGTAAGATAAAGTGGTATTAGCTCTGTAACCTCCAACCCTTTTTATAAGGGATATTTCTGAATTTTGAGGTGAGGTTGTATGAAGTACAGGTTGCTGTTGTATAGGCCAAAGTTTCTGCGTTATTAAGTACATTTTAGGGGAAGGAAACAGCATTGGTATGACGTTTTCTGACACATTTTACAATACAGCCTCTTTCCTTTGGCACCTCTATCTTGTCAAATGGTACAAAAATAGACAGGTGTGATAGCAGTAAGAGTGGGTATCTTTGAATTTTAAGTGATACTCGTGCTAATGTGTTACTTTAAAAAGGTAACAGAGCCTTTAATTGCTGTCTCTTTAGCTGTGGGTCACTATTGGACAACTCACTGAGTAGAGAAGGCAGAGTGGGCTTAGCATCTTTTCCTCTCAGATGTGGAAAATTCTACTCATATAAAGCACTTAAATGTCTGTTGTAATATGATTCAGTCAGTTTTGGTTTACAGTATAGTGTTCTAACACCTATCAGTAGGTAGCAGATAAGCATAGCTGTAAAAATGTATCCAGCACAGAGCACAATCACCCCATTGCTGTTTTATGAGTTTTTTTTTTCACCTTTAATTCAACAAAGATATTTACAGGCACATTTTTGCAGTGTGTTTTAAAAAATATATATTTATAATACAATGTCCATTTATGTTTCTCTTCACTTTACTTTATTTATATACGCATAGTGGTTGTAATATCTTATTTTATTAAGTTTTCTTCTCACTTGAATTGCCCCCTCAGGCGCACATTATCATCTTATATCCAGCCTGGTCTCATCTATGATATTGATTGTAGTGCAAGGGTATGCCAGGTGGTCTTGGAACTAGAGCCGATAAATTGTTTAACACTTAGATAGCTTCATTTGTTATTATGTTTTGGTATCGGGTGAACAGTGCGGCTTGCTGTCAGAATTAGGCAGCTCAATTTGACCATAGGCGGCATCAGAAAGAGAAGCGGGGGTAAAGTTTTGTAACTATCGAGTCGAGGCGAGAAAAGTTTTATGTAGCCATTTTTAATAAGGCTGTTTGTGCCCCCCAGAGAGTGCTGGTGGATCAAAGGGCATGATCTGTGCTATGGATGAGTTCACCCCGGGTCCAGCAGAGACGATCAGCCTCCCTGACAGCAAAACAAAACCAGAGATTGAAGGATGCCCTATCCAGCAGCATGTTGCCCTCACACTCCGAAGGCTCCATTAGAATAAAAGCAGATGAAACAAAGACTGGCTGAAAGCACAGATGTTGTGATTCATTATCCACTCTCTGATAGATAGGCATGAGTAGTGAACAGAGCGTGCGAAAGTGTAGGTGTGTGTGTCGTGCAAATTCATGTTATGCTAGTTTTGTTTGACAAAAACATCCCTACAGACAAAAAACACATACACACATGTGTCCATGTTTGGAGTGCATTAGCAAAAAAAAAAAAAAAAAGTCCCCTCCAGTGCCTCAACCGCATCAACTAAAAGCAGCCAGGCAGATGGCAGCAATGAGAGAAGTGCAGAAATAATTCAATAGTGAACCTTTCTAACCTTTACCTGTGGGCGTGAGCACCAGTCATTGATTCATGGCGTGCTCAACAGTACACTACACATCACCTGAGGAGGGTGAGAGGAGGGATGTGGATGAGGAGGAATGGATGAGTTTGGTGGGAAAAAAACACCAAAGGATAATATGAGTGGGAGGGAGGCTGCTGCACCCTGTGTTGGTGATGAGAGTGTGTGACTGCAGAGGGAACTTTGAAAAGATTGAAAATTAAAATGACCCCGGATGGGTGCAGCTTTCACACACGTTACTCCCTCTGACCCAGTGCAGCTTGTCGTCAGTGTCAAACATAAATTCTCACACCCCAGTGAGTGTGTTATGACTTGTGCGAGCCACAGTTCGTACCCAGTTTTCATCATGTGGAAGATGCTGATTGAGAATCAGTCATGACACTAGTTGTCAGAAAAAGGAAGTCTTGTTGTGGTGTTACACCAACACCGTAATTATGTTTAATATATAACCATCTGTCCAGTGACAGTCCAGAACAAAATAACATGAATATACTTTTTGTTTGTTAAAATCCTTGGATATTTTTTTCAGTTTCATTCTGTAATATTTATGGCGTCTGTCTTGGTCCACAGTCTCTCTTTGTCTGGCTGAGAACACCGCTCAGTCAGTACTGTTTTATTAGTTGGCTGTGGATGTGTTCTTCCCACTGTCCATTTGGAGCAAAGGAGCTTGGATGAGCACAGTGATGGATGACATTTAAGTAAGTGGAAAATGAAGGAGGAGCCTGGCTTTTGTACTGTAAAGGCACAAAGATGAAGTTTCTGTGTGCTCATAGTTAGGAGGATAATGGGGCCTTAGTCCAGAAGTTGAGGATAAAGCCTCAAAATGTTGTTGCTTGTTAAGTCTAAGGTTGGGCTTATAACTAACAGAGTTTATGCTCTCAAAATAGTGGAGGCATTTTGGTACGACATGAATAGTAAAGAGCTAAGACTTTGACATATCAGTTCCTGTCTTCGGAGTGCTTTACTTATTACACTGGAAGCAGCAAAGACCTCTTGACTTTTAGCTTAAGGTAAAGAGTTTGATGTGGTTAAAAAGGTTATCAGAAGTGTTAAGTGCAAGAAAGTCATATGGGTTTTTGAATATACTTTTGCTATTAAAAATCCCCTCTGCTGACCCTACATACATTTTTCATATATTAAACCTGTTGACATTAACATGGACTTTCTGCCTTAACTTTTTCATTATAACTTACACCTTAATTTGAGAGTCTCTTAATGTAACTTAAAGGTTTCTTTTCACATACAACCACATTTCTAAATATATACCGTACACTTACAAGAGGGAGAAAGCAAGTGAGTTTGAAACGGCACAAAAGCCACCCTGACCAATTTAAAGCATTAAGATGAATAATCCAGTACTTGGAAATTAAGCAAAGGTCAATTTCCCTGCTACTTGCCCCTTAAGCATACAGGAGAGCATATCAAGTCAATTTATGATGTAGGGCAGAGTATTGCTATAAAAGGATTTTCTAGTTTCCACTAAGGAGGAAGATTGCTTTGTTTTTGTCATATTTTGAAGATAAATTTGTCTCCAATAAAACAAACAACAATATATTCAGGTTTGTGCAGAAAAACTTAGTTATATCTTTTAATACCGATTCATTTTGTGAAATACAAACATTATTGTTTATTATACAATACATTAAACTTTCAATTGTACAACAGCCACTTTCAAGAATAGAAAGCTAAGTGTAAAGAAACAATCAGCACTTTTCAATACTCGATAAAATATGAGATTAGATAGGTTAGAACTTTATTGAACTTTATTATTACCTAACTTTTTTATGCAATGAAAATGACTTTTTTCCATGATGTTGCCCAAAACCTGCCTAATCAGTACTTTATATAAATAAAAATAATTAGGTGAAACAGAAGTAGAGGTGGAAACTATAATTAAAAGCTCCTATTAGAATCGTATGTCTGCACTGATTCAGATGTCCTGTATGTATGATATTTCAGTGTTACACAAGCATTCATTTATTAAATATCAAGAAAACTTAGATGTATTCTTTCATTTTTTGAGGTGCACCTGCACAGTATTTTTTATCCTTTGCACTTTTTGTCCTCTACCATGCATCTTAAATGCAGAAATGTTGTCAAACTTTTTTGTCTCATATTTTCATCTTGAGGCAACAACTTTGGTTTGTTTACATCTTTAATTCATTCCGTGCTTTCATTGGTCAGCATCTCTGATGGGATTTAACATATCATAGTAAGCAGAACAAAATTTTAAAAAAGCTACACTCAGGGAGTCGTGACTTGTCTCGTACAGGTCCTTCATAATTGTTTACTTACTTTGCGTGCCCTGATTGCAGGACAAGTCATGAGAAGGGAAAGGCATCAGACATTGATGAAACAAATTGCAGGTGCACACTGTATCATATTGATTTAACACTAAATTTTGTAATTACATGCCTCAGGATAACAGATGAACCCGAGCTATTGTGCTGATTATGGCATATTTATACTGATGTGTATGTGTATGTTTTAATAATGTGCAGTCATACTTCAGTTTAATTGATAATTAGAAAATTAGAGGTTTTCAAACCCAATTCGCCCCATGCGTTTTTCTGTGAGTCAAATGTGTCACTGTGTGTGAATCTTTGCAGTAAGCTATTTATTAAACGCATATTTTAACTTCATTTTGCTGGTCATCTTAGTTAGAATATTCCCAATAGAACTGTTTCCGGCATTTATTTAAGCCTAAAGAAATAATCAGTCCTTTATCTGGTTTACTTTTACAGTGTACAAGTTATGCTACGGCTCTGGCTCATGATAATTTACTCGTTTTTACTCTTGCTCCTTGCCTCCCCTTTTAGTATTTTCAGGGGTATGCTCTTTTTGATGCAGTGAAAAACAACAGCCTTTTGTGAGAGGACAAAATGTGTTTGATAGAATTTCCTTTTTTTCAGTGCACATCAGTAAGAAAATAATCAGCTTCAGCAAGCTTGTAAAGGTAACGTTTTCTGGAAATGAGTTCTTCTCATGGAGATGCTAAATACTTCACACACTTGGGAAACTTAGTTTGGACACATATTTGTGAGATTTTTAGAAAGGAGACCACAGTGGATGTGTTTGGATCCATGTCACATGTCGTTGTCAGTCTAACAGGCAGGCCACGACTCAGAGGTCTACTCCATTTAAAGAGGCACAGAGGCCAGGAAGGCAGCCAGAATTAGGAAAAATGGCCTCTGTTTTTGTCATGTTAAACTAGGCAAAAGAATCTAATTGGGTGGTGGAAAGCAAATGCCAATACGATCTTTGTTTAAGGGCCCTCTGCAGTCACTTTGCAGGAGCCATTGTGCGTTGACCACAATAGCATTAGTTTGTGCTGGGGTTCTGGCCTCCTCTTTTCTTCAGCCCTCTCTGCAGTCAGCTCCTGTCAGTTCCACTCTGTCTCCACACTTCACTTCCATGCTCCACCAGGGCATAGGAAAGGACCGTGCATCGCAACCCCCCGCCCATCGTGATTACCTGACCTATCCTGTCCTTTGTTATCCTACCGTCATCATCATCAACCTTTCCTGTTCTCCTTTCTTATCCACACTATTTAAAAAAAAGAAAGGGTTATATTTTCTGTTAATTTTTTCTGTAGTTTATCCAAGAAGAGAATCCTCATAGTCTCATGCACTTGTTATCAGAATTTGAAAAGATACAATTTAGATAAGCTGCTTCAGAGTTCAGGGCAAGTTTCCCGAGGTCTTTTGAGTGTGCAGTGGTTTGTAGCCAGAAAAGTAATTTTCGCATAAATCAGGACTTTCAGCATTCACAAATTAATTGCAGCCCAGGTAACACCCAAAACTATTATGCTAATTAATTTAAGTTGCATCAATTACTTGCTTTTGGTTTTTAAGATGCACTATAGTAAAGCCACCAGAGTAAGGTAGCAGTTGGATGCTACAGTCCATAGTATCCGTCTGCTCCTTGAGTGATGGAAAACAAGGATATCAGTTCTTCTTTGAATGTCAAGTAACAAGTCAAAAGTAATATCCACGTTTGGTTGAACAATTTACTTTCTTATTCCCCTGAGCATTCACTTTTTGATAAGTTGCAATTCCTTTTTTTCAGGTTAAAGTTGTTACCTCCACAAGATGCATAGCACTGTAGATTGACAAGTGTCTTGCAGAATTACTGTAAATGTTTTAAAGTGTGATGATGTCACATTTAACAGGGATTGTCAAATCTCAGTAAGTGAATTTGTGCATGCATCCCAGAATATTTCATATTATAGTACTAAAGCGGTGTTAGGTAGCGTCTTGTTCAGACCGAGCACTTTAAATCTATCCCCCACTAAATAAGTACTGCACTAATTTGAAAAGTATAAGTCAAGATCATGAAGTGCTGTGTCTGTGATAATTTGATCCTGACATGAATACAGCAATGTTATCCTATTTGTACTCAGTTGATCCTGAAGACATTGAATTTTTAGGAAGAGATTGATAATTTCAGAATAGACTGAAAATGATTTGATATGCAAAAATAATCCTTTTGTATAGAGATATAAATGAGTTTTATTTTTGAGGATGTTTTTCCTCCCTGGTGTCACTTTTACCTATCACTAAACAGATGCAAATCTGACCGTGCCATTATTGTACCGACCTTGATGGTGGCTCCACATTGAAAATGACTGTCAGTGGGCAAACACTGGAGTATATCCCTGTTCTTATAATGATTCCTCTCAACTGAGGGCTTTTTTCATCTTCTGGATGGGTGGACTATCTTTGAATTAGCACTTGAGCCATACTACAAAGAAGAGCACTTACCTTTTATAATGTCTTCTCAGAGCAATTCTTATGTTGCCTGGTGACCAAAGCTGCTACTTTTTGAGGATTATAATGCTCAAGAGGTAAAGATACATTTGCAGCCATAGATTGCATTAGAAAGTGAATGTAAACCCTTGATAAATATATTTGAATGTATGTATATGAAGAAAATGAAACATGTAATAGAGAGGGGCAGATGAATAAACGATATCATGCCTCTTTTGAGCTTTGTATGCAAATAATACAGGGGCTACCCTTGATATATTTAGTGCACCATTAATGGCTTTACGCCTTGTGAAGGTGTAATCATGTGGGATAAAATCCGGCCCAACTTACTACCCTAGGAGCAATCTTGTGTGCATTAAAGTGTCCTTTTTTTGTTACAGAGGTCATTCATAACTTGGTTGCGTTGTTGATGTACGGTGAAAGATATTGATTGATTAATGCATTAAGTGCTCACAATCCATTAGGTTCTGTGAAAGGGACAGGAGTGAAGACTCGCTTTTTCTCCCACTGCGTGTTTTCACCTCTCCCCTGTTGTTCAAAGGGCATCATTTTTATGCTGTCAAAGTTTAAGGGACAAAAGCCTGAATATGTGCCAAGTAATGCATTCAAAAGAACATTGCTTCTCATGAGTGTCAGTTCAATTACTCTGAAAAGCCTGACAAGGAATTGCTCTTACATTAGCCTTCTGTTCATTGACCCAAAAGGAATATGTTGTTCATAGTCTTCACCGACTGTAAAACATGCATACTTCAGCATCTGAAAGTTATCATTTACTGTCTCCTACGATGCACAAAGAAAGGAAGATATTTATTTTGAACTTAGATTCAGTCATCTTCTTTTTGTCACTGGAGTTAAACGCACCTCCAGTCATTTGCATAAGGGGATGCAACAATACACAGTCCAAGGTTTGGTACATAACTCGGTTGATAGTCATGGGGTTCAGTGTTTTGCTAGTGGAGCATGGTGTAATTGAGGAGAAAGGGCTAAAACAGTTTCTTAAGTTTACTTGTATACAAATAAGGCATTTTCAAGAACATCCTTGATGCAGTTTATGGTATGTAATCGTAAAAGACTGCACTGTTTGAAATACATTGTAGGTGTATTAGTGTTTAACCTGAGGGAACATCTGTAATATCTGTTTTATAATGTTAAAGAAACAGAAGAATTAGACCTGCAACCAGCTCTAGTTATCCATATATTTAGGCAAGAACTTATTTTTCTTATTTTGATGTTATGTCTGAACACATCCTGATGACCTTTTATCTACTGGTCCAATTGTTGTTTGTTTGAGCTGTCACCAAGCACTTAATAATATAGCCGCTGGCGTTATCTTAGTAAAGCCCAATAAAGCTCTTTTGAGAGCATTTTCCAACAGCCACTCTGCTGACTTCAGCAAGTATTTAAAGATGATTAACATTTTTTAACCAATAGGACTTTGGCACAAGTCCTGATGTTCTTTGCACAGCTGTTTTGAGCAGATATTTTGTTTTCTCGTTCTCAAGGCTGGTGTGTTCTTAGTCTGTTGAGATTTTTATTTTTATGAGATTCTTTTTATTTTTTTTATTTTAA
The DNA here is from genome assembly GCA_036419115.1 of Scarus forsteni. Lineage (NCBI taxonomy): Eukaryota > Metazoa > Chordata > Actinopteri > Labriformes > Labridae > Scarus > Scarus forsteni. The sequence goes on from JAZDUH010000354.1 coordinate 10,320,192, forward strand.
TGAGATTTTTATTTTAGTCCATGATGAAAAGCTGAGACATTTTCTGCTTAATTTAATGTACAGTGCTGATATGCTTTGAGCTTATGTTTTCCTTGTAAATCCAGATGGGTGTTTGCACAGCAATTGTTAAAGAAGAGATGCTATGTAACAGGGCCCACGATGCTTCATAAATGTATTGATAAGCGCAAACATTATTGGTTTTAAATTTTGCAAATACCAAACTATCTTGATGCCCTAATCTGACCACAGATTGGATGAGGGAGGTACCCTCGTATTGCAACTTGGTGCCTCTTCTCTCAGAGAAGTTCTGTGGTTTCTTGGCTCAGATTTAGCTCATGACTGCTATTTGCAACAGGAGTTTCCTAACCCCTGCACTCTGTATCGCAGACTCAAATCCAGCAGCACAAATACAGAGAGGAAAGGCCAACAATGAATGACAGCTGTTTGTGGTCAAAACCGAAAATACTGCGATTTACCATGTGTATTGAACCTTGAACAATGAACAGAAAGCTTCAATGTAGAATTGTTCCATCCCTAAAGAAGCATATGTGAATGTTTGGTAAATGGACTTGCACTAGTAATGTGCTTGTCTAGTGATCCGACCACTGTGCAGGTCCCCCTTACCCATTTAAACGCTTCAACTTCACATTCATACAATAAGGATTAAGGTTGCTATGGAAGGTGACCCTTAGTATAAGCTGATCACATCTGAACCATTTCATACACATTTCCATGCTACTGATGCAGCAGTGGGAGTGAAGGTGGGGTTTGGGTTGTTACCCAAGGATGCATCAATATGTAATTGCAGGAACTGAATCAAACCCCCAGCTTTCTGGCCAAAAGGAACCAAGTCCACCACTAAGCCACTGAACTTTTTGTTGTGGGTAGTTTTGTTGTTTTTTGTTTTGTCCATTGTTTTGAGCTTATTTCTTGACTTTTCCTACTTTTTTAATGATGTTTGCCACCCCTATGAGAGTTAGGGTCAGAGGCTTTCTGCCTTACTACTTAGTGACAAGGAATAGGAGACCTTTGTGGTCCGGGCCCTGAGCAGTAAAGCCTGCAAAAAGGACCTGAGAGTCAGTCATTACCTTAGAAACATGGGCTGCATTAGAGATTCATAACAGTGTGCCATCTCTGCACCTTTCATCTCCACCAGGGCCAGCTCCATTAGGATCTTTTATCTTTGTGCTGATGGCTGCTCTTGATAATGGGGCTGCCGAGAAATCCCAAAAAGTAAGGACTCAACTCTGACACTGTTGGCCCTACCTCCTTTCAAGGAGTACATCACAGTACAGTACGAAATATATACACTCTTATTTGCAGTCTGAAGTCAGATCTTTTTCACTTTTTCCTTTAAAGGTTTAAAAATTCATCTGTGAACTTCAGTTGATGGTTCATAGTTTAATTGCTGTTTTGGTAGTGCTGACAAATAAAAGTTTTTGCTGCAAAAATGCAATTTCATATATCCTCTTATTATGTTCGCTATCAATCAGTGAGTGTTTGCTGCCCACATGATAATTTAAGTTTTTAAGGTCAGTGTTAGTCAAATATTAGTGCTCTTTCTGCTGCTAATCCCATAAAAATGCATTAGCGATATCCCAAGCAAAGCCTCATTGAAAACTTTGCTTTTGGGCAGACAAACACAACTGCATAATGGTATAGTAATTCATGCAAGCCAATGTTTTTCAAATGTAACAGTAATTATGAAAAAATATTCTTACTTTTCCCCCTACATACCCGCAGCAGAGCAAATCTCATTTCCAAGGGAAAGCGGAGAAGGAACACACTGAATAATCATTGTGTTTAATGCTCTGGTCATAATCCCAGGTTTTATGATGGTTTTCTAATGATTTTCTAATGATGTTAAATATTAGTAGAGAGTACAGCCATAATTTGAACACAGCGGTCGTTTTTTCAACACTCTATCAGCACACCCGATTGCGACTACAATGAATATTGCACTGGGAATGAGATTTAAGAGCCATCCCTTTTGGTGTTTTATTTTGCCGTCTCCCCATCTGCCATAAATCCTCATTGCTGTGCTCTTGAAGCCTCCGCCCTCGCCTGCCTTACCCAGGTGGGAATACAATTAGGTGCAGGGGCCATTTCATTCAGTGCCACTGTCTGTCCACTGCAGTCGTTCATAAAAAAAGGCTAGAGCTGTCCCACTGGAGAAAACAGTGGACTCCTGGGAAATATAAAAAACAGGGGGAGAAGAGGGAGAGAAGCAGAGAAGAAAATAGAGGGGGAGACGAGCACAAAGAGGGGAAAAAATCTCCAGAATTGCTGTCAGAGGAGATACAAGCTTGGCCTCTGATGAGTGACAATATTGAGCAAAATATGTATTGGAGACAAAGGCTTTGTCTCCTTCCTGTGCCTTTTCAATGAATTACACCTCTCCACCCCCTACCCCCAGCTTTTTAATTAAATGGCTGCAGCTCCATCTCTCTATCCGTAGCTCCCCATTACAGAGGCTAGATAAGGGATTGCTATCTGTAGCATGTTAAGAAAGGCTGCTGGGCAGCCAAGCCTCATGAAATTTGTCACAAGATCTCATTTTCCTCATTGCCAGACGTGATGCTTATAATTGATGTGGAGGCAGCAGTAATTTATTGGCCGTCCGCAATTATCATCCCCTTCTAGCAGGGGGATGTGACTGCAATTTATAAGTGTGTGCGTGTGTGCTGTTGGTGTGTCTGGGGTTTGGGGTCTGGCTTAGTATAGTATAAATTAACGTAAAAACATGTTTCTCCTTATCTCTTCCTAAGTGTGGATGTGTGTGTGCCACTTAAGAATGCAAATTAACGACAAGCTCCATATCATAAACAATTTGGAGCCTGTTATGCAGCCATGTTCAGCTGAGGCTGACAGAACACCAGCTGGTCTTTCACACACAGCCAGGGGGGTTGGAAGGGCAACCAAAGGCCTGGGAGGTGGATAGGGGGTCAGAGAGGGTGGGCCAGAGGGGGCTAGTTCTTCAACCTTTTGTCCAAAGCTCATCCTTATGTCTTAAGGGTTTGTTTTCACACAGTAAAAACTCTGAAAGCTGGGTAAGATTATTAATGATATTGCTGTCTGGATTCTACTGTCAGGCTTAATGAAGTTAGTCATTTACTGGTTTATTTCAACAACAAAAAAAACTTCTCTTTTAACTTTCCAATAGCAATATTCATAAGAGGAAACACACTTTGTATCCAGAGGCCATTTACTACAATGATACTAATGACAAAGTGAATGGAAGTCACACTGGGTAATAGAAAGCTTCTCCCTGTGTAACACACAACCTGAAATTGCTAATGATTTCAAGACACCTTCTTAAATTGGAGAGCATGGAGTATATTACTTTCTCAGAGCTGTTCAAACCATTACAGTCAAAAATAAAACATTTTCACATCTGCAAAGACACTGCATTAATCAATTCTGCATTCATTAACCCAGGAACATCATTAGTGGTATCAAGGCTGCACTTGAGCTTCTTTGTATTACAAGTGTAATGTGAACTGAGAGGACTGAAGACAATGTGCCAGTGTTATCAACACATTAGTGATGGTGGCTGGGATTTTCTTTAGTGCGGGTCAATCCATTTTGGCCCTTATGCACAATGCATTCTTAGGGGAACACATTTTAAGCAATGCAAACATATATTTGGCAGAGAGGTTATGTTTTATTAAACTGTTTTTAACTCTTAAAAAAGAAATCAAAGTTAAAAAGAGCTTGGATTTTTTTTTGTAATTTGACACAGAGACGCAACTTCTTTTGTAAATGACAGAAAAAAGTCTCATGTCCTGCTGGTGTTTTGCACTCTTAAATATGTGCTACCCTGTTAACAAATAACAGGTTTATTGGTGTACAGATTTTCCTGTTGCACAGCAGTTACCTCCATGGACGGAGTGGATTGCTGTCATGCCATAGGGGGTAAGAGAATGACGAAGATGAGGGCTGTCACCAGCAGCCACTGAGCATGCTCCCTTTGTCTGGGGAAAAGGAACCTGTTTGTTTTGTCTACCTGCACGCCTGTTGTGTGCAGTTGCCAAATTAGACTTTCAAATCAAGAAGCCAGTGGGAGACCAAGACTCTAGTTTTCTCCTTCCCTTTAATAATCATCCCTGTTTACTCTTCAGGGAGTCATCTTTATATATTTTTTTCTTAAATGCACCCTCTAAGCAGGGAGAGTGTCTTTAATAAAGCAAGCAGGCAGAGCAGTTCCAACATGTGAATTGCACAGGGGAGAATTGAGAGATGGAGGAAATAGAGGAACACCGGAGGAGGGAGGGGAGAGGGAGAAGTGGGGGCTGCCACGCTGCACCCTTCATGCTATTATCTTTATGGCATAGCAAAACATGCTTCAGGCAATCAGCATGAAATTGTTAATTGCTCAGCCCACTTGTGCATTGCTCAGGGGACAGGGGCCTTCAGGAGGTCCTGCATTGAGCAAGTGAGGGGTGTCCGACTAACTGCCTGACTGTCTGGGCTCCTGCACTACGAACTACACCAACCCATCAAACATATTTTGTCCTCTTAGTCTCAATAACCTTCACAAAAATGCAATGGAAGCCACTGGAGGCGTGTTCCATACGGTGCATTTAAGAAATAATTGTGTGTGCTTGTTTAACAATATTTTGTCTCATAAATGAGTTAGCTGGAAATTGTTAATGATTTGCCATTTAATGATTTATTTTGCAACAAGTTACAGTTGGTTTTCTGTTCTGATTACAACGATTAGACTTTTCTGCTGCTTTTACAGGCTATTCATATTTAATTTATTTATAAACAGTATTTTCTTTAGATGGTCACTGATCCACAGTACAAAATAAAGCAAATCCTTTGCCTCAACAGTCATTCTTGTGACATACTCAGGGTGTTAGTCCTCTATTACACCCTTGGTATTTTTATCACAAAGCAACGATTACTACAAAATGATCCTACACAAAACACAAACAAATGCACCTCCCACCCGTCTTCCATGTTTCTTCGCACACCTCACAAGATAAGATGCTTTAGGAGAATCAGAGGAAGATATGTTAGACATTGTCCCAAAATGAACAGCACCCCTCCTGCTACATGCTCAGTCAGCACATAACGCCCCTCCTCTCTGGCTATCAGTTTTGTTCCTGTTGGAAGAGCAGGAGAAAGAGCAAGGTTACATGGGGCGTCATATTAATGGGGATTGTCATGCGCGTTGATCGTCTTAGGCGTGGAGGAGGATGAGCACTCAAAAGGTGTTGTCTTCAAATAGGATTTCTGCAAGTGAGACATCCTCATTGGGTGATATCCCCCTCCGAACAGCCACTTTCTTATAGAATGATCTGTTATTAAGCAAATGAAGTGCTGCGGGCCCAACGGTAAATCCCTCCACTTTGTCATGGTATGCTCTCAGTTATCACAACCTGGTTTCTCATTCATTCCTCATGTTCTACTCATTTCACCATGTTATACTCAGGAACACCAGCCTTATATTAGAAGTCAGTCGCCCCTTAGGAGCATGTGTGACACGAGGAGGATTCCAAGTTGTAATCAATGACTTTCTAAAAGGCGCATTGATCTCCTACAAAAGAGGAAGTTTGATACTAAGCAGGCTTTTCCTCTTGAGTAGAAAAAAAGTTGAAGACACAATTTGTTTTACAAATGTAAATTAAAAGGGAAATCCAGCAGCTAATACAAAAATCTTGGATTGGATATCAAGCTCAGTAAAAAGCAGGTTGAACCAGGACTGAGGCTCCTTTCCTGCATGTCCCTCCCTAATCCTTCTCCCTAGTTTCCCGCACAATCCACTGTAACAGCAGTGTAATGGCAGTACCTGAAAAAAGCAGAAAAAACACAACTAAAAATATTGCCAGTAATTTCAGGCCTGGCACATATTTCATAGCTGTTACAAGTCTCACAACTGTAATTTTATTTAATATTGGATATTTTATGCTTTTGTGACTACTGCATATTTGCTGAAGTCACTTTTGTCAGCTTTTGGTCATAAAACCAGCTCAGAGGCCTAGGGGACACAAAGAGTGTCAGCTAAGATTGGCCAATGTTTGCAGCTGCAACACAACTTTTTTTTTGTTAATTATCTTTTCAAAAGGACACATGCACAGTTCTCATGACAGCTACTAGAATACAGGATTTTTTTTGAAAAAAAAGTAAAATATAGGTGCTATGGACCCCTACTAAATCCCTTTTATCACTGAAGCCTTTAGCAGAACTTCATCTCAGTGATGTTTCCATGCAGTAATAGATGAGAATCATCCTCCTACACCACTGCCAGGATGTAGATCTGCAGATATTGGTGTGTCTTTGTGTATTTTGGATGTACCTGTATAATCAAATAAAAAATGAGAGATAATATGCCAACTTCAGCTTTTAATGATATTTGAGAGTGTCTGGGTCACTATCACCTGCTATATTCAGCCCTCGTTCGAGGGTTGTAATTTCACTAAAGAAAGATATATTTTTCTACATTTTCACTATATTTTAAGGGAAGTTTGTTCAGTACTATGAGCTACAGTGACCTAAAGAGATTGCAGAGCATTTAACAGCATTACACCGCTATTTGCTCCCTTTGGGGTTTTTCTCTCTGAGCAGGCATTCGGTAGAAGTATAACCTGTGCGACTACTTATTGGCATTGTGTCCAAATGAATAACCTTTCAAGATTAAGAAATGAATACTTAGTGTCACGAGTGTCAACATCTCATCCTCCCAGAGCATGTGACATCATATGAATGCTATAAATAGGACATATCAGGTTACATTTCATTTTATAATGCCAACTACTTTCCGACAAAAAAGCTGTACGTTAAAAAATACTTTTGGCTAGCTTTAGGTACACCCACATGTTGATAATAGTACATTGTTCCCTTTTAGATAAATTTACAAATAATTTTCTCTTGATAAGCAGGAAAACCAAATTAATTAATCATAAAATTATAACTGCTAAATAGTCATTGTGTAATATTTTCATGGGGTATCACTTACGTTCTGATAACTAAAAATTCTAATGAGTGTATTTAAGGTCCATTAATATTAAACGTCCAATATTTCATTTCTATATCGTCAAATTTTAAGGTGTTTTTCTCTCTGAGCAGCAAATATGTTGCTCATGTTGTTTTAGGTCTGAAATCACTTTGACTTCACTCACTGGTGGCCATTCATTGGCATGTTTTCTCCCTGAGCACCCAAACATCACTTTAATCAGTCTAATGCGCAGCAACCTCAGTTTAAAGAGCAATCAAGAAATCTTTTAATAAACTTTGGTTTGACATGGGCCCTTTGTCCTAACCATACTGATACATGATCGAGGAGAAAAGAAGTGGGTGATTAGAACATGGCGGGATAGACACTGGGAATGGCAACTGCTAGACAGGAATTGATTACATTAATTGATATGCCAATATGTAAGCTTGTTACATCCACCATTGCTTAGGATGATGGCTAACAGGTCTTGCTGATCAATGGAACCAATAAAGGCTTCATCCATTAATGAGCAATGTGGTAATTAATGTTATCCCTAAACCAATTACCTCAGCTAGTGCATCTACAGGAAAAAGCAGCAAATAGTCTGACCAGGTTATCTCTTTTATACTCTTAGTGATTTTCTCATGCTGCCTCTTTACTGCCAGTTAACGTGGCTGTAAGGCTGCTCTCTGGGCCAGTCTATTTCTTGTGCAAAGAAGGATAACTTTTGCAAAATGACTCAAAAAGTATAAAAATGAAAAGTATGAAAAGTGCTATTTAATAGTGTGCTTAAACAATACCACAATACACAATGGCCTTGGGGTTTTAACAGCTAAAAAGAAACCTTGCAAATTGAATCATTTTTGCTTTTTAAGATTGACATTTCTCCCCTTTAAATGTATGTTGTACAAAGGAACACTATTTTTTTTTTTTTTTTTCAGAAAAAAGAATTTCAGACTTGGGCAGCCTTTGCTGTGCAATGCACCCTGTCAAATAGTTGCATTGTTCTTCGTCCACACCTTTTGTTATTGAGTGTCATCCTTACAGAGCTTTTGTAATTCTAACTCAAGTGCAGATTTCATGAACAGGACAAACAAAAGGAAAGTTTCCTTAATTTGGAACAAGGCAAGTAATCTAAAAGGTCAGCATCCTTACCCTCACTGCTTTGCACAACAATGGTAACATATATTACAAAAAATTATATATATATTTTTAAAAGTAAGTAATCTGGGGCACAGCGGCAAAACTGTTGTGTTCATAAGTCCAGTAGAGCGAGACTGTTGTCCTGTTCACAGGCAGTCTAAGATTTATTTCATCTCAGAAACTCTCTATTTCTCTGTTTCCACTCTCTTGGTCTCTTGAGCTTGAACAATCTTAAACCAACAGTAATAGTAAGAAATCTGATTTTGTCTAACCTGCACATAAACGACATTAACATTGATATAATGACAGTTTGTTCTGATATGCAGGGTTCTCATCATGTTATCATAGTTTCAATAGCACAGTTACATTGATGTGAGTCTTATTTATGGTGATTCAAGCTTGTAGATTTAAGTGTTATACTTTTTTTGTACAAAACAAGAGGCTGAAATGTCCCCTACTATTTGTACAACACGGAAACCAACTAATAGTTTCAATGACAGTTCTATAACAGAGTCATGTATTAGCCAATACCTCCTTTCTTTCTAACTTTAATTATACACCGCAGTGTGATGACTTAAATGCTGTGAAGGACATGTCTATAGTACGTCTCCTCTGCCACAAAAGCCTGATTGTCTTGACAGTTGGAAACAAAGAGTGAGCCAAAGAGTCAGAGCCAAGCAACAAACCACAGCCGTTTCTAATAGACACACTGTCTCTACATGAGTAATAGCAGGCTATTAAATCAATACTATTGTTTTTGTGTATTCAACTAAGAATTGTCTTACCTGGAATTCATCAGCAACGTCATTGCTTAACTTTTGAACTCATCTCAACTTCAAACACTGCAAGTAAAACAGGGTTTTCTGCATTTTAGTGCACGCTTGGTGTTCAGGAACAATTACTTTAAGTCTAACTTTGGAAACAATGGATTGTTAAGTGGTGAAACTCATGCTGCTTATCGAGACCTAAATGCCCTCCTATTCCCATTTACGGTAAATGTGTTTCACTCATTGAGTATTACATGGTGGCTGCAGTCTATTTCAATTAATTATGGAAGCTTGTCTGAAAAAAGGGTTTGCTTCGCCCTGTACAGCTCAAGCATCACTTAGATATATCAGTTTTACAAGTATTAACATTTGAATTAAATCTTCTTTCAATTTTTCAATTAAATGATTGATTCACACTGTTTGAATATGTGTCAACTACATGTATTTGTTTGTGGAGAAGAGCTCTTATAAACTTAATGTATTAAAGATTTATTTATTTGTATACTCCGACTCTTCCTTTCTAAACAAAGTAAATCATACAACAGATGGAACTAAGTGTTAAATAATGACTTATTAGTCGGTACAAACCCTGTAGAACAAAATCCAGTATATATAATGAGTGTTGTAGAAGTGCAGAAAGGCCCATCTATCTCTCTGCCTATTATCTGAAGCCTTAATCGGGACTTACAGCAGGGCAGGCTAAATAAACAGTAAGTAAGTTGTCTTGGGTAGAGGAACGTCAATGCCTGTAACTTGCTCAAGCCTTTGCTCTGAATAGTTCTGTATTGACCCCTCAGGACCCCCCGAGAATTCCCTAATTGAAAATTAATATTGAATCAATGCTGCGGGCCATTTGCATATTGATTATAAACATCCAGGAAGGCACCAAGTATGTCTTGGATCAATAGGGCCCTTGTGCAGCAGGCCGAGTGCACTACATCACATGGCAGCTGCCTGCTCCCGAGGTTAATGACTGCTGCTTGTTAAGGAGCTCTTGTCAGGTAGAATCCAGCCGCTGGGTCTTTCTGCCACAGCTGGCAGCAGGTGAACTGCAGAGTGTGAAAAACTAGGTATAGATGGAGGAGATGAGGGGAAATGGGATAAAAACAAACATTTTTGTGTTATGCCAGGGTATGATTACACGCTTTATGCACAATAATGGCCCGACCAGACAGTGGGGTTTAAGGACCGATTGACCACAAAAATCGGTCGTTCCATCTCGAGTAGCGTGTCATAATGACCGACAACATACTGTCTGATATGCCACACAACTCCACAACAGAAAGTCAAGCATGTTTTATTTTTGCCCTGCCTCCTACAATCTTTTCTTCCATGTCAGAGACAATGACTAATAAGAACACAGAGAGCTGTGCATGTGTAATGATCATTAGTGTAAACTGTGGTCGATTCCTTGAAAGCATATTGAGAACTACGAGACAGAGAAAAGTCTGCAAAGCTCTGAAAAACAGCATCACTACCCTTAAAATGTTTTAAAGAGGAACTACTACAGACTGTAAAAAGACAAATGTTTGAGAGAAACAACTGATTCAATATGGTGAGTGACTGCGTACATTTATCAGCAAACTAACATATCGTTTACTATAATGTTTGTGGATACAAACAACAGGAAAGTGCTCTAAATACAATATATTTGTTTACCGTCTTAGGTGTTACACCTCCTTCCGTCTCCATCTTCACGTCAGCTGTTACATGCAGTCAGTTTCAGTCATGTAGTGTGTCTTGGTCATCGGACAAGTCACTGAGCAAATTTGTAGCTCTGTGGTTGCCTAGACTGACATACTAACCGTCATCACCTTCGAAAGAAATAGTGTATTGTAGCTTGCAGGAATCATTGTTTATCTTTATTGCCTTCTGTTTTTACTCTATTTATCTTCTGTTATTTATTTTTCTTAGTCTTAGCACCCTAGCACTGAACCCTGACCACTCAATAAAATCACCCATGAAGTACAGCAACCTTGTGTTTTGTGCTGTATATGACAAGAAAGGATAAGATGAGGAGGCTGATCAAAGATAACACCAACCATTTCCAGTCCCTGAAGGAAGAGGATACAATATAAGGTGGATCAAAAAGGTCCTTTTTAATTTGAAATGAAACTTTCACAGCATTACAAGACAAAGAGGAGCAAGAATCCTTTAGTTCAAGGCACTGATTAAGATTCAACACATACATTCCTAACTCCCCCATAATAGTTTCCACATGTTGAAGGGACATGAAGAGGTGGAGGCAAACAGGATGGCAGTGTGGACAATGGAGAGGAAAAGGTTGTAGATACAGACATACTTTTTTTTTTACCAGTATCTGTAGATCCAATAACACAACCATATGAGTTTTAGTAAATTTGTTCTCAGCCGAAGAAGGATCCCGCACTTGTATTCTGTTTGCTAGTTTTGGAAAGCAGTTTCATTTTTTTCTAGCAGGGTCTTCATTTTTGCTGCACTGTTGTCCATGAGGATCTCAGTATTGGCTAAGGCAGAGTTTAGCGCCCCTGTCAGTACTGAATGGATGTTTAAAGGTACCAGTAAAAGAAATTTAGTATTCAGATGAAGTAAGACGAAAATTGCATCAGTTAAAAACCCAATATTCTGCTCGCTTTTGGAGCATATTGTCTTTTTTTTTTTTTTTTTTTTTTTTTACAATTTTACAATTAAGTCTGTGTTTCTTCTAACACTGGTATCCAAGAAAAACTTCAGTGTAGCTTTGGAGATGTTATCAATAACAGTATTGGTACTGTGTCAGTATTAGAATAAAAAAATCGAGAAAGATAAAAAATAAGATTGGTTTTTATAGAAAATGTAGATATGCTTCAAGGGCTACCAAGAAACCTTTTTTTCTGAGCAATATTTCATTGTTTATTTGTTTTTGTTAAAGCATGGCATACAAGGTATTGCTTTATTATTCCTATTTCATTGCAATACATTGCACAGCATAAATAATTTCTATGCATCTGATTGTATTATAGTGTATGCTACCAACTGTATTACATTGCATAACATTATATTATATCATAGTGAACCAGTATTGAAGAATCTCTAGTCAGATAAAGATAAAAGATTCCTATAATTATATAGGCTACACATATATATCATACCTTAATACCAAAATAATACCATTGTAAGTTAGGTGTCTGTTTTACCCGTAATGCTTGCACCTTGTTTAACAAATAGATCTCTTAAAAATGAATGATTCTCCAAACCCACAGGAGATGACAGACCTGGTGTGAAGTACATGTGAGAGCAGCTTATCCACCAGTCTATGAAAGACCAGATCTTGAATTAATGCCTCTGTACAGGCTGTGTCCATTCTCCCATCTCTAACACTAAGACCCCCCACCCACCCACCCTAATGCAACACCCTGCACTGGGCGCTCGGGGTCTGGGAGCCAGGGATGGAGTGCTGGGGTCCAGAGAACCAGGCTGCATCTGATTGCTTCATTACAGGCCCTTTCATTGACTTGGTTTCACTGAACTGATGAACTGAGGCAGTGGACAAGAGCACATAATAGGAAGAAATGAATTCTTATCACAGCCTTCTCAGGAGGCTGCTGCTCCTGGCTGGAGCCAACAGAAGCCATGGCTGACTGGAGTGGAGGGGGCTGTATCTGGGCCTATTCATGAGATAGAAGAATGATCTAGACTGAGAACAAAATGGAGCCTTTAGGATGCTGGATCAGCCCAAATGGGGAGGAAACCTTGAATCCATGGAGAGATGTATTATTGTAGGCAGCTTGTTTTAATGATTAGTTTGGTGATTAGTGTTTGCTTGCTCCTTACTGACACCCACAGCATAACATTTTTCCAATTGTTTATTCCAGCAGTCCTCTAGAGGCAGACCTCTGCTAGTTAGAGTCCCTGCTTTAGGCCCCATAACAGCACCCAAACACCAACCACTGAGATGAATAATTAATATTGTACCTTATTGGGGCCTCACCCGTAACTCGCCAACCTCAGGCTAATGAGTGAGAAGAGTCTTCTGCAGCGAGTACAATAACAGTACCCATTATAAAAACAACAACAACACTAACAACCACAGCCCCTTACACCATCCAAACGTAAAATGAGGTATAGCTCAGCACCAATTTAGCAGCAGGCGCTGGTCTCCATAGGGCAGGGGTTATTAATCCCTGACCATGCGTTAGAGGGGCTATGGCTCTACAACTTGGACTGACCTGCTCATTTCAATACCTTTTTATGCATAGTCAGCTCTGAAGGAGGGGGTGTGCAGAAAACCCTCGCTTTTTACAAATAAGTGCTGCAAATGTGACCCTTATACCATTAACATAACCTGTTAAAGTGAAAGTTACATTAAATTATGGGAAGTTGTGTCATCATTATCTTCCACAAATGTGCATAAATTATAGTGTGAATAAATCTAGCGCTGCCGACAGCCTGGTCAGGAAAGCAACTACATGCCTATGGACTCTCACTACGTAGTTTCCTCCTAATTTTAGTGGAGGGGTCTAAAACATTTAACAAGGCCATGGTCAACCAGCATGATACCCTTTTTTTAATTTTGAGATCTAATGTTCACCATTACGTATTAAACTAATTACACAAAACTGACACAAGCAACACTTCTGAAAAGTGTAGATCCCTTTTCCGAAAAGGCGTGACCCTAAAATGTTGTTTCCTGTAGGCAGAATGAGCCTACAGGACAGTAATATAGTGCATGTATGCATGTGCCTTGTTAAAACTTGCTACAAACTTCGTAAAATACCTCCAAAAGTTGATGGAGCCAGGCCCAGGTAGCAATGTTATTCAGGAGACTAAAACTAATGCCCTTTGTAGAGTGTGCATGCTCCGAAATTACTACAAGACAAGGAAGGTCCCTTTTACAGGGTATTTTAGGGGACCAGAGATTTTTTTGTGGGCAGACCAGTCAGTTACAATAAATGTCTGTGTTGATGAGAGTAAATAAGAGTATAAGAATATAAAAGAACAACTAGCAATCCTCACATTTTTCAAGGCATTTATTTTGCCAGGCATTTACTCAATGCTTGGCAATGCTAAAAAGCCACATATTTTGCAAATACACTTTCTTAACTATGGTGTATGCCCGTGGCCTGCCGACAGGCTAAGTGTACTAAGTGGACCAAAAGAGTGGTTGATCAGGTATAGCATCTACATGCCTTTCCACTCTGTCCCCTATATCTCCTCCTTATTGCTGCGTACCTTACCCTCCCCTTTCTTCTCTTACCTGTTCACTTGGCACAAAATGGATGCTGCAAAGCCATTTAATTGGCCCTCACTTCAGAATTCAAGGGCATGTCTCTTTAATAATATTACTTCCCTTACCGAGCTGTTCTTGATAGGGTTTTTGGTGAATGCTTTGTGTGAACATCGAACATTTTGGGTGCTCGTCTTGAAGATCTTTTGGACTCAGTGATAACTACTGGGCAGTGCTGTTTTCCTTGATTTTCTTCCTTATTTAGGCATTGGGTAAATGTTACAAGAACAGCATCAGATATAGTCATTTTGGTCATCTGAAAAAACAGCTGGCCCTGGTTTAAGCCACATCATCACTTCCATTTTTTCTCTTTTTGCTTGTCTCTTCCTCTCTCTCTCTCTCTTGTGGCTGAGCCAAAGATAACTGAGTAGCAGTGTTTCACTGTAATCACTCCATGTCTTCTTCTCTGGAGAGTTGTGCAGGGGGCAGCACAGTTCCACCCCTCCAGGAGCTTTCAGCCCAGTTTCACGCTATCAGGACATGCTCACGAGGACTCAGAACAACACTAATCTGAGTCTCGTGTAAAAAATGTAAAGAATTGTGATGATCTTTTGATAGGCAACAATATTAAAGAGTATAGCTGTGAGGAGGAAAAACAGGTTTGTGAGATAGTTTCAATAAACTTCTGAAATAAACATTCACCTTATTAAGTGTCATTCTGAGCTATTTTTGAATCTCAGGTAGAATTGAAAGCCCTCCAGCATACTGATTAGTCTCAGATTTAAACAGGCTATACCACTGAGATGAGAAGGATAACCAGTTTAAATGATGCTTTGTTGGTCCATTGCTTCCCATCATTGTTTGGCGCTAAGTCTGTTTTGTAATTAAGGCTGTAAGGTGTGCTCATAATCAAATAAATAAATAATACAGCACAAAATTATGTGCTAATAAATTAATACATCAACAGAAGTGAATAAGGGAGCAGCTTAATTGCATGAGATGAGTCTTTTTCATTAGCCTTTTGAGAGAAAAGTTCATTATATGCATCACAAGACAAACTGCTAGATAGAATCAGGTTATGGAAGTATGCAAATAAGAAAGAAGGGACGTGTTTAAAAATGTGTTGTAGTCTTCCTTTCACTTAGCTTTAGCCTTAAGTGTGTCAAGAGGGGTAACCAAAGGGGGGGTAAGATTCAGTCTTGTGGGAGATCTTTTAAGCTTGCACAGTAAAGTGCTGTCCTGTTTTGATAGGCACTATCCCTTTAAGAGTCTACCATTTTTCTCTGACATTTAACCATAGCCTCTTAATGACATATAAACTAAATGACTCTCTGTGGTGTTATATTTTTGAGTGAAGTTAGTTTCTAGGGGATATGACCTTGTCCTAACATTGACAAACAAATACTTTAGGTTTTATGTTGTAATTAAAGGTGTACAGCTTCTCTTCCTGCTCACTTTGTAAGATAATACTAAGGACATACTTAGGATAGCTTAGCAGCATTGATATCTGCATTTGTTCTCTTTCTCTGTACTGATTGTTGTGAGGAAAACATAAACTTGGTTAAATGCATCTCCAATAATTGCACTGCGAAGTTAGTTTATTATTTTGTACATAATTACAGTGGAAAACAACCTGCCTATTAAGGTTTTAATGGCAGTAATACAGGAAGCAATTACCATTACTTTTCTGCTCACACTGAAAATAAAGATTTCTCTAAATAAGAAGGATCCTCTGACTACAGCTAAAGCTAATTGTGTGCGCTCTTGTACAGACATCTGGTTGTACATCATTTGTAAGGGCTAAATGCTGATCAGTTGGGACGGCCTTTACAAGCTGTGTCCTATAAGTGTGTGTTTTTGGGACTGCTCTGCTGCCAGGGAGTCTGATAGCTCTTGAATTATTTAACTATTAGGCTGCTGGACGGTAGTCACAGCGACCCAGGCCCCGTAGTGGTTGTCTGGCGACATCTTGCTCCAGCAGTAGCCATTAGCAGACAGTAGCAGGGGTGCTAATGAGCAGGGGTGCAGCGTGCATAAGGCCAGAGAGTTAGCAACCCTCCAACCCCTCCATGCTCTCATACAGATAGACCCGCCACACAGAGCAAAGACGCACAAAAGGTTTACAAAGATCTGAGCACAGAACTTTTTAATTAGGGGAAAAAATGAGGTTAGAAAAGAAAAAGATTGAAAAAGAAAGATAGAAATAACCAGCCGTTTTCCTATTAAGGAGAAATGTCAAGCGCGGTGGTGAAGCAATAGTCTGTGTGCATCCCTTTGTTGTCCTCCCTGACATTGAAGGCTAATTTTTCATGGTTATTTGAACTGGAAAATGAAAGAGAGGTTTGCGATTATTTCCTATAAATGACAACACAATTGCATTACGCTTCAGTACAAACACAGAGAGGATATTGCCTTTTCATATTTCATGTGAAAGTAATGGATGGGCTATGCAAAGAGGAACAGAAAGAAAGACAAATGGTGAAAGAAAGCTCACAGTGTTTGATTTGTATTAGAAACCCAATGGATAGAGGCAACATAAGATTTTTTTTTCAATAAGTGGGAGCACTCTCATGGATGTTTTAAAGTGCCTGTGCAGTGTAATCATTGGATTTTTTTTAGCAATTAGCAAGAAGCAACCAGCCGGAGTGGTTGTTAGAGGAAAAGTTTCCGAGTGTATCTACTGCAATCTGTACCAGACAAACATACTGTACATCCAAGGTGAGGCCTGGCATTGTCTGCATGAATAAATGTGCAGATTTATATTAGAAATAACATTCAAAAAATCATCCTCCCACCTTCTACCTCTCATCTCAGCCATGAAACATCTGAACTTAGCCAGCCAATAGGTGGTTAATAGCACACACACATCAATGATTCCTATATTTTATATTTTAAATAAAAATTGATTAGCAAAATTGGTATTCATGACCTTGTCAGATTCTGTTTTATCTGGGTGTACGCTTTCATAAACAAACAGCGTGTTAGACCCTCGGCTGTGGTTAAAGGGCAGGATGACCATGGAGGAGGATGGCAGCCCAGCCCACTGTGGAAGGGCATGCTGAGAAATGTGTTTGTGTATTTTAAGTTTACAAAGATTGAAGCCCCGGCAGGAAAGCCTCTGTCGACAGGACTCATGTAAATAGGAGCCATGTGGGAGCTGTGAGCTGGACTCCCAACACGTGCCGTGGTAGGCGCTACATACATCCAACCATGGCAACATTGATTTTCTGAGCTAATACCTCCACAGAACAGTCCACAGGCAGATGGATGCACTACAAAGATATGCAAATGGTGCATTCGATATATCGACAGGCCAAGATCTTTTTCAGACAGTCCACTGTACTGGTCTGCGGTGCCTAAAAGGAGAGATAAACAGATAAGTACCTGTTAATGGACACACACATACACAAGCGCTCAGACAAACATACACACACCTGCCTGCCCGTTACCTGGGAAAACTCAGATCGATGATAGAATTTCATGTTAAGCAGAGCCTCTTCAAAAAAGCATGCCAGATAAAAGCTCAAGCTCCAGACTTAATGTGAAAGAGCTGTTTTCAGTGTGGCATGCTATATTTTTTAAATTTTTCCAAGGCTTCTTTCAAGAAATCTTTTGGTACTATATATCTCGAGTCAAATAACAAAACAAACTGTGGGTATAGTCATATTCAGTGCACTTATTAGTCAGATATGAAACAAAAGCTGCTGGGTGTATGTCATATATAATAGATGTGGGCTGCCTTGTTAAGCCCAGCAGGCTGTGTGTGGCTGTGTCTCAGTGGAGGGAGGCTCTGAAGCTCGCTGTACCTGGTAATTAAAGAGAGTTTGTGGCGAAAGCCAAACATCAGGAGAGATGAGCTATGAACAAAACAGCTGTGACAGTTTCAGGTTATGTGATTTTTGTGTACCTTTTTTTGCCAAATGAAAAATCAATACATTTTCCGGGTTATACATATTCAGAGTGTCCACCATGCTTCCGCCCTGATGGAGAGATGGGGGTTGGGGGGGGCTGTGGGCTTGAGTGGGGGGAGAGTAGCCTGTTCATCTGTCATAACTGTACCATCGCATTTTCCAACCCACTGGTGAATATTTCAGAGTTGATGTGATTGCCCTTCATGACAGCAGTGATGCTTTTTTTTCATCAGACACCCTTTCAGCCACCCCCATCCCATATCCCCCCCCACCCCCAATTCTGTTTGGTCCCTTTGAATGGCTGCAAATAGGTGAAGGCATTGTAGTTTGAGCTAGTGGGGAGAAAAAAAGAAAAAGATGCATTAATAAAAAGGAGGTTGATTTAAGAGGAGGCAGCATGGCGGGGGGTGGCAGAGAGGCAGAGTGACTCTTTGTGCAGGACAATGTCCCTCAGGCAGAGTAGATGGAAGAGCACTGCCCAGTGATGTTTTTGCCCCCTATACAGGCTTTTAGTCTTCCATCCTAGCTGGGAAAAGTACAGCCTGCATCCTCCATTGTGGAGCCTAATATGTGTTAGTGAGTGGCCATCATCTTGGACATTCAAGAAAGTCAAAGAAGTGAGCTGTGTTTATGTGTGTGGGTCTCTGTGTGTGTGTGTGTGTTTGTGTCAGCTGGGGCAGAAGAGTGAGCAGTCCCTGAATGCTCACTGCCTGTGCAGCCACATTAACCCAGATCCTTGTCTCCTTCAAGTGAAACACAAAGAGAGAAGAAGAAGTAGAGCAGCACTCACTTTATCCACTTTATTTGTAATGTATCTAAACATGCCATTAGCATGAGAAGTCTTTCTCTAATTAGTGTAATTTCCCAGGAGGTAACACCTAGGGGAAAATATTTAATACATGGTGTTAACAGTTCCCATCTTTCGAAGAATCAAGAGCACAAATCAGCAATCAAATTAGCCAAATGTTGATTTTTTCCCCTCTCCCTCTTAGAGAATAGTTTTGGAGAATATGGCTGTCTGTTTGTGTCTTTGTAAGATGAATACAATGAGCATCCTTTAACATTGGCCTGTGACTTAGAGCTGCAAAGAAGATCAGAGTAAGCTTCATGTGTTGGACCTGTGAGGCTGTCCTGATGAGCAGGCACCACATGGAGAAAAGCTGGGGGAGGAGAGGTCACAGCAAAATTGTTCTAAGGCAGTGTGAGCTGTCACTGCTGTTTGTGATTAGCTATGTGTTTTTACTTTTTTTAAGTTATTAGCTTCCCTAAACCCCCCATACCCCTCCTCCATCACCATCTCTTACACCCTCCTCCTCTTCTTCATCCACTCCCCTTCTGCCCTCAGCCCCATGGAGACACAAAGTATTCATTCAGATCTTGAGGTCACAGCAGGGCCAGCAGGGAGAGGCTGGCTAGTCCCCCCTTAGACAGTTCAGGAATCTAACACGTAACTCTGACCAGGGAGCACTGAGGTACCTAGCTCTTCTTCTTCTTCTTCCCATTCTTCTTCTTCTAAAATGGGCAAGAGTGTGGGAAAGATGGAGGTGGTGGTGGTGGGTGGGGGTCACAGAGGCAGACACACTTCTGTATGTGTGTGCAGGTTTAGTCTGGAGTGCATTTTCACAAATAATCAGTTAATTCTTAAGTGTTAAGTTCTAACAAGAGATGTATGGTAATTTTGGTAACAGAAGGAAAGAAAGTATTGATTGAAGGAGGGGCACAGTTCTGTTTGGCATAGCTCACTGTCAGTTGGATAGGATGTCACCGTTCTGTTAGAAGCCCAGAAAAATCATTCAAAGCTTTTTTTTTAGCTGGAATCCATTAAGTGTTGTTAGCATTAAATGTACATGTATATAAAGGACTAGTTTTTAGATTTAATGGCTGAAAGTCTTTATTTGTAATAGATATATAAAAATAGAAATACCTTTGTCATCTGTGGTGTTTGACAACAACTCAAGCACCATTTTTACGTGACTGTTTCCAGACGAAATATCTAAGCCCCAGTGTTGTTTCGCCTTTACTGTGCATGTTGCACAGACAGAATGAGGTGGACAAGTTAGCCACCAATTTGCTCCATCTCAGAAACGTAAAATTGGCGAACATGCAAACATGCTGACTCAGCAGGAAACAGCAGAGCTGTGAGTGTGTGTCTGCCTTTGATTATAAATGAAGCATGCTGCTTGTCGGCCATCTCTCTCATGCTGCTCCAAAGCTGTACTGCGTTGTGTGTTGACATAAATATGACATCCTTGTGTTATTATTGATATATATGTCTGGGAGTGTGAAGATGTCAGGGCTTTACTGTGGCACTTTTGCATAAATTCACAGTAAAAGATGGTTTGTGTTACAACATTCAACAATAATGTTACTATTTAGGTAAGAGATTAGAATGGCATGAATGAATGAATGGCATAAATGCTGTTACAGTTACAGATAAAAGAAATGTTTTTTACCTAATTATTTTTTGTCTATGGTAGGGCTGGGCAAAGTAGAAAAATGCATGATGTCACGATTTAATAGCTGAACAGTGATACTGAATATATGTCTTGAAAGCTTCATAATATTAATTTTTTTAAAGCATAATAATGAAGCTCAAAGCAAGAACTGTTTTGATGCAGGGGGCTGCAGTTCACCATTTTACACAGTCATGTTACTGTACTTTATGTTGCTAATTTAAAAGATTTGTCATGCTCAAGCTTTTTATCACTTGTTTTAGCAAAAATGGCTTTGTTGCCCATCTGAGATATTGTACACAGAGACATATTATTCATTGCTCCTTCCTGCTTTATTTTTGTGCAACAAAAACTATACTAATAAAGGCAACATTGCCTTAATGTAGATCTAGTTCAAAAATATAGTAATTTAAAAAAACAACTCACCATATCTCCTGGGTCCAGTCCAGGTTGCTTATCATTATGGCATGTGTGTGCAGTGGTAGCTAAATAGTGCAGCACAGTATAGATGATGAGAAAGAAATGGTGAGCTGGACTTCTAACAGCACAATGTCTTAAATATCTTTTGTATTTGTAAAAGACTCAAAGAACATGGATGTGCATTGCAAACTTTGTTTTAAATCTGTTGTAAGTCTTTTTTGTTTGGAGAGGGAAAAGTTATAAGTAACTTAAAGGTAAACATACTTATTACTTTATCAGTAAGTAGTAAGCCATAATTCTAGTCATTTTTTATCAAGGTAACTCAATACAGCTTTTTAAGTATCACTCCCAACAGTAGTCATTAAAGAAAAAATATCAAATGTTATCTCTGTTGTTTATGTCTGTTTCAACAACAAATTCACAGCTACAGTAACAGGTTTAATAGATTTGATATTTTTATTTCAAATGTGTTAATAGGATAAAAAAGGACACATTCCTCAGAGAACAGCAGTCAGCAAACATGTTAAACAGAAATAATGTATGTGTCCAAAATTTGCAAATAAATGTTGAACCCTCAAATAGTGAATACTTATCTAATCCCAGACCTTCTCCATGAATTTATCAGGTATATTCTTGTATATGGGAGGCTTGGTGTTCTTTACAAAAATATGTATGTCTACCTTTAATCTAAAATGATTTTTAATATTTTTTCTTTATGTTTTAAATCTATATTTTTTCATTACCATTATTATATTTGCTCATTTAAACCTTGCAGTTTATTGTGCTGATCCAGTGTGATCGATGATAAACCATGCTGTGGTTTATTGGTTGTTCACAAGCAAAAGCTCCTCTTGTTTCTGACTAGATGGTGGGCATGCTTCGGTTTGTTGTGGTTTTAGGAGAGGTAGCATGTGAGGACGTGAGGAGGGAGCTTCTACCAGCTTGCGCGTGTGTGTTTGCGTTGGTGGGGGTTACAAGGGGTGGGAGTGTTTTCCTCTGCTTTAAAAGTGGGAGAGAAGGAGGAGGGGTACCTTGCGTATGGGGGCACAGAGGTGCTGATATGAGGAGCGGACAATGCATGAAAGCCCTCAGCATGGGTCCTGTGTCTCATTGTCCCATGGTACCCTCCTGTCACTTTCATTTTGCACCCTCTAGTCCGGAGTCAGGCCAACTTTGATATAAGGAAAAGGGGTTCAAGGGATGATGGGGGGAGCAGGAGGGGGATTTTAAAAAAGAAAAAAGTAGGGGAGAAAGATAGAGTCTGTGAAGTGTGAAATAAGATTGCTTTTTATCCGACAGTGCAGCGTTAAAGAAAAGGAAGCTGTCCAGGCCTTGGATAAATCAAGTGTGTGTGCGAGTGTGTGGTGTTTGTGTGTGGAGGGAGGGTACACACCTCTTTGACATATGGTGCCATCCTGTGACACCTGGTTAAAATGATAACAACAGCCTCAATAATCATAATGAGAGTAATGAGAGCTTAGACACACACACAGCTCCGCCACAAGAGCCCCGGAGAGAGGCAGAGCTCAACCCACACTCTGAGCACTCCAGAGCCGGGGGAGAGGGAGACGCTCGGCTCAGCCCCCACGCTGGTTCTCCAGGACTCAGGGAAAAAAAAGATGAGAGAGATAGCGATGAGACAGTGCTGTTGACCGAGAAACTGTATATGCAACCTTGAAAAAAGGAGCAAGCTGTCACCGCTGTTTTAGGAGGACATTCTCAGGTAGGACTGGAATTTTGTACTTTAAGAAAAGGCAGTTATCATCCCAGCAGTGTATTCTGCTGAGGCCGAGCATGCAGGAGGAGGAGCCTGACCTAGTGAAAGATATCTAGAGTGACTATTATTACTTGCTGCTGCTCTTCTCTACAGTCTGGGAAGGAATACTGGAAAGTGCAGTGGTTACCATCAATTATTTATCAGGCCGTTTGTGCTTGTCAGTCTGATTAGCATTACTGTAATCACTGCTCTTCAGGGGAAAAAGGAAGGCCGCTCTTTCTCATCTGAAGGTAATCTTGCCGTTTTCAGTGTCTCATCTTCACCGGACGCCTCTTGCATAGCATCTGCTTTTGTCATCTCCCACATATTTCTTCCCTCCCTCCCCCCCCTCCTCCCCTCCCTTCCTTCTCTGTGTGTTTCTGTCTGTTGCTGCCCCCCCACCCCTCGCACCCGCCCTCCCGCACCTCATTAATGTGTGTGAGCAAGCCGCTCTCTCCCAGCTTGTATAGAGTGACACCTATGGGCCTGATTAAGCCTCTGCACTCACTGGTAAAAGCACAAGATGAGGAGGAAGACTGCTAAGCCCCTGTGTGCTACTCCTAAGTGTGTGTGTGTGTGTGTGTGTGTGTGTGTGTGTGTGTGTGTGTGTGTGTGTGTGATGGATCTGAGAGACCATGGACTGTCCCCGCTGACTGACTGGCAGAGCAAAGCTGATATTTATATGCTCAGAACAAATGAGTGTAATCTGTGTGTCAGCAATGGGCTTATTCAGCTTGCATGATTAGATTAATGGAACTGTTTCATATCATTGTATTAGGATGGTTAATGAAGACAATTAATTAGAAGACAACCTTCAGGCTATTGTCCTTTACATGTCTCAGATTTGGGTTAGAAATGGGCTGCTGTCATAGCTTTGAGTGTTTCCCCTCATCTATTTCTCGAGTTAATCTATGGCTACAGTTTTAGAGTCTCTTCCATTTGCATCCTACTCTAAGGCCACTCATGACCTTTCATTAATTATGGCCAGCCTGGCTTTAATCATTCTGTGATACCGTTGAAGATGAGTAGAGGAACAGGCAAAGCCATTTCCCACTCAGAGAAGTAACGCTGCTCCTGGAATTAAATGTCTGCATTTCTGCATAAATTATAGACAGGGCTCTGTGTTGTTTATGCTGAAAGTGTCACACACGTTGATTAAACATCTAAATAAAGAAGTACTGAAAACAAGAGGCAGAATAAAATATTAGTGCATGAGTGAGTATGGAGGATAAGTGTGCAGGAAGTTGGGGGTGGGTACAGGAAAGCTGAATGGCATTAAAATGTTGGCTGCCTATCACAGTAATGTTAAAGCACAAAGTGTGTATTAATGTGTAGGTGGGGAATTAGTCTCACTACAAGTGTCACATCGCTAAGAAATGACACCTTGCCCCGTTTTTAAAGGTGAAAAAATTTACCTGGGGATTATTTTGTAATCTGAGCACCTATGCAGCCGTACAGTATCCTAATTCTTGCACAGTTGTGGAGATTTATGCAGGCGGGGAGTTAGATGGGATTGTGCGACTCACTCGGCAGGAGATCTCTGGTTTTTCTGGGAATGTTTTAAAGATCCGCCTCGCCAGCATGGGATGGGATGGTCTACGCTGGCTGGAATTCATAGGTTACCTTGGAAACAAAATAGAAACAAGGGTTAAAAATAAAAGAATAAAATGTATTGATACGTGTGGGATCCAGGGAATATGTAGAAAAATGTAGGTTTTTCATACAACTCGCCAGCGAATTATTTATAAATATTCTTATTTAGAGGCAGGATCAGTGGATTACAGGATCATAATGAGGAACAACACACACAGCAGTCTCTGCTCACACAGCTGTTTCCTACAGCGTTTGTACCAGCAAGCAGGAAATGGAAGATATTTCTTCTGTCCTGACAGAGATACAAAGGAGTTTCCTTTGACTTAGATTTTTCTAAACTGAATTACTTCTTTCAGATTTACATGAATCATCCTCTTTTTGTTTTTAAGTAGTCATTAATGCTCTAAAAATATAGATGTGTGTACATACAAAACTATTTCACCTTTTTAAGCCTCAAGTGATATTTATGGATTTTTTTGGCTGGGATTGTAGTTTTCAATATTTAAAATAAATATTGCAACTTTTGTGACAGACAGGATGGGGTTTAAAATTGTGTCTCTTTTCTAATATAGTTCACAAATATGAAATAAATGTTTTGTACTATTCTAATAATCTTTCCATCACATGGCCTGTCTTGTATATTGTTTTTTTCTTAAGGGACTGTGTCTTATCACCAAAAATGTTTGATTTTATTTTGTGGACATGCCCACCTCTGTTTGCCAGCTGCATGTCCAGAGGTGCTTCCACCAAAGAAAAATAAAACAAAGCATTTTTACATTTTTTAAGAAAAAGACCCTGTTTCAAATTTGTTCCTAGAATTAAGTTTATATATTATCTGGTGATACTTGGGGAATTAAAGTTACTATTAACTGTATACTTATAAAATAATAATTATGGTTAATCAATCATAATGTTTGTTGGCCGCACTGAAGACTACATTTTAAGCTATATGTAGAATTTTTGAAAGTATCACTTCAAGAGAAAAAATATTACAATTTAATATCAGAAAGTTGATAATCATGTCATGAAGAAGAACAACACAAGTATTTGATGTGCTACTTTGTAAAACTGTCTATTGAAAGAATCTTTATTCGGTTTCTGAAATCAAGCTGAATGTTTTAAATTTGATTTATAGCAGTGCACAAAGTGTATCTATGATAATTACACAGAGCTGAGTTGGAGAACATGATGTTGACTGTGTACACAGAGTGTGTAATATTTCATAAGTGACAGGATAAACAGTGAGTGTAGGGATAATGTAGCATCATAAAAGTGGTTTTGGCTGTGGGTAGTCATGTGGTGAGCTCAGATTGGCTGTGTGATGACTGCAGGGCTGAATACTTGAACAGGATATTTCAGTAGCTGTTGTAGAATTGTCAATACATCAATAGCTCATAGAGCCGAGACCTGAGCATGAAAGCACTTTCTAAAGAGTATTTAAGTACATTTGCTGAGAATTAGCTGACTGGTGTAATAACTGATAGGGCTTATTGACTGTGGCCTAGTTTACTGTTGTCAAATCAATGCTTTTGCATGCAAGTCCCACTACTTTTAAACAAACTTAACAGGCTGAGGGGATGTTCAGGGGGCACTGGAGGGAAATAAACAAGATTGATGCCCTTTTTATTATCTGTTTTTGCAATCTTTTCCTCTGTGTGTTACTTACAAATGGCGTTATTGGATATCCATTGTTTGGACTTTGACGCCTCTAAATGGGCTGATATATCGAGCTGAGGCTTTTAAGGTGGTTACAGGGGATTTCTGCCTTTGACTCGGCGTAAAAATAAAATGAATTGTGGCTCTAAAAGTTTTAAATATTTATGATTTTTTCTATCACAGTGGTGGGATAGAGGATGTGACATTAGGCATGGATCTATAAGTAACCTAGCAGATTGCAGCAGGGGACAGTATTATATGTGTGTATTTTTGTTAGTGTGTGTCCAGTTTAAGGTCTTTGCCTTGAAAGGATACTATTCACACAACTACTTTTTTTCCATCTGCTCCCCCCCCCACCAGATATATGCCTTTTTACTCTGCAGCTCTATGTCAACAATAAAATCGAGGAAATCATATTTTTGATATTTGTGCCATAGTTATGAATACGTTGCATTTATATATATATGTACACACACATATCTATATCTATATCTATATCTATATCTATCTATCTATCTATCTATCTATCTATCTATCTATCTATCTATCTATCTATCTATCTATCTATCTATCTATCTATCATATATATATATATATATATATATATATATATATATATGTATATATATATATGTGTGTAAATATATATATATGTATATATATATATATATATGATGTGTGTATGTGATGCACAGTAAAAAGAGGAGGGAGGAAAAATGTTTCACTCATTTTGTTTAAATCACTAACCCTTTTTTTTTTTTTAAACAAATTTCTGAATATATTTGTTTATTCCTTTTTAAATCTATTTGGTCCAAATATCAGAGAGATTATCACACAGCCTGGGACAGAAAGCAGATTCTGCCCTCTTTGTCTGCAAGCCTTGCAACTGTGTGTCAGCATATGTAATTGTTGCGAGCTCCTATAGAAAAAAATGCCGCCGTCCCTTTAAGTGCTTCCACCAATTCTGATGGCGTGGTAATTTACATATCCCGTTCTCCCTCCCCCTTCAGGAGAGCTGAGTGAGGATGTGGAGGCTGCTAGTGAGACCACCACAGACCAGGAGGACCAAACCAAAGACAGAGAAAGTGGGGGGGAGAAGGAGCTCACCAAAGGGACAGGTAAGGCCAATATTTACACCACTCACATTAAAGGGAAACTACACTCAGGAAACATGTGGTCCTGCTGCTGAATGGTGCCATACAGCAGGCCTTTTGTTGGATACTATTAAGTATATTTTAACAAGATAATAAAGGATTTTCAAAGCATTAGGCATTCTCTAAATGTTCCTCAAATCCATTTGTAGTTTTTTGAAGTTACACTTTAATTCTGGCATAAAATCTCATCAGACACAATGAGGATAAGCTCAATCTAGAGAATATGTTGAGGGGACATGTGACCCATGTTTTGTTTTTGTTCAATAGGGGATGTAAAGAGAGAGGGGCCTGTGTGGGTGTGCACACATGTGGGAGCACTCCCCCCTGCTCAAACTTGCCACACAGACATCACATACCTATGTTTAATGGTGCCAGATCCGAATGCTTGCATCCTCAGGCCTCTTTATTGATAGTTGGAGGTGGGGAATCCTACACAGAGGGAAGAGCTTAAAGTGAGGGGAGGGGTTTGGGGCCTGGACAGTGCTAGGTCAAATTTGGGCTGCATTTTAAGAAAGCATTTTGGGACTTTTTGGAGTAAGTTAAGGTGCTAGTCAAAGACATTATTCTACATTTCCTTAAGAGCAAGTGAGGATAGATTTAAAAGAGTTTTGTTGTTTTATTTAATAAATAATTTTGTTAATAATTGCAGTTACTACCATACAAAGCTTTATAAATATTGGCTTCAACCTTCAAGAGATGTTTGTCTTGCTGTATTTTCACTCTTTTTTTTTTTAAGAAAGTTTAAAAAAGCCAGAAAGGTGTGATCACAAGTGAATGCAACTTCTCTGTGACAGGTTGTATGTAGGTCTTAAATAGAATCAAAGTTGGTTAATTTATTAACCAAGAGTTAAGGCTTATATACTCCATGTGATTATAGAATACTACAAGTACATAACCAGTCAGATTCCTTGTAATAGTCTGTATCATAGCTTTTTAAAGCAGATGGTAAAGTTTATGAAAGTTTTTGTTTTGTTGTTTAAGTAAAACCACTAAAGATGCTGATTTAAAACTGATATGTTACTGACTGTTAAACTGATTTTTTATTCCTTTAAGAGTGGCAATAATGTTGAAAATTTGGACTTGACCCAAAACAAAGAGGCTGCCTGACCACAGCTTGGCACTGCGACTTAGTTTTTTGCCATTGGAAAGACAGATGTTTTCATATTTAATAAGACAAGTTAAGACACATGTCTTAAGAGAGTTAAACTTTAGATTTTTCACCACATACCATACATTGCATGTGCATTGATGCATGCAACTTTCATCAATCTTTTCTTTGCTTATAACATTGAAGTCTTTAAAACCTAATCGTAGATGAAATACAGTTGAATTTTCCTTTTCATGCTCAGTTTACTTTGTGAGCTGGTGTTGGAAAACAATAAGACATGTCTGATTCAATAGATTTCTGATAATGATGACTCTGAACACTTACAGCTCTGGATAGACGCTTCTCACATGTCCCACGTCTTGTGTTACTGCAGGATGTTTTGATTTACACTAGTCAGGTTAAAAGCTGGAAAACAATCCAGACCTTTTGCATACCTAAGTTTTTTTTTTCATAAAGTGTAGAAAAAAACTTCATCACAGTGTTTGAAGCCCAGCCTTTGTAAAATGTCTTTGATATCCGAACTTCTATTTTAAATGAGGCTGAGTTGTTTGTGCTCTTTGAAAGGGCGACACTCTTCTTTGATGGGAGAAATAATGATATGCATGCCTGACTGAATATGGCTAAAAGTATGTTTTAGCACATCAAAATAAAGCACTTTAAAAAGCATTAAAATGAGCTGGCCGATTAATAATTCACTCATACCTGTGGTGCACAGGAAGACGACTCTTCGCATTAGGATTCCTCCTTTTTGAAAGGCATGCAATTTGATACAAGCATATTCAGTTCCTTTCCTCCCCTCTGTCAGTCGCTAATCACCAAATAAGTGTGTTTCTGTGTTTTCACAAAGGAAATATGTGCTTGCATATGAAAAATTTACAGCTTCCCAGCAGCTTATTAGAAACGCTTAGTTAAAAATAGCATGTGCATTAGGGAACCAGGTCTGAGGTTCTGTTTGATGTCAGTGAAAAAAGGTAGGTGGGTAGGGTGGGGTGCTGGGTTCAAGGCTGTGTTGTCAGCGAAAGCTCGACAGCTGTAGTTTAATGGAAGGGTCCTTTTTTTGCTCTTCAAACTTTTTGTGATGATGAATACAATGCCCACTCAGACGAGTGCAGAGGAGCTATCTCGTAGGAGAAAAAGCAGGGAAGACCTCACAATGCATTTGGTAAACAGAGGAGCGCTTGTTTGGCTGGTGATTGTCTGAAGATGTTTGTACAGTCAGCACACAGATGGCGTGCATGTAAGAATGTGGTGTATGAGCGTCCCAGCCAACCTGTTATTTATCTGAAAGGTGTTCAGTCTCCCACTGTCTGAGGCGGAGCTGTTTCTGAGGTCCATCATTAGAACTACTGAAGTATTTCTTCTCATCATTGTCATGTAGCGGTTGGAACAGAGCACAACATTGTTCCTTTACAAATGACAGTCACTGTCAGACAGACAGCATTAGTGCGCACAGAAAAAAGGCTTCTTCCTTTTTAAAGCCACTGTCAATCTTATTTTCTCTTTCTTGTTCTGCAGCTCCTCAGTATTCATTAAAATCATTTAGAGGTACATCAGAAGCCTTTGTAAAATGCATATGTATTCAGCATGTCAGCTCCTGAGGGATGTCTTCATTATTCTGTTGTTTTTCTTATTTATCTCAAAGATAATGCTTATATGTACATGTACAGGCATTCAGGCATATGTTAATGTCATATACCTCCACCTTGCAGGCAGTGTGCTATGCAAATTTTCATCATTTGTTGTGCTTAAAAAATTGGTGCTTGGATGAAAATGCAAAAACATAAAAATAAAAAGTGATTTTAAGTGGAGCACTGACATCTCTATATATGTGGACAATGATGTTCAGGTTGGCGGTAGCTCTGGTTTAATCACGCTGCATGATTAGAAATTCAAAGGGTCATTTTTAATGCTAGCCATAAAATATGTATAAATGGATAGCCATAAGCTCCTTCCTTTCTCATCACAACTTCCTCATCAAGCTGAGACAGCAAGAAGAGAAAGAGGTAGAGCTTCAACACAGGAGGAGTGACATGCTCACCTTCATTAAAGTACCTGGTGTACAGTATCTGTGCAGCAGCTGCATGTATAGCATGCAGCATGGAGGCGAACAGAGAGAGCAATGAGTTCAGGGAGTAGGGAAGGTTAAATGAGCAGAAGGAAGAGGAAGTGTTGGTACAGGGGCAACCTTTGACACAATGTGATGCAACTTATTAGAATTTAATATAATAATGTAGCAAAGGTTGTGGCTATGGAGAGGGGTGAGGAAGGGAGAGAAAGAAACTCTTGAGTTTTAGGGCTATAAGAGGTGCAACCCCTGAAATTAATCTTGATAAATAACTCCTCTCAAACATCAGTCATTTACCTCCTTAGACAATCCACAGAACCAAGAACAGACGGCCTTCATAGACAGGACAACAAAATGTTAATACCAAATCAAACAAAAGGAACTGGCCAAACTGAAATCTTAAAACATTTTAAGATTTAACCATACGATCATACAAAGTCTAAAATGTTCACTTTTTGAAATGCTTCAAAAGTTGCTTGCTTGTCAGAAAAAAGGCCTTTAATGATAGGTTTAAGGTGGTGTACATCTTTAACTACTCTGAGAAACTGCAGGAAAATACAAATGACTGCAAGAGAAATATAAACAACAACAAAAAATGCAAACAGAAAGGAATATAAATGCAAAAAAACCACAGTAATAATTAGTGCAAACATCTTAAACTAAAGCAGTCACAAATAAAACATCATTTAGATACATAACATCAGTAAGTAGTACAATCAAGAAATCACAAGCAGGTCAAAATAAAACAACAAGAATGAGATTAAAACAAGAAATGTAAACAATATTTGGAATTATGAACAATAGAGATAAATAAACAGCAGTATGAAGTAAACACAACAATGAAGAAAGTATATGCAACATAAGACGAAAGAACATCACTAAAGAATCTAAAAATAAGTGGAAATATAAAACACAAGAATTATGAACAATAATTGAGTATATACTCAGAATGAAGTATCAGATCAATCCGTATAAGTGGGTAAGAAATTGGATGGCTAGCTTAGATATAGACATGAAACATGCAGTAGATATTCTTCGATGTTGTTTGCTTATTTCCTCTTTTTTCAGGTTAAATTCTGCATACTTTTTTAATGTCCCTCTTATATGCAGCATAGAAAAATAAGCAAATAATATTTCATGCTGGTAAGACTAATAAAACAACACTGGGGTAAGGTATGCCCAAACAGCTAAACATAAATGACTAATACACAACTTTTCATCTTTACAGTATACACTGTATCTGATAAATGGAGATATATTATTGTACTTTAAGAAAACTGTTCTTTTACGATGACTTCACGACTGAAATCATAGTGTTTTAATAGAAACATGAAGCAATGTATTTAGTGTTTTAGTGAATTAGCTTTAGTGAGTGTATTTGTATTATCATTTCCATGCTGAAATCTGTTTATTAGCTTGACCTTAGGTGTTCATTTTTTTAAGGTAAAAGTGTGTGGGAGTGTTTTGACATAAATTTGTGAAGCACCAATTAGAGGAGACAAGCAGGTTCTAATTTTGCGTTTGATTAGAGGCTGCATGTTGTTTCTGTGTAGAAAAAGAGCATAATGTGCTGAATTCCTATCATTATGTCTGAAAACATTTTGCTTTTATGCTCACGTGTTTAGTTGATGAGTGCAATCTAAATTGGTAAAGACTATATTTATACATAATTAAAGATTGTGCATTTTTGAATGAACACTGAGGCAGAAATGGAGCTTTTATTATTCTCGGCTCGTGGAATAGTATGAATTTATTTTCTTTGGAATAAGATGCTTACACATTTTTTTTTAATTTTTTTTTGTTAATGTATTTTTTGGGCATTTTGTGCCTTTATTGATAGGAGAGAGACAGTGGATAGGTTTGTGAAAGGGGGTGAGAGAGTAGGGGAAGATACTCTGCAAACTGGTCACAGGTGGGATTCAAACCTGGACTGGCAGAAGCAAGTACATGGGGTGCCTGGTTGCTAACCACTCCCCCAAACCAGCACCCCAGATGCTTACACATTTTCACATGATAAACCTCAACAAAAGCTGTGACATATTTACTTTCTTATTGCCACAAAAATCTGGAAAGCAGTCACACAATTTATCAGGCATTGAAAACACTTAAAGCACTGTCTAGGGAAGTTTTGGACTGTCTTGGGTAACAATTAAAAATTTGTCTTTATTGATATTGTGATGTGAGAAGGCTAACATTCAAAGGTTTAGATGAAGTAGTGACAGAAACGTATAAAAGTAAGAAGCTGTGTGAAAACATTTTCTCTCATTACTACCATATCTATGTGAAATGTATGTGCAAAATATTTGCTTGGTTCTTTATTTTTTTAACAAAGTCTACTTTTTATGTATTCATTTTCTTTAGTGGAAATTAAGAAGACAGGCCGTATATGCTGGAGCTATTTTTGTTTATCAATTTTAACCCTTTAAGGCCCAAGACCATAGATTACAGCCAGAAAATTCAAATTTTTTGGAGCTGAAATGTTTGTTTCACTTTCTGCTAAAATCCATAAAAATCAAAATGTCCATAAAATTCAATATGTAGATTTTTTGTATCTCATTTGATACATTAGGTGTTTTTGGCAATTGATAATCCATTTGAGGACATTTTTATCATTAATCTGATTGCATTCAGATGTTTTTTTTGTAATTTGTTGATCATATTGAGTAGATAGAAATATTATGAAAGTATGTATCAAATATGAAACAGTTGGCTTTATAGGGTTAATCAATTTTAGCATTATAAATCTAAAGATGTATTTGCATCACTTCATCATCAACATCAGAAGTTGTGCCTGGAGTTGAAGGTGACATGAGAGGATTTCACCTTGAGCCCCAGAGCAGTTAAAAGATAAATCATAAATGAAACGTGAAAAAACTCAACTGTTATATAGGGAATCTTTCAATCCTTAGGGACATTTATGAGCATCTAATAGATTTTAAATGGTGCTTTTGTTTACTTTTTTTGCTTAAAAAACAAGGATAGATATCAAAAAAAAATTCTGTCCAGGTACCCCTCCATATGGACATACAATTATGATTGTATATATAAAAGCAAACTAATATTTCAGTAATTTTAGGGCCCCAGTCAGCCACAGGCCTTCAGACTGTTCCTAGCTTTTCTTCTCCATACAGTGCCCTGGTCATCGTTTATAAGCATGTAAGAGTTCATGGTAAAAGCAATACTCCACACCTCTTTTAAATCAGGTTTCACATTTATGAACACAGTGCTGTATGAGTACATGCACTACTGTCATATCAGATAAACCCCTGAAAATGTCCTCTACAAGTCCTAGAAAGTGATAACCAGAAAGGATTTTGAACATGGACTTGTTGTCTTATGGGTTTACACCTTTCTCTGTAGTATGATCAGTGTCTTCTCCTTACCGCTTTAGTTTTAAGATAATAAAGAAAAACTTTAAACTAGTCCCAAACAAGCTTTACTCTGCACATGTACCTGTATTGTTTGCAGGACAATCAGATTGCATTTGGGTGCTGTGGATGCTGCATGAAGTCTGTGTAATGAAGAAGATTAGCATCCCCTAGACCCGATTTGGTGGCATTGCAGCTTGTTCTTATTATTGTGCCATATAATGTGCTGTTACTTATCTTTCAGGGAACAGACAAGGCATGGCATTTGTTACATTATCCATGTTAAAGAGCAAATATGTGTATTTAATTTTAGCCATGTTTAAAGTTGAGAATGCGTTCTTCTGTTTAATTACAACCAGATTATTCAAGTTTCAAGTTGTTGTGATTCTATAGCAGTGGGCATTTAGTGCAGGAGTGATTTGTTATTGCTTTTAAACACATAAATAGTGTGAAAAACCTGGAGACAGAGCACTGAAAATGTTAACATATTCATTTCACGTCCTTTGAGTGCTTGTCATCCCTCAAATTGTAATTCCTTTTGTCTTTGAAGATAATAGGCCATAAATTGTCCTTGTTTGTGAGCCAACTCCCTGAAAGCTCAGTGTTTATGAGTTTCACCACCAGGTGTCTAATGGCCGAGCACCACTGCTGTGTGTCTCAGAACGTCCTGTAGAGGTGAACGCCATGTCATCCTGTCTGAAGATTAATTACCCCTCTGATAATTAATTATTTCCTCTCAATTTCTTTATCTGAGGTTCTCTCTTTCTTGAAATCATGCGAAGAAGCTGCAAACACTGTCTCCACACCTTAAAGTGTTTTGTTCTATAAATGCAAATCCGGATTATAATAGGAATAAGAAATATGACTAGAGAGTAATAGGAAATGATTTCATATGTACCCTCAATATCTGTGGTTCAAGGTTTCAGTTTTCATCTTTTAAAATGAATGCATAATAATTACCTGAGAAGTATAAGATGAACACTTTCTGCCCTTTATTGCTCTGGGCTCTGACACTGGCTGCAGATTAAAAACCTGGATAGATATAGGAAAAGGGAAAAGACAATATTCAGGTATTGTTAGCATATCACTCAGAGAGAATGAATTTAGCACTTGGGAGAAGAATCATCTCCATATTAATGGCTGCCTTGCAGAGGGAATTGAGGTCAGGGTTTTTTTCTGCATTGCATGGATCAGAGGGGCGTCAGGAGGCTGCGGCAGCTTGAAGGTGAAAGGTTATTCCTCAATAAGTGCACCACAGACCATTTTTGAGTCTTTGAAAATCTGTGGTTTTGGTTTAGATTTGAAATGATTGTCAGACTGCGGCCGTCCTGGGCAAAGTGACAGTAAAGTTATGCGTCCTGGCTGGTGTGGATGGACTGGATGATAGGTTCCTCTTTTTTTTTTAAACAACTGGAGGCTTGAAGCTGCCACAGCGAGACAGGAAGTGTGATAATGAGGGGAAAAGGATTTGGAGATGATGAGGACCCTGTGTCAGTCATGTTAGAGAGTAGGAGGGTAATTCCCCAAACCAGGAGTCTTTCTCTCATCCTCCCTAAATATTTCCTTTTACTGTAGCTGTGTTTTTTAAAGATATGTATAATCTCCACTAAGGACAAATTAAACTAATAGCAGAAACCCTTGGAACGTTTCAGCGGCAGATGACCTGTTTTTGTTTATTCAGTCAGTGCTGCCCGTCACTCTGTCTGTCCACCATCTTTTTTTTCCCCTTAAAAGCACAACAAAGCTTTGATTACTCCAGAGACCAGAGCACTGTGCTGACAGCCCCCCTTTGCTGCTTGAATAATACAGTCCAGCTCTGTGAGGTGAGACAAGGTGCCAAAGTCCAATTCACTTACGGGACTCGACAGCACAAAAGCCTCTGGTTTACGGAAAAGGGCCATGAATTAATAATCACCTAATTGACTCTTAAGTTTTTCATGCTTTGCTTTTTGTGCTTTCAAACAAAAGCCCACCCTATGTATCTGTCAGAGAAGGTTTGGCATGGATGGGGAGGGGGAGGCTGTGTAATGACCAGGCGGAAGAGGTCAGGGCAGCAGAAGACTGAGTCTAGACAGACATGAAGGTCCCTGACAGAGGGGCAGAAAGAGGTGGTCTCTGGGGACTTCAAGATTTGAATCTAACCAGACACACGATTTTCAGTTTGTTAGTCTGTAATAAGCAGGTAAATATACTAAACTCATATTCAAAGTTTTCCTGTTGTTGTTCATTTTCAATTTAGCAAACATACGTCACAGCTGAAAAGCAACATTGGTTAACAGATGGATAGAAGCAAGAAAATAAGATATAGCAGACAAAACCAATAAAGCGAAAATACAAGACAAAATTCTAAAATAATACAGACAGTGGGGTGGGATAGAGGTGCAATTGCTGTAAGTACAGACTTATTCATAATAGTTATACCGTAATAAGTCTTTGATAAAATGAGGCAAGTTAAGTTGTCACATTTTTCAAAGTTTACAGTTTCAAGAGATGCATTATATAACTCCATGTGTACCAAACTGGCAAGTAGTAATTTCTCTTCTAAATTGCCCTTCTTTGCAACAAGCATGGCAACAATCGTAAACAATGTCTATGGCAACAACCCGAAAAACCCAACACGCAACATGGGAGAGGACATTGGAGAAGAGGGAAGGATGGTGATCTTGTGGTTATTTTTGATGGAAAATCAGGAACCTAATAACATAAAAGACTGGGGGAAAATCATTTAGACTGCAAGAACCTGTGAGCTGGTCCTCCACTTCTTAGGTCCACCGAAATGTATGTTTATGTTTCATGTCGGCCGTGCTTGTGTTTATTTACATCTGCTTCCTTGTTCCTCTGTCAGCTGGCTTCTTGATTGGCTACATTCTTCCACGTCACAATTCAGAGTCATGACTCGGTACATCGGCTTTCCCCACACGTGAAGATTTTTGGTTGTGGATATTGAACAAGACAATTTGAAAAAAAAAAGTAAAATGGGTTATTAGTAGGCCTATATGCTCTTAAACGGGCTACAAATGTTAATGTACAATGAAGTAACTGTACTCTTGTTAATCTTATTAAAAAAGTGGTTTAAGTTTGTTTTAGTTTTGCTCATTAAATTAGGTAATACCATTTCTATCTTTTTTATGAATTTTGAGGAAACAATATTTTTGCTCCTTTTATTCCTTTACAAATCATTTTGATCATCTCCTTTCAGGGCATCAAAAATGCAGCAGCTTGTCTCTCTGGCAATGTGTATCACATAAATGTGGCCCATCCTGTTCCAAGCTGATTGTAAAACTTTTTAGCTGCAACTTTACTCGATTAACATCATCTTACTTTGAGTAGCATCTCTAAGACCCAGTCCCATCTTGAGTTTTTATCAGTGTTGCTCAGTCTTTGATGAGAGTCTTCATTCTTGCTCTATAAGGGCCAAATGTTTTGGTTGTTGGTTTCAGTTGTATGATTGTGTCTCACATAACCTCGGACAGCAGTGTCCAATCTGCCACACTAAACTGTACACAATGACAAAAAAAAATCTCCCAAACTGTTAGGTCTGTTTAATTTCAAGCTCCTCAATGTTCCGGTCACTTTTTCATCATTTTTGACAAGAGAAAACAGGATATAGTTTTTTAAGGTTCGTCATGGTGTGGAGTTCTCAAGAGAAGGCGAATGATCAGATTTGTGGAGTCCTAATTGGCCGTGACGAGTGAGAAGAGTACGAGTGAATGAGCCTCCCCAGACCTCCATCAGCCCCCCCAAGCATCTCTCTTACAAATAAACATTAAAACACTCTTAGACAGAAAACCGTGGGGTTCTGTCCCCTCTGCAGCAGCCCTCTATCACCGTACCACAAACAGACACTTCTTTCTCCTCTCTTGTGCTCAGTGAATAATTGTCAAAGTGGAATATACTTCTAACCAATTATGTTTATCCTGTTAATCGAGATGCTGAGAGGATATTTGTGTCGGGTTAATCCATGCTGACTTTAAGTACTGTAGGTGTGTGCTTACTAGTCATTACTCATGCCATGCATTATGCTTTAAGTGACATGAAAATGGGTGTCACAGTTTTGGCTCCTCACTATCATGAAACGAAATAATCAAGATTAAATAATGAACACATGACACGAGCCATGTTATGCTCATTATGGTCAATGGATGTGTCGTGTGGTTAATTATATGATGTTATTTTGGCCACAAGAGTGCATCACAACAACCTGAACAACATAGTAAATATATTCTTATACACATGTTGTTATTTTGCATTATTGCAAGTATGTAATTTTAACAGATTTATTTTATTTGTTGTTTTTAAGTGTTGTGATATTGACATTTGAAGCATATGTTATAATATCAAAAAACACCTGTCTAAGAATTTCAATAATAAAACAAAGAATAAGGATTTGTGTCATGATCAACCAGGTCTACCATATTCTTATCAAGTTGTGCCTCAACACACATTAGTGTAAAAAATGAAAAACAAAAGTTCATTTGCACTTATCAGCCCCATAAAGAGAATTAACGACCAATATTTAAACCAAAATGTAATAGCATGTTTTGAATATATATTGGCATTATGCATTAAATAAACTCTGTGGTTTTCAAACGTTGTAATCTAAGACAAAAATAATAGGCATTCATACAAAAGTCTCCTCAGTGCAATATAATTTTATTAATGTGCGCACCCCAATTTTTATTTTCCAATGCCTAATTAACTCATTTACTTAATCAGATATTTGTGATTATTGCAAAAGATTTGGCTAGAGATTACAAAAACATTCAGTATTTGTAGGTTTGAAGGTAAAGTTCACATGTTGATTTCACAGCAAACATTCTGCTCTGTTTGCTTCTCCTGTGGCATCAATAGTCGAGAGTTTTCCTAACTAATACTACGAGGTCTTTGTTGAGAAGTCAAAAGTTGCTAATGGGTTTACTGAGCTGCTGATGGAGAGACACACAGCTAAGACTCAGAGATCAGTGTCCTTGTTTTCCTCCAGAGATGAGTTCAGGGTTAGTCAGAGTGGAATCAAGTGGAGTTGAGGTGGTGGAGGAGGAGGTGGAGGAGGACGTGGTGAGGACAGGACCATGACTGAGAGGTTAATGTCAGAGAATGGGAGGTTCCTTTTGTTTAACATTCCCTTTGTTTATTGGCGGATGTGTTTAATAGGATTGACTTTGACTGGACCCTAATAGGGCCTCCCCGGCTGATCCCGGTGTCTCTGGGAGATCTTGCAGGCTGCTCCGTCCAAAGCCAGGTCCCCCACTGGGTAATCAGCTCAACTGCCCTCGTCCTGATTGGAGCTGACATTTTAATGTCTGGAGCAGGAGCGTGGTCAGCCCTGCTGCCCTTCTGCCCAACCAACCACCCCTCCCTCTACCAATGCCCTCTGTTCTCAATTTGCCCTTCTCGGACTGTACAAATCAGGCCAAATTTAACTCTTTATGGGATTGTTAGGACTCAGCAAGACACCTCTTTAAGTTTCAAAGTGAACTCTTTCCACTGGTGACAAAGCGTGGTGCTACTGCAGCTCCCCCATGCTGGCTTCATGTGGGTTTAGCCTCTCAGTGAGCCGTGCTTATGTGAGTTCTCAGCTGTGTTGCCTCCCTGTGTGCCACCTCTGGTTTCTCTTCAGCTTCGTAATGTGGAGTAGTTTTAAAGTGGTTTTGCAGGGGATCTTGTCTAAGCCCTGGCTCTGTGGGAACAGAAAGAAAAAGGATTGCTGTTTTGTTACCAACGGTGGTATTTTACTTACAGACAATCAGCTGATGAGTAATTGTGTTTTGGGGCCTGAACAGTCTTGAAATAACACTAATATCTCACTGTTGTAGAAAAGAACATTTTCAAAGACTGTAGCTAGACAATGAGCTTAGAATTATTTCTACTCACATAATCAAGGAAATGTATTTATTTAGAAATGTATTTCTTACAATTTCCCAGTCATTGCTCCTTTATGTTGTACTTTTTGAGTCATTTTCAAAACTAGCACAGTGTATTTTTGGTGATAGATATAGTATGTCACCACATTTTGAAATCATCCAGTTAAGGAAGCTGAAATGAAAGACTATACCAGTTGAATCTTTCCATTAACCTGTGTTGCTATTTCAAAACTCAAACTTCTACACCAGTGCTGAGTGTAGTATCACAAGACTGACACAAAACTTAATGCTGAAGATAACAGGCTCAGAATGTAGAGCCAGACTGATCAAAACAAGAAGTTCACACATGTTGGTCTGATTTTGCAATCAACAATTTATTGACAGTTTAAAACATAAAGTAGTTTTTTGTGATCAAGGTTGAGTGATTGAATATGTATTTGGCAGAGTTGTTTATCTACATAAACACATTTGTTGTGTCACATTAGATCGAACACAGTGTTCTTATAAATGATTCTGACTCACAGAATGTATATAGTACTTTTTCAATGATATCTTTAAGAAAAGTTTCATTAATAACGGCTGAAACTGTGAAGTTTCAAATGTTATATATATTATCTGGTCGGAATATTGTTTTATACCATACTAATATATACCAAAGTAAATAACTGGTCAGCTAGTTCTTAGTATATTTCAAATGAGGTAGTTTTACCTCATTTGACTGCTCATTAATCTAGAGTCATCTTTGAGTCTAGAGGCAATTAATTTTTTTTTTTTAAATAAATGTTATTGTATGCACTCCTAGTTTACAGGACCAAGCTCAATGTGCCACTGGATTAGAAACGAGGTTCTCTAACCCTGCTGTCTCCTTTTTTTGTCACGATACAAATAAAGAGCAGAGGTCATTTTTAGGCTGGGACATTTCTGTCCACATGTCATTGAATACGCGGAAAGAAAGGCCTTTTTTCTAGATGCATGTGTACAAATACCTTCAGTGGTTAATATAATAAAACAGATTTCTGTCTTCTTCCACATCAGATAGTAGTGGATATAGCAGATTAGCATATATGTAACAATACCAGGAGGATTTCTCTTGAAAATCATTTCCGTTTTGGGCGGCATGATGGCACAGCACATTAGCCCCAGGTTACTGATTCCTCACGTCATCCAGGCCTTTCTGGTTAGGGTTTGCATATTCTCCCTGTGTGCGTGTGGGTTTTCTCTGGGCTCTTCTGCTTACTCTCACAGATCAAAAACGTGCCTGTTAGATTAGCAGGTGAGTCCAAATTGCCCTTAGGTGTGAGTGTGTCTGAAAGATTTTATGTCTCTCTATTTAGCTCTTGCTTGCAACTTGTTCAGGGTGCACCCTGACTCTCTCCCAAATAAAGTCTTTGACCCTAATAGGGACAAGCAGTATAGATAATGTATGAATGGCTGTTTTCCTCAAAGTGGGGGGCCTGGGCTCAGTCTGACCCGTGGTTATCCTCCTAGTCTTTCTTACTGGTTTCCAACCCTATCATGTGTCCTATCTGTAAAAAGTTTAAAACCTTTCAGGTGTTTATGTTCTTTCTCTTGGATCATGAGATGCATGTGATCAGATTTACCTTAGGCAGATCAATGGTTCCATCAGCTGCACACATGCCAGCACAGAAAAAATAATCTTAGAATCATTCAGCAACATGGGAAGCCAGTGTAGAAGCGTGGTCCTTAAAGCAGGGGTTTGAGAAAATCATCTTCCATTATATACAGTTATATCACATTAAAGAAAAATGCACAGAATCCCTTTATCCACACTGTTATTGATTGACCTGCTTCCTAGATGCCAAGTCCTCACCCTGTTTTGACAAGTCTGCTCTTCTCTCTCTTTATCCCTGTTTCTGTGTCTTTGTGTGTACATACAGTGGTGACTGGGCACCAGTCAGACTCCCCTACCCCCTCCAAGAGGCCCTCTTCGCGGTCTGAGACCTCCGAGAGCCCACTCTCCTCAAAGCGTCCCAGGACGGCAGAGAAGAGCGCTACGGAGCAGGTAAGAGTTTAAAAACCAGACTGTTTTGATAGTACTGATGTCCTCAGATGTTCATAAAACACTCTCTCTTTGAATTAGGGGAGTTTTGCTGAAGGTTATCTTATCCTCAATTACTAAGACCTCATTATAAGCTTCAGACTTACATCTATTAAAATATGAAATGTAAAAAATACCACTAATAAAATTTAGTTAGTTATCTTGGTGACCTTTTTCATAATAAGCAGGCTCCTTTTTCCAATCTACTCAAAATTATTTTAACATTTCTGCTTCAGTTGCGCTGCTAATTGTATATAAGGTGGAAAATCAATATTGTATTTGACAGATGAGAGCACTTTGAAGTGGGTGCCAAGACTCAGTGGTGTTGAGTATTACACAGTGGTCTGTGATCAGAGGGATCAGTCTGCTTCAGAGAGAGGGGCCCAAATCTTTCCCCTGATCTGCAGCTCCTCTTGAAGCAGACCTAACGTGCTCACTGCACACATTTCACTCTATTAACCCTCCACCATCCTTAATTTTTTTTTATCTGCTGTCTAGATGTACCAGTGCCCCTACTGCAAGTTTAC
Organism: Scarus forsteni; assembly: GCA_036419115.1. Lineage (NCBI taxonomy): Eukaryota > Metazoa > Chordata > Actinopteri > Labriformes > Labridae > Scarus > Scarus forsteni. The sequence goes on from JAZDUH010000354.1 coordinate 10,362,161, forward strand.
CAACACGGACCTGAACCGTCTAAGAATGCACGTGATGACACAGCACTCTGTCCAGCCCATGTTACGCTGCCCGCTATGCCAGGACATGCTCAACAACAAGATCCACCTGCAGTTCCACCTCACACACCTCCACAGTGTGGCTCCGGACTGTGTCGATAAGCTCATTGCCACTGTAAGTACTATGCATTTTGTGATTTGATTTTCAGGGATGGGGGCTAGGGAGTGGTGTTTCATTTCAACCTTTTTTCCCCACTCTCAGGTAGTAATGCTTTCATGACATGACATAATAATGTGTAATAACAGGGTACGGGGTCAAAGTGCTTTGCATTGGTGACACTGTCCTGTACATCTTTGTAATTTATTTTTTTCTGTTTTTATTCTTAGACAACTTTTTAGTTGTATTCTCAAGATCTTGACTTATTTATTTGATCATTTTGGGATTACCAAGAGAGCTTTCCATGGTTTTGTAAACTTAAGATCTCTAGAAAACTATTGGACTACATTATGCCATGCACAATAAATTACAGTAAAATTAATGCTTGTGATTCTACTTGTTTGTTTTGTTTGTTTGTCTTTTTAAATCAGATGTGTTCATACAACTAAGGTCTAAGGACATAGTAAAACGAGGGGCCTTGAGTCTTTTATCTGTCTACTCTTTCACTTATTCTTCTTGTGAAATCTACCGAGTCATAAACATATTAAACCAATGAAATCAAAGCAGTTTAAGCTATGCTTTGTTCACTCATCATATTGCTTTGTATGCAAACATTATTTTCCCTCTCATTGCAGACAGTAGGTCAGGTCAAGGGCAAATGTGAGGGTTCAGCAACATAACTCACTTAACCACACCCTTGCCTTGCAGTGACAGTTTAGCTGTAGGTAAAAAAATATATATTTCTTCTTGTCTCTAAACAGCCAAATTTCTCTCTGTTTTCTACCATAAAGGTTATCAGTCAACTGAAATTTGGCTGCAGGACAAACTCTTTGAGTCATAGTAAATGTTTAGGCCGCTCTAAAATGAACATTTTCCTCTTTTTGTTGTCTTAATGTGACCCTCATAATGTGATTTTTCATTTAGCTCAAGAGTTCTTTGCTTATACGCTATTGCCAGCTCTTATGGAGTCAATCAAAGATTTCATCCTAAATATGATAAGATGGGTTTGCTTAGCCTGTTTAGAATTTAATGAATAGTTTTCCAGCTTTGTGACTGATGATTAGATCTTGACTCAAAAGCTACTAAAACGGAAATTGTGAATAAATAATTATTTTATATAAAATAAAAGACTAAACCCCTCTTGAGTTAATGCTCAGACGAACTTGTACAAGAAATTAGATGCCATACTTGTCTAGTGAGTCCAGTTGAACAACTGAATTTTAATCATTATGGATTGGCTGAGTGCACTGATGCACCTGCCTTCACCTACAGAGAATATTTTCTTTGTCGCCTTTAAAGCTCATCGAGGGGAAATAAACTTTTATTTGCCCTGTTTTCTTATAAATCACTGAGCAAATCTTTGTTCTGCTCTTCTGCGAAACTAAATAGCTTGCCGGACAATCAACGAATAAAACATTGCTCTCTCTGCTGCAAAGCCATCTTCATCCCCTATCTTCAAAGTAAATGGCAAGCACATTAGTATGGTAGACAGCAATATTTATTTCTTTTATAGAGGTAGTAATGTACTGAACCACTACAAGAGGACGGTGATAGAACAGAGGTAATATAACACACATTAAAGCTAGTACCTTTTTATAACTGCTGAATGCAGACAGAGCACTACTTTATCCTTTTCACATGTCTGAGGAGAGCAGCCTAATTAATTCTGAAATAGGTGACTTTTATTTCTTGCCAAGCATGCATAATGATGCATTCACACTCCCACCCTTCATCACTTGATCCACTCATCTTCTCTTCATTCTGTCCTCCTTTCTGTTTCCACCCCATGTCTTTCATGACTCTCTGTCTCATATTCAGTACATATATACATTACAGCATATATGTTTAAATGATTTAAAGACACTCCTCCAGCCCTGCCGTTCTCACTCCATTCCTCATTCTCTCTGCCTATAAGATAGGGGTAATGAAAATAATTGTGCTTCATTAATTCTGAGTCCAGCTGGATGATAGCCATTTTGAACTATGTTTGCCAATTAGGCTGTCCAAATTAAACTGACCTTGGGATACTCTGCTCTCTTCACTTATCGTCTAATGAAGCAGTTGTCTGGAAACATTTTCCTTTGTAATGTAAATTTGAGCTTTTTTGCATTTTGTTTTCCATTTTTAATTTTTAAGGGCCAACCAGGTAACAGTGGTTCTTTTCTGCTAAATTTGTGGCCACACTAACCACAAGGGGTGACCTTTTCAAACAAAGGTGTGACTGTTAGAGCTAGCCTTGATGCTCTTCAGAAGGATTCTGATTCATTTGAGTCTAGCTTATGAAGCATATGACAGTGCTGTCATCTGAGTTCTCACTGTACCTGCAGTCATCAGAGGATATATGCTATAAATCAACAAAGCAGTAAACATTCAGATCTGATGCTGCATTACCCTGTGCTGGCTCTGTTTCCATCAGCCAGCCATGGAAGCAAATGTGAGGTTTTAACAACTTGTGGTGGAAATTCACTTTAAAGTACTTTTATGTGAGTTAACTTTTAATTGTTTAAACAACGTTTTAAGTCAGAGTCTGATTGTACCAATTACCTGCTTTCTGGTAGATGATTTTCGCTCAGATCATGTACAGGAAAGAACAACACGAAACACTGAGAGGAAGCTAAGTAGCTAATTTAGGGATGGCAACTTTGGTTACTAATTGGGCCAAATTGATTTTATCCATGCTTCCAAAGAGGCCATTGTGTTAAAAAAGTGTGTCAAAACTAAGGAACGATTATCAGAATGATTAACATCCTTTCTGATATTCTTGAACTCAAATGCAAATAATAATGCTTACTTTAATGATAACATATGGTCCCTGGGCCACCAGTTGCCAACCTCTGAGTTAAATGAAGAATTTGATTGTTATCCTGAATAAAACCTGTAAGCAAGGCAATTATGATAAATATGAACTTGAACAGACAGTAAAATTTAATCATTGATTCCTTTATCTGAAAAACAAATTAAAGGTGAGATGTTATTCTGTTAATACCAGTTTTAGATAACCTCAATGTTGAAAAGCCCCCCTCTATATCTTATTCTTAGCCAGCAGGATTGCTAGTGTGTGTAATTGTGTTACATGCATGTGTTGCAGCACATTTGGTTTCTCACACATTGTTGTCTCCACCACATGGCCCTCAGGGTCTTGCCTCCCCTAAATGGAGGATTGACTTGAATCTGGCATGTGAAGGATACAGATCTAGGACCCTGTTTTGACATATGTTTCAAATCGTGCCTCTTTGGGTGTTATATACTGTATGTATGAAAAAAAAAGAAATGATACCATTAAATGTATGTATTTATAGAAAACTAAAGGGTTTAGGGCATGGCCATCAGACACTTATGTGGGGAAAAAGGGAGAAAAAAAGCATCTTCATTGTGCCATTTGTTGTATCCTGTGTCTGTCCTGATCTGATGTATCTTATATTGCAATTTAAATGGAACATATATTACAGGACCTTGTCTTCCAACCTCACCTACTTTTATGCTTATGATTATAGTTAGTTAGCTGATGACGATTCATACTGATTTATGGTTAAAATAGGTTATCAGAGGCAGAAGTGAAAATAAACTTCTAGGTGAGTGGCAAGAATAATCAGTGTTTGCTGTCGTTCACACATGATTTACTCCAAGCTTTTTAGAACAGAGAGTAATTGCCTTCCAATATGTACTTTTTCCAATCAATTCTTATATGTCCCTGTTACACTCTAATTTCAAAAGTAAAAGGAAAATATGTTTAAAATGCATAGTGTTTCATTAACGAAAGAAATTCTTTTGCATTTTGATTTGACTGTTAAATTACAGAGCACAATCTCATTTTGCAATCATTCTTAAATGTAATATTTCAATTAAATAGACCTCACAACATGCACCTACTGTTTTCTCCCTTTTTCTCACTCCATAATAAAGCTATTATCAGGCTGTGAAACTATTTTCACATGACTTTTTATGACTTTTTGTCATAATAAAATTCCTATGCATTTTCTTTTTACAGGTTACAGCGACTGAAGCACTGCCAGCGAGCATGTTCATACCTGTACCGAGTCCAGAAAGAGAGTCTCAGAGCACCCCTCATGCCACAGCCAACAGTAGCTCTGAAGATACCAAGAAACAAGCTGGTTTGTATCCACCTCTGTGCTAGTATTACATGGGTTATTGTTTTCCAATATGAAATCATGCTAAGTTTTAAATATATTTGTTTTACCCATAAGATCTGTCTGTTATGAGCATGTAGTCATGTTGTTCCCTTATATTCATTTAATGCGGTTAACCAACATGCTGTCACTTTATAACCATAACATATGGAAATACTCTTATGCAAGTTAAGTGAAACATTGTAAGAAATAGCCAAATTAATTATTCCACTGTTGTGCACAGAATTTTGTCGGTAATATTTTATAATATTTAAAAAAAAAAAAAGCACACACTATGTACTTTTTCATGCAAACAGCACCCAGCAAGAGTATACATGATGTCAGGTATTCGCAGACCTTGTAATTTGCCTGTTCTACCTTTAAACAAACAAGAAACAGTAAGTCATAAGATGTCCATGTTGGTATGACTGTGAAAAAATGACCCGTGTAACTGAAAAAAATCTAATGAATTCCTTTCTTGTCATGTCTTTTATGTTATCACAGATGCATCAGAGGCTGATCCAGAAAAAGGGGTGTCACTACCAACAGAAATGCCTGAAGCCCGAAAGTCACCTCTGGAAGATCAACAGTCAGAAAGGGAAGATGCCACTGGATTCCTGTGCTGGAAGAAAGGCTGTAATCAAGTGTTCAAGTCCTCTAACTCCCTCCAAATGCACTTCAATGAGGTTCACAACAAAAGGCCTCAACTGCCTGTGTCAGATCGTCACGTGTACAAGTATCGATGTAACCAATGCAGCCTGGCCTTCAAGACCGTAGAAAAGTTACAGCTCCATTCACAGTACCATGTGATCAGAGCCGCAACCATGTGCTGTCTCTGCCAGCGAAGCTTCAGGACACTGCAGGCCTTGAAGAAACATCTAGAAACCAGCCACCTGGAGCTAAGTGAAGCTGACATCCAGCAGCTTTACGGAGGATTATTGATGAATGGTGACTTAATGGTAATGGGCGACCCCTCCCTTAGTGACGAGCATGGAGGTCTGCTAGAAGATGATAAAGAGGGAGATGAAAGTGATCCTGAAGAAAAACAAAGCCCAACAGGCAGCGACTCAGGCTCTCTGCAGGAGGATTCTGGATCTGAGCCCAAACGTGCTTTACCATTTAGAAAGGGCCCGAACTTTACCATGGAGAAGTTCTTGGATCCATCTCGCCCTTTTAAGTGCACTGTGTGCAAAGAGTCTTTCACACAGAAGAACATTCTGCTGGTTCACTACAACTCTGTCTCCCACCTGCACAAGGTGAAGAGAGCTCTTCAGGAGTCCACCACTGGCCAGCCTGAGCCCACCAGCAGCCCTGACAACAAGCCATTTAAGTGCAGCACGTGTAATGTGGCCTACAGCCAGAGTTCTACTCTAGAGATCCACATGCGTTCTGTTCTTCACCAGACAAAGGCTAGAGCAGCCAAACTGGAAGCAGCAGGAGGGCTAACCAGCCCAGGAAGTGCCACTGGTTTAAGTACAGGGGGATCAAGTATTAACACTTCAGCACCAAGTCCAGTCCCAGCCAGTAACTCAACTACAAACTCTACTAACCACAGTGCTTCTGGGTCTCAAACAGCTCAGAGTTCTCATGGAGGAAACCATATGGGCCAGAGCCACAGCATTGAAGGTCTAGGAAACTCCTCAGTGAGCTGCCACTCTTCACCATCTGAGAACCATGAACTAAAAAAGTCCAAGTTTGACATGCTGTCTGTAAGGGGGCAACAACAACAGCAGCAGCTTCAGCAACAACAACAGTTGGCCCAGGCTCAAGCGCAAGCACAAGCTCAGCTTCAACAAGAACTCCAACAACAGGCTGCTCTGCTACAATCACAGCTCTTCAACCCAGCACTTCTGCAGCACTTCCCAATGACAACTGATGCACTTCTTCCCCTTCAACAGCAGCAGTTGCTTTTCCCTTTCTACATCCCTGGAGCAGAATTTCAGCTGAATCCAGAGATTAGCATTGGTAATTCACTTGGTCTCACAGGATCTTCAGCCTCCTCTTTGCTTGAAGATCTCAAAACTTCAGCCCAGCAGGCCCAACAGAGTTGTTTGCAGCAGCAGTTGATGCACCACCACCTTCAACAGCAGCATCAACAACAGCAACAGCAGCAACAGCAGCAGCAGGCTCAGGGGCAGATGGCATTACTTCAACAGAGTGCATCTCTCCTTCAGCATGCTGAGAAAAAGCAAAGGCCTTCCTCCTCCCAAAATGAAAAAGAACAAGAAATAAAAAGAGATAAAGACTCAGCTGAGAAAAATGAGGATTATGTTAACAAAGACTCAACTGATGGCAAGCAAAAAGACAAGAAGGACATTCAGCATATTTCAATAAGCATCAACCATGATACAGGCCTGCCTCCACCAAGGATTGCCTCAGATGCTCGGGGGAATGCAACGAAAGCCTTGCTGGAGAATTTTGGGTTCGAGTTAGTTATTCAGTACAATGAAAACAAACAGAAAGCTCAGAAAAAGACAGTCGGCCCTACAGGGTCAAGTGGTCCAGGTGGGATTACAAGAGTGGTGGACCCAGTTGAAGGATTAGAAAAACTGGAATGTGAAGCCTGTGGCAAGCTGTTTTCAAACATACTGATTCTAAAGAGTCACCAGGAGCATATCCACCAGGCTTTCTTTCCATTTCGCTCCCTCGAGAGGTTTGCCAAGGAATACAGAGAGCATTATGATAAACTCTATCCACTGAGACCTCCTACACCAGAGGCTGCACCGGCTCCTCCACCACCTCCCCCTCCACCTCCGCCCCCTCCTCCACCCCAAAGAGCTCCCACGCCAAACATCCCTGTCTCTGCGGCCTCACTTACACCTCCAACTGTACCCACCCCACAGCCACCAGTCCCAATGTCCCAGATCCCCATGCCGATGGATTTGCCCCTCTTCTCCCCGCTCATGATGCAGCCCATGTCCCTCCAGTCCTTGCCCACTCAGCTGCCTCCCCAGTTACCAACCGTTGAGCCGAGCCTGGCCTCCGACCTGGCTCAACTCTATCAACAGCAGCTTACACCAGCCATGCTACAGCAGCAGCAGAACAAGAGGCCACGGACGCGCATCACTGATGACCAGCTGAGGGTCCTGCGGCAGTACTTCGATATCAATAATTCACCAAATGAGGAGCAGATTAAAGAGATGGCAGACAAGTCAGGACTCCCACAAAAAGTCATAAAGCACTGGTTCAGAAACACTCTTTTCAAAGAACGGCAGCGCAATAAAGACTCACCATACAATTTTAACAATCCACCAACTACAACGTTGGAAGAAGTTAAAATCGACTCCAAACCTCCCTCGCCTGAACCTCAGAAACATGACTTATATGGCAGTAAGAGATCATCCAGGACTAGATTTACTGACTACCAGCTAAGAGTGCTACAAGACTTCTTTGATGCCAATGCATATCCCAAAGATGATGAATTCGAACAGCTCTCTAATCTCCTGAGCCTTCCCACTCGTGTCATTGTGGTGTGGTTCCAGAATGCCCGACAGAAGGCAAGAAAGAACTATGAAAACCAAGGGGAGGGAGTTAAAGATGGGGAAAGGCGAGAGCTGTCAAATGACCGCTACATCCGCACCTCAAATCTAAACTACCAGTGCAAGAAATGCAGTCTAGTTTTCCAGCGAATCTTTGACTTAATAAAACACCAAAAGAAGCTGTGTTACAAAGATGAAGACGAGGATGGACAGTATGACAGCCAAAATGAAGATTCACTTGATCTTTCCAATGAGTGTTACACTCCCTCTGGGTCTTCCTGTCACACCCCAATGCCCTCCTCCTCAAGTCTGTGCCCACTACCACCCTCTACTTCAGCATTCTCACACCACTCATCCTCTGAGAAAGAGGAAGCATCACCAGCAACCACCTCAAACCTCTTTGATGAGAAGCCCAAGCAGTTACCGGAAATAGCTACTGATCTAAGAGAGAACCAAACCTCCATAAAGCAGGAGGTTGTGCACCCACCTCAGTCTGAGACTCAACACCACAGACCTCAAAGAGAAGAGAAGATTCAAAGCATAACCAAACCCATCAAGCATTCATCTTCCTTCTCTCAGCAACAACAGCAGTGTGGTCCCTCGGCCTCCCAGACAAGCCAAGCCCCATCGCAAAGTTCTCACATGAGCCTCAATGCACACCTGACCTCTGCCACACAACAGCTAGCACAGCAGATGATCCCATACCAGTGTGAGCAGTGCAAAATTGGCTTCCCCTCCTTTGAACATTGGCAGGAACACCAGCAATTACACTTCCTCTCTGTGCAAAATCAGTTCATCCATCCCCAGTTCCTCGACCGACCCATTGACATGCCTTTTATGCTTTTTGATCCCAGCAATCCTCTCTTGGCAAGTCAGTTACTCTCTGGGGCAATGCCACAGATCCCAAGCAGCTCTGCCACCTCCCCGTCCACCCCCACGTCTACCATGAACTCCCTCAAAAGAAAGCTGGAGGAGAAAGCAGGCACGAGCCCAGGAGAGAATGACAGCACAAACAGTGGGGAGGAGCCACAGAGGGACAAAAGGCTCAGGACCACCATCACGCCTGAGCAGCTAGAGATCCTATATCAAAAGTATTTATTAGATTCAAATCCTACACGCAAAATGCTCGACCACATCGCTCATGAGGTGGGATTAAAAAAGAGGGTGGTGCAAGTATGGTTCCAAAACACAAGAGCAAGAGAGAGAAAAGGCCAGTTTAGAGCCGTAGGGCCAGCACAAGCTCATCGTCGGTGCCCTTTTTGCCGAGCTCTCTTTAAAGCTAAAACTGCCCTGGAGGCACACATTCGCTCTCGCCACTGGCATGAAGCCAAACGTGCTGGCTATAACCTAGCACTCACTGGTATTTTACCAGAACATGAGACTTTGCAGATGAGAATGGAAGCCCTAGAGTCAGCTGGCCAACTAGCACCCTCAAACAGTGATGGACAAAGCTCATCCATGTCACCAGTGAACAAAAACATGGACCTGTCTCCCAGGGCTCTGCTCAGCCCCTCCTCCATTAAAGTTGAGGGAATGGAAGATTTTGAGAGCGCAACCATGTCTTCAGTGAATCTCAGCTTTGATCAGAGCAAACTAGATAATGATGACTGTTCCTCTGTGAATACAGCTATCACAGACACAACAACAGGCGATGAGGCCATTGCTGATAATGACAGTGCTGATGCAAAGCATAGTCACAGTAGTGCTGATTACCTGTCTAAGTCTGGGGGTTCAGCCCCTATCCTTGAAAATGATGACCAGATGTCCTCAGGGCTTGTGAGCCCTGCAACAAGCTACTACGCAAAGGACTTTGAAAATGAAAATATGATTGATCACAGTGAAACGTCAAGCCTGGCCGACCCCTGTTCACCAAGTCCTGGAGCCTCAGGTAGCAGGAGCATTGACAGCGGAGATCGACCAGGCCAAAAGCGCTTCCGAACCCAAATGACTAACCTCCAGCTGAAAGTGTTGAAATCCTGTTTTAACGACTACAGGACGCCCACAATGCTGGAATGTGAGGTACTTGGAAATGATATTGGACTTCCAAAGAGAGTTGTTCAGGTTTGGTTTCAAAATGCACGTGCCAAGGAGAAAAAGGCAAAGCTCAACATGGCCAAACACTTCGGAATAAATCAGACATCCTACGAGGGGCCGAAGACTGAATGCACTTTGTGTGGTGTCAAGTACAGTGCTCGCCTCTCTGTCCGTGATCATATTTTCTCCCAGCAACACATCTCAAAGGTGAAGGATACCATTGGCAGCCAGATCGATAAAGAAAAAGAGTACTTTGACCCAGCCACTGTCCGGCAACTCATGGCCCAGCAAGAGATGGACCGCATTAAGAAGGCCAATGAAGTATTAGGACTGGCACAGCAGCAGGCCATGCAACAGCAGGGGATGTTTGATAACCCTGCAATGCAGGCCCTGAATCTTCAGTCAGCCTATCCTAATCTGCAAGGCATCCCACCTGTCCTTTTGCCAGGGGTTGGCAGCCCCTCTCTTTCCAGCTTTAACTCATCTAATTCAGGTAGGTCATTATTTGGCTGTAATTTAAAGATACACATTTCAGACATAGTGGTGTAAAGGGTGTTTTCAGCAGGACTGTAAATAACTTAATCACACATGTTCTATGCACAATAATGTTTGCAGCAGAATAACATCTATATGCAACAAAAGTGTCCTGTTATCAGTACTTCCTCTTTTAGAGGTTGATGTATGATAAAAAAAGTAAATTACTAACTTTACTGACTGAGAAAATAATTTGCCAGACATTGACAATGTGCTTATACCAAAGAGTCACCTTTGATTTTGTTACATTTCAAAACTGTCCAAGAGTTTGCATACAATCTGATGGATGGATTCCTCTCCTAGGCTCCTGTTTAATGAGAGAGGTGTAGTTTCTTCTAGTTTAAGTATCTTTAAATTGTATCATCCAGTCAGATATTTTACAGTTTTTGAACAGTTTCAAAAAAGAATTAGCTCGGAATATTTGAGGAGGGTCTAGCTGCAGCCCTCAACTGTCAGGCTTTCTCCACTCTTAGGCAAGAAATGTATTTTACATGTCCCAACTTGTTTATGTAGCTGTGCAAGTATAGGTTTCATGAAATATTGAAATATGTAGATTGATTTAATATTTTGTACTATCAGTCTTCAAAAAAGTAAGTTTTTGATTAATGTTCTTTTTTTAATTTTAGAAGTGATAAAATGAGAACATCAGGCTTTAGGGGCAACTTTCTTCAGTCATTTTACAGCTGTGGTCAGAATTACATATATAAAAACATTTAACCTGAAAACATTTTAGTCTGGAACAAGTCCATAGAAACAGTGTTTCCTCTTAATTTTGTTCTTGATTGTTCGGCATTGCTTGTCACCCAGTCATTTTGACCAAAATATGTGCTGTATGAAACAAGGCCTGATAATTGCTGTTCAGATTTGATAAACTTCTAATTGAAGATTTCAGAGATAAAATTGTTCAGAGCATAATTATAACATTTTTTAAATATATTTTCCCGGATTGAAGTAGTTTTGTGTGTAAGGCCAAACTTGGCAAAAGATGTATTTTAGACTTCCCAATTCCCCACAAACTTATCTTTTTTATCATTTACTCAGTAAAAACTGGAGGTACCTGCCTTAGATTGGTTTTTGATTGATCTTACTTTTCCATGGCCTCACAGTGGAGTGTGCAACAGAAGGGCATTGAAATGGGGGGCTGCATTATGACTGTTTTGTGAAAATGTTGACAGCCTTACTCTGCTTTACTTGAACTTAGTACACATTACATATACTTACATAATCTTTGAAAAAAAGAAAAACATAGCATATTGAAAAATGCACTTATTCATACTTACATTTTTGTTTGTGTCTACAAATTTCCAGCTTTAACCCCTCCAAAACCTTCAAACCTCCTGAACATGCCTGGTGCCAGTGTTCCCTCACCGAGCCTTCCCACGTCTGGACTGCCCAACAAGCCCCCCTCCTCATCGTCTCTTGCCTCATCCAGCCCAGCCCAGAACAGCACGTCTGGTTCCCGCTCAAGCCCCACCTCCACGTCCAACTTCACCCCCTCAACTACCCAGTCTGGCTCCCGGTCTGAACCCCACAAAGAACGTGAAGCTGAGAGGGTACGAGAGAAAGACAAGCCCAAGGAAAAGACAGAGAAGCCCCCAACCCCTTCATCAACTGGAAGCACCCCAGCCCCTTCCACTTCTGCCGCCAGCGCCAAAAAAGAGAAGCCAGACACAGCCGTACCTGCCACCTCTATGCCCACACCTGGCATGGAGTATGTGGTCGACCCCGCACAGCTTCAGGCCCTGCAGGCTGCTTTGGCATCAGATCCAACAGCTCTCCTCACAAACCAGTTCCTGCCCTACTTCATGCCCGGCTTTTCACCGTATTACACCCCGCAGATCCCAGGGGCCCTCCAGGGGGGCTACCTGCAGCCCATGTATGGTATGGAGAGTCTCTTCCCTTACAACCCAGCATTGTCACAAGCACTGATGGGCCTGTCTCCAGGGTCCCTGCTGCAGCATTACCAGCAATATCAGCAGAGCTTGCAGGAGGCACTACAGCAACAGCAGCGGCAGCTTCAGCAGATCCAGCAACCCAAGGCGAGCCAAACTCCAGTTCCCCCACAGACCTTGGGGGATCGCAAAGAACCTGCCAAAGATCCAGTGAAAACAGAGGAGCAAAAGGGCAACCCCCACAGTGAACCCCCCACGTCCTCCCCCTCCTCCTCCTCTTCTCATAATAAAGTTCCCTCAGAGCAGCACGAGATGGATGGCAAAGCTGTGGACCCTCATCTAGACCAGTATATCGTCCCAAAGGCGCAGTATAAACTGGCATGCCGCAAGTGTCAAGCAGTTTTCACCAAGGAAGACGCGGCTCTTACACACCTTAAATCAAACTGTTTTTTTGGTCAGTCTGTGGCAAACCTGCAAGAGATGTTGCTGCGTGTCCCCGGTGGCGTAGGTGCAGGGGCTGGAAGTCAGTACGACTGCCTGGCTTGTGACACCACGTTGGATGGGGAAAAAGCACTCAGTCAACACCTGGAATCGGCATTGCACAAACACAGAACAATCAAGCGATCAGCCAGAAATGCCAAAGAGCACGCTACTAGTTTATTACCTCACTCTTCAGCCTGCTTCCCCAATCCTAACACCGCATCTACCTCGCAGTCTGCCACTCATCCCATCAGCAGCCCCCCTCCCCCGCCAATGACATCAGCCACCATGCCATCCTCTGCTGTGTCCTCCTCCCCTCAGTGCTCCTCGTCCTCCACGACCCCACTCAGCACCACAGCTGCCGGCAAACCATGGCCCCAGGCCCCTTTCTCCAGAGCTTTAGCTGGGAAGCCCAATGCCAGTCCCTCCTCTTCTTCCTCCTCTTTTCCTCCAACGTCCTCACCTTCAACGGTTACCTCAAGTTCATTGAGCACCTCAGGAGTTCAGACCTCGATACCAACAGACGTCTTTACCGACGAGTCTGACTCTGACAGCAGTCAGAAGTCAGCGGACAGGCTGGGCAGGACGGCGGAGGAGCCGCAGCAGCCTGGCTTTGTCAAAGACAGTAGTAGTTGTAGTAGTAATCTTGCTAGTGTAGGAACAGACTCCATCAGATTGTAAAAGAGCTTTCAGTGATGGACAATATTTAAAAAACACGAAAAAGACAAAAAAAAATCACAAATGGAAAAAACATAAAAAGCAGCAATGTTAAAATACATTAAAGTATACAAACCAATTTCAGAAAAGATGTGTAAAGACTAACTGCAATTCCAAAGCTTGTAACCAAAAATTTAAATGTTAGTGGATTGTTTTCCCATATCAACATGCTGGTTTTTGTTTTGTTTTTCTTTTTGTTTGTTTGTTTCTTTTTCTTTATTCAGTGGAATACAAACTTACTAATATATGAGAATAGAAAAGATCACCACAGTTGTGTTTGGGGAATGGTCGCGGAATGCTGTACTGTATGGCAATGGACTGCCTCAAAGTTGACAAACGGCCCAAGAACCCTTCTGAAGAAATCCAAGTCAACAAGCTGTCCCTTTGTTTTGTAATCATTTCTACTTAATAGCACAGTCACAAAAAGCCAGTATGTACTGTATGGGAGAATAGTCTTTCAGTTTTCTTGCTATTTAAGCATTCAGATACCAATGGCTTGCAAAAGAAAAAAGAATAATGTAATGTCTATTTTATTCTCAGGTCAACAGCTCACATATGTTTTTCTGTTACAGAATCCATGTTTGACATCTTTTGTTTCCAACAGAGGATGAGCTTTTTCTTGTTCTGAACTTGATTTACAACATTTTTAAGTTTAATAAGGCATTGTTTCTGGGCATTCAAAAAGGGTAAATGAGTTTCTGATTTTCAAATTAGAGTTTTTTTTGAAGGGGGAAGAGGAGGGGTCACAATCCCATTACACCCAGACAAAGGAGAGCATTGCAGGCATAATAATGGCGATAAAAAGAGTTTTGAATATAAAAAACAACCCTCTGTATTTATGATAGATATGAACATTTTTGGTGTTAAGTAGATTGTTGCATTGGAAATGACTTTAAACAGTATGGTAGGTTGAAAAAACTTTGTGTACATTTAGCTTTTGTATTGTCCAATTTTAAGACGCTTCATTTGATGTTGTCTTGGTCATTCCGATAGACTAGATTATGGACAGGTAATTTATCTCCACTTTATTTCTGTCTTATTCTGAACTTCACCCAAAATGCCCCTCCTGACAAGGCAAGATCTTATTTTAGAATTATTTAAATTTATAGTTTGGTTGGTTATGAGCTGACTGAACAAAAGGAAAAAAGATCCTGGGTGAAATAATGAGAGTTTTATATTATTTAATTTTACGTTACCTTCGTGCACTTAACACTGTCTGACTCCTATTTCTCACTCTACATGTTCCTCTCTTGGCACTTATTTTTCTCTGCTCTCCTGTGTTTGTAGACATGTACCCTACAAAGCAGGTCTTTCTTCTTCATGTAGTGTGGCTACAGTCTTTAGTTTCATTTAGACATTTTTGTTGTCATAAATGAAAAAGAAAAAAGAATACTAATAATAATTCTCACGCTTTAAGACAAAAAGAAAATCCAAAGACTAAACACTTTCACCATTGGTGCATAAATATGAGAAAAGAGGCTTCTTTATACTTGAGAATTTGTTGCTGTTTTTAGAGGAAAGAAAACAAAGTTTTAGAAGATAAAGGAGTACGCATCAGAGTTGCCGTTTTTGCTTCTTTGCAAGCAAACAGGTGGCTTTTTTACGTAAATACCAAAAACCAAAAAGGGCCCTTGTCCTTGCATTGTGGAGTAGCACCGTTACAGAGCCATTGCAGTTTGTAAAATAGAGGTTATTAATCTTTCTTTGACTTTTTGTCACATTCAAATGTCCATTTTTTTAAGAAAATGTATAAGGTCTGGTCTTCAAGGACATACGTTTTGCTGCTAATGTAGAATTTTGAAAGAAAAAAAGAGTACCTAGATGCATGCTCATTTTGCTTTTGGCTAAGCTTTAACTAAAACAAACAATAAACCAATTTCTTGCCTCTGCAACACCTTTTTTTTCTTGTTGCAAAAACGGAACTTTGAAGACTGTGAATATATGTTCCAAAGGACATTTTGCCGATTTTGTTTTTGAATAGACCAATGTTTAAAGCCAATGATCTATAACGTTTGTAAAGAACAGTGCATTCCAAATAACACAGTGGATTTTTTTTTTAAGCAAGGACTGATCCTGTTTCATTTGAATTTCTTTGAATTGTCACAATCTTTTTTTTTCCTGATTTTTAAAGTGACTGTAAACTGTTGTGTAAAGTTTTGCATCATTGGTTGCTGAACAAAGTGACCTCCATTTTGTCATTTTGTGCTGGCATGGAACATCACTGAGAATTCTCCATCCAGTCAAGGTTGTTTCTCACTTGTCAAGCAAGTAATAGTGGTTACCAAAAATGTATATAATACATCTGGTACTGATGCGTCTCTTAGGTTTAGTGACATTTTATGCCAGTCGACATACAACAAGTCTCAGAGGGAAACAATGGCTGTTCATGCCGAGGTGAAATCCAGTCCCATGTGTCTGCAGGGTGCCACTTCCACGCTAAAATTACAGCTTATCAGAGGGGCGTCTTCATTCCAAAGCATTATTTCTGGAAAAAGAAGGAGGTTTTTTGAAGATGTCCCTTGAGTACACATAGTTAGGATGCTTTCATGTCCAAAGAAGTCTCCCACTTCATTTTTATTGCAATGGAAATGGATGTGCATAGTTACCCCTTCCCTCTCTCTGAAAAGTTTTATTTTTGAAACCAAAACCTTATTTAAATTTGTGAAGAACTACTTTTTGGCCACTATTGTATAGCCGATATATCTCCCTATCAAATCCACAGCACAATCTCAGATGTGTGTTAGGAGTGCTTCGTCTTACAGAGCACTGTGTGGTCTGGTGTTAATACTACAGCACGCTGCTTTAAGGCAGAAAGTCCAGCTCCCTAAAAATACTGAGCCTTAAGTTGTACAGTTCTCTCAAATAAGTTGGCTTTATTTCAATTTTCAGACAATGTCAGACATGTATTATTATTTTCTTATAAGTATTTGTATTTTATGAGTTCCTGTATATTCATTTTATCCTAAATTAACACTAGCTTTAATTTGAATTGCTGAAATTGAGAAAGAAAAGAGTATGACCAGGCCACTTTATGGTGTGACGATGTTCTTTAGGTCATTTTTGATGATACTATTTGCTCCGATTATTTTTTCCAAAGTGTAATCTTTTGGGCTCTTTTGTGGAAGACAAAGTGGAAGTCTCTGCATCAGATTCAGCCAGCATGAAGCGTGTGAGTTTGTATGCCCGTGTGTGTGTGTGTGTGTGTGTGTGGAAATGTGTTTCATAAGAGCCAGCATCAATTCAATTTTATTCTTGTTTGCCTTTTTTTATATATATGTATGTTACACACCAAAACAAACTGAACCACAGAGCTGGATTATTATAAATACGTGAAATTTCGAGAATCAAAATTGAAGATTAATGATCAGAAATGAAACCGAAGCACTGAGCAGTTTTTACTTTGATTGAATATATGAATGTGGCCAAAGCTTTATGCAGTTAAAAAAAAGTTACAAGTTGTGCCCCAGATAAGTGTATATTTTATTGTGGCACAAAATGCTATAGTGGATGATTGGATTCACTGTCTTACATTGGGATACTTGATTTTAATGGACATTTACAAAGAGAGTTAAAGATAAGGTTTTGCTGTAGAGGTCATCTTTCTTCCCACTGTGAAAAACGAACGTGTACCTGTATACAGATATAGATATATTTAAAACACCTTTTTTTTGTTTTGTTTTTGAGATGAAGAAGTAATTAAAAAAGGACTCTGGGAAGCTTTGGAGGTCTTGTTTGGAGGACACGAGGACTGCAGGCACACCAAAACTGGGCATGGGAGCCTAAGGCAGGCTCGAAAAACAGCTTTAAAAACCACCTCCTTATTTGATTACTGACAACTCTGTAATGGGAATGGACTCTGGAACCAATG
Source organism: Scarus forsteni (assembly GCA_036419115.1). Taxonomy (NCBI): domain Eukaryota; kingdom Metazoa; phylum Chordata; class Actinopteri; order Labriformes; family Labridae; genus Scarus; species Scarus forsteni. Next base: position 10,379,446 of record JAZDUH010000354.1, read on the forward strand.
GACATGTGTGACACAGAGAGAAAAACTGAACTTAAGTGGCTCCAGCTGCCTCTTTTCTCCTTTCTGTCTGTCTCTTTCTTTCTCCAGCTCTGCCTCTGCTTCTGCTCTTTGATGGACTCTTTTTCCAAGCTTCAGGACAGGATGGACAGAGATGCTTGCTTCATTTCTCCCTGATTCATGTCGTTTACGCGTTTCATTTCCTCGTGCTTGTCCCTGGCTGACAAGTGAGAAAGCTCTCCAGTCGAATGGCGGCTCACCCCTCTCTCTGCTGGTTACATAATCTAAAAAAGAGAGAGAGATGAACAACAGAGAGAGGAGACAGGTTCTCAAAGCTGTTGTTCTCAAAGAGGCAGTTACACTAAAAAAGCGTATTAACCAAAATTAACAACCAAACTAACAACCAAACAACCATGTGCTCCAACTTCAAAGATGAACTGTTACTTGGAGCACCCTGTTCCTTTTGTGACTTCTGGTGCCACAATGTTTATTTTTATGCTTTTTCGTTCTTTTTTTGTTTTGTTTTGTTTCCTTGAATTACTCCTCCTTTGAGCCTCATAAGCATGGCTCTGTGGCTCCAGGCAGCCCATCCGAGGGTAGAAAAAAAACAGCCTTGCAATGTACAAAAAAGAGCAAGTTAAACCAAAAATGTTGTTCTTGATGTCTTTTCTATACTGTAGTCTTGTTAGCTTTTTTGTTACTGTAATTATATGATGAAGATTTCCAAACTGTACCAAATGACATGGAAACTAACATACATACAACCACATGGAACTTCAGACTTTTAAAGAAACTTTTGTCACAAAACCTTGTTGTCCTAGTTAAGTTGATTGTAGATGGTAATTGAATATACTCCTTTGAAAATATTTCATCAAGTATGTTTCTTGCTCATTGTGATACATTAAAAAAGTATGAGCATAAGTTGCACTTCTTTGGACTTGTCTTTTCTTTGTGTAAGTGTGATCTCCCGTCAATTTATATTAAGAATATATCCAAGAAATACATTTATTGATGTAAATATAGGACATATTTCTGAAAGAACATACTTTCTAAAATACACATTTAATGTTTAGAAGTTTAATTAATATGATCAGTATATTGATTATCATTACTTGTAGCTATGTCAAAGCAAGAAATGATCTTACCCTGGTATAAATAACCACTAGCTGAGGAAAACATAAACCTATATCAAAATTACAGCTGTATTATATAGTGCTTAGAAAATGTATTACACCCCCACCCAGTGTAAGGTTAATACCACAGCAGCCCTGAATTTGCTTTGCTAATTACCCAAATCATTGCTTTATGTTTCCACATTAAAATGTCAAAGTTCTTCAACAGAAATGACATTTTTAATGCTAAATAAAATTGCTATTGTTATACATGAATTTCCACAGTTATTGTTTTACAGAACAACAAAAAATAGTAAACAAATTATTGTTTCTTGACAAAGATATCAAATTACAGTTATTAAGTTGCATTCCTAAACAGAAAAAAATACTTTTGGTGGTTTACTGTTGACTATAATCCGACTTTTCAGAGAAGCCCAGTGATGAAACTCAGATTTGGGTTTATAAAAAAAGGAATTCAGGTTGAAATTCTTCATTCCTATAAAAAATGTATACCCAGTAACAGTTTCAGTTATATTTATGTTCTCTTACTTTTTGACAGGCGTTCAAATGAATTTGTTAAGCACATTGAAAGCATTTCTGCTCAGGCTATTAACTTAATTTCCATGATACAAACTGTTTATTTTGGTTCAGAATATGAAGACCAATACAGACCCACCTCTCCCTTTTTGTTGAGCAGTTTGCCTCTTGCTCAGATGAGGTAAAACACTCCACGATGATATTCTCCAGTAGCTTTTCCGTAGAACTCTATTGATTAATCTAAAGTTGTTTCTTTCAAATGTTTTGGTATGCAGAGGCCAAATCAACATTTTCTTGTAAGCATGCATTAGGTCTGTTCTATTCGTACATGTTATGAAATAATCTGACAATCATTCAACAATTACTTTATATATACTGTGTGTAGGCGAATATACTTGTACTGAAGTAAAAGTCCTTGTTACTTTGATGTTAACTGAAAAACAGTTAAAGAAAAGCCACGTGAGTCTGTAGAGCAAATGTTAAAAGTGCTTCATTTGAGCTGTTTTCTGAATAGTTTGAGTTAACTTTGCTATGTTGTGCCAAAAAGACAACAGCTGGAGTGTGTTGAGTCAACAAGTTCTTAGTTTAGTATGTAACAGTTTACCCAGATAATAAAACCACAACATAGCATCTGATCCTGATATGTATAAAACTATAAATGTTAAAGACATCAGTGAAAACACAGTTAACCTCTTTTTATATGGCCAAAAAGATTAAAAACACCAAACATATGAATAAAGATAGTAAATTGCCTTTTTAGATATTAATTCATTTTTACCATTTCAAAGTTTTTCTTACAAATAATTTTGTTGATACACAGTTTAATTCAAAATGTATTCAGCCTGTAAGGATATCCCTTTTCTGATCCATTACTACAAGTATCAGTCTAAAGTTTTGTTACAGAATTGAGTGTCATGGTACATGGTGCAAAGTCCAATTTTGTTGCTTTGAATAAACTAAACCAGAGAAAGCATTAAAAGGTGTTCACTTTTCACAGAAGTTACTAAAGTAAAAGTTAAAAGTAATGATTTCAGAATACTATTGATTAAATGAATCAATTACTTACTGCCATGTAAACTTCCTCACTAACTAATGGATGAGAGAAACTTCATTTGCACATTTTTTTCTGTCAAGTTTTCTTATAACAAAAAACAACAACTAACATATGACTATTTAATTAAAAATTGACCTTTGGTGCACAGATGTTGATTACTCTTTGCTCTGCTGAACAAAATTGATCTCAGTTTCTCTCTGTTCATGTAAGTAAAATGTCTTTAGTTTACATTTTAAATGTGTTAAAACCTCTGTTTTTCAGTCCTGACCTGTGAAACACTGTCAGATGGTGTGATATTTTTACACTGCTGGCGTTGAATCATATTGCTTAATATGTATCTACCTGATTCCAATTTGGCAAAAACTGTGAACCACATAAGTTAAAGCTCAGATAAATTAGAGAAACTGCATATTTGAAAGTAACAGATCAATACTAAAATTATAGTTTTAAATTGAATGTATGAAGGTTAATTAAGAATGCAAATTGAAAACAATCTTACATTTGGATGTTTTACCTCATTGCACTTAGAGGAAAGTTATATTCAGTAAAATAGATGGACTTGTTCTGTATTTTTTTTTTTTAATTTAAAACCAAATTACTATTTTTTAAGCTTGAGTCCAGACATGTATAATGAGCATAAAATCATAGTGGCAGTTAATATAATACGGAAAAGTATTTTCTCTTAAGATATAAATAATTGAAACCAAAATACAATAATTTCTTGCCCTGACTCAGCTTTTTATTTCTCTTATTGTCTTGTACAAAATAACTCTCACATAGTGGACAAAGGTATATCTATAATATAGGTGATACAGGTCAAAAGCATGTTTGTTATTGACTGAGATGGTCCCATTTCAAACTTTTTAGATAATATATTTAGATGTTACTGTGTTACATAGAACCCAAATTTTAGATGGATATGATTTCACTGTGAATACGTAAAAATCACATGTCCCTTTGATACTCTTATCAAAGAAAAATAGAACATAAAAAAAGCTTTATCTGCGGAGGCATCAAGCCTTTTAGGAAGAGTTGAAGGAGGAGGCCATCCAGCGTAAAGCATCAGGCAAGATTCATTGGCCATATTGAGCCAATTAACACGCAAGGGCACATCCCGAATGAATTAAAAACACCCTAATCCGATCAGAGTGAAAAGCAAGGCCATTTCCTTCACAGGCCTTGACCAGATGGCACTCACTCTCACATGCTGCAATGAAACAGGCCAGGCCCAGTCAAACACTGTGAAATTGGGTTAGTCCCTGAGTTGAACATAGACCTCGGGCATTGTAAGCCTCCAAACCCATTCTCCCCCAGCCTGAAGGTGCAGGGCCTACCTCACCAATCTTCAGCCACATATTTAATTATCATTCTCAATGCACCTCACTAACTCAGTCATTTCAGCCAAAGGTGGAGCAAGCAGCTTTCTCCAGTCATTTGTCCTTGGACCAGCCAAGATTCTACATACTGTGGACCAAATATCCCCTGACACAGCTGAATTTTCTCTGCCATAGCAAAGCAGACAGGCACAGCTCTGTAGGACTGGATCAACATGCTGAGTTTGACCCCAGCTGGGTGGTGTTGCCATGCTGAGGTTGAAGTTCTGGCTTTGTTGTAATAATGGCTTGTTGGGCTTTCAAAAGTTCTTCGGTATCAGCTTTTAAGCTATGTGTGGGATAAATGGTACAAGAGTACCATAATTACCTTCAAAATTACTACAGAAGCAGTGGCTGAGCTGTGCCTTCTTGGTCCTTGTCTTAAATAGAAAACATGGCTCTCTAATGGGTGCTTGCCTTAAAAATTGGCATCACCGCTTGACACCACAGAGGCAGAAAATGAGGAGCAGAGGCAAAACAAGATCCACATTACCACACATGAATGAGACTTCCTCCTTTCATGCCCGGTGAGTGAATATTAATGTTATTGTGTAACATAGTGTAATTATGAATATGGATATTTATTTTCTTTATCTTATGTCTCTTCAGATGGATAATCCCCAGTGTTGGATAAGTAAGTCAGGAATAGTAATGTTACATTCTACTTAGTAGTTTTTTGTGCATGTTTCTTGTTTTTCATATTCAAACTCATACAAGACATACAGACAGTACACTTACTGGCCAGTTAATTGGATACACCTTGTTATCACGGGGTTGGCCCTTATTTTGCATTTAGTACTGCCCTTAATTCCTCATGACATTGGTTCAACAAGTTGCTGGACACATTCATTGAGGTTCTGATCCATATCAATATAACATCTTAAAGTAAATGCAAATTTCTCACTTACTTATCCATGCTGAGAATCTCCAGTTTGATCATATCCTAAAGGTGCTCCATTGGATTGAGATGGCCAATTATGCAGCTGAAGTTAGCCATCAGAAGAAGGATGTACTGTGGTCAGAAAGGGATGGACATGGTCAGCTACAGTACCTGGATAGGCTGTGGCAGTTAAACAATGCTCAGTTGGTACAAAAGGGCCAGGGGTGCTGATATGGTGAAGCACATTCCAACTTATACTAGGTATCTCATTTAGTTCTGGCAGCCCCAAGTTGGATTCCAACCTGAGGTCCATTTGTCACATCTTACCCTACTCCCCTCTCCAAGTCCATCCCCGTTCCTCCAATAAATGCCAAAAATCTAAAGGGGCCTAAAGTGTGCCAAGTGGTTGGTTGGTGGTTCAGGTATTTTTACACTGGCTCATTTAGATGCCATTGTGATGAACCAGGAGTCTCAGTAGATCATAAGTGTGTCCTGGTTTTAAACAGTCTTAAACAAAGGAAACAGTTGGTTTATTTCCTCTCTTGTGTATTGATAGATCCAGAATAAATGTGCATATATAGTCTTTTATTTTATTCCTCATCAGTGTCAACTCAGTGTCAGTGTCAACTAAGAGGGACCAGAGAGGGAACATAACCTTCAAAAGAGTCAACATATGCTGTCAAAAGGCATTAACCTACTTCATGAAATGTTCAACTTGGTAAAGATGATGTTTTTGGGAGTGATTTAGAAACTGTCCTGCAGTAGTAGGTGTGGCTAATAGGTCCAGAGGGAGGGTCAGAAGCTGATGTCATGCATTGAGAGTGCTTTGGCCCTGGCTCATCAGCTATCATTGACCACACCTGTGGTCAGGAATATAGGTTTGTGGGACTGACATCACAATGTTGCCAAGATGCAAGACTAGGAAAACAGATTAAAAAAATTGAGAAAAGATCACTAGTTCTTCTACAAATCTCCTTAATCTGACCATGTGCTGGCTGGCTGGCAGGAGATTCTGAGAGCTAGCTGTTCACATAAACTGAGCTACCTGCTGGTGAGACATCAATACACATCCTCTACAGCTAGGTAAGTTTTGCATGCATCACAGGGGGAGGCACCATGTAATGGGCCTACTAACCCAAAAGTGTGTCTGTACGTCAGGTCTCTGGATTAATGTAGCAGCACAGCAAAATGATATACCAGCAATGTAGGCATCACCCACTTTTTTGCTTTCTTTTTGTGGTCACATTATCTTGAGGCCATTTAGCCACAGCCACAGTTTTGCTATGATTACTTGTATGTATGTAGGAGTGGAATGCCAACAAAACCCTGGTGTCTCACTAAAACCACAGCGGAAGTAGGTCAACATAACAAAGCCTCTCTTTAGGAGTAGAAGAAGATAATATGAAGATAATTTGAAGATAACATAACATAATGGAATCACAACAAGCACACAGCACCATTAAGAGTTCCTGAAAAGTTTATTTAATGACTGTAGGCAGAGACAGGCTAGCACTACCGGTTGACTCCCAGCATTTGAGCTAAGCTAACAAGTGGTTGACAATCTTTGTCTGTCTCTTTCTTGTTACTGGATGCACAGTTGAAAAAATGATGTCTACCTGCTTGTCATGGACTCGGTAGTGAGGCAAGACAAACAAAATGTTGGAGTGTTCCTATAAGTTTACACCTATTCTGTCAGAGAAGTTCACATTAGCATACATTAGGAGGGCAACATAGCTTCTCCATTTTTTGCTATGGTTGGATGCCATGTTATCTATGTTGTTTAAAAGCTATGGTAACCCACACAGGTGTTTCTAAAGATGCCCCTGATTAGACCTCCTCTCCGGATTGTGTGGGTGAGCATGTTTGTTGACTGACAGCATCAAAAACCTATGAAATGTATGCATACCATTTGGTAGAAATGCTGACCTGTTACCTTTTTAATTTGTCCTTAAAATTTGTGACATTATAAAGCCCAACTTAAAAAGTGGATTGGTTGAAAACACCTGTGTGAGTGTCCCGGGCCTTTAAGATAAAATATCACCTCAAGAGCCTCCTGATTTTCACTTTTTGGCATTCTATCTTCAGTCTCAGGGATAAAAAGTCAGGGATGAAAGGACATTTACCTAAGTTACTGTAATTGATCTGCTTTTGTTTTTACCAGTACTTTCTATCTGAAATAAGTTCAGCCATTTCTTTGTTAAATATTAAACTTTGTTATATTTGTCATAGCATCCAAGAATCAGCAATTGTTTTCCCAATGCCAAAACTTAAACTTCAGCACTGACATCTTATCAAGTTTAAAACAATACTGAATGCGTAAATACAGGCTTCAATTTAACATCTGACTAAGGGTTCAAGCAGCACTGAGGGCCCCTGCACCCATGCTGCCTTGCGCTTAGGCAGCGTCAGGGTGTGGCACGTGGACATGTGGTACAGGGATGAATCACCCTTTCTTAAGTGATGCCATTCCTGGTCACCAAAAACCCTTAAACAGCTCAAGCCCTTTCAACAGTACCATGATGTTCTGGAGCTGAACGCGTTCAAGATGGTGGAGATTGTAGTAGACTTTAGGAGACACTACTGAGCACATCACTGGTGCCCCTCTGCCTTCTATCCAGACCCTGTACTGCTCCAGGACTTGAAGGAGAGCAGGAAACATAGTGAAGGACTGCTCTCACCCTGCTTACAGACTTTTTTGAACCGCTCCCATCCGGCAAGCGCCTCAGAGACCTGCGGAACAGGACGAGCCAGAACAGGAGCAGCTTTTTTCCATCTGCAGTCACCATTTTAAACAGTTAGCTACACTATTCACTGCACAGCTGCGTTTTTTTCCATCAGTTGTATATATTCCTGAATTATATTTAAATTAAAATAAATTTAATTTGATTCTCTTTTTTTTACACTTACCTTTAATTCTATTTTGTATTTTTTACCTCGTTGTACTAGAGAAAACAACTGCTAGAGTCAAATTCCTTATATGTGTCACATACTTGGCATTCTAAAATGATTCTGATTGTGATTCTAAATCTGGTTGTAGGATTGTAGGAGTACAGTGAAACACCATCTTGCTGTCACTTTCTTCATGTTCAGCATGGCTGGATTGTATGAAACTAATGTCAGTCCAAACAGATCTTTTTTTTGTATTAGTAACTTGGCATTATAAATATTTATATATGTATATTTATGCCTTTTAAATGACAAAATCCTTCTTGAAATGGCCACTGGTAACCTGACAAAACAGATGGACAGTGCCATATAGTCACCACAGAAATATTTCACTCGTCCATCTGGAAAAGAGCCCATAGAAAAGGTTTTCATAGGGCGGAACCTTGTACAATCTTTCTGCTCATCACACTCATCACAGACCAATCCATATCAAGCCACCATATATCACAGCAGCTATAGACAGTGTTGTTAGCCAGTAGCTTTAACTATGATTTAGTCCTTGGACTATCATCTCACATTAAATTATGCACCACAGATGTATCATTTACCACCTATGCATGTCATGAACCTGATCAACGAGTTCTTTCTGTAAACATCTGAGGAGAGGATATTTTGGCGGGTATGGCTATGTAACCACAACTATCATAGATTAACTGGCTTCATTCGCAGAGGATTTTCACATTCTCTTCCAGTTTCCCAGCAGGGATCCCCAGCTTCCCAGCTTCTTTTACACCATACTGTACTGTCTTCTGCTTATCTGGGGTTGGGTCGCTGGGGCAGCAGCCTAAGCAGAAGAAGAAGAGAAGCCCAGATGTCCCTCTCCCTGGCCACTTTCTGGGAGATCCTGAGGCATTCCCAGGCCAGCTGAGATACAGAGTCCCTCCAGCGTGTCCTTGGTCTTCCCAGAGGTCTTCGACCTTCTGTTTGACATCTGATTAAATGAAAAAAACATGGCAAGAACAGATTTTATTCTTTTTTTAGGAGTTAAAACAAAAAAAGATAAAACTGAATAACAAGGCAAATAAAAGGGAGACAATATGAGGTTGACTTTATCTCAAATGATATGATATATGATATAACCCCACACCTTGGCCATTGATATTCCTATGTGAGCATGTACCGTTCACCTTTTGTTTTTTTCGAATGGTCAGACTTTGTGCAGGTAGGCGCAGATGACACACACAGTGCATCGGTGTGAACGGATTGACAGCAGGTCGGAAAGAACCAGGCAAACTGCACTGTGTATGGATTGAATACATTTTAATACAGAAAACATTTAAACATCAAGTATTTTGAAGTCGTTAGGCATGAGTATAAGCGAGGTCACAAGTCATAGCTATTGAAGTCTAATTCGAGTTGAGTCAAATTTATGATGTGGTCAAGTCAAGAGTGGCCTGATCCTGACTCCATTCAAAGTCAAGATACTCCAGTCAACACCTCTGTGTCAAGCATATGAGTAGTTCCACTGTCAGTTTGATGGGTAAAACCCAGACTGACAATCACAGAGCAGCATCATGGAGAGGGTATTTCCCTGTTCGGACAAAGAATCACATAGTCCTATTCTTTTCCCATAAGATAAATCTTCTTTGTCATTCTTCCACCCACACATATACCTCTTTTCCTCTTATTGTCTTCTCCCCCTATCAATGTCAAAACCAAATTACGCTACAGCCTTGGGGACAGGTCATACTAATTCAATCTAATCTGTCAGGTGAAATGATGGGTGAGCTAGGATCAAAGAAAATTGAATGGGATATAAAAAATTGAAAAGGAGAATTCAGTTTCTTGTGAATTGTAGCCTGAAGTTTCTTGATTAATAATGCTCTGACCCATCTTCACATGACTTTATACTGACTCTATAGTAGACATGTGGGGTCGAGCCTCCACCTGAAATACAGTGAGTGGGCCTCTTTTGCCCAAACTGCATCACACTTGCTACCCACCCACATGGGACCCTTGCTAAAAGAGCTGTGGATGGTCTAGCCAGGCTCTGGGCCTTTGCCAAAGCATTTCCTGTCTCCTGAACACAGGATCAGGTGTCGCCATTTTCACAGCACCTTCTGGTTCTGTTTAACAGGAAATGAGGTCCATCAGAGGGACTCTGACAAAAACTGAGCCAGAATGTGCCCTGACAGGCAGGAATATTAGCCTGTGACGGCAGTCAGTAATTGAATGATCGGCTCAGCCCCCTCCTTCGTAATGCAGAGAATATGTGCTGGGAATATGTTTGTCCTTCTTTATCCTTCGCCTACCCCCCTATTCCACCTTAATAAATCATCTGTGGGGGCAGAAATAAAGGATAATTTTACTTCACTTCAAAGTGCTTCTCATGGTGTCATTTTTGTAACCTCAAAGTGATGATGCATTAAAAAGGCTTTGGGTGAGCTCTGCCTGAGAGTGTTTCTGCCTTTAAACCAAGCTGTGCTGATAGTGGCGTGAGAGCGTAAGACGGAGTACATGAGAGATCAATTATCACACCTCATTTTGTTCTCATATGCAAAATGATAATGGTTGGACCATGTCAGACCTGAACCATCAGGTGGTGTATCCTGTCTCCATAAATGTGTTTCACAGATTGTCTGAAGGGGTCTGTTAAATCCCTTTAACAGTTAAAAAAAGATGAAGGGGAAGAATTCTGCTTCCCCTTGATCTGTCTTCAAATGTCCCTCTGCAGACAAGATTTAGGGGTGATAAAGCAACCGAATAAACCTGACGCTCAGCAAGACATCACCACACACTTGTACACACTTTGGTCACATTGAAGGTTTGTTTAAAAAAAGTCACCCTGCAGTCTTTGCGGTGCGTTTGTCAGCAAATAGAACATCTATCCATTTTAGAGGCAACATAAAGGGGATTAGGGTTTGAGGCATGTTTGAGGTAAAGTGATGCTGTTGAGGAAGCAAGAGGCACAGCTTTGAGATTCAGTGTCATATTTCATATAGCTTTGGGCTGAATGTCAACTCTGAGAGAGATTCTTAATACAATAATTGCTTTGAGACTTGTTCTTATTAATATTTCTCTGACTTTGGTTTTGTATTTTTTGAAACCTTAACCAAAATCAGTCGGAGTGCATTGCTGCTGGAATGCCTGTCAGCCTGGGCCCTGACCCTGGGCTGCCTGATATAATGATGGGAAGATGAAAGAGCCAGGCCCATTCCCAGGCTGCCCTGTTAGGGGGTGCAAGCCTGTGAAATGGAGAGATAATGGAGACCAGGTGTGCTGTGGAGGCCTGAGACACTCCTCAGTCAGTCTGAGAGCTCCTCTCAGTGAGAGGGAGCACACACTACTGCTACGGAAAAACAGGGCAGGCCAGAGTCTTCCCCTGGAGGAATCAGACTGTGGCCAACTTCTACTTCCATGTGATCTGAAAGAATACAGCATCAATAGGCTATAACAGCAGAAAATCCACTCTGGTCATTTTACATGGAGGTGTGTTATAAATCTGGGGTCCATCCCAATTCTATCCCTTAGCCCTTGTCTTAGGCTTATCCCTTGGTTTTGCATGTTCACGTCTATTGAATGGGTGTCCCAATTCTCTGTAGGGCTAAGGGGAAGGACTAAGACGAAGGGCTACACAGCCCTTGAAACAAAAACAGACCTCACTTGAACGGAATGGGCATGAAAATCTTACATAAAACACCACACCTGTGACAAGAAGGGGAAGACGAAGGGGAAGGGCCAAGGGGTACAACTGTGATTCACCCTGTTTCCCTGTGTGATAGAAATACAAATGCACATGACATGCTGAGGCTGACCTGTGGCATTTACTTCAGCAGGAATGGCGAGAACATGGTGAACATGCATGTGAGCAACTTCACCAACCAAAATATTGTTAAATGTTATACAAAAATGTAATTTATATTTGTTCTACTCCAAAGGTCCAATATTCTACATAATGTACTTTTTAATATTTTTCAAAGAAACGTGTTTTTATAGCCCCTTTTAGACTTCCTACCACCACACAAGAGGTAAATACCCCCATTTTTCTGTGCTTACTCCACTGTTCAAAACATGTCTACCCAAACAGTCTGCCTTATAAATATCTCCTGATGATGTCATCAAGAGATATGCCACCTCCCTCAGATGACAGATGTGCCTTGAGCCAAGTGCTCATTCAGTCCATAGCTGGCTCCAGTAAAGTGAACAAGTCTTGGTATGTCTTTTCAGCCACAGTAAACATATAACTGCAGTGCTGGGGGCCTGGGGGCCATAGGTTATCCAAACCGTCCGTAGGGCATCAGAACACAAGTGGGCTTATGGGAGTCTGCGCTGAGCATTTAACATTAACTTTGGCACAAGCCTTGTAAAAAAATAACAAAGGAAGATTTTAGGATGGCCTCTGTATTGGCCAATACCAACCCCTGCTACACCCTTTTTTGAGACATATCCTTTGACACGGAGTTATTCTATTTTATTTGTTACAATTTTTACATCCACATTAATTTACAGTATATTCTTATATCTCATTCTTGTTTTTACCTCCCCCAAGAGGTTATGTTTTTGGGAGAGTTTGTCCGTCTGTCCGTCTGAGAACAAAATAACTCAAAAAAGTAATGGACGGATTTAGATGAAATTTTCAGGAAATGTTCAGCATGGGAAAAGGAAGAGGTGATTCGGTTTTGGTGTTGATCCGGAGCAGCGTCTGGCCGCCATGGCGAAAAATGTGATTTTGGTGAATAACTACTGAACTAAAATAGATATCATTATGAATCCAGTTGCTAATGGTAGGTTTTCATGGTCAAGGAATCTAAATATTGACATGAAATAAAGGTAGGAGTAATATTTATGGTCAAAATGACAATATGGTTGACAACTGTGGCGCTGGCGGAGGTCTGCGCTCTCCGAGTGCTTTCTAGTTTATCTCTTGTTTCTGAGCTGCTTTAAACGAGTTACTGCTTGAAATATAGGACTTGGCTAAAGTTACTTTTTGCTTTTCCTGTCTCTTAGAAAAGTTGACAATGCTCTTTATATCTTCTATGAAAACATACCCAGAGTAAAGTTTGCTGTTAAATACAGCTCACTCTGCCCCTCCCATCTTCCATGCTGAACTTTTTGGCTTGTTGCTGCATGCACAATTACTTATAGTAGCAACCCACTGAGGGTAAAATGCAACTAAGCATTATTTTGATAAGTAACCATAATGTTATTACTTTTCATAAGTTGTAATCTCTGACTTTACAAAAAGCATGAATATTGCTGTTGCTAAATAACTTTCCAACACTTTACTTGAGGCCTTAATTTGTGGTTTTCCATTGAAACAATGGGTTATTCTTTATTTTGCTTTTGATCATGTGCACATTTGCCTCTTGATACATTTAAAAAATAAAAAGGTACAATCAGTAAATGCCTCATCAGTTCAGTGTAATGTTGTGAGCCAATGAAGTGATGCATGTGTGTTAAACTAAGGAGAGAGAATGTACACAGGTGTTTTCTTAGAAAGTCTTCAACATGGCAATTAAAGTATGCAGAACAACATTTCAAAGCATTTATTTCTTGCTTCCGTTGTTATTTTAAACCACCGACTTTCAAAAGAAAGGTCAGGACAACTGCCATGGAAAATGTTTCTAATTGGAGCAGACAGGCCTGCAAAGCTCTGCTGTAATTACGGTTTAATTAGCAGTAAGCCAGACCGAATCCAACATTTCATTTAACATCAACAATTTAACCCTTCATCAGAAAAGCCTTCAAGAACATATTTCAAAGACTCATACAGATCCTGTGGGAGAAACAGTCCCACTTCTGTCTTCTACAGGAGGTCAGAAAATGTCAATTGGAGTGAGAGCTGAAAGTGTTCAAGAGGGACTCAAGTGAAGATAAGTCCTCATTAAAGCAGTCTCCAAAAGAGCTTGTTGAATGATAAATATTAGACATTGATTACATACAAATAGGCATGACACTCTTATCATCACCGGCTATTGTCTTCTTGAGATTGTCGCTTAATTAAATGGAACAGGGTCCTACTGAGGCCTTTTTGTCAAGTGAGTGAATGACTAATTATTCCCACATGAATAAGTGGCAATCACTGAGCCTGCCATGTGCACAGGCATGTAAAGGTAGTCAAACAGAACATGTGGACACTACATGAAGGCTGATTCTTGTATATTTGATTTACTTTGGTTATGAATAGGGCTTTTTTCAGAATGGTTGATCAAAGTATGTTTTCACATTTGGAACAGTTTTCATGTTGTTTAATTCAAAGAGTCATATTAATCAAATCAATTAAAGCGAGACACAAAAGCCTGCAAAAAGAAAGGCTGCTCATAAGTAAATCTGATAAATGTTATCACCTCAGATGTGACAATCCAGGTTCTAGTTGTTCATCAGACATGTATATCATGTTTACTTGTGTTCTGAAATTCCTGTTATAGTTGCAAGGCACTAATTTAGTAAATTCCCCCAGTGGCATGCAAAATCTGAGGCAGGCATTCAGCTCCCTGGCAAACCAGTACAATGCACCTGCTATTGTGACCACTAGTGTTCAGGTCAGTCATGCCTCTATATCTGTGCATTGCTCTCATCCTTCAGAAAAAAAACATACAAATAAAATACATGATTAGAACAAAGCCTGAACAAGAACAGGCTGTAAACAAGTTCATAACTGCTTCAGAATTGAGGATTTTTAAATGACAGTATTTTATTGAGTATTCAGCTTTTTAAGATGGAGTCACATAACCTGATACACCAGATGGACTGTTTCTTATATCCATGGATCTATTTCAGATCCATATAGGCAACATCTTGAGTGATAGTGACGGGAAGAACTTTTAAAGAAGCCCTGTAAGGTAATTAAAAAAATGTTACTTTTATTATTTACCATGTTACAGCCTTGCAGTCACTTCTCACTTTGTGAACACCCAAAGCACAGTAGTAGCCATTGCCTCTTTGTTTAAGCTTCTGATCAGCCTGGTCATTCTCTGAACAGAAACAGCTGTTTCAGCTTGATGTTTACAAAGTGGGCCTTGCTGATAAAAGACATGAACTCTGGCAAATTTAGCTGCTTTTAAAGGTTAGGCCTTAAGTGGACATCTAAAATATTTTTTGCACCCTTGCATATTTCAACATTACAGGATATCACTTATCCTTGATGAAGTGGACTTGACTCTTGTACTTTGCCCTCAAGTCAGTCTTCACTGCTGTAATGATTCCTAAAATGTAGAAACAAATCGTTTTTCTTTTAGTTTTACTGTCTTTACCTGTATGATTTACTGAATAACTTCACTGTAAGATGTAAGAAATAAGGTGGTAATCCCAAGCTTAAGAGCTTTTTCCTGCTACATAAAGTGCATCTGCCCTAGCTGTAAATTTTGACGTTTTTGCCCTTCCTACATCAGGTTATCATTAGCAAGTTGGTGAATAAAATCTCGTTATATAGAACATGAAGAACTTGGTGCTGGCAATGCTCCTGTGGTGTAGTACTTTTGTATTTTAAGTGTCCAACATTTGCTTTAAAATGTGATTGATTGGGTTTGCAATTTAACTATTATGAAGTAGATCACATTTGTGAAGATTGTCCTGATGTGCAGTTTAGTCTCTTGGACTAAATTTGTTAGACAGCAAATACAAACTGGGGCCAGCCCTCTTTTTATGATTGGGGTGCCATCAAAGATATGTTTGGCTCATTCCTTGTTTTCTACATTAACAGCAAAGTTTTAAGATATGTAGAATTAAGTATACATCATTGTATTAGAGAACGTCCTTTTAAAGTAACTACAAAATTGATCTGTCGGTTTTTGAGAAGAAAAACTCAATTTATGAAGTTATGCATTTATAGGACGACGAACTCAGAATTTAAAGTTCTAAAGATACAAGGACAACAAGAAGCAAAGTGAAAGGAAACTATTTATTGCATCACTGTAGATCTACATTTTGACAATCAGCTTTCTCTGTTAAAGGCTGCGAACTCTCAAACATTACCAACAGAAATAAAACAAACCACGAATCTGAAATTACTGAACAGGCCAAGCGCAGATTGAAAACATGATTAATAAATAGTAATAATAAAAGTAATAAAAGCTATCCCTTGACGTGTTGATTCATGTATTGCATTTTAACTAGTACTTTACGCTTTAATTTCAGATGTTGTATTATTAAAACTGTAGATTAAATAGTCCAATGGGGACAAGAGTTGGGAATTAATTAGCTATAAACTCGAGAGGATAAACTCTATGAGCAGCACATCAGATTTATGTCTGTACAAAAACTATGTTTCCTACCAAATAAAATAAATTCAAATGAAACACAGAAATCTCCCCCAAAGTCTATTTGTGAAGTGAAGATTTGGGTTCTCTGTGTTACATCTGTGGTGATAATCCTCATTTAATTCACTCTGGAGCAGCCTCTTGTGTTGCATGTGAAAGTTATGTTCTTTTATAGAGATGATACAGTTTAACATATTGTCAGTACAAGACATGAATCTGGTGTAGTGCACATACAGATAATATATCATCAGGATATTTGCTTCGTGGTGAATGCAAACAGTTATAGTACTCATAGATATAGAGATGTGTCCTGTTTCACTTTAAAGTATAAAGGGGTCTCTCTTTGCACTTTCATTCTAAAAATAATGATGAAATAAATGCAGCAGT
Organism: Scarus forsteni; assembly: GCA_036419115.1. Lineage (NCBI taxonomy): Eukaryota > Metazoa > Chordata > Actinopteri > Labriformes > Labridae > Scarus > Scarus forsteni. Next base: position 10,395,930 of record JAZDUH010000354.1, read on the forward strand.
CTAATAAAATACACATTTGCTTCTACTTTTTTCTCCTCTTAACCTTCATACACGTATTGCAAAGTTCACATGAAGCAGCCTACACAGAGACAGGAGTCAGACACACTGATGTATATTTTGACTTACTCTGTTATGCTATAATCCTACAAATATGAATCATACACAATTAATCTGCAGAATTCTGCCTTAGGCTCAGCCCTACCCCCAACGCTCACTCGCCATCTCGTTTGGTCTGCGCTTTTTTCTCTCCTTCACACCGTCTTCTCTGCGGAGACATGACACTGAACGTATCAAGCCAAGGTCACTGAACACCCATTTTAAATTGTTGCCTACTCTAGCAGCTTGAAATTAATAAGCAGGGCACCATTTAAATGCTCCTGTTATCAAACTCATATGACAAAATACAGGGCAATCTTCCCACAATGCACCTCTTCCCCCCCCAGCTCCCACTGATATATTAATTTTTGACCAAACGTCCCCGCTTGACTACTGTAACAAGGTATGATGTATTGAGCCTCGGCTGTTGCCATGGAGACAGCAGTCCCCTCTTACTTGTCATTAGAGCACAAACAAGCGCTGGCATCTAATGTCATTCCAGTCAACATGAGGGAGTGAGATGAGGAAGGAAGAGACTGTGCAGGATCCCTCGCTCCCTTCACACAGTTTGAATGGGTTTTTGGGTGGATTATTTGGATTGTACTGGATGTTATTGGCTGACATACTGTGTGCTGGGGTATGTTAGGGTGGTATACCTGGGGAGAGGCTCATTTTCAGTTGTCTTAGTCTGTTTTCAACACGGCGTTCCTTTGAAGATGGCCCACATATAGAATAAACAGGGCTGGAATTTGCAGAATAATTACCTGTCCCAGCAGCATGTGTCATCTCTTACTTTGACTCTGAGGTAAAAACAGAAACTGGTATTCCAAATTCTTTATGTTGCTGGGCTGAATGTGAAATGCTGCTTGTTATGCCTACGTGTTGGACAGAGTTTTTGCCAAAGGTCATATGTTATCAGGTTGGTGACTGTACACCATTCTGTCCTTATGTCCTTCTGTCCACCTGTCAATCTGATCGTTGTGAATACAGTATCTGAAAAACACTTTGAGAAGTCTACGTTAAACTTTGCACAAATATCTTCTGTAACTCAGACCACATATTTCTTTTGTTGGTTATTATTAGGGATTGGACGTGAAAACCAATTTCAGATGAGAATCAATAAATCCCTAAAATAATCAATATCATTAGTCTTAAAGCTTTACACAATTCGATTATCAAATCCTCCCACTATGTTCTGAATGTTTTGCAAATATAGGACTTTGGGCTGTTTATCCAAGGTGGTAGAAATGATAATATAGGAGTCAAAAAAGTAATTATGGCACTCAGGGGGCAGAAGTGGTCAAGGCTGTGGCTTAACCCCTTAAAGCATGCTGTATCATATTTGATACATGTTTTTATGAAACGTATCTGGATACAAATACTATCTGAATACAATCAGCTAAATGACAAAAATGACCTCAAGTTGATGCTTTGTTGCCAGAAACAACTCATTTATCAAATGTGATATAAAAATTTATAAGCCTATGATACATTTTTGGAAAATTTGGGATTTTTTTATGTAAGTAGAAACTGAAAAAAAACATTTCAGCTCCAAAACATTAGACATTTCTGTCTGTACTTTGTGTTTTCAAGCTTTAAAGGATTACATTTTGACAAAAAGTTTCTTTCTGCTCAAAGTTTATTGGACAGAAATTCCAGAAACTTGCTAAACTGTTTGTCTATGCACCAGGCATTGAATATCAGGAGTTCTCGTGTTTGACATTGCTGCCACTAAAAACATAAGTGGAAGAACTTTTGTACTCTCACTAATTTAACAGGGGATATTTGGTGAATCACCAAAGCATTAAAGTGATATGCAGAAGTGAAAATGGCATTGGTATCAATATATTCTTATCAATTCCCATCCCTAGTCACCATGTCAGAATGGGCAACCACAGAGCCATAAGACTGTGCGGTGACTTGTCCGACAAGCGTGGCAAACTCCAGGATTTAGACCAACTGTATGTAACGACTGATGTGACAGCATTGTAGGAAGAAGGCTGACAGTAAATGCAGCAAAAAACAAACTGTAGTTAGAGTGTTACACTTTCCAAACATTATAATGACTGATATGTTAGTTTGACAACATAGAAAGGTGAGGATGTTCTCTTCAGAGTTTCCAGACTTTTTTGTCTGTCTCATAGCTTTTAAGTAAACACCTGCTGTCCATTTAATATTTGTGATTTTCACATGCCTTGGTTAAAGTGCTGTCATTATTTAAAAAGAAATGTTTATTTTTTTATTTGTATTATATAAAAGGAAAGGCTATTATAATTTAAAAATAAAACATTTGCAGCCTAAGTCTAAAATGGCTTTAGTCTGAATAACTAATGTTTTGAAATTCTTTTACTACTCTGGTTTTTAAACTCACCTTTTCACTCAAATCTTAGGAGTGAAAAAATCTGGAGTTAAAGCTTAGGATCTACGATCTGAAAACCAGTTTGGCTGTTGAGACAGATTTTAAAAAACGCAGCCTGCCCCCCCTTCACTCACCCCTCCCTCTGTGTTCCAAGATCCCGCCCCCCAGCTCGTGTCGCCTCCTAACAACACGCCCCCTCCGATAGAGCAAGAAGCCGGCCGGCAGAAAATATTCATTAGCGTTGAAGAAAAATGAGATTTCTCACAGCTTAAAGTAACAAACAAGACAGCCATCCCCCTTGTAACACACAGCGGTAGCCATGTCTATTGGACCAGCGGCGAAGCGGGTCTGGCGTCGCCACTGTTCGCCGATCAAAACAGAGCCGATTGTGGGCGAGGATTTACGTTTCTCGGCGCATCTTCACCAGCTCAGTTTACAATGCTAACGATGAGTGGTTAACTTGTGCTAAAATCTATTGACAGAGCCTACCCGTTCCACAAGCGGCCTCCCGGTTTCGGTGCTGGTCTTCTCCAGCTCCATGACGCTTAGCTGTGCAGCTAGCTGCTCACCGGTACATGAGGGAGGTAGTGGGGAGGAGGCGGGACGGTGCAGAGCAGGGGAGACAGGTGATCGGATGGACTCACAGAACGGCGGTTCGGATTGGTCAACTATCATGTTGCTTTGCAGCGGATATACTGAATGGATTTTTTTCATTCTTTTTGGTCTTTATATTGCGTAGATCGGACCGTTATCATGTATGTTTTTTATGTTGTTATGTCTGAATGTGAATCCGCTGTAAACCAAATTGCCCTACAAGGGACAAATTAATAAAATGAACTATGAACCATAGGACCATAACGGCCTTATAAACGGTGTTATCAAGATGTACCAAGCTTCCAAATCGTAGACCATGGCTTTAAGCAAACAAAAAAGTGAAAGAGTTAAATTTCTGCAGTTTATTCAAACACGCAGCCTCAGCCTGTGCTTGCAGGTACTTTTTGAGGGTGTTAAAAAAATAAGTCTATTCAGAAAGTGTTGAGGGGGGTCATTGAACACTTGTTTGGAGTTCATTCCTAACGAATGTATTGCAGCAACCACCAGCGCTCACTTGGACTTTGTCGAGAGAGGTAAGAGTGCTGTTTTGTCTCTAAAGCCAATGTAAAAATATAATTATCGGTTAGAAATATTTGCAACAACTAGCTCTCTTAGAAGCAACAGAAATTCTCTTAAATATTGACCCATTAGGGATGTGTTTAATCTAATCCAAGACTAAAGAAAAGTATGTTAAAGTAACAGTTAGCTTACTTTCCGTTAATGTTAGATTCAACATGTCCACAGTTAATTAAGTTGATCATTTCTTAAAAATTCGAATAGCACTTCTGTTTTTGAAAGAGTGGACATAAATTTTGACTGAAAAAGAGAGTTGATTTTTATATAATTGGGAGTAGCTTTTTAACTCCCTCAAGAGTTCAATTTTAACTCCTGGGAAGAGTTAGAAAATCAACTCCCAGAAAAGAGTAACTTTTACTAAAGCTTAGAGTTTATTCGATGGTCTCACATGTACACTCAAATTGAGTTGATTTTGACTCTGAGAGTTGATTCCAAAGAGCCGAATTTGCTGTGTAGAATTTGAGGTAATGCATCGTTAGGGGGATGGTTGACATGAAACTGAGGCAGTGTGGCCATCGGTCAGTCAACCTCAAGTCCTCCCTCAGCTTAGGAACTTTGTGTGTTGGACAGTTGATCTGAAGTTAGGTGATCAGTTTTCATGCTTCCATAGCCTCCTCAGGTAAACCAAAGACACTCTGGCCCTGTTTAATATATCCTTCAGTCCATGTTGTAAACACAACATCCAAACAAATGAGTCTCTGGATAAACTAATTAGATTGTGGACCTAAAAGCTCAAGGTTCTAGTACCTACTGTTAATTCCTTGCTGTTCAAATTTCTATAAATCACATTTCCACAAACAACTCCCCAGCCGTTCATCTCCATCCATCACTGTGCTTTCAGTGTCTCATATTTGTGCATTTAGCAGAGGGGATTCTTTAGTAAAGAAGTATTAATTTCATGGAAGTTAATTAGGATCTTTTGATGGAAAGTAAGACAACATCTTGTGCTTATTATTTTCCGTACCACTCAGGTGAATAACAGCTGGATTGGGTTTCTAAAAAGGAAACTAATATGTGAAAAGATCCATCAACACAACACAGACAAAAAAGGGGCAGAGAAACAAATGAGTCTCATCAAAATTGGGGATATGCAATGCTGTTTTCTCCCAGCTATCATTTTTGTCAGATAAAGACATTGTTACTGAATAATAGCTGAGCAAGAGCTTTGGAATATTCCAGTCTATTTTATTTCCATTTTAGATAAAGCTTTCTACTTGAAAGTGTGCTTCATTTTCCCATTCCCCTCATTTCAGTTTTAATCAGCGGCTGCGTACTCCTCCTGTTGTTTGAGGTGAAAGTGTAGCAGTATGCCTAGCTGTCTTTTCTCTGAACATAATCTCTTTCTCACACAGAACAATAATCCTACCTTATTTTCTCTCTTTCTGTTGGACTTTTTATTACTTCCAGGTGTTAAGGCCTGTCTCCCTCACAAGCAGATGTGCTCGCTAAAGAAAAAAAATGCCCTTTGTTTGGAGTTGTGCTGTTTAAACTGAATATTAAGTTGGCAATCGTCTCAGGCCGTTGAAGTTGGAAAGATTTACATAAAAACCAAGTGAATGAGTACTTGGTTTAAAGAAAATAAGTGTTAAGGAAGTGAAAGGAAGTTTAGCAACAACAAAACTTGTTAAACGTTCTTTTTAAAAAAAAAAAAAAAAAGTAGGAGAAATCTGTGAGGAAATTAGGTTTCATACCTCTGTTTTGTTGACGGGCCAGTGGGGGTTCAGACCCCAGGTTTTGACATTTATGGGCTTCCAAATTGTCCCAGCTTTTTCCTACCTCATAATCATGATGTAATCCATCACCCATGACCTCTGACACCAAATCTATTTGATGACAACACTTTAATAATCGAACTTTATCATTATTTTGTATGTGTTCACTTTTTCTCTATTCATTCCCAACAGAAACTCTTATTTTTACACTCTTTATGTCTTTGTTTTCTGACAGGATATGTTACATTATACTATTTTTTCATGATATCCATCTGCTAAAGTAACATGAGATGTTGCAGATATGAAACACAGTCAGTTGTGGTGGAGTTTAAGTCTTTTAAAATACCCATTTCAGACTTTCTTTTTTCTCCTGCAAGCAGCTAAACTGAGATCACATGTAATTGCAATGAAAAGTGACAGAACATTGACTAAAGCATTGGAAATCAATGGAAAGTAAATGTGCTCCCTAAGTACAAGTGAACAGCTGATCGCTGCCTTCTGTCTATCTCTCTTTTTTCTCCTCTTTAGCTCTGTTTTTCTGTTGTTTTTTTCTGTTTCATTCACTTTCTCTCCATCTTTTCCTCTACTGAGTGTTAATTGATCCATTTTAGCCCCTTTTGAGTGCTATATGTTCTTTAGTGTAATTATCATGTTTTCCCTGTATGACAGAACACTTCTATAAACAACACAAAAAGTCAGTTACATCAGCACTTCTCAATCTTTCCTCCTTCTGGCACTTGTAGCAATCTAAAATGACCTGTCCCCCTATAACCCCTCAAATAGACACCCACCAGTATGATGTCCCACTATTGCTTTGGCTTGTGGGAGCAAGTCCAATGCAGTGCAGAGCAGGGATGATTGAATGAATGCATAGTTGTTGACAATATGGCACAAAGCAGCGCAAAGCTGACCAACTGCCACAGAGTAAATCTTTCATCCAGTCAGGGTGGACAGGGCCCATGTGGGGAGGGGGATCTTAAAGGGGCAGGAGCTCCAGCAGAGAATTTCAGTGCGACTGAGAATGCAGCTGAAACAGGGCTACTCTTTATATTAGAACTAGCAGGATTATGAACATTGGTTATTATTAACTTTATATTAGATGAGTTTAGTTGGAACTTTTTAAGTATTATTCCCCATGGAATAAGACCCTCAGGGAAATTTGGATTCCAGAAGCAGTTTATTATTACAGATGAAAAGATAAATATAAAAAATATAGATCCAAACAAAAAGCAGGCTGTAACAGTCATCTATAAAAATGATGAACCCAAGTCAAAACAGCAATATGTAAGATCATGTTTTTTCTTCTCTTTAGTGGCCACTATAGACCTGTGGGTGTACCTGTACTGTCGGAAAGACAGACCATCTCACACAAATGTGCATTTGTTCACATACGGGGAAAGGGAAGGAGTCGACAGGGTGTCCAGAAAAACAAACCATGCACACTAAAAAATGTTGAGTTATTTTGGTAACCCAATTTATGTGTTGCTTGTGTTGTTAAATTTTGGTGCTATTTTTATAAAGAGTAATCCATTTTCTGGGTTATAAGGCTATTATTTTACCCAACTATGTCACAACCAGCTCCACACTCACTCGGCGTCAGATCATCTCGCTCTCATGTCAAGAACTCCAGACCTGCTATCCGGACTGATCACCCGTTGCCAACCTGTTCTGTTCCTGTTTCCGCCTTTATCGTCTGATCCTTGGCTTGACTACAAGGTACCGACCCATTTCTGTCCTGCACCTACCTGCCTGCCTGATCCCCGGTTGCCGACCTTGCCTTCTGTTCCTGACGCTGAGTACATGTTTGTGAATCTTGATGTGTGGTGGCCATCTGTTTTCCGGTATCTGACCCCTCAGCCTGTGTGTGACGCCGAGTACCTGTCTATGAGCCCGAATCAGTGGTGGTAGCCTGATCTCCGGCAATCAGAACCATTTCCTGCTCTGAAAGACAAAGTGAGTCCAAACCTGCTTCACATTAAAGACTCTGAGTTGCAGTATGAGTGTGTGGTCCCTGCGTGGCCGAGTGGACTACGTCATTGCCTCGTGTTCCAAGGTTTGAGGGTTCGATCCCCGCTCTCCGCAATTGTTCCTGCGTCTGTTCAATGAAGCTGGTTATTGTGAACTGCAAAATCTGCATCGCTGCTGGGTCATAACTGCCTCCATGTCAAACTACTGGGAGCACTGTTGTTAGCATAACCCAACTCTTGTGTTAAATAATACAACCCACTAGTTGGGTTAGGAACAACCCAACACTGTTGTTAGCATAACCCAGCTCTTGTGTTAAATAATACAACCCAATAGTTGGGTTAGGAACAACCCAACACTGTAGTTAGCATAACCCAACTCTTGTGTTAAATAATACAACCCAAAAAGTGTGTTGGGTTAAAGTAACCCAAAAAGGGGTTTGTCCTTTTCTGAACCAGCAGTTGGGTTAAAATTAGGTTATTTTTTAACCCAATTGTTTTTAGTGTGTGTGGACTGATGTTTCTTTTCAACTATCTTTTTTCAAATGTCATCTGTCAGTTGTTAGCTCAGCGCGTGTGTTCTGTTACTTTGACTGTAACTCTTAGGCAGTGCCTAAAGCTGTACAGGAGGGACTTGTTTATTACACGCCTGGTTTAAGCGCCTGTTATTGTGAATAATAAAAGTGCAAACCACCTCAATGCAGCAAACTGAATTTGTCCAAAATAGATAACTCAAATCTCCTCAAGCCCGTTTTTGCACAGTGGAGAATGTGTGCATCTCCACGGCAGCTTTGACGCTTCTGTACGCATGAAATCTGGAAAAACGGGAAACTGTAACTTCCACAGTGGAAGAATGAAACTGAAGACACTAGCTTAACTTACACTAATACTGTTGGCATAATCATATGCATGTATGCATGTATGCATATACGTATGTATGTATGTATGTATGTATGTATCTATCTATCTATCTATCTATCTATCTATCTATCTATCTATCTATCTATCTATCTATCTATACAAATACATATAGCAATTTTCATTATTTAGCTGTTGTTCATAACAGCATTTCCTGCTTTGTATTTATTCATGTATGGATGAAGAAGTGCTGTTCAAATATGTAGATTGCAAGAGGAGAGTGAGGGGATTTGGGGCAAAACAGCCTTGTGGAATTATGGTTTTTATGGGCCTTTTTTTTCATGCTCTTATCCCACTTATAATAACAAACTGGTGTATCAGTATGTTATGTAAGTATGTTTGAGGAGTAAATGAGACCACCATAAGGGGAAAACACATTACGGATATAATGGAAGTATATCAAAATAAATAAATCTTCAGGTATGTAAACGAAGAAATATAAACACAATGAGATTTTTTTTTCTGTCTTTCTCCGCCCACACCACCCACCCACCCTCATTCTCCCCGCACAGAGCAGTGTGGGTGTGACCAGGTAGGGGTTAAATCCATTGCACCATAAAAAGGCGCTGTTCATAAAATGGAGGAATAAGAAGCAGAAATAATATTTCAAGTATGATTAGTTCATCCGCAGGGCACCTTGTGCGATTGAGAGAAGGGGGGAGAGAGCGGGAGGGGGTATTGCACGGCAAGCAGTAAATTATATCTAGCCTTTGAATGATTCCTGCAGATCCTATTACGACAGTGAGGGGGACTGGGGAATGGGGGGGGGGGGGGCAGTTGGGAGGGAGAAAAGCAGCAGAACGAATCGGATGAATTCTGTTTCCAGCTGTCCGAATGATGGGGGAGATGAGGAGGGGTAGCAGAAAAAGGACAATAGGACAATAATTTTTTCTTTGCTCTTAATCATAAAACATATTGAAGCACATTTTGCTGCCATGCAAACTAACTCTGCTTTTTACACTTTTACTTCAACAATCTCACTCCCCCAAATTTTCCCCCAAGCCCTCCTGCCAAATGAAGTAAAACACCATCACCCATTACCACCCTGCACTGCCCCACCCACGCTGAATATTTGAGAGGCGCTTGTCTGCCATTTGTCACTTTGACTGGTGATATAGTAGCTGATAGTGGCATTAATGTGCTGCTGCTGCTGATGGTCCTCACAGGGAAACAGACACGCTGAATTTATTCACCCACCGACTCAATTTTCACAATGCTTACCAACGCTCCATCTTTTTTTTTTCTCCTGGGTTATTAACACACAAACAAATGCTTATGGACCAGTTAAAACCTTACAGCCGGGATGGACAATTTTGGTTACCAGGAGGGGCCACATTGATTTTATACTGACTGCCAGAGGGCCACTAAGTTACAAATGGTTGCGCACCCTGACAATTATTCTATATGAATTTTGGAGAAAAAAAGAACATGCACATCCTTCACTAAAATCTATTTTACTAAGATTTGTTTTGAAACACTTGCTTGGAGAGCTGAGCGCAGAACTTTATTTACTTCAAGTAACGTTTCAGAGCAAATGATGAAAGATTTATCAGCTGACCTGTCTAATCAGACATAACATTTTGAAAATGTGTTTTTTACCTTTTAAAGCTGGTTCATTTTGAAAATTGATAACTTATAACATGCGAGTTTAAATCGCGTTTTCGAAATTAGCCTAATCAGAATGTATAACAGTGTGGTCTTGACTGTATCATGAACCTTGCAAATACAGTGTTTTGAATTTGTATTTTTAAAGTTGTGTAATTTACCACATCTGATTATGAGAATGATTTTAAAATGTCAAATGCTTTGAGATTAGATGCTCTTTAGTGTTTTCACATGTCTCTTCTACTTAAAGCTAGGGCCTGCGATTTGATTTAGATACACTTTTTTTAATTCACGTTAAAATGGTCTTTATGACCCGATGGTAATCAACTCATAATGTGTTCTTAAAACAGAGCGAAAAATATCCGCTAACTACAGCAGGAGTAAAACAGGGAAAACCCCAACCAATAATCATGCCGGGACACCTGGTTTTAAACCAATCAAATCCAGTTGCCATTCTGCCCGCCTGCAGAATGCGCGTGCATTTTCCCGGCCTGCACAGACTCGGTGCACGTAGCCGAGCTCATACGTATCAGAGTCCGCCGGAGAATGCTTACCTTTCAAATTTTGTCTTTGAAAATAAGGGAAGCCCGCTGTGAGCCGTCCCACAACCCCAACCAAGCTCCAGTATCCCTCACATTTTAAGACAGATTTACAAGAAATCTAAAATAAACTCTTTGTTTTTCTAAGTTTGTTCTGCTGGTCTAATCTCGCGATAGCTGCCACCCAGGCTACTGCTGGTGGATGTTCTTGCGAGGCTTTTTCTTCTTCTTCGGTTTTACGGCAGTTGGCATCCATCATTTTGGAGCATTACCGCCCCCTTCAGGCTAGAGACAGAGCTCAGTTTGGAGAGGCAGAGGAATGTTTTTATTATTATATCATCACACGGGAGGCTTACGGGAGAATACTGATACAGAAAGAAGGCGGAAAAGAGGATAAAATACAGAAAATACAGTAGTTTCATGGCCAACACAGTTGATTTGACAGCTATGTGGACAATGTCAGAGGAACTACCTATACCCCGATCAACATGGGCTGTGAGTACTAACTAACTTTACATGTTTGTTTGGTGTTTTCTTACCACTGACTGAGACATGACTTGGTGTAGTGTAAAACAAATAGGCCTACGTTGTGCTGAGGGTTTGGAGTTAAATCAGTTTTCTGGATATATCAGCCGCGCGCCTGCATGCGAGCGGGGGGGCAGGGGTGGGGGGGCTAGGCGGAGCCCTGAGGAGATGCTACTTTTAAATTCATGCTAGTTTTCCAAAATCGCCGACCCCAGCTTTAATAGAGACAGGACAGGACATTTCCCTCGCCCATATTTTAAGGCTCTTGCGGCTGCCTAATGGCTGATTACACACAATGTGACATTCTACAATGTTTTCATTGTCAGTTTAGGCCTATTGTCTTGGTAGCAAGCCCATCGCAGGCTGAGATGGTAGAGTGGGTGCAGAGCTGTTGACAATATGGTGCAGAACAGTGCTGAGCTGGCAAATTATCATAGTGTAGACCTGTCAACCAATCATAGCTGACTAAGCCCACGTGGGGAAGGGTGCTTTTAGGGGCATATGATCGTGGGTACTGTATATAGGAAAACTAGGAATTTTTATTTAGAACATTAGTGATTGTGAACATACTCTAGCAGTCATCAAAAATAAATATATGATACAAAGTTCTGGCAGTTATGGGATCTTTAAACTACGTATTCTTAATTTCTACAATGTAGGTAACCTGCTTTAATATTGTTGTTTGGTAGTAATGGGAAACCTGCTGTGTTTATGAAGTCATCCTTATTTTCCATTTTTTTATATCTATATTTTTTATGCAGATAACTTTTTTGTTGTTTTTTCCTGATTAATTGAACGTAACTAAAATATCCAAACATTTTTAGTGGATGCATGTCTCAAAGCTAAGGATGTCAAACATTAATTTATTTAGCTCACTTTTCAACACACTTGTGTTATAGTACAAGGTTTTCTTCAGGTATAGGTTTTGGTATACAGAGTTTTTGATAATCTCTTTCATAGCAGTAAGAGTTGTTATTAGGGCAACCATTCTTATAAAAACATATGTATGGTGATATTTAAAGATGACTAAATCATACCATGATTTTTAGCAGTGCATAAATTAAATGAATGTGTGCGCCTTCAAGTGTACATTGAACCATTTGAATTGGAAATGTAATTTGTGGAGAACAGTCAGAGGCACAACAGGGCATTATAAGAACCTATTCTGGGAGTGTGGCAGGTGGTAAAGGTTTGACATTAGAGATTTAATAACACAAGTGTTGACATATAAAACTTCACACTTACATTTCTCTCATATTGCCTCCATAAACAGCTGAGGTTTTGTCCAAACATTCACCAGCTGTCAATGTTTACAGGAATTAAATTACAACCTCTGTCCTGAAGGTGTTAATTCACAATGTCTACAGGTCAAAGACTACATGAGATTAAGTTTTTAAAAGTCAACATATAAAAAAAGTTGATAAGAAATGAGCAGATATTTTCCAATCTGAGGCCCAGTATGCTGGAGTGTGAGTGCTTTTTGTGCCTTTTCTTGATGGCTCAAATTTTACATTTACCCTCTTGCCCTGCACCCTAAAAAAGCATTTGATTCACTGTAAGTTTGAGCCCATTAATTAAGCTTCATTTTGGCAAACAGTGTTAGAAGGTGAGTTAGTGGCAAAGCAGGGAACAGAGGCCCAGGACATTTAATGCAGAACATTAATAATAACAGGGGAGGCTGCAAAGGGGGGGAATTAAAATGAAAGAATTCTGCACCCAACCTCCCACTTTAATTGCAAATTCAAATTTCCTATAATGGACTCTGACATCTCAAGTCACCAAAATCCATCATTCTGAAGGGTATTATTCCTCAATTAACCTGTCACCCCCACCACCAGCAGCAGCCTGCGTCTTTCTGCAGGGCTTCAAAGAGAAATGAAGAATTCTAATTACTTTCAAATATAAAGCAGATTGATAATTCAGCCTCATTTTGCACACATACACTCAGTCCTACGATGTGTAAACTCTGAGTAACACTGAGGAGATCAAATTGATTGAAAACACAAGCTAGTGGAGCCGTTAACTTTATTTAAATCCAATATATAGCTTCTGGTTCAGTAATGATTTTGACCAAATCACTCAAATTCTGTTAATATTTGGCAATTTGGGACTTGAATCATTAAAGACAGAGCTGACCATTTGGGTGAAATGATTGCGCTTTGATTAGGGAATACCATACAACCAAAAGTAAAGAAAAAGATGAAGACATAAGCAAAACACTTGAATACTTAAAAAAAAAAACTTCACCCTTGGTTTGCTGGGTGCAGATAAATGTAATGGTCTGCAAAGTGCACATCCGTATGTTCATATCAGTGACAATGACAGTTGGCACCACATTCACACTTATAACAGCTGAAGCCACATCTAGCACAGCTGCTAATGTTACACTTTTCACAGCTGTGGTTAATGTCAAGATCACCTTAACATGGCAACATCTCTCTTTGGAGCAGATGGAGGCTGTATTTTAAACCAACTGCCACACGTGTGGTTTAAAATACGCTTTACAGTAATTGGTAAAATGGTAAATCAATTTGAGCTTATGTAATATTTTTCTGTTTCTTTGACCACTCAAAGCAGCTTTACACATCTACCCATTCATGGCCATTCACTGTCATGTTCAGTGATGGTTGGAGTTAGGGCTGGGTATTGATTCAGATTTTCTGGATCGATTCGATTCACGATACAATAAGATATTTATTCAGTCTGGGATATCTCAGCTAAAACAATACATTAAACTTAATTAAAAATGTGACTTTTGACCTGGTGCATTATTAAAATTGTTTTTACTTTAAGAAATTAACCCAAAGCAGTTACATTAATCTTATATTAATTATATATATTAATGCGTATTCTGCATATTACTTGTTTTCTGTCCAACTCCTCCTTCGTGCTTGTAAAATCCGAAATACGTCCATACGTCAGCCTTTAAACTCGAAGGTGGTGCCCATATAGTGCTATTTGCTTCTGCTGTGTTTGCTTGATTACTTGCAGTAACATCTCACGAGATTTTGTTCAGTGGAAAGCAGCGCTGAAAGCAGATCACACAATACTAGCTGGGTTGATACCACAGGCTGCTTCTCTGCACGTCCAATGAAGAAAAAACTACCCAAGTTAAAAGATCAATCTTTGGATTTTATGGATCGATTATGAACCATTTAAAGGGAAATCGATTAAAATCGATTAAGTTGACTTTTTTAAACCCAGCCCTAGTTGGATTATCTTTGTTAGTTGTCCATCTGTAGCAGCTAACACATCCCTGCCCTTCCATTCTCATTTACATGCCACTGATGCAACACTGGGAGCAACTTGGGGTAAGTGTCTTGCCTAAGTGTCTTGAGAGATTGCCATATGGCAGCCAGAGCTGAGCTCAAACTTGCAACCAGCCACCACACTGACTGCACCACCTCTTCCCTGAGTGAGCAATCTGTACGAACTAATACACTGTCTTGCCCAAAAAGTTGCCACCTGGATTTAACTAAGCAAATAGGTATGAGCCCCCGATTGAAGAATTACTGTATGGATTGATTATCTTTCAGCTGGCAACTAGTTATTTAAGCCCAGCTGATGCAGTGAGTAGCATCTTGTTTCTTAAAAAACATGTCAAAGACACATCCTGTGGTGGTGGAAAATATTTCAGTCTGTTTAAGAAGGGCCAAATCATTGGCATGCATCAAGCAGAGAAAAAAAAAATCTAAGGAGATTGCAGAAACTACTAAAATTGAGTTAAGAACTGTCCAATACATTATTAATGACGGGTGAAGTGATGCACCCATCATGCCTAGTGCCTCCTGTACAAGCCTGTGGGGGCAGTGTTATGATCTGTGACAAATCTTGTGACATTGCAGAAGCTTATCGAAACAATGGCACAGAATGTTTACTGTAATCAAAGCTAAAGGCAGTCCAGTGCAATATTGGAGTATGTGACCTTGTTTATTGGTGGCAACTTTTTTGGGGCCAGACAGTATATGGTATTACTGCCTAGCAGCAGTTATTTATTTATTTATTTGTTTATTTAGCAGTTTCCACTTTGGTTCTGGTTGGTTTGAGAACTGAAGCTAAACATGATTTATGGTTTTCTTATTCATCGTTTGAAAATGCTACCAAGTGTTAGCATGGCAAATGTACAATGACTCAAGATAGTGGTGAACACATTTAAAGTTAGCTTTACAGTCCTAATGAGCCATTACATCAATCTTTCTTTCTACCATATGGTAAATGGTAAATGGAAATGGTAAATGGACTTGAGCTTATATAGCGCTTTTCTAGTCTTTGACTACTCAAAGCTGCTTTACACCGCAGGTCACACCTACCCATTCATACCCATTCACACCCATTGGCACTCACATTCACTCACTGATGGTTCAGAGTTTCTATGTCAGTCATCCATCAGTATCTCTAACACATTCACACCCTTTCATGCCCATTTACACACCACAGATGCAGTGGGAGCAACTTGGGGTTAAGTGTCTTGCCCAAGGACACATCACCATGTGTTGCCCAGAGCTGGGCTTGAACCTGCAACCTCCCGAAAATATTAAAAATATTAACTTTGAGGTCGACATAGAGACAAAAACATCAATTAAGGAAACTTATATGTCTTTCATAAGCTGCACATTCATTAACTGATTCATATCCTGTAATAAACCAATAGAATTTTTTATTATGAACCTACTAAGATGAAAGCTGACCTGTTTACCCTGTATTTCCTGAATAATTTCCATTTTATGTTCTACTCTGCTGGCCATATATTTTATTTTTCAAAAGACTTCTAACTTTGTAATTGGGATGTGTGAATTATTTTATGCTTACTTGAAACCCCAAGAAAAGACAAGGCATTACAGTAGAGCTCAGAGATGATAGGGAGGATACAGACAGTTAAAAATATCTCTTTTAGAAGTGTGCAAGGAAGCTCTCAGCATGTAGGGAAAATAATATTAAGTCATCTGCCTGCAGGCATATTACTGCTCTAGCCTGCAGTCATGTAGCTGTTGACTGTTTTGTACTTTTGTAATCATTCAAATGTAATTAATGACTTAAGGAGAAAATGGCCTGAGCTGATGGTATAATGAGTTGCCAAAGGACATCTATTTAATAATCTTAGGTTGTAACAAAGATGTTGCCAAGTCATAGTCACATAATAAGCCTTGGGAAGCAACTTTTACTGCTTTAATACTTCACACCGGCCCCAAGGAGTGTTCTCAATTCTTTAAAACCCTCTGACTAAACCAATGATTTCATTTCAACCTTCAGTTTTAATTAATATCAAGAAGCACAATGAGCCTGAGCAAAATGCCTTTATCGTTATGCAGTATACAAAACCACTATTTTTATCCGTCCTGACAGAAAAAGGGGTTTAAGTAAATGCAAAAAAGAAACATATTCCAGAGTCTGTTTAACAGGCTGACGAAGAAACATAAGACCATATGCTGCTTTACCAACTGATGCTAAATGTTGACTGTGTCTTGGATTTGCAAGTTTCTGAAACTGCTCTAAGGAAAATCATTTGCATGACAGTTTTGTCTACTGAATTTGTTGCATCAAATGAGAGTGGTGTTGCAAGACTCCAAGGCTTCAGAGGCCAAAATGGCATGCTACCAATTTTAGACATTATAAAATCTGACACCCACCCTGACTAAAAACTCAAAAAAATTCCAATAAATATTGCCTTCTTGTGAAACAGCATCAGAGGGGAAGTGAATTGTAGCGTGTTACTTTAATGGTCATAATTATGAGTCCTTAAAACTACATGGGTTATAGATTAAATTATTTGTTCTGATATGAAGAATAGATGTGTTGCACTGAATCAGTAATCGAATGATTAAGGCTATGTTGTAGCCATTAGTTAACAATTTTGACAACAAGGTGACTTTTGTGTGCAAACAATAAATCTCAAATGTCTATTTTTTCCTCTGGCCTATAAGAATATACTGTATTTAAAAGCCAATGCAGAATTTCCTTAAATTATGTTGTTGTGGAGCTCAGTGATGTCCATTAGAATTCATCGTGTTTTTTGATCATTAGTTTAATATTTTTTTTCACTTTTCAAAGAAGTCTCATTTTCTTTTGAAATTGTAAGAAGTCTGAGGAAGAGCCGTAGGGCTAGAAAAGTCACTGTTGGTCTAAATACAATTTTCAAGGGAGCTCTTTTTGGTGTGCAGATCGTCTTGTACTTTTATCACTCAATTTTTTTGAATCCAGCACCCTACATAGGATGTGGGTTTCTGCTTACTTTAAATTTAGATTTAATGTTTTAGTAAACCATTAGACCTTTCGCATGGTTAAATGTCCAGTACTTGAATGAAACACCCAGGTACTGTATATCAAAGGTCTCACAAGTCCATAGAAAATAAGCACAAAACTGAAACAATAATAACTTTTGATATAGAGTTTAATCATTTTACCAAAGCAGTACACTTCAAGAGGAGTTTGTATTGCTCTACACTTACAATATAACACACTTGGACACACTGAAAATATTTAATAACTTTATCAGGTCCCAGCACAGATTATGAATATAACAAAACATAATTCAACGGGTAGGACAAAGTTACACCATAAAATAGCTTGTGACCTTTGGCAAAGTGAAATTTCTGTCATTTTATTTTAGCAACTTTATAAAAACAAAGCGAAAGCTTCAGATGTGTGATAAGGCCAGTGAAATCAGGGGGCAATTAGTGTTTGCCAACTAGTAGTAAGTAAGCCATGACTATAATAATTGTATTCTTTGAATGTACATTGTAATAATATTAATTTTCTGAGTTAAAGTCAGGTAAGGGATTGCAATTTTATTAAGTTTCTCATTAAAGTAATGCTTTGTTAGTCTTGTCTGTGTGCAGCCATCATGATGACCTTTTATGCACAGCTATAGCCAAAAGGTTTAAAATGGTTATCTTTGAGTCTTAAAAATTGTCTTGTCCACATTCAGCTTGTGTACAACATGTAGTTCAGCTTCTTGGAAAGGGATAGCCTACATGTAGACAAGTTAACTTAAAATGAGTTACTTTTCATTCTTATTAACATGTAACGTTTAAGTATTACTTCTCGAGGATAAATGGAATTTATTAGAACCTTTTAGTGACTTCCCCAGCACTGACCAGCTCAATTAAAAATAAGAGTTTTTCTTAGAGTAGCACCGCCTGGCAGGCAAAGCAGGGTCCTAAATCAAACTCACCTGCTATTAAACTAAACTGCAGGAGCATGAATGACACCCTGGGATGGCAGCTTGTGTTGTCAGCAGAGGTAATCTGTTTCTTTTTAACGTTTTGGCTTTTTGGCTGCCAGATGGCTTATCATTTGTCGCTTAGCACTGTAACCTGTGGAAGTTTTAAATGTTTGGGGGCTGTGTGCCCTAAATTATAGCTAGACGTTTCTGCAGAGGGTTAGCTAATTGTTAAGCAGCTAGTTAGCAAGTGTAATGAATACTCCTAAGCTGCCTCGACATATCATACCAGAAGCCTTTGTAGGTAAACATGGTAAATTTGGACATCCAAATATTCCTCTCATCACAACAATTAAACTTCCTTCGACTGTTTTTGTCAAGAAAGAGGGAAAATCAGCCAGAACAAGCCATGAGCTCAGAAGAAACAGAGACTGTTAAACGTGTTTTAAGCAGGGTCTGTGGCCAGTGTGTATAAAGGTGCAGACATGTTTTATTTATTATAAAGCATGTTTGTTGTCCCTACTGTCTCCTTCAGTTTTTAGTGAGAAACGTCAAGCCACTTTATGGACTAAAAATTGGTGCTTACGTTCATATTTTTGTCCAAAATATCTCTAAAGAAAGTATCTTCATTCTGTTTTATCATTCTTTTAGCCACACAACACTTTGTGGATGCCTCAAAGCTGAAGTTGAAGACAGCAGAGTGTGAATTGTGACACCTAGATTTAGTTCATTAAAAGAAATTATTCGTCGTTTTCCTATCTATCACCATTCTACTTTTCAAGGTTAAAAGGAGATATGCTGTACTGTTGGTTGCACCATTTCTGCCTGTTTTTACACCTTTGGGTCTATCTTTCAGTATTATCCACCGACCCCTCCTCTCTCTCAGCAGGATCACTCTAATCCTATTCCAAATATATTACTTGGTCTTCACTGAGATAAGGCATACTAGGAGATGTCAGTGTATCCATATGAATTAAATGGATTGCAACTCTATCAAGATCATCCAGCAGGTCAAGGCTGCTCTGCAAGAGGATAAGATGCAGCCAAACTGATTTTTTTTTTCCATATAGCCTCTTCTATACCCCACCCTGAGTAATCATCTGCCACCCACATGAAAGGAAAAATATAACATTGATATTCCAAAAGACATTATAATAGATTTTGTTAATTTTTACAGATGTGAGCCATTGTTTTTCTGTGAAAGGATCAGTAAAGCTGAATCCCCACTGTGGCATCTCGCCAAGTTTACATTTCAGAACATAAAGTACTGAAGCTTTAACCAACTTTCAAATAGGTATAGTTATCAGTTTTGCCTGTGCATGATAGTGGCTAAATGAAACAGACTGTTAAGTGTTTTGCTGCCGCCTTATAGACATGCAGTCATTTTTTACAAAGATAAATTATCCTGTTGGTGATTGTTGGTTGGTTTATTTGTCCTTTAGCAAAATTATAATAGTACTCAGGAGTAAGGAATAATATAGCAAAGCGGACACATGAAAACAGAAATCCAGGAGTTAGCAGTCTTTGGCAAACTCCATAAATTTAAACAATGTCTCAAACAGATCAAAAGCAGATCATAGTTCGAGTGTGTGTTAGGTGGTAAAGCAGCTGTTCAATTTATTTACAGTTTGGTTCGAAGTTTCAGCGCTCTTCTAATTTTGACAGGAAAGCTGTTAATGTCTGAGTGGGATAGAGTTATATAATTAATATGTATTCTAATCCAAATTCATATACTGATGTCCCTTTGATTTTTTTTATATGGCATTTTCCAAGTTTTGCTCATAGAATGTTACTTGTTCGGATGTTCAGATGAAATCTTAAACTTTTATTCTCATTTTCGGGACGTCACTGATACCCAGACCCAGACATTCACCTGAGGACTGAAAGAGCTGTGAATCATGTTTGAGGTGCAACAGAAGATCTGTGAAGAGGTTCTGTAGCATGTCTTGAGTCATGAAATAACCACAAGGACAACCAGGTACCTTACTACAGACACACTGCAGCACTTCCTCAACTGAATTTGGCTTTGTTAAAAAAGACCTGGGGCCTCATTTCTAAAACATTGCATGGGATCCATACTAAAAAGTGCACCCAAAAAAATCAGATTTATAGAACCATATGTTCGCACACCTGTTAGCACTTTTCCTTTTTAAAAATCACTGTCCATCTGGAAGGTTCTGCAGGAAGATTCACCTCATATCCCTCCTTCCACACAACCACATTTTACCGTGAATGGTCAATGCATTCATGGTGAACTAAATTTGTCACTATGTGTCCTGATACAACCCTTTTCGAGATATAGGTATCAGCCAGTATGAGTATTGGCTGATTCCAGTATTGATCCGATACAATAATAGCAGGACTCGTGCATATTTTTATAACTTATTTTGAAGTATATACTGTACAAAAAGGCTTGATCAAGTGAGATTACTCAGAGAACAGTAGTCAGCATTATTAGGTAAGAAAAAAACTAACCCATTTGGTTTTAGGCAGTCGGTTAAATAAATTTTAACCTTAACTCTTTAACTACCAGCTCAACTGTTTGTCAGAGGTCATCAATAAGTTCAGAGATAGTTTATGTTTTAAAAACCAGAACAAATCACTGATATGATTCTGTCATCATTTCAGGGAACAGAGAAAACTACAAACATACAAAACACCAGATATTTTCTTGGTGTGGGATCTAAAGGTTTAAACAGTAAATACTGGATAATGTGATGACATAAAAATGCACAAATATTTGGGACAAAATCCATCAGTAAAGGCTGAAGTGTTTGTAAATAAAGTAGCAATCAAAATAACTTAGAGGAGACACACAAAAATGTTTTTGATGAATAACAGATTTTATATGTATGAATCATAAAAGCGGTTAAGTATTTAAAATGAAAATTATGCTAATAGCAGTAACAGCTCTTGGCCTTTGGAACCTTTAAATCCCACACAAACAGAATATTTGGTTTGTTTGCAGTTTTTTCTGTATCCTAAAATACTGACAGAGACAATGACCTGTTCTTTTTTTAAATATATCAAATATTCCCGAATTTATTGACCTGGGAGTTAAAGGATTAAGCATAAGAATATACTACAATAAAATGAAATAAATGAAAAAAGCTAAATCACTCTGAAAAAGTAACCTCAATAAATCCAATAAAGACAAAAACATACATTTTTAAATGGTTAAATAACCACTGTGTTTAATTTAAACATAAGCATAGTCTACAACTGAAATAAATAAACTAAAAATAAATACATTTGAATGGACTGCGTGTATAGGAGTTTTTATAGCAGCGATTTCAGGTGCAGGCCAATATAATCTGATATTTGTTTTTTGTTGATATCGGACTGATACCTGATATCGTTATTGGATCCGGACACCCCTAAGAGGTACAAAACATTTTTACATTTATTGTATGCCATTATATTTTGGGTCATATGTGGACGGGATGGTGCTGTTCTGGCAGATGATTTTGTCTAACACTGGGTTCAATGCACAGATCCAAGAGTTGCATCCATTGTGCAGCATTACACACAAGTGTCGCTGCACTGTTTATATGCCAACTCAGCAATCAGACTGTTTGTTACACACCTTGTCACAACTTATACTAATCAATCAGTGTTATCACCACTCCATTCAAAGATGGAAGTGTGAACATTTCATACAGTAGTAGGCCTAATGACTCACTAAAGGAACACATCTGTAACACTGCAGACTTGGGTGTTTATGATCACGTGAGTATATAGGTCTGATACAGTTTTTTTTCCAGAAGTAATTTAAAAAATATAAATTTACCACCAGTAGGAAAAAAAGCCAAAATGATAAACAACCTGAGATTTGTCTTGTAGTCTTTCTTGTTGAAGGTGTGGTCGTGGAAACAGCTTCTTATCCTGATGAACGTTTGGATTCAGCCTGAGTTTCTGCCTCTCAGCCTTTACCTTTAGTTACCACGTGCTAGGTTAATACATTATAGAGTGTCTTGAAAGCCTGACAGTTTCATCAGTGTTTCTTAAGACTTAACATTTCTACATCAAAAAGCTTTTTGCCAACAAGGAGATTTTATTAAATATTTCAGCTTATAAGAAATGTTCCTTTCAGCAAGTGCTTATCTGAAAGGAAGAAGAAATATTAGATGTTAGTGATTGCATAGAAAATAATGTAATTTACCTGTGTGTGCTCCACATCTGCTATTTTACTGTCCCTTTTTTAACATTTCTCAGATAGATGTTTTATGTATCATCTTTACAAAGCACATCTCTTAAACCTTTCTCTGTTAGCCTGTGATATCAGGGGAATTTAGGATTCAGAGTTGTATTCACTCTGACTTCAAACATAGGTGGGGGGTCTTTTATTTCTTTGCTTACCTGTTCATTTATGTCTTTTTTTCTTTTTTGTTAACTGCATCAAGATATACTCGTCATAGCATTGCTTAGTTTTCCTTTGATCACCTGTACTTGTGGAAAATTGATTTAACCACAATATATGATCGTCAAAACTAATTGCAAAGCCCCTGTCATCGTGGTTACTTGCCAAAGCAGTTGATTGGATCACTTATACGTGGGGTGTTTCATAGTGAAATGGCAAAAGTGAAACACAAGCTTGTGTTTATCATATGATAAAGTTCGTATGGATGCCCACATCAGTTTTTTTGCTGCTGGCATCCCTAACCTTTTCACTTGACTGACTAGTACCGATCATAACTTTTTTCTTACCCATGTAGGGTACAGGTGGTCTCATACAGGTAACAGCAAAACCTGTTCAAAGAACTGCAGAAGTCATTTTTTTTAAGGCAACAACTTGCTTTTACTTTGTCCTATGGAACACTGCAAAACCCTCTCAAGGAGCAATGCAACAAGTCTTGCAGTAAGGGCAACAAACTTACACAGTGTGATGGTTCATTGATTGCATATTTGTTTATGTGAACCAGAACATCAACATATTTAAAATTAAGTAGGACTATTCAGGCTGTAACTTGTAAATGAATTAAATACCATTTTCCAGTCAGTGGTGAGTCAGTTTGGTCTTAAAATGAGTAAGCTCCTATTTCAGTTCATGCATCATAAAATGGAGTAGTCCACTATTCATCATTTTTAAAGATAAACCTGTAAACTCCAGTCAGCAGCTGAATGCAAGGCCACACGGGGAGACAGAAAACCACACTCAGCCACACCTTAGGGCAATTTAGAGCCAGCAGTTCACCTAATGAGCATGTTTTTGGTCTGTGGGAGGAAGTCACAGTGCCTGGAGAGAACCCAGGCATGCATGGGGAGAACATAAAAACTCCACACACTAAGGCCCTTGCTGACACAGGGCTTGAATCAGCAATCTTTTTGATGTGAGGCCACACACTACCTTAATTCACTTTTATTTGTTTTTAAATATATTTATTTTTTCGCCAAGCAGTTCCTTATTAAGTTTTATCTAAACTCTAGCCATTAAAATGTTTAAATAAGTTATCATAATTCCCTTTCAGTAAATTCATTTTCATGAGAGAGAGGAACTGTGTGTATGACTCGAATATACAGTCATGGAAAAAATTATTAGACCACCCTTGTTTTCTTCAATTTCTTGTTCATTCTAATATCTGGTACCACTAAACGTATAATACAATGAACACAACAAAAAATGCAGCTGGTCACATAATACTTTATGTCCTATTTGACATTCTTAAGCTTAATTGATTCCCAGGGTATATAAGAGGCCATTTCATGTCACAAGCAGCACTGCACATGCAAAGGCCTAGAGTGGTTTCCTGCTTACATTCAAGCCGTAGCACAACTCAGAAGTTGTCAGCTCTCACATAATGCCTAAAACAAAAGAATTATGTGAAGCCACAAAGGCAGCCATCTTGGCACTGCTGGAAATTGGCATGAGTGAGAGACAGGTAGCGAAAAAACTGAAGATCTCCAAGACAGCCGCTCATTACAACAAAAAAAACAAGCTGAACATGGCACTACCAAATTGCTACCTGGCCGTGGCAGGAAACGCGTCTTTCTACCCCACGAGATGACCGTGCACTCATCCGTTCCTGTGTCAGGAATCGCCGCCAGACCTCCAGGGACCTTAAAAATGAGTGGGCACTGTCGAGAAATGTGACTTGTTCAGCAAGGACAGTTCAAACCGACTTGTTGAAGCTGGTTTGAAGTCACACAGAGCACGCAAGAAGCCCTTCATCAATGAAAGGCAGAGGAAGGCCCGGTTACTCTTGCTCGAGACCACAAGGATTGGACTGTTGATGATTGGGCTAAGGTTCTCTTCAGTGATGAATCCAATTTTGAATTGATGCCCACTCCAGCCAACTTACTGGTTAGGAGGAAGCCTGGAGAAGCTTACAACCCAGACTGTCTTGCCCCTACAGTAAAACATGGGGGTGGATCAGTCATGATCTGGGGTTGTTTCAGTCTGAGGAACAGGGCAAATGCAATTGTGTGAAGGCCGAATGAACCAGGTCATGTACAGGACTACCCTTGAAAACAGTCTTCTTCCATCAGCTGGAAAACTCTTTCCTGCCTCAATGACTGGATTTTCCAACAAGACAATGCCCCTTGCCACACGGCAAGGTCAGTTAAAGCCTGGATGGAGAACCACAACATTCAAGCACATGCCTTGGCCTGCTCAATCACCAGATCTTAATCCAATTGAAAACCTGTGGAAAATCATCAAACTCAAAATGGAGAACCACAAGCCCAAAAACAAAGAAAATTTGTTTGAATTTGTCCAACAGGAATGGGCTGCTGTGACAGCAGAACAATGTCAGAAGCTGGTGGAGAGCATGCCAAGACGCATGGCTGCAGTCATCAAAAACAATGGTTATGCAATCAAGTATTAACTCTTGTGTGTATCATGTGTTTAAAGCAAACAGAAAAGAAAACATGGAATGCTTAAAAGTAGTGTTTTTGGCGGTACAATGCCATAGCTATTGATGTAAGAATTTAAGTAATTTTGGTTATTATCAAGAAAACCATGGAAAATGAATAGTTCTTAGTTCTTAAATTAAACTCTCATGAGCTATTTTTGTTGTTATCATTATAATTGTCCAAACAAATGTACCTTTAGTTGAGCCAGGCATTAAAATTAACAAGAAATTGAAGAAAACAAGGGTGGTCTAATAATTTTTTCCATGACTGTATATGTATATACAGGTTTTTAAAATTAAAAATTATAGGTCATTTGAAAACTTCAGATTAAATTTAAGTAATTTTACTTCATTTATTCATACTGCAGTATATTTTGATTATAAATATTAGTTTAGAAAATGTACTCATTGGAAGAAAATAATCCATAATTTATGTTAAATGCATGTCTTTCAAACAAACAAGCACAAAAACAAATGCATGTGAAAAACGTCAGTAACAAAAGCAGTAAAACCGAGGGGGGATCACACTTAATCAAATATCCTCTGTTGTCTGGGTTTTAAAGGGACACAATAACAGTATTTTGTGGTTTCATGTCTATACATATCCACATACCACTGTGAACGTGCTTTGTGTTACTGACGTACTTACAAACACATCCACAGTGGTTTGCACATGTGCCCTGCAGTTCAGTTTTGTATGGACTTCTTTTGAAAAATTGCATCAATTACTAATCTTGGTCTAAAAATAGATAACATAATGCGGTAAAAATAATGAGTCACAACAAACAAATGGGACTATTTAAAGGTTCTGAAGGGTTTTCCTGATGACTGTAGGCAGAGGCAGGCTTACACTACCCATTGACTCCCAGTGTTTGTGTGCAGTAGCAGGGAAGAGATTGGCAGAGCTCGCCAACTGCCAATTAGCTTAGCTCACTCTAAAGAATGGTGTCTGTCTGCTTGTAATGGAATCAGAGTGAGGTAAGACACCAAAACAAAATAATGTTGGAGTATCCCTCTAAAACACTGAACTGTGTGTACTAGGCCTGCGCTTAAAATATCGATCCGGCAAAATATCGTCATGCACTCCTTTGGGATACATGTATCAATACGAATTCTACAGAATCGATACGACCTCAGTGTTTGACAGTTATTGTCAATACATTTGGGTAATTTTAACTGTGGCACAGCTCAAAGTAGAAGCCAAGCTACGTGATGAAACACATGTTCCAAACTTGAATGTAGATCTATTATCTTTGAGGATCTGAATTTAAGTTTCTTAAGTTGTAGAATCATTTAAAAGTCATCCTTGTTCCTTTTTTTCTTGTAATATAAAACAAAACTTGCTGGGAATACTGTTAAAGGCATAGTCAATGTTCAAAATTTATGTTTATCGGGATACATATTGAATCTTGGTCTCAGTATGGGGATATGTATCGTGTCGATAGGCCTGTGCTCAAAATATCGATGCGGCAAAATATCGTATCGCACTCCTTTGGGATACGTGTATCAATACGGATTCTACAGAATCGATACGGCCTAAATATTTTGATGGTTGTTGTAAATACACTTTGGGTAATGTTAACAGTGGCACAGTTCAAGGTAGAAGATGAGCTACATAATGAAGCTTATGTTCTAAATTTGAACTTAGGTCTACCATCTCTGAGGATCTGAATTTATGTCTCTGAAGTTGTAGAACCACTTAAAACTCATCCTTGTTCTTTTTCCTCTTAAAAGAAAAAACTAAACTTGTCCAGAATTTTGCTTAAAGCATAGTCAATGTTCACAATTTACGTGTATCGGGATACGTATCGTATCGTGAAGTTGCTGGAAATACCCAGCCCTAGTGTCGATCATGGGGTTGCTGAAAATTCCCAACCTTACTGTATCCAAACAACTTCTTGGCCTTTATTTTTGTAAGTTAAGTCTGCTATTAATATGGTGCAACAAACAAAAAAAGCAAAAACATATGGTCACTTTCTGTACAGAATATGCTTTCAGAATTAAAGCATTAGGGGATGAATAAGTTCAACAATGCAAGTAATAAAGATGGAGCTTTTACCTAAAACAACATAGAGGTTGTACTTTCATATAAACACCTCATCTAAACAGGTGTTTCAGATCTATAAAACAGTTTACAGCCATCACACAGTTGGTTTGTCAATTAAACTCTGAACTCCCAGTGCGTTTGGAACACTTAGTCAGCGCCTCCAGAGTGAACTACACTCATATTATGTACAAGGATTTAAATAATGAGTGTTCAACTCTCCGCTCAAACATTCAAGGATTGCAAATGACAATCCCTGGCACATTACTGTTTCCATTGATCTGTTTTGTCATCAAGGTTTCCTGAAAGTAAGCTCAAAAATTGTATCTCACTCTTGTAAATCCCGCTCATAAGTTGAGTTTATTGTCACATGCCCCTGGCTTTGAAGAAATGTACTAAATCCAGTAGTCAGCCCTGAAAAGATACACAGAGCAACTTTTTGAGTGACACTTGATGTTAACCAAACAACGTTGTCTTTACTTACAACCCTCTCAAGACACTTTTTTGGAGCACCATGTTGCACAGTGCCTTATGCATCATGTATGCACATCATTTTATTGGCCATATAATGGAAACATTGTGCATACTGAATCACTAAAAAGTGAACTTGCTGAAAATGCTTACACATTTAAATGCAGTGTTTTCCAAAGGGAATCTTAGCACACTCACAATTAGATATTCTTAAAATTGTGAGTATCAGTGTCTGCCTGAGTGTTATTTGTGATCACAGCCAACTGGAGGGGAGAGAACATATGAGTGAGAGATGGCTAAGATGAGAAGCTGTCTGTTTGTGGTTAGGGGATGTGGCAGACTGCTTGTGTTGGGTGATACTTGATCTGATGTTAATGTGCTGCTTTGTGTGTGTGGGTGGGAGTTAGTTGAAAGAGGCAGAGGGGAAGATGGGCAGATAATCCCGTCTGCCTGATGAGATTGAATGCTGGAATTGATTGATCGCCTAATCATAGGAGGAAATGGGCCTGAAAATGAATGGGACTCTGCCCTTGGCTTGCTGTGGAGCTGGGTGGTTGGGTTGGAGGGGATGTTAGTGGTAGAAAGACATGGCCTTAATGTGCAGGGGACCTGATTTCATTTGTGTCTGATATACAGTTATATGATCCTGGCTAAATGATCAAATAAAAAAAGGGAGAGGGGGAGCAGCAAAGGGGATGTAAATCAACCTTTATTGCAGGAATATTACTTTTTCATCTCATCTGAAATGGATGCTTTGAGAAAAGAGCAAGAATAAAAATTCATCATGAATTTAGAATTGATGGAACTGTATGCAGGTGCTGATGCCCAATGTCCTGAATCATTTTGACTGGCAAGTAATAGGTATGGCATTGTAATTATGATATGAGTCATTTAGTTTCCAGCACTTTTATCTTAGACAAAAGATTTGTTTGGAAAAGTATCTGCAGCTGAATCGGAGGATTTTGAAAGAACCAACACATAACTTGCTCCTGCTGTCATGTGGACAATGTCCCACTCATGGTCAAATTGTTATCAAATTATGGCAGGACCTCTTGAAACAGAACTAGCTGCGATGTCACTCCTGCAGGGCCCAATATGAATTTACTCCTCCTGTGTAAGGGAATAAAGAGGACACCCACCAGTACATTAAAATGCACAAATAAGCTCCTTGTAGTAGGTTCCTGCTTTTTCTGTTAGGTCCACAGTATGCTGCCAGAACGTATCATTTTGTTCAGTGATTGAAGTGGAAGATTCAGCCTGCCATCAGCGCACATCAGAACAGTAGGCTTGTGTTGTTGTCAGAGTTAGGCGTGCTAAATGTCACTTGAAGCCCATCTCTTTTATTACACACTGCTTCAAAATGCCTGGAAGAGAAATATCTCTAAGGCTGTAGTGTTTGATACAACTTGATGCAGACTTAAATCCTTTATTGACATTTACTTTATGTAATTTTAATTCATAACATTACACTGATATGAAAGTGAAAACTTGGGTTTTTGTCTGTTTCTTTTAAAATGTCATCACTTTTTTAAAATGTAAGTTTAATTCATGTGCTTTTTTTTCTTATAGCCTTGTAGTTTTTTCACTTTTGTGAAAAAAAAACTATGTGTTGTAATTGTTAGGGTGTTACCTTTATGAACCAGAGTATACAGAAGTCAGAATCAGTGTGTACCAGTGGAAGAACACATAGCCATTTGTGGCTCCATGAAATAGTGCAAAAACACAGAGATCTTGAAAATATAGCACTTTACACATTAAACCCAACATAGTTTCATGGCTAATTTTTACATAAAACTCACACAACTACTCAATATGGTTACCGATTAAACTGCCAATTACAGCCCTTCTAAACATATTAACGCTGATATGTTACGCCGACATATTCTTAATTTCTCATTAAACAGTCAACGCTGTTCGATGTCTAAGATGTGCGAAATGATCACGTTGCGAAACATGGCATCCGTTGTTGTAGAGGCTGTGAGCTCTGTACTGATTCTGTGTGTATGGATGATGGAGTGTATGGAGCAAAACTCACCTACTCTCACACAGAGTTGCTGAATGTTGTTTTTGCCTGCAAGTGCAACATAACGAGCGACTTTCAGTGCCTGCACAATATGCCGCTGGACACAATGAGACCACCAAGCTCTATGCTTGGCTACAGAAACAGCCTCACACACCGGCACTGCTCAACATTTTTCTGACCATCTGTGTTGTTCATAAAACAAACAAATTGGACCTTCTGATGGCAGGGTTTTTTCGTGACTGTTCTGTAATGATTATTATGGAAACCTGGCTTCACCAGCTTATTCCTGACACTGCAGTTGAGCCAACTAGCTAGTGAGCTAACTATGCTAGGGTTAGCATGGCTCCCTCTGAGCTCTATGATGTCATCAGCCTGCTACGGGGGAATCATCCAAGAGGACATGTCATTATAGCTTAGAACTTTAATCAGACCTGTTTAAATAAGTTTGTGCAATATGTGCAGTGTCCCACCAAATGTTTTTATTTCCTCACACATATTACCTCATGTTAACAGTGAAAAAAAAAGTGTTTTTTTACCTGCACTAAAACCTACTTCTGATGCACTAATGAGGACTCTGGGACTGAAAAGCAGATGTGACAAGATATGGGTGCAGTCATTGATCAAGTCAGTCCACATCGTTATCCCAGCATATAGTCTGTGCCAAAGCTAAGATTGACAACAATGCTCTGTAACTTAAACACACTACTTTATGATACTTTTATTCACAGACTAAATTGCAGAGGAGGTAACACATTGTAAACACACACCGCTGTACATGACGTGGATGCTGTGTTCATGTGTTTGTGTATGTGTCTCTTTCACTCTGCTGTTTGTGTCACAGAAATCCCTTGGTTGTGCTGATATTGTCTGTCCATCACTGTGACTGGACAATTGAGAAGTGCTCCAGTTATGAAGCAGATGACCTCATGGGTTTACTTTATGCCTACATTTGGCTCAATATGATTATTGCAGTTTTTCTTTTTTTGTATGTATTTTTGGGCATTTGTGCCTTTTATTGAAAGGGGAGAGACAGTGGATAGGCTTGTGAAAGGGGGTGAGAGAGTAGGGGGGGACACTCTGCAAACTGGTCATTGGCTGGATACCAACGTGGACTGGCAGAAGCATATACATGGAATGTGCATGGTTGGTAACCACTTTGCCAAACCAGCACCCTAATTATTGCAGTTTTAAAGAAAAACGATTATCTTCCTTACTGGTATATTGCACGGACCCTACTTGTCATATAGCTAAACAAGAAACCAATGTGTGTGTGTGTGTGTGTGTGTGTGTGTGTATACATACATATATAAACACAACATGATGTGAGTACAAGCAGTGTCTTAATACATTTCAGACAGTCTCCATTAACCAGGCATGATGATGTGTATTATGGTTCTCCTCTCTGTCTCCCTCTAGTGTGCAGTCTGCACTTGCTGGTGACTGAGCAGAATGTTGTTGTGATCAGAGCTTTACGCCTGAGAGTGGGTTGACAGAGGGGGAAATGAGCAGCCCATGCAAAGAAGTAGGGGCACTGTGGGCTTAATGATCAGTGGCATTGATTAGCCAGTCAATCTAGCAGTCTATATTCTTCTCTGTTTACACTCTCCCATTGCCACTGTGTTAAACTGAGCGTACTCTAAGCAGCCACCTCAGGGACCCTCTAAAAGCTGATCTCACACCCGTCATTGATTGACATGCCGATTACCATGGAAGCTGTTGACAGCACAGTTGTTAGCCATCTTAAACATTAATGATGATGGGGGGTTGTGGCCTCGTGTTTCACTCACAAAGAGATGTTAATTTACAAGCACAGAGCCACTTAGAATAAACTATAATGAACCTGTCCAATTTCACATGTAAGCAGATTTATCTTTGAAATGTTTTTTTATTATTGTTTTGAAAGAAAAAAGTTGAGGACTTCATATTTTGTTTTAAATGTGTCTGACCTCCTTCATTGTGGAATCCAGGGATAATCAGCCTGATAACTATATCTCTGCTTTAAAGACAAGACAAAACAAGCCCAGAGCCATGTCATTTGGAGTCACAATCATGCAAATGGAGTGTGAAATGGATGATACTTGCAAATCTCTTAACTTACACAGCATTTTATTACATGAACAACTTATATATTATGGAGAAGATATGTGGTTAAACACATTTTTGTTTTCATAGTGATTCAGATTACACTGACATCTTCCGTTTGACATCTTCATGACTGACTTAGGGTTGAGATGTAGAGGATCCCAGAAACATTGTCCAGTCTGCCAGTGGCTAAATGTAATAAACTCCAGATCTCCTTGGATGTGTTTCATTGCAAAGATAATTGGATTAAGTGTGTAGACTCTACCACATGCCCTCAGTCCACAAATTTGACCCCAAACCTATTTTTTCTTTTATGCACCTTTCAAAGACAAAAAGACATGTATTGTGTTAAACATTTTATTTTATGAATAACCTCTACAGGTTCACTGAAGTCTTTATATTTGGCTGTTACAAACCCTTAGCTGTCATAGACAAATACACTGTGTTGACAATGACCTGTTTGCTGCGACTTGTAGCTTTTATTATTCCCCTGTTATGCCTGTCTTTAGCTTGGTGCTGGTAGAGCAGAGAAAGTGGTAGCCTGGGTTTCCTCTTTGCATTATTTCTCTTTGTATGAACTTAAACAAGGTGCAGTAGGTTTTGGAACACATTAAAAATTGTGCTACCTCTTTGCAAAATTGTCTTTAATCTTTTGCCTCTTCCATGTCACCTCAAAACGTGTGCAGGCTGATATGATAATGATGTGGACCTGTCCAGGGTATTAGAGTTAAGCTGGCTGATTAGGCTGCACATCGATTAGTCTATCACTCAGCGCTGGACATGTCTGGGTATCTTAGAGGAGGTGGGTTGGACAGCAGGGAATGTGGGTGTTTTTGCAGCCACTCTGGAGAAATGACCTTACTTAAAAGGCTATTTACAGGCTGGAGATACCAGTGAGTCAGCTTACAGGACAATTATTGAAAAATGTTCAGAATGTGTTTGAAATAATGAGCTACCGTGATCTCTGGTGCCATTTCTGTACTTCTGCTTTTACAGTACTTGCACATGAAAAATAGACAAAATATCAGTTACACCATGGAGTGTCCCTGCCACGGTGTACATTGCAGAACGTAAGCTGCTTAGTACAACAAACTCGGGCACATGTCTCAGGTGGAGCAAAAATATTCCTTCTTTGGAAAATTACTTTGTGTTATTTGTTTTTCGTTTAAGAAAATGTGTCCAGATTGGATAAAACCGCCACTTAAGCTGTTAGCATCTATGCTAATCTCGGTACGAGCAGTCATTTTCAGCCATCATATTGCTCGCACCTCTTCTTGTTCCAAAGGGTGTTGGTTACTCATGCTGTACAAATTCTTGGATTTAAATATCTACATGCTGTACACCAACACTACTCATTCAGGCTACGTTTACACGGACACTCTCTGACTTAAAACGCAAAGATTTTTCCTTTGTGTATTCAAAGTCGATGGGCGTTCAGATGGAGACGCTGGAGATGAATGAAACTGTTGTAGTGTGCATGCCAGTTCAGTAGATGGCGGTGTAAGTTTGCAGAAAGGCAGCACTGCTACAACACAAGTACAAAGAAAGCAAAACCTTTCACAAACAACAGTGACGAGAGGACGCACAAAGACTCAGGAGTTTCTTTTCTGGACAACAAATCAGTTCGGACAACAAATCTGTCTGCATAGTTTCGTCTGGATAACAAAACCGAGCATGGTAAGCAGCACAAATGTGACTCAGTAGATGGCTGGAGCTGTTGTTGTTCCTGGTATGTGCACACACCCTTCATGTGAAAGAATACTGCGCATGTGGTGTCTGACTCTGGTTTACACGCCGCTGCATGGAGAAGCGTATTGATAGCTCTCCGTTCTGGAGCCTGGTTTCAAAAGTTTCAGGATTTGGGCAATTCGCATAGAGTTACCATGGAAACGCAAGGCCAAAACGCAATGAAAACTTGTTGGATTTGACTATTTTAGGCCTTGTGTAAACAGCCCCTTAGTTGTCACAAAGTTAGCCAGTTGCTGTCTTGAAAGTACTAAATGATGTTTGTTTGTTTGTTAGCAAGATTACACAAAAACTACAGGACAGATTTAGCTGAAATTTTCAGGTTTTGTTGGTAATGGGTGCTGTTGAATAGATAATCAAAATACACATTTGATATGTGTATAGCAAGTTGGTATTGTTATTGGTTCTGAATAAATAATAAAAACATGTTCAAAAGCATAAAACAAGTAGCAGTAGAAGAGGTAGGTGTTTATCACAGGTTCTTTATGGAAAGAACAAGAGGCTAAGGACCCATCCACACGAAGACAAACCGAGGTCGAAACGCACACATTTTTTGCCGAATCTGCTTATCATCCATACAAAGATGGTGTTTTGGGGGTCTGTATACGATCATTTTTGAAACCAGGTTCCAGAGTGGAAAGATTTTGAAATGTCGTATACGAAGCTCCGTGATTACTGGCTCTCTGAACTTTTCAGATAAGCTTATGTCATAGTTTCATATCTTCATTGACACGCATGCGCCACACGCGGCAACAACAACAATGGTGGCGTACGGTGTAGCATATGTGCTGATGAAGCTAGTGACCCTACTATCCCTGTTGCAGCAAAATCTCCTTCTCCATCACCACCGAGTTGAACAAACAATCATCGAGGACATATTACGGCACTTAATGATCACTTTATCACAATCTCTGTTACAAGTTTTGTCCCAAGTGCGCTTGTCCAGTGTTTTTTCATCTGTTTTCGTCATATCGTTACAGCGCCCCTAGAGGTCTGGCATGTGTTTTACAGCATTTTCATGCATATCAAGTGCATTTATGTAGACGCACACATTTTCTGAGACACCTTCATCTTTATGACGATCGTTTTTGAAACTGTTAAGCGTTTTGTCTTCATGTGGATGGGGCCTAAGAGAAGTCTGTGGAACAGGTTGAGCATAGAGAGAGAAGTCCTTAAAGGTAAGGACCCTTGCCTGAGCACTGTTTTAATCCCAGACTAAAGTCATTAAGGTTTCATCTACAGGAAAGGCCAATTAAAAGCAGAGCAAAGGTCTGCATCAAAAGAAAGGCATCATTTGCTGCAAGAACCTGTGCTTTTTATCAGACCAGCGTGAGACTTCACTTATTCACAGGGAATCAGAGGGCTTGTCAGACTAGTATGATTTTAATATTATTTCCAACCTTTACCTTCCACCCAGAAATAGTTCAGTGGTTAATTGCCAGAAAATTAAATTGCATTTGCCAAGGCTCAACAAAAAAGCGATATTTCCCATTTCAGTCTGCAGTTAAAATGAATGGAGAAATAAATTTTAAAAAAAGAAAAAAAACATTAGACAAGAAATGCAGCTACTAAAGAGGCAGTGAGTTTCCTGACTCTTACTGATAACAATAGTACTGAGCTTTGATTCTCTTCTTGGACTTCATAAACAATGGTCCCCCATTGTAGGTATCACTGTGATAATCCACTCTTCTAGTACGTACTTTTCTCAAAGACAAAACCACACACTGTATAGAAATCCTCAATTATCCCTCACAAAGCTTCATTTTACTCCAATTAGTTGCTAAAGCTTTTTGTGTGGTGATTTAATGCTGGGATTGAGTGAGGGGCAGGGGGTTGATCCAGAACTCCTTGTTTACTGAAATAATTGATATTATCAGATTGTTGGTGATTAATGGGCTTACTAAAGAATACCATGGCTTAGCAGCTCTGCCTGAATGCAAAGCTCTGAGATTGTATTATGTGTTTCCCTGGAGTCAACTAATTACTCTGTTGTGTTAGGCTGGCTTTGCAGTTAATCTCATTCAAAAGTTCTCACTTCAGCCATCGTGGCATTGCCTTGTGTCAGGGCAAATATTGATCCATGAAGGGCTTGAGAAACCTAGGTACTTTAAATTTGAAATAAGAGATGGTGGACTGCTACGTGTTTAAGGAGGAAATAAAATTATGGCTACAGACTTGGGGGGGCGCAATACAGCCAATGAGAGTACTGATTGAAAGTCAAACACAATCACTGAAAGATTCTCCT
The DNA here is from genome assembly GCA_036419115.1 of Scarus forsteni. Classification (NCBI taxonomy): domain Eukaryota; kingdom Metazoa; phylum Chordata; class Actinopteri; order Labriformes; family Labridae; genus Scarus; species Scarus forsteni. Next base: position 10,431,439 of record JAZDUH010000354.1, read on the forward strand.
TTAAAAATAGAAGAAAATCCTAGAAGTCCATGTAATTGTAATATGTTATAACTTTTCCTGTATTGTTTTTGACAGAAATCTGTCAGAAACCGGGATAAGGCATTTTCATGACACAGTACCCAGGCTTCTACCAGAGTATTCAGGGTGAAAAATCTGGATTTAAGAATACAAAAAATGGAGGAATTCTGCTTTCTGAACTTAAGATGCTGCTTTTACATGGACAGACACAAAACCTGGTCATAACTAGGGTACTCACATAGCGACCGGTGTGTACGCAGCTTTCGTCCATTAGGTCAATTATTGTGAACAAGATGTCTCAAAAGACTTTGCAGATTTTCTCAAAACTTTGATAATGCTTTCACCTGGATTCTGAAGTCTTAATTAGATAGTATTAAGGGGTTTTAACTGCGTTGAATGACCCAGTCACCCCATTGTTGAACTGTCAATCAGAGCAGACTGGGCACCCATGGGGAAAGGGGCCTAAGTGTGAAAGCAACAACAGATTGTCTCTGATTGAGTCAGAGAAGAGGTGGATCACAGATGCTCACTCTTTTTAGCCTTAGCAAATGTGAACATGTTCTGGCAGTGATCACATTTGGGTCCAGTAATGTTTTTTATAGATTGAATGTGCTGTATAAATGACAGCATGAGAAAACTGGATTCAAAACTGTGTTTATTAACTCAAAACTGTTCTTACAAACAAACAAATCCAGGAAAAATGGTGTAGAGGACATGAAAATAACTCCTGAATTTTTATGTATTTCTCAGAGTTTGATCAGTAATTTGTTGTCTGTCATACTTTTTATGAAATGTACTGTTCACTGTAATAATTTTGTACTAAAAAAAGAAATTGTTAATTTCTTTAGAGCCAATTTATGAAAAACAATCTCAAGACTGTAAAACAGAGCAAATCAGATGTTGACTTACAGCACGGAGCTGCCTTTTTTGTTATTGTCCTATGACAGATTATGTTGTACAGTTTAGAATTTACACTCAGTGGCCACTTTTTAGATTTAAGAAGGTGCTTAAAACATTACTCAGACATTCAGGTCCACATTGACATGTTGCTCGATATGAATCTTCTGTTTCATCACATCCCTAAGGTGCTCTATGAAGTAGTCATCAGAAGATGGGTACACTGTGGTCATACAGAGATGGACATGGTCAGCAGCAATACTCAGCTGTGGCATTTAAACGATGCTCAGTTTACTGTAAGGGGCCCATTGTGCCAATGAAATATTCCCCACACATTACACCACAGGCAGCCTGATCTGTCCATACAAATCAGGATGGATCCATGCTGTCGTGTTGTTTATGCTAAATTCTGACCCTGCCATCTGAATGTCTCAGGATAAATTGGGACTAATCAGATCAGGCAACATTTTTTTTGTCCAATTTTGGTGAGCAAAAGTTTCCTGTTCATAGCTAACAGGAGTTTCACCCTGTTTGGTCCCTTGCTTCTGGAGTCCGTCTTCTTCAAGATTTGATTTGTTGCACATTCAGAAATGGTACTCTCCCTACCTCGGTTGTTAAATTTGAGCTAGTATTTTTTTTTCTATACTCACTGGTCCCGTGACCCCTGACATCATCAAGACATTTCAATCAGAGAAGAGCTCCTCACTGGATCTCTTCTCTTGTTTTAACTTTTTTTCTGTTAACCCTAAAGATTGTTGTGCATGCAAATCCTCGTAGATCAACTGTTTCTAAAGCATTCAAGGTAGCCTGTCCACACTAACAGCCATGTCACATTCAAAGTAATTTATATCACCTTTCGGCCCCTATTCCAGTATTACTTATATGTAGCTTTGTGATTAGCTGATTATCTATTTGTTTAAAAAAGCAGATGAACATGTGTACTTTGTAAAGTGGCTGTTGACATAACACCTTTCCTCTTAACATGCAGACGTTTTTTTCAGTCCCTAATTGAAAAGAGTAGACAAAGGTCAAAAGTCAGAATTGGTGAATGGTTCAGAACCATCATCCACCGCTTCCCTGACTTGTCTGCCATTATTTGCAATGCTGATTGATGCTCTTTCTCCCGCACCTTTCTTTCCACACTGTAACTGTGTTTTGCTGCCTCTTTATTTCCGTCTCCTTTCGGTTCCTTTTTCTCTTTTGCTCAGCTTCTATTGCTCTCTTTGTGTCTCTCTGCAGACTGTGAGCTGATATCATCCTTTGAAAGGGTAATGATCCCACTGTGTTGAGATTATGTATGTGTGCTGCACAGTGTAATGGCCTGGCTTTTTATTGCGCGCTGTATACTAATCCCACAACTGAAGGAATGAGATGACACCTGCAGGGAGCTGTGTGTGAGCTGCAGCCTCACATGAAAGAATGGCCATTAAAAATGATCAAAGAAATTACTGCACTCGGCTGCACAACACTGCTCTCACGCCTTGCTAGGTGTACATCCCTCTGCCCCGACATGCACAGGCAGGCACACACCTACACATGCACACACAGACTCGGACTAATTAGTATCTCCTCTGATGGATATTTTCCAAGTGATCCTCTGTGGAAATGTCCTGCGCATAGTTGCCTTAGGCTCTGTGCAGATGATGCACCCACGCTTACAGATAGGAAATGGAGGACATGCGTGAGCTCAAAATGATAGCCTGTTCTCCATTCCCCCAACCACAAATTATTCATGGACATATTAGAACAAGTATTTTGGCTGCATTTTTATCATACCTTTCTTCAGGGTTGTTGTCATATTTGGATATCACTTCAGTATTTTGATATCATTAACTTAAATTATTTTCCATTTCACCGTTTCCTCTTGAAGATTGAAATGACTTGAAGACACTTAACTGCATACTTTCTGGCAAAAGGCACTGAAAAAAGACTGCTGCTACTTACGGTTGAGTATAGAATGGATGATATTTTACTTTTAGGGACACTGGGTTCAAATGTGAGCGCTGTCATAAATTAATATGCAGTGCGTTCCTTGACGTGTTTCTTTATCTTTTATTACTAAGACTGCCGGACCCCTGCCATTTGTTTTGATGATCTTCTCTGATTGTGTTTGTGCATGCCCTGTTAATCAGGGGCACCATCTTGACAGTCATTCTTTAAAGTGACACACTGTGAGACAGACATTGCTCTTATCAGTACGCCCTCATGTTATGTTAGGTTAGACTTGGCTGGTAATTCTGCTTCATCAAATTAAAAATGCTTTAGATTAGAAAACTTGATTCATTTACTCCTTCACCATGTTGAAGAAGCTCTGAATGGAGGGTTGATTTTATTAGTGAATCTTATTTTGGAAAATTTGGATCTTGAAAATGGGAATTAAGATAATTAAGCTTGAGTGATGTAATGCCAGAAGGCAAAGCTGTCAAGGTTTTTTGTTAGTTTGTATGACCCTTCCAAAAAGAAGATGTTTCTTCACCTACTCATGTGCAACCAGTGTTATTGTCATTGTCCTGCTGACTTGTAAAACACTTGGTGCAAGTGCTCTGAAATTCTGACTCTGATCCAGTGGAAGAGATGACCAGCAATTGAATACAAACAGAGAAATAATAAGTTTGCTATTGTTTATTAGCTTCATATTAAAATCATTATCATTAATTTTGTTACATTTCTTAAGTGGACAGTTGAAGTTAAAAGGTCCTTATCTTCAAACTACATAGTGCACCTTCTCAAGACCAGTGTACAGTCTACGTCAACAGAGGATGATATATATATATGTATATATATATATATATATATACAGTCATGGAAAAAATTATTAGACCACCCTTGTTTTTTTCAATTTCTTGTTCATTCTAATATCTGGTACCACTAAACGTATAATACAATGAACACAACAAAAAATGCAGCTGGTCACATAATACTTTATGTCCTATTTGACATTCTTAAGCTTAATTGATTCCCAGGGTATATAAGAGGCCATTTCATGTCACAAGCAGCACTGCACATGCAAAGGCCTAGAGTGGTTTCCTGCTTACATTCAAGCTGTAGCACAACTCAGAAGTTGTCAGCTCTCACATAATGCCTAAAACAAAAGAATTATGTGAAGCCACAAAGGCAGCCATCTTGGCACTGCTGGAAATTGGCATGAGTGAGAGACAGGTAGCGAAAAAACTGAAGATCTCCAAGACAGCTGTCATTACAACAAAAAAAACAAGCTGAACATGGCACTACCAAATTGCTACCGGGCCGTGGCAGAAGCGTCTTTCTACCCCACGAGATGACCGTGCACTCATCCGTTCCTGTGTCAGGAATCGTCGTCAGACCTCCAGGGACCTTAAAAATGAGTGGGCACTGTCGAGAAATGTGACTTGTTCAGCAAGGACAGTTCGAAACCGACTTGTTGAAGCTGGTTTGAATGGAGGGTGTGCCCTGTTAATCAGGGCACCATCTTGACAGTCATCAATGAAAGGCAGAGGAAGGCCGGTTACTCTTTGCTCGAGACCACAAGGATTGGACTGTTGATGATTGGGCTAAGGTTCTCTTCAGTGATGAATCCAATTTTGAATTGATGCCCTCCAGCCAACTTACTGGTTAGGAGGAAGCCTGGAGAAGCTTACAACCCAGACTGTCTTGCCCTACAGTAAAACATGGGGGTGGATCAGTCATGATCTGGGGTTGTTTCAGTCTGAGTGGAACAGGGCAAATGCAATTGTGTGAAGGCGAACCAGGTCATGTACAGGACTACCCTTGAAAACAGTCTTCTTCCATCAGCTGGAAAACTCTTTCCTGCCTCGAATGACTGGATTTTCCAACAAGACAATGCCCCTTGCCACACGGCAAGGTCAGTTAAACCTGGATGGAGAACCACAACATTAGCACCATGCCTTGGCCTGCTCAATCACCAGATCTTAATCCAATTGAAAACCTGTGGAAAATCATCAAACTCAAAATGGAGAACCACAAGCCCAAAAACAAAGAAAATTTGTTTGAATTTGTCCAACAGGAATGGGCTGCTGTGACAGCAGATATATATATATATATATATATATATATATATATATATATATATGTATATATATATATATATATATATATATATATATATATATATATTTTTTAAATACAAAAGTATTTTTGTAACAATTAGACACTGCATCTTAGTCAAACTGTGTGGGAATTTTTACATTTAAACCCATCCCCTCCAAAACAAAACAAAACAAGCACAGTTTCCAACTTAGTTGCAGAGCACAGCATAGTCATACATTAAGAAGTATAGTATCAAAATGTTTAAACCTTGTTATCTTTGACACATTCAGTAATTGGAGAAGTTCAGACTACAGAACCCCCCATTGTCCACTCGTCATCTTTTTTTTGGATTGGGTAGAGTCCATCAAAAAATACTACGTATTCTTGGCCCCAAATAGTCAAGAAATGGAGTCAGTATAAGAAAGAATTTTCCAATTGTCCCTCTGGACCAATATGTCAGACATTCCATAGGTAGCAAATCAAATATGACCTTGTGCCAGTCAGAAACAGTTTGTGGTTTATGTGAGATCCATTTTAACAGTACACTTTTATGTATAGCACAAGTTAATACATTTAGCAGTTTTCGATTGTGGGTATCATTAATTTGAGGGTGAGGCAATAAGTGCATTTCCATTACCCCTAGATATTCGCAAAATGTAAATAGTGCAATAAGAAAGTGGTAATGGAAACACCTGAATTCCGAAATAGCACTAAAATATCCCAAAAAAGTTTTTACCCTTTCATGAGCTGGTTTTTCACACGTTTCGATATTCAGATATATCACAAAAGTGCAATGGAAACTCTTTTTCCACAATTATACGTCACAGGACGTGACGTACCTGGTCACATGATAACTTCTCTCGGAATCAACATGGTGCGTTATGTCTGGAATACATCCATGGTTTGGACAGAGGAGGAGATGGAGTCTTTTCTTGCCATTATTCTCGAGAAAAACACAACTGGCATACTAGACAGCAAACAACAGAGGAATGCAGAGTGTTATAAAGAGATAGAAACGGAAATGAGGGAGAAAGGGTTCGACAAGCCTTAGCATCTATCTTCCTGCAGTGAAATCTCTGAATGATATTTCACGAGACTGATGACGCTCTTGCCTAGAACAACCTTCAGTGGAAACACATTCAAAGCGCAAATATCCTTTGTCGAAATTTTAGGAATATCGATTTTATTTTGCGAAAACTGTAATGGAAACCCAGCTTCTAAGAGAAGGCATGCTGGATTTATCTTTACATTCTTTACAAAAACCAAATTTAGTTTTATGACAATTTCCCACCAAAATCTTGAATATGACCACATTACCATAATGTGTGGATAAAACAGCCAACCTCCTTTCTTCATTTAATACGCAAAGCAGACTTTTCAGGGTTCATCTTATTTCTAAGCTGTGAAGAAATCTGAAGATGGTGTAGCAGCCTGAATTGTACCTCTTTTGCTCTGTTGCATAAAGATATTTTGTTGGCATGTCCTATATACTTATCTCTGTTGTCTCATTGATGTCAACCCCAAGATCTTTGGCCCACACCTGCAGATTTATAATTTTTGTAGAGCATGAAAAAATGAACTTAAATTATATGCAGGATTTGGTGGAATAAGAAATGACTTAATTTCTAGGCCATATCACCCAGCCCCATTCTGCTTTGACAACAGTTTCTTAATGGACTATCTAAAGTCAAAACTGCAGATATTTATGAAAGGGAAGCGCAGAAATGGATGCGTTGTCTTGGAGACACTAAAAGGTAGCATTTCTGTGAATATATCTGTTCTTGCTGTTTATTGTTTTTTTCTAATGTTTGACTTGAACTTGCCAAAATAGAATGTGCCTATCCCAGGGATCCATTTTACTAAAAGATTTTTTCCACTACTCCTCTTTTCACTCCCTTAGCCCCCTCCCTTTCTTCCTCTCAGTGGTCCATTTTAGAACCACGCGACTGCCTGGTTTGGTGGGTAATTTCACTGCCTTTTCATGTGTCGGAGGGCGAGGAATCCTCCTCCATTAGGTAGTGTCATCGTGTGATGTATGATGTATGCAGAGAAAGGCAATCTGATGTTTATTCATGACTTTCAAGGCAATGCCTGGGCTAAGCCCTCTGATTTCCTTTTAAGGTACAAAACTACGTGAGATTGAGACTTCAGTTTAAAGGCACACAGACCATCCTGCAGCATTATGGCTACGTTTTTCTTCCTCTTTCTCCCCATCTAACACTTGCATTCTCCCTCTCTCATCTTTCACCCACAGCTACTTTCTTTTAATCTCTTTTAAATCCTCCCTCGATATTTTGTCTGTCAGATTTAATTTATATGACCCTTAGAAAAAAAAGATCACATGCAGTTATTTCCTTCTGATTTTGCCTGGCTGTCTCCCCATCTAGCCTCTGTACTTAACTAAGGACTTTGATGAAGAGATGAATTTAGACCGTTTTTATAGTGGGCTGGTACGTTAATGAGACACCACCACTGTGAGACGAAAAAGCCCCCTGGTCACACACAAGACAGACACACACACAGAAAATATACATGAATATATGGTTTATTTGAAACAGAGCTACAATCATGTTGAAATCCACCCTCTTGGTTACGTTCATTTAAGTTACTCCCTATTCGAACTGTTCTGTTTAGAAAATCTGTTGTCATCAGTCACTACTGCAGGCCAACAGCTTGATGATGTTTTTTCTGCAAGTCCAATGCGTTAAAAAGTAACCATAACTCAGAAAACCAGCCCCTATTCTCTCAAATGACTCTTTAATGGTAATGTAGCCAAATCTATCCATCACACTAACACCAGTCCATGCAGGCCTTTGACGGGACTCCTCCTATGAACAAATGGTATCTATTTATATTCTGGATGACCAACAATTCAACAGCATATGAACTATGAGAGACCTACATGCTGGAGAAGCCTTTAACATGTACATGTATGATCAGTAATAATGCAGTGTAAGATTGTGTTTCCACATGTATGTTGTTGGGCTTAATTTGTAAGATTGGAGACTAAACACACCTGTCAGGAGCATCTGACCATGCTTGCTGCTAAGCTGAATGATTTTAGTAAAATTGTATCTGTATGTCTGGCGAAAATTCTGTTTACTCAAGGGATGGGAATCAAAAATAAATTGCAGATGAGGATCAATAACGAGTAGCTCAAGGCATCAATATTATCTGTCTTTATGCTTATCAGTTCCCTTCCTGGTTCCTTCCACTTTGTTCTGCATGTGTTGAAAAAATCAAGAATGTCACAATTTCATCAGAGGCAGTCAACCGAAACAAAAATAAAAATGTCAAAGATGTGATAATTGCAGAAAAAAAATCAGAATGGTCCAAACCATGGTGTCCATATGCAAAATGATGTTAACTTCATGATCAGTTTCTGTGTCCATGTGATTTCAAGCAGGGAATGAAAACACAAGCAATTTGTAGAAACATTAGTCTTCACAACAGGGTATCGAATATCAGAATTAGATATTGTTGCCACAGAAAAGCCTTGTAGGGTTTTTCCGAATAGAAAATCCGCAAGATTTTATAAAGAAATCAACAAGCAGAATTGAGAATGGCATTGGTGTCAGTAAAATCATATCAGTTTTCATTCATAGTTCACACTGAGAATGATGAAATCCAGCTTGTAACCAGGACAGTTTTGGTATGTCTGGCTGTTCACGGCATATTTTTTGAATGGTTGTGGTCTGGTGCTTACACTATCATTCCACATTGGTATGATCCCAGTGTTTACATATTACTGCATGGGTGATTATATTTCAGCTGGCAACGATTTATATAAGCACAGCTAGTGCAATGAGTAGCTTCTCATTTCTTAAACAGCCATGTTGAAAGACATCCTGTGGTTGTGGAAAAGATGTTAGTCTGTTTTAGAAGGGTCAAATCATTGGCATGCTTCAAGCAGAGAAAACATCTAGGGAGATTGCAGATTCTACTAAAATTGGGTTAAGAACTGATCAACGCATTATTAAGTACTGGACGGACGGAGGGGAGCCAATGTCTTCGAGGAAGAAATGTGGTAAAAAAAAAAAACTCCTAAATGATCAGGGATCGCTTGAACGTTTGACCACATCAAATGAACTCGGGTATGTTTAATAGTGAAAGTAAGAGCATCTCCGCATGAACAATGTGAAGGGAACTCAAAAAGGACTGATATTGGACAGCTGTGTAGCCTCAAGAAAACCACTAATCAGTAAGGCTAATCTGAAAAAAAGACTACAGTTTGCTAGAAAGCATAGAGATTTGATTCTGGAGGACTGGGAGAAGGTCATGTGGTCTGATGAGTCCAGATTTTCCTTTTACAGAGTGATAGCTGCATCAGGGGAAGAAGAGAGGCAGGTGAAGGGATGCACCCATCATGCCTAGTGCCTACTGTACAAGTATGTGGGGGCAGTGCTATGATCTGGGGCTGCTGCAGTTGGTCAGGTCGAGGTTCAACAACGTTATGGCCCAAAGAATGGGGTCAGCTGACTACCTGAATACACTGAATGACCAGGTTATTCCATCAGTGGAGTTTTCTTCTTTAATGGCATGGACATATTTCAAACTGACAATAGCAGGATTCATCGGGCTCAAGTTGTTAAAGAGTGGTTCAGTGAGCGTGAGACATCATTTTCACACAGGGATTGGCCACCACAGAGTCCAGACCTTAACCCTATTGAGAATCTTTGGGATGTGCTGAAGAAGGCTTTGCACAGTGGTCAGACTCTCCCATCATCAATACAAGATCTTAGTGAAAAATTAATGAAGCACTGGATGAAAATAAAGCTTTTCACAACAATGCCACAAAGTGCTGTAATCAAAGCTAAACGCGGTCCAACTAAATATTAGAATGTGTGACCTTTTTTCTTTTTTTTTCCCACCAGGCAGTGTGTATGTATATGTAGATTTATGTATTGCTGTACTGTATGTCAGCTCGTTATACTCAGTAATGTTTTATATACAAATATATATATATATAAAATCTAGTTATATTTTGAGGATAAATATATGCACAAGTTTGGCAAATTAATGCGTTTTGTATTTAACATTTACAATATTGGGCTAATAAGGATATGCTCTTGCCTTTAGTGGCAGGTATTCTCACCTTATATGATAAATAATGCAAATGAATCAACCTCTGCAAATGCCACAGAAAATGAGGTAGAAAGCAGAGGGAGTGGTGAGGAGCAAAGGAGAAGAGAAGAGGCGCTAGCATAACTAACTGATTGTTGTGCTGTCAAATTGATTTGCATGAAAAAGGCCATCCTAATTGCAACACTTAGCTGCAACATACTGATAATACAGAGCAGGATTATGAAAGGACATGGAGGAGCTTTTATTAAGAAGGATTTCCTGGATGCCTTTCAAAGCTGCAGCACAACCTCCTGTTTCTGTGGGGGCCTCTCAAAGCAATGAGTCTGTCACCTTGTCCTGGCTGACATGACATATCCATCATGTAGATGCATACAAATTGCTGTCTCAGCATTCATTAACATATAAATCATTGTGACATTCAATACTAACTTATCACTTATACGCAAGTGGCCCCCCAAAAAACCCAAACTATTTTCTTTCTTCCAAGATGCCCACCCCTTAGACTGACAAAAAAACCTCCTGAAAGACAGAAAGAACTCAGCCAGACAGATGTCTGAGGCTGTGGGGTCTGTTAATACTAAACACTTTTAGCCAGAGTATTATTAAAACTAAACCCAAAAATGTTATCTTCTTTTGATTTGCATTTTGTAGTTGATGAAATCCTCCATTCAGTATATAACACAGTCCTTAAATATTTGCCTTTCAGAAAAAGGATCCAGTTTTGACAATTTGACTCCCACTGTAGTGTAATATTGCTTAATATGGTACTGTTATATCTGTTTGATTCAATTTATCCTTTCTCTCTCTTCAATCCGTCCCCTATCCCTGCCTCATTTAGATTTCATTGTGTCCTTCACTGATATCAAGGAAATCAAACCTAAACACATCCTTAATGCAGTCATTATAAATATTCCTGCTACCGCATTGACCAAAAAGGAACAATCAGAGTAACTACCCTTTTTTAAAAAACACAGAAAAAAAAGTTTTTGGTTGTGGTGTAAGACAGGGCCTCTTGATGCTGCCAAAGGCAGTACCTCCCTTTCATTCCTTTATTTCTTTTCTTTAATAATAAATGATGGATGCTTCAAATTACAAAACAATCCCGGAAAATCCAATTTTCTTGAGCCTTGTAGGTAGGATATAAAGAAGAGTTCTGTATTGAAGATCCTGTTTCCCTCTCAAATTTTCAGTGGAGTTAGGTCAGTTAATGAGCTATGAGATAATGGCTATAATGTGTTTTAAATAGTTATATAGTTTTGTCAAGTTATTGCATCATGCAGCATGTTTGAATAAGGGTTGGATCAGTAAGTAAACTGAATTGCACATAAGAGCCCTCCAGCTCTTCCTGCTAATGAGTTGATGTTTGCCGTCCTTGGCATCATCATTGTCCCCGTACTCGATTGCCAAAACAGCTGTGTTTGCAGAAAACGTATATATTCTGTTTCATGCAAATATGTCTGTAACATATTACTGTGTCCCTGCTTGCACAATAGTGCATGTCTAACTCTGGCACAACTAAATGATACAATGCAACCCTTAATGTTCTCTGCCAAGTGTTTGAAAAGTCAATATTAGTTATTTTCCATCTGTGGCATTTGCTTAACTCAGCTTGCATGGTTTGGATACGACACACATAATTTTCCAGTGCCATTTTAAGGTAGGCTGGGTCATCATAGAGGAGCTTTGTGAAACTACCATGGTGCCTTCACAACAAGAGGAGGCAGCAGAGGCGGTAGTACTGCCATCCCCTATGATGCCTGTTGCCAAAATTGATCAATTGATTAATCTTGTTTCAAACCAGTTAAAAGCAGCAAAATTACGAAGAAATCTGAAGAAAAGGAAAGTTTGGCAAGTCATGCAGCAGTATCAAGTAGACAACAAGAGGTGTTTAATTGATTAATTTATCAGTGCCATGTTTGGTCTTGACTCTGCTCGCTTGGAACCCTGCAGGATGTGATACAAAAACTGTGCGAGGTACCAGACAATATCTCTAATGGAAACTAAAACAACTAAACTAGTAAAGTCAGGCAGATATGAAGTTGTGGGAAATACTCCAAGTTTCAGTAGAAACAGTTGTATTTATAAGAGATTCACAACAACTTTTTTTTAAAAACATATAGATAACTGGTATCATACCTAAAGATAACAAAGACTAATAAGCAAAAGTGGCCATAAGATATATCATATATATATATATATATATATATATATATATATATATATATATATATATATATATATATATATATATATATATATATATATATATGTATATATATACATACACACACACACACACATTGACACTTATAGCTGACTAGATAGCTCCTGAGAGAATGCAGCACCACCTTGCTTAATGTCTATCAAAAACAGCTCAGCTCAACTGAAAGTATCAAACACGACAGACATCTCCCTTATAACACACAGCAGTAGCCATTTCAACTGGACCGGGCGGCAATGCGGGTCTGGCGCCGCCAGGCGGAGCCGAGTGTGGGGGAGGATTTATCTTTCTCAGCCTGTCCTCCCCAGCTCAGCTTACAGTGCTAACGATTAACGGCTAACAGGCTAACCCGCTCCCCTACAAGTTATTAGCCCGTGCAGGCACAAACTAACCAGAGTAATTCAGCAGACATCTCCCACTGTAGTAAACAAAGCCATTACCTGATCAACCAGGGGCGAAACGGCCGATGCTGAAGGTCTGACGTCCGGCTGAGGCTATTCGTTAGCCGTTAGCCCGCTAACAGGCCTCAACCCGCGGGCAGAGCTCCGTTGGGTCCGCGGGAGAGGGAGGCGGATTCCCGGGTTCGGCGCTAGGCTTTTCCGGCTCCATGATAGTTCAGTAGCTAACGCTGCTAGCTGCTCACCGGAGGTAGAGGGGAGGAGGCGGGACCATGGGCAAGATGCTGCGTACTGCGTAGTGAGGGAGACGAGGATTGGATGGACTCATGGACCAACTCACGGACCAATTAATAGTTGCAGGTTCTTAGGCTTGATTGGTCAGCTAGTATGCAGCTTTTCAGCGGATATACTGAATGGATTTTTTTTGTTCTTTTTGGTCTTTATACTGTGTAAATAGGACCATAGGACCATAACAGCCTTATAAACGGTGTTATTAATATGTACAAAGCTTCCAAATCGTAGACCATAGCTTTAAATGGAGATACACATTTTTTTAACCTTTTAGCATTCGTTTCAAACATTTGCGAAAAGATATTAAGTAATGTATTTGATATTCCAAACTAAAGTTTTTAAAATAAAGTCCATTACTTATTGATATAAAAATAAAGTCCTCTACAACTGGAACTCTTTGCACCAGGATTTAAAATACAAAGTGAAAATGTGCATTCCATTTTCATTGCATGTATATATATATATATATATGTGTGTATATATATATATATATATATATATATATATATATATATATATATATGTGTGTGTGTGTACATATATGTGTGTGTGTGTACATATATGCACACACACACACACATTGACATATAGCTGGATAGCTCCTGGGAATGCAGCACCACCTTGTAATGTCTATAAAGTCTGTATTCAACCACTGCATCATGCTTACAGGGCTGACATCATAAGTCCATACATCTATGGTGAAGCTTATGTCATTTATGCTGCTGTCAGTCAACGTGTGAGTGCATTTGGCGATCGCATCATACTTAACTGGAAGGCATGCATCAGAAAATTTGCGGCAGCTCTGCATTGTAAACTGCGGTTCTAACTGAGTAATGGGTCAAGAAAAGAATCTGTCTTCAACAAGGATGAAGGGCTGTTCATCCAGCACCATCATTTACATGATTTAATCTCAGAAAGCTTTAGCCCTTTTGTCATCTTTGGCAAATTTCTAGGATTTTTCAAAAGCCTTGCCAATGGGTATAATTCCAGATGACTTCTTTACGACTAGCTTTATGTTACTATCAGTGTAGCTGGTGTCCTCATACGCTTTCAAAACCCAGTAGAAGTGATGGTTATGTGTCAGGTGACTTTTCACTTTTCACGTTTGAAGCATTAAAGCTCATGCTGTTTTCCCTCTTCGTGGTACATTCTTGGAACATTTATTACAAATAGCCAACAAACCACCACCACCATGTTCTCTTTTTACAAATGTATGCACACTATGCTTTATTCACGTAGCAAAAGAAGTTCCCTGTTCCTGCTTTTTTTGTCATTTTATACTGTATGTTCATATTTCTATGATTTATGTGTAACATACTGGGTAATGGGTAACATACTGTTAAGACATTGATATCAAGTTAAGTTAGCAACTACCAGAATTATGGCTGAGTTGACTTGTTCTTTCCTGACATGAGGGAGTATTCTAATGAATTTTTCCAGTCAGAAAGTTGTTCTTCTGGTTATACAGATCCACTTGAATGCAACACTCACTGTTGGCCATTCGTGATGACCAACATTGCAGTGTGGACAAAGTTACATTTTATTTATTATTGGACTATTTTTTATACCGAACTTATCGGAGTGATGTCATGATTTCCTCCTCAACCGATAATTATTGTGCACCCCTAGCACTTGTAGCATGTTACTGTGTAACTCCTCCATCTTTATATTCTAACATTGTGTCATATGTCAAAGCACCTAAGTGATATTGATTATTGACTATTTAGCATATTGATGCCTTTTCTATTTTGTGTAATTTCATACTGAACAGATTTTTGCAGTTAAGAAAACTGAACACTCTTAAGGAAACTGCTTAGACCAGTTTCTAAACCATGATACTTGAACATTAACAAATACCACAGATCATCAGTTCTTGACCCCTCCCCAACCACCACACACATACACACATACACTAAATGCTGAGTCAGCATTCACAGTATGTTATTCTACACTCTTTATATTTGTTATTATTTTACGAAAGAGGAGTCAAGCCCCCCAGTGACTTAGACCAAAAAAAGAGATATTGCTGTGCAATTTACACCCCTACAAACACACACCCACCCACACCTAAACACACATCTTGCGCCTCCTTGAGACCCTCTGGTGCAAAACATGTCAGAAGTGGAGCGACAATAATCTTGATAAAGCAAGGTTTGTATTGCTGATATTTGTTTTACTTTTGATAAAGAAATGCATAAAAAATCAGATAAAACTGCTACTGAAGCTGTTAGCATCTATGCTAATATCTGTAAGTGTAGTCACTTCCTGCCGTGAGTTTGCTTGTCTCTCTCACCTCTTGCTGCTCTGGAAGACTCTGAATGTGCTGTCCCACTTTAGACCGAGCACAAACGTGGAGTTAAACTTGACAAGATGGAATCTGCATGATTACAGACATTGCATCAGGTGGGGCCAGCTGCTACACAACGTTAGAAGTTTAATGCTTGGAGTAGAAGCACCATATGTATTGTTGAGTGGCTGATTAAGCGTGCCTACTGTTTTATGTTATGATAACTTTTCATGTTTTTTATTATTTGTGTTTTGAGTTTTTACTCTGTTATTGTGAGTGTTTTTGTGATCAAATGCTACACCCCAAATTGCCACAGGGACACAGCCTGGACACAGGGTGGATGGAGATGTTGTTTGCTGTGTGTGTTTGTGTGTGTGTGCTCTCATGCTTGTGTGTGCCTACCTGGCTCTGCTCTGTAGGTATCAGATTCAAACATGCTGGAGATGGGGCGCAAACTGAACTCTCTGACAAAACTAACTTTTTAATTTTCTTTCTTTCACCTACCTTTAAGTCTGGTAATTTAAGACTTATAGGATTTAGTGTGCTGTCGGTTTATGATCACTAACTTTGAGCCAGGGACAGTTTTAACAGCAGACAAGTTGACAGTGATGTCTTTAAGGTTATATTCAAAGGTGCCAACCAATACAGCCCAAATTTATGCTGAAACATATTTAAACAACCATAGGTTTATCAAGTTCTGTCACAGGGATTTTTGAATAGATAGCTGAACAGGAACACAGGCTAACATAAAGACAACAATGGATGTAAAGTGGGGAGGAAAAGTATTAAAATAGATAGAAAAAAAAGATACAAGCCGACCCTCAGGCAGAGCCAAAAACCATGGAGTAGTATCATCACCAAGAGACTTTATCAGTGGTTACAAGAGTTGACTTCAATTTTATATGTAAATGGACTGATCTGTCCAATGAGTTAAATGAGTGAGAACTCATCCTAGATTTTAGTTTCCTGCTTTACTGTTTTTAAATTTTCATGTTTTCAGCTTGATGTGAAAAGCAGAAGATGCTTGTCCTTTTGTGCAGCCTTAGCAAAAGGATTTGCTATATAAAGGCATCAAGACATTTCTTCTTGCTGTCTAATTAAGTCTTTAACTGCCCTTAAGATGTAAAGTGAGGTAGCTTTCTACCAAGAAAGGTCATGTTCATGTCTGCTTGCCTAGTTGTATCCTTATGAGCACTCACGCTTTGTTACTCATTGCATTCACAGCCTTTGTTTAATTTGAAGTTTTTGGCACAGGTGGGAGTTTCCAGCACATTTTTTTCTGACAGCACCTTAGGTTGTGAGTAACATGTAATTCTTTAGGTTTC
The DNA here is from genome assembly GCA_036419115.1 of Scarus forsteni. Classification (NCBI taxonomy): domain Eukaryota; kingdom Metazoa; phylum Chordata; class Actinopteri; order Labriformes; family Labridae; genus Scarus; species Scarus forsteni. Next base: position 10,447,987 of record JAZDUH010000354.1, read on the forward strand.
ATAATAACAAAGTCTTATGCAGTTTCCACTGGACTTCACTGCTGTTGATCATCATGGCCTGTTTGACATAGTATCGTCCTGATGCACCAACGCTGCAGAGATGAACCCAGCATGTTGGACAGACAGCTGCAGAATGACTGGGAACATCCTGTGTCAGTCATTCTGCAGCTGTCTGTCCAACACTGAGTTCATGTCTGCAGCATTAGTGCATCAGGATGATGCTATGAAACGAGGAAACAAGGGTGAACAAGACTGTAATGACAATGGTCCACTGCTACTCAAGTGAGTGTGAGAGTGCTTTGAAATGAAAAAAAAAAAGTACTGTGAAGCAGATCTGAGTCCAGAACAGAGGTGCTGTTTTGGTCTTCGTGAATGTGCATGATGACCAAACCAGCATGCAATTTTTGGCTTTGATTACCATTGCAGACGTGTGTTCAAGAGATGAGCATCTTTATGACTGGATGTGTTTTGAGGTTTACATGTTATGTCCTCTACCACTTTACTTAGCAAGGTCTCCATTCAGTATGGTTGTCCTTAAGCTATGTCTTGTTCGATCATTTCAGTTGGCCCGATTTAAACAGTGTTATATTTGGGGTGCTGGTTTGGCAAAGTGGTTGGCAACCAGGCACCCTGTGTGCTTGCTTCTGCCGGTTGGGGTTCGAGTCCCGCCTGTGACCGGTTTGCGGGTGTCTTCCCCTACTCTCTCGCCCCTTTCACGGGCCTGTCCACTGTCTCTCTCCTATCAATGGAGGCACAAAAAATGCCAAAAAAAAAAAGTGTTATATTATTTGGGATGACGGGAGTAGTAATCTGTCATATAGAGAATACATACAACACCCACTTAGTGGCACACAGGCCTCAATAAAGCTGTACTCCTTAATAACATGTTATGATTGTTCAATCATGTGTGTTCATCTTTTGTGAATTAATAAACACAATTATTAGCAGTCTAAATAAACTTTAATCTTATCTTATTGGCTACACAATGAAGATAGTCTATAAATAAAAAATCTGAGGACATTAACTTAAAAACATTATGCAACTGATGTAATTATTTTAAAGTGACTGTGAGGAGTTTCTAAGAGATTACAAAAAAGTCTCCCTTTTAGATATATGCCTGATAGAAATACACACTTTAAGATTAATTTTATAGCATCAAAATAGGTGATCTATAAATGCTATTCCTTAGCCTTCCGGTCGGGTCGGGCAAAGCCGGACTGGCCTGGATACTCAACTTTGGGATCAAGACAATTAAAACTAGAGCAAATATATATTATTCGGACACGTCTTAGAGCACCGGGCTGTAAGTAGCCATATATAGCCGGCTACAAAACTATGATAGGCCTACTATGTTTTCCCAAATTTGCTTGTTTTCACACGTAAAAAACTACCGCTACGTAACTAGAAAGAGATACATTACCTCGTCTCTTTGCATCCTGTAAGTTGTTGAAAAAAGAAGTTGTAAAGAAATGCAGAGTTCTGATAAAGGTCCGAACTGCATTCATTAGCTTCATAACAAATACCTGCTTTCGTTCACGTCTTTTGGTGCGTTCTAGTTGTAGTCAGAAGTAGGAATTTTGAGCTCCGAGTAGGAAACTGCAACTGGAACGTCCCCCAAAGTCTGAATTTCCTACTGGGAACTCGGTGAAACCTCTCCACCCCCGAGTTGACAATTGAAGATGGATGCCCCCAGTGTGAACAGTTATTTAGCTCCTCTAATAATCAATTTATTTGCACTTCTGACTGGGGTGTGTCGCTCTAGATCAGCTGTATACATAGTATTGTTAGATTTATATTTACAAAAATGCTGCAATAGTGATAATCACATTCTTCATGTGATATTTGTGAACAACAACGCAGGGCGTGCTAACAACAGCTAACAATAGCCTGGTAGATCGGCATGTTTTCCGACTTTGTAACTGGAATGCCGATTAGTCGGAGCTGATGTCACTCCCAGTTCCGCGGTTACTGGAACGCAGCATTACGACAGTCGCCGCGCGGGCTCATGGGTAGCAGAGTCTTTACGTTGCCGGTAACAGATTCTCCTCACAGTCCCGTTAAATTTAGATAAAAAAGAACACAAATTCCACAACTGTTTCTATTCAAAATAAGTGTCACAACCTCAATTTCATTTCTTTTAATTAACATTTGATCCCATCAAAACTTATCTTGTGTTACAAGTCAACATAAATACATCATCAAGTAAGCTGAAGCCCACACATCCTCAGCAGTCACTGCTCTGAAAAGTTACACCTGCCTCTACACTATTTAAACAGGCTTGGAAAAAAAACAAAAAAAATTGTTCTAGAAATAACAGAAGTTGGACAAAAGTTTTGAAGTCGTTGTGCATTTTGACAAAACATAGAATATTAAATGTTCTTTTTTACTTGCAGTAATTAAATAAAAACAGACTTGGTGTCCAAATTTATTGCTGAACGCACTATTTTGAGTTTATATACATTTGTGTAGCCAGTTCTCTTAATTCGAGATGTGTTTGGTTCATGTAAGGAAAAAATTGTAGCGAGAGTGGGATTTTATTGATAAAATTATTTCCATTATACAGAAGTATTTTCTCTCTACTTATGAAACTAAATATTAAAGAAGGCGTTGCAGTGCTGTGTGTTTCCTAGGGCTGGGACGATTCACTTTTCTCCCGATTCGATGTATTGCGATTTTTTTAGGTGCCAATTTGATTTAAATTGCGATTCTACGATATTGCCGATTTTTAAAATCTTAAGTTAGCTTTTTTAAAACCAGTGAAAAAGATGAACAATGATGATGCCTCCAGACTATATCAGGAAAAATACACATCACATGTGAGTCAGTTTTTTCAGATTTATTCAGCAGTCTATTTTAACCAGCTGTTTATACTCTCCCTTTTCAAAAGCCTGGATTGCATATAAAAGTGGCTTATTAACCCTCTGGGCAACAGAGTTTTTTTCAAGAAAATATTCAATTTTGCTATCAAGATTTAAAAAGGCTATAATTTCAAAGTGGGTATGTTTCCCACCCATCATCATCACTGTAATTTACGGGCTGAGCATGAACGCCTCTGCTGCCTTCACTGTGCTTTTTACCCCCGGCTTCTCCCTCGTCTGACCAGAGCTCCGTGGTCTTTCTCATTCACACTAACATTTCACTTTTCGAGGTGTTTTGAGCTTCTCTACAACCCAGACCACGTCCCCTACTCGGCACTCGCCGGTTACTGCCACCCGAGAGGCAAAGCATTGGCCTCAGTATGTGCTCTTGGGGACTGTAATCGCGTGCGGACCCCGAGTTTCTTCCTCACTGGACAACTGACTGTCATCCTCAGAGAGTAAATATTCCTCAGATTCAGAGTCAGTCAGTACTTGACAAAGTACTCTCAGCATCGTGAGTACTCTTACTCTCTCTTTATCACTCTGTGCGTGTCTCTCTCTCTTTCTCTCTCTCTGCTCCGCTCTACAGCCACACTCGCGTCCCTTGGTCCGGTGGGTGTGCTTCAAAATAAATATATGCCAAAACTTCGAATGGAAGCCTGTCACCTGTCCACTATCTGCTGGTGAAATGTAGTAACACTATTCAGCACTATTTTAACAGCTATGGCCTGTTTTATCCAGCAATGTCGCTTGCCGCAATTTTGCGACTTTAGCGCCTAAAGAGTTTGGGGTGGGATCGATTTTTGAACAAAAGAATTGATTTACTCCTAGTGTTTCCGACAGCTCATATAACTTTATCTATTAATTCACATCCTTGCCTGACGTCATGCAGGCAGATACATTTAAAGTGGTCCGGGCTTTAAGTGCCTGCAGTGTACTCAAATGTAAAGCAGCATGCCTTTTAAGTTGTTACTTGAATGTGCAGTGTATCAAAACAGCCACTTAGACTATAAAATTGTTTGTGGTGGGTGATAATACAGTCTGCATTACAAAGCTGGGGTGTGAGAGGGGTAGCGTTAACTGTCTGCTGGCATAATGAGAGAGTGAGCTGTCAAAGAAATGCATGTAATGGCTCCCTTGCCAGCTGCCCAGTTCAGGCCCTGTGGGACACTGCACAGACATACTATTTCTTTTACACTGTCTCATCTCCCTCATACTCTTCCCCCCCTTCCCTCTCTCTCTCTATCAGTCTCGTCTTCCCTATCCCCTTGCTTCCTTTTCCTTTCTCCTTTGTTAAACTCTGACCTGGACAGGGACCATGGCAGGCCTCTCATATCTATGTCTCTTTCTATTGCCTTGACAGTAAATTGCAAACATGCCAACAATCACATACACACATACAGAATCTCATTGTCAGACCCAGAAGGGGCATTTAGTGACTGTATCCCACAGGATGGACTACTCTGTTCAACATTCGGTGGGTTTCTCATGGGCAGTCATGTCTAGCCTCACTGAAACAGTGAAATAGGCTGCAGCTTCTCAAAAGACCAGGCAGAATAGTCACACTCTGATGGTACGTCTTTATCCCTCTGACAGCTCCAGTTTGCTTTAAGGACTGCTCTGTTTGGAGGGAGTTCACAGTCAACTTCCTAGTGAGCATTTTCAAGCACAAGGTCATAGTGCTTAAGTATTTTTGCCAATAACTGTTTTGAGTAGTCCTGCATGATTTCGTCAAATTGTGCTTTTAAAGCTATAGTGAGCAATGTTGTAATGTGCAACCACATGTGCAATAACTGTATATGACTTTTTATGTTTGAGATGTGACAAAAATATTGGTCCATGCTACATCTGATTAGGTCCCATAGCAGTGTAGATAAACAGAGAGCTGCTGGCACATTGCTCATGTGCATGACAGATGTGGCCTCAGTCCTGACTTGGACTTTAGGACTATGACAATGTATTTTTGCTGTATTTCTAGTAGGGGTGGGAGATAAAAATCAATTCACATAAATATGGGGATTTTTTGTTTCATTACTTTTATATTGATTTTATTGTTAAAAAAATCATTTTTTCCCTAAATTGAAATGCTTCATTTTAGTCTGTGTTAATAAGCCCATTTAAAATGCAGTCCAGGCTTTTGAAGAGAGAGTATTAACAGCTGGGTAAAATATATTGCTGAATAAATTCTAAAAACCCACTCACGTGATGTTTTTTCCCGATATAGTCTGTAGGCATCATCATTGTTCATCTTTTTCGCTGGTGTTAAAAAAGCTAAGTAACAATTGCAAAACTTGGAGAAAGCGTCTCGTCCCAGCCCTTATTTCTAGCACTTTAGAGATTTAGGGTGAACACTTCACCCTGAAGATCTTCATGCCCCTCCACATCTACTGCTGAAGCAGTCACACCGAGCACTTTACCAGCAGCTGCTACAGATGGACTGGCATATGTGACGCAGATGTCACCTTGTTTAAGAGGAAAATCTCTCACACAACTCAAATATTTGTAACAACAGCATAAACACAAAGCAATGTACATTATGAGCAATTGGTTTTCCTCTACTCCACTCTTTCTTTCTTTTTCTGTTTCACCAGCCCCCCTCTTCAGACATAGGACCCTACAGCAGGCAAGATGGCAGAGTGTTCAGAAAAAGGAGGAGCTCTATTTTTAGAAGTTTAGCTTCTGCTGTGACCTCTCATTAAAGAGTGTTTTACAACGTGATGGAAACTTGTCCTTATTATACAGTGGCCGACGAGGGCAAACGGCCAATAACAGCATGATGCAGGCCAACCCAGAACACACCTGCAAGAGCAGAAATGCAGCTTAAAGCATAAGTTCGGTTTCAACAGCTTTCACATTGTTTATAGAATGAAGTAGAACAATATACTCACCCAGAAGGCTTTCCTGATCCAAACTGTACTTCAGGAGATATTTAGATCCAGAATTGATCGGCGGACATCTGTATAATGGTAGCACATAGGGCATGTATAGCGCTGCTCCTAAAACTGCATTAATCGTCCAAAAACTCATTAGTTTCACCAATATTTCATCATGGTCCGCTCGGGCTACTCCTCCATTACAGTCTGTGTCGCTCCAGACATGTTTTGTGGCTGTGCTAACCTCTGAGCTGATGAAGAAGAACGCTTGCCTCTGTGCCCACCCAGCCTTCTGGGTGAGTATATTGTTCTACTTCATTCTATAAACAATGTGAAAGCTGTAGAAACCGAACTTATCCTTTAACCAAGTACAACAAAAGTGCTCCAAGCCAGGAGAGGGATCTGGAGCAGAGAAAGCGATTGGGAGAGATGGACTAGAGAGACTGTGGTCCTAAATTTGAAGTGCTCATGTATTTGAACCTTTACGGTAAATGCCCTGTACAGAGTGAGAAGGTGATGACAGGCCAGCTGAACTACTTTAACTTGTTCCTCTTTACCCTTTAACATCAAATGTGTGAAATTCAGGAGTTTTGTGTCAACACTGGCCTTTTAGACGCCTCTTTCTCCAACATGAACAAACAGATTTCTTAACATCGCATCAAATAAAGGTTGATTTTTCTGAGCACTTTGGGGTAGATTGTTAAAATGAAATAAGATCAGTTTCTTCCATTTATACCTGATGAAGCTGGTGTCATTGTAAGGAAGATCTCCTTGAATATATGTGCAAGCAGTATGGAGCCATTTTATAGTGTTCTTTTTGAACCACAGATATTTTTATGTACTTTGAAAATAGAGTACTCAAAAAGTTGGTACAATACTATGACATATTCTTTTCATTCATTTGGAAAAAGAGGAATCTTAGAGCCAACGTTAATGCCAGACATCTATATTTCACACTTGGAACATGAGAAAGTTGCTCAGCCGGCCTGTAATCCCTGTCTTGCTCAGCATTCAGAAGGTTTAAATATGTGAGCACTTCAAATTCAGGAGCAGCTGATTTCACTGCAGTCTTTCTTGTCCCTTCTCTCCCATGTACTGTCCTTGCTCCAGAGCTCTCTCCAGGGGTGGAGTACTCCTGTTGTTGTACTTGGTTTTGCTGCGTTTTTGCTCTTGCAGGTGCTTTATGAGTTTGGATTGTTTTGGACTTTGAGCTGGTTCTGACTTGCTGTGCCTTCTGCTCTTGCAAAAGTTTTCCTCGTATTGAACTGCATTGAGCTGTTGGAGGCCATTTGTCCTCGTAGGCCACTGTATTATTTGGTTCTGTGGTTTGTTCAACCGGCTGATAGCAAATATTTTTTGTCTCCCATTTATCAGCTCACTAAATTTCAAGATTGTAGCCTGTCAAATTTTAATATTTGAAAACATTTAAAATATGTTGAATTCACTTGTTCATAATCATTTCTCAATAAAAAAACATGTTTGTTACATTTTGTGCAATGAGGAGAACCTATTTCCGAACACGTGAAGACTCTGCAACTCATGAGCATGCCCGGCGACTGTCGTAATGCTGCGTTCCAGTAACCTCGGAATTTGGAGTGACATCATCTCCGACTTATCGGCGTTCCAGTTGAAGTTAGAAAAAAACATGCCAATCTACCAGGCTATTGACAGCTGTTGTTGGCACGCCCTGTGTTGTTCACAAATATCACATGAAGAATATGATTATCACTATGGCAGCATTTTTGTAAATATAAGTCTAACAATACTATGTGTGCACTATGTACACAGCTGATCTAGAGCGACACACCCCAGTCAAAAGTGCAAATAAATTGATTATTACAGGAGCTAAATAACTGTTCACACTGGGGGCATCCATCTTAAATAGTCAACTCGGGGGTGGCGAGGTTTTACTGAGTTCCCAGTAGGAAATTCCGACTTCGGGGATGTTCCAGTTGCTGTTTCCTACTCGGAACCGGGAAATTCCTACTTCTGAGCACAACTGGAACGCACCACAAGACGTGACCCAAGCCAAAGCGTGTGTTTGTTGTGATGCTAATAAATGCAGCATTGCTTTACAATTCTTTTTTCAACAACTTACAGGATACAAAGTGACGAGGTAATGTATCTCTCTCTAGTTACATAGGAGTAGTTTTTGATGTGTGACAACAGGCAGTTTTTGGAAAACTTATCGTAGTTTTGTAGACGGCTCTCCGACCTGACCACTTAGCTAAGGAATAGCATTTATAGATAACCTATTTTGATGCTGTAAAACTCTCTGAAAGTGTGTATTTCGACCAGGCCTATATCTAAAAGTGAGACTTTTTTTTAATTACTTAGAAACTCCTTATAGCCTCTTTAAGAAAAAGACAAAGACACGTACATCCCTGATTGGGTACTGGATCAAAAACATGGACATGAAAAAGTACAAAAGATCTGCACACCAAAAGTAGCTCCCTTGGAGAATTTAATTTGAAAATCAGCGACATTTTTAGCCGTATGGCTCCTAACTCAGACTTACAAAGTGGTTAGTGAGTTGCCATTTTCAATATTCACAGGTACTGACATGACCCAACCCAGCTGGAAGTCATTACAATATCATTGGGTACCAAAAGAACTGAATACAAAACATGCTATTAAAATCAGCATATTGAATTGAATTGAATTTATTTATTTGATAGGGACGATGCAGTTTAACATGGTTCCATCACTGAGCATGAATCTGATGTGCTGCACAGAGAGTTTATAGCAAATGCTAATTTCCAACTCTAGTCCCTAGTTGGGCCTTTAAATTTAAAAGTCAGAAAATTTACAGTATTTAGCAGCATAAAATAACAAAATAGTTTACCAAACAACATTTAAATACATGTTCACATAAAAGCAAGTAATTACACAAACCAGTTCAAAATAAGTAGAACAATGTGGCAAACTAAGAATGATTACAGCTCTGATTTGCTTTTAGCCAGCACTTGACCTTTGTAGAGAAGGGTTTTAAATCTGTGGTTAATTTGATTTCGGTTGGTGATGAATTCCAGAGTTTAGAGCCTTTAAAAGAGAAAGCTGATTGTCCAAATGTTGACTTACATTTTTGTATGCTACAGTTTCCATTCACCTTGCTTCTTGTGACTGCTGCTGTTCTGTCTTTGAATAAATTTGGATAAGTGTTCAGGGGCAAGATTATTAATACATTTAAAAACTAGTTTAAGGAAAGAAAACTGCATGAAGCTTTGAAAGCTCAATAGATTGTATTTTTTCAAAATGTGGCAGTGGTGCCAACAGATGTTTTTTTTTTGTCCATTACTTTAAGGGCTTTATTATACAAGGATGACAGACTTTTGATTGTTTAAGGTGAACCCTGAGCCCAAACTGTCCTACAGTATGGGAAATGAGAAAAGATCATAGAGTGCATAAATATCTGAGCTGCCTGAATTGGTATGTACTGCCTTATTAATTTAAAATAGTTTAGATTGCTTTTACTGATTTAGCTATTTTCTTCACGTTTATCAAACCTGAGCTGTGGATCTAAAACGACTCCCAGGAATTTGAATTCATTTACTTCTTGTATTTCTTGAGCCTTTATCTTCACACAAAAGTTGGCATTGTTTCCTTATGGAGAAGCACATTGACACTGTCTTATTTAGGTTTAAAACAAGATGATTGCGCTCCAGCCACTGCTAGGCTCCATACATATGGTCAGTTTCTGCTGCCTTGCTAGGGGACTTAGCAGGAGCATAAATGACTGCATCATCAGCATAAAGCTGGATGCCATTGTCTGGACACATTTTGGATATATCATTTATAATAAGACTTAAAAGCAGAGGGCCAAGAATTGACCCTTGGGGGATTCCCATTGTGTTTTTTAAAAAGGATGGTGTTTGTCTGTCAACTTTTACACACTGTTCTCTATTAAGAAGATAAGGCTTGAACCAATTAACTGAGTTTTTAGAAAAATTAAAGATGAAAGCTTGGAAAGTAGAATGTTGTGGTTGACAGTGTCAAACGCCTTTTTTAGGTCAAGAAACATTGCCCCCACAACATCACCACAGTCAAGAGTGGTAATATATTTGTAATATCTGTTGGAATTGCAAATATATACAAATATTTATACAGACCTAATTCCAAGCAGAAGATCCAGTACAGAATTTTGCAAATACAAACAGCATATATACAATAATGTGTAGAAAATCATGCTGTTGTCTGCTGATAAACATCTGATGCACGCCACAAATAATGTGTGCATACAACATACACCTGCAGAAATTGTATAATTTAACAGCTAGGATTTCAAAGGAAGGATTCAAGTTGAGAGAATTCTTCTTCCATTCTATACTGTTTATATGTGTAAAGGATTGCAACGTCATTGAACGTTCATTTGTCTACTGAAAGTTGGTTTCAAAACTGCAACATACTGTGCTACTTACTTTGCCTTGTGCTATAAAACTTAGTCTCTGTAACACCAGTGCTGTGAACAAAAAAGCCCAGAGTTGTCTTGTTTTGTTATATACATACAGATAAAATCATTAATTTAAAATGTGTGTTTCTAAATGTGTAACATATTAATTTTTAGTGAATACATTAAATTTAGAACCTGAACGTAACACAGCACTGTTATGGGAATCTGTTTTAAAGAAATGGTTTTCTTTTGTAAAAGTCTTTTGTAAATATTTAATCCCATAGTTTTAATACCATTCCTGCTTAAACCAGTGCCAGAGCCACCCTGACCAAAAAGTCAGGATATGCTCCTGACATCAAAAATAACACACATGCAGGTTTTATTGTGTTACTGTGGCTAGTAGCAGGACAGAGGACTCTATCAGGTGACCAAAGGAAGATACTGACTTAAATTTGACCCAATAGTTCCTCAGTGGTTAATTTCACTGGAAGGTTTTGGTAATTTCCTGTGGCACATTTTCACTGGGGTTCCTTCTGTCCTCTTCCCCTCTGCTTTCAGTCAATCCATGAGCATTCATTCCTGGAGGCTTGCTGTTATGACAGTTCTTTCATCAGCCGTTACTGCTGGTATTAATGGTGTCCCCATGCTGACTTTAAAGACTGATTATCATATTGTGCAAGTTGATTGACAGTTGACCTTCACACTAGTTCATGGAGAACTGCTAGATACAGTGGGTCACCTCGATTGACAGTGGCAGCGTATTAATATTAATTTGATAGAATTACCAGGACCAATTCATCTGCACAGCCCAGACAAGGTGGTGGATAGAGACTGTACTGCCACACAGTTTGGCTCAGATAATAACTGAATGCCCACTCCTGTTTACTCAGTTAGAACCTATGTGATTGCTGATATGTTTACCGTTAACCTGGCCAAATCAGACAGGGAAAACAGTGAGGGTACATAGATTTCTCTGTTTGAAAACCAGAGAAAAGCGTCATGGCTGTGCAAAAGCTTTTGCAAGGTTAAGTGATCTCAGTGTGGTATAAAGCTGAATTATTAGAGCAATGAGAAATGAGGCATCGCTTGTGAGAACAATCACATAGCATGAGTGTGCTGCATTCTACAGAGAATAAGAGAAAAATGTAAAGTGATTTCAGAAACTACTTTACTTCCAGGAAGGATATTTCCTTTTAAACATGCACAATGTTTTGAAATAGGCTGTTAAAGCTCTATCATTAATAAAAGCCTTTTCATATGGTTTATGGAATGATATGAGCTTTTTTTTAGGAGATATGATGAAGTTTTAGAACATCAAGGGGAGAAGTTGGGGCATGCAATGCAGAAAAGGAGCCTGTTATCAGACTTTAACCCAGGATGGCCGCTTCCTGGACTATTACCCAATTTAATGCGAAGTAAGACCTATCTACTTTACAAATCACAGGTAAACTCAGAAGAAAATGTTTCATTTTTGAAAAACAGTGTTCAACAGTCTTAAGTAGACATTTTAAACATCAACAAACTTTGGCTTAAATAGCAGAAAGAACAGTTAGAACACTGGTTAAATCTCCACATGAGCTGAGGTTTTCTGCTCTTAAATCAGTGATGGTGCTTTGGGTGAAAGCTGTGAATTACTTCAGTATTGTTAAGACTTTTTTACAGATCTGTTGTATGTTATGCTTTTGTCAAACTTGTGTCTAGTAACCTTCTCTAAGTTTTGGATGTGTGTACTATTTCCTGGATTTGTTTTCAAATATTTGATGTGGAATTCAGTGTCTTCTTTTTTAACTGACCCTCCTTCATGAGTGATAATTAAACATCTGACAGGACTCTTTATTCAGAGAGATAACATTCTCAGGCTGTAAGTAAAGCATGGCGCGGAGGTCCATCAACATTACCTCCTGCTGTGCTGAATAATAAAAGGCACATGCATATTAATATCAGCTCTCTGCATAATGTCCACAGGCTCAGAAATACCCTGACACTTTGCTAATGTTGCTTAACCTTTCCTGTGCTTAACTGTAGACATTTGCGTCCACATTCCCTCGTACGGGGAGGGATCTCCCCTCAACCCAGACAGAACCACGTCAGCCCCTTAGGCCCCAGCTGCCAGCCATTCTCCCACACTCCACCAGTCTTGCAAACTGATGCTCCTCCTCAGAAACGCGTGGTGGAGGTGTGTAATGCTAAACGAGTTCCTCGTTACCTCCCTCCCTCTCGGTTGGTGGAGGCTTTTGGAAGAACTACAGCGACATCTGCATGTGCCATGGTTACAAAACGCCAGGCTGATACCCGCCTGCCTCACTGGGGTTCCCCTGCCAGCCTACTCCCGTCTGTGCTGCCCCTCCTCCTCACCTGCGGCAATCACTTCTCAAATTACTAAACACGGCTAATTGCAGGAGCCGTGAAGCTCACTTCATTTAAATATTCTGCCTTGTGGGGGGGATTTGCCTTGCATGGGGGAAGAATTACGCGAGAATGTCTGGAAAAGGGAAGAGCCACAATTAGACACACAGGTCTCTGTGGAGTGGAAGTTGATCAGAGAACTGTTGTGTTCAGTCGTTTTAATGCTGATCTTCAAGGGTATTATTTTGTTTTTAACTGTTGCTTCATTAAATTAAGTAATATAAAATGATTAATATGAATCACACATTGACATATTTCAAGAATCTGGATCTTGGATTCTTCTCCTAAACTCAAAATTTTTATTTATTCCAACTCTAGTTTAATCTGAAAGTGATTTAGTCTCTTAATATGTTTTCTTCTGTAGATGTATCTGTCTGTCAACTATGCTGTAATCTTTTGATAGCCTAACAGATGTGCACAGAGGGATAAATTAACCACAAAGTTTCTAAATGGCAGGGGCCTCTGCAGTCAGATCACATCTGGCTCTAGTTGTGGAATTCATTTCACAGTTTGTTTATGTAAGGAATTTCCTGATACTAATTTGTTTTCTTGATTTGGGGTATGATTGCAAACCAAATAAATGGATGGAGACATTCCTTTAAAGAAATAATGATTTTACTCCACAGTCACTAATACTTGATCCATTTGTCTCTTAGCAGATGCGAACAGTCATTAAAAATTCTCTTTCTTTATTTGTACAGCATTTAAACCCTTACAAAAACAGAACAGATGAAACAGTAAATCGCCAGTTAAAACAAATTTTGTTTTTTCTATCCTCGTCAATCAGTGCAAATACTTTGTCAAGTCAGAAATTGCAGGTTTCAATCACAAATTCACAAGCATCTATTAATTCAATATGAACAGACATTCACTAGATGTGAGATGGCTCCTTGCACAGATTGAAAGGTGCTCAATTAGTCTGTGTCGGAAAGGTTGAGCGCCCTGACTTTTTTAATTAACGTTGAATTAAACGAATTGGCAGGTTGCCAGAAACCTAGCACACAGCTTTGAAGATTGTCATCGCATAATGAGCCGCTTTTTTCTTTTTATATTTCATGCTCCTCTGTATCCAGTTCCTCACTCTCTCCTACCATTTGCCCGTATGCCTTGGCGATTTAATGATATGCAAATGAAATATGCATAAAACCATTCTGCTGGAGGATGATTAAGCACAGAGGACATTAGCAGTGCCTGCCACAGTGTCTGCTGTCTCCTCCGCATTCCGCTTCGACCAGGCGCCAACACCACCTCCCTAATAAAGATCAATGCTGCTAATGCACTAATCATCAGAATAACACAAATAGTATCCAATTCTGATATAAATTAGGTTCCAGGGAAGGTTTCTTCTCGCTCCAGTTTTGTAAGATCCAGAAGCAGGAAAGCAGATGTCTCCATACCCGAGAGTTGGTGCGAGCAGGCAGAGAGCAAAGAATGCAGCTTTTCCAATAGAGAGCATGAAACAGCACTGGCAATGCAGGAGCTTTCTCAGCTTGTTTGTGAGCACTGTGGCATTATTTGACTACTGGCATATAACGAAGGAAGAAAAATATCCCGTTCTTGCGTTCCCTCTCTCTCTTTCATACACACTCCACCCCCATTTCGTCCTAGTCTCTCGTGCAAGCCCTTTTTTTTGTAATCCATTTGTGTAATGAAGACGCCGCGCAATTAACATTCCCCATGGAATTATATGAAAAGGCGATTATCCAAAGTTCATTAGCTCAGAAAGATTTGAATATCCGCATTTCCTCTGATGATTATGGAAAAAGTACAACACTCATTAGAAATGGAGTGGTTAATCGCTTTTGTCGTAATCACAGTTATCACATTTGAGATGCCCAAAAAGATGCCATCTTTCCTGCAGTCTCTCCTCCGTAGTGATACAACCAGATCCGGACATCTTGGTAGTGCCAAGGTTGAGTAAGCAGCACAAAGGTTTTATAATCCCTCCCTTGAATGACTTCTTTGCTTATTCTTACATCTAAATCGTGCTTTTAGTCCAAAGAAATCCAGGAGAAAAAATAAAACAATTAGTTTTGAATTTGACGAAAATCCTTGCGCAGCTAATTACCGTTTTAATTCCATCCGTGCATATTAACGATGACAACAAACTTAATTAAATCCTCTTGTGTGCCTTTGTAGCGATGCCCGTCCTTGGCTCCATGCCCGCTGCCAGCATACTCACAGGAACCACAGACGCCGTCCTCCGGACCCTGAGAGTACCCCGGACAGCAACTCAAACCAGTTGGTAAGTCTTTGCATCTGTTTATGATAGTTAAACGCAGGAGGGAATATCCCAAAACGGTGGCGTCTGTTTGTTTCTTTGGTGCCAAGAATGGGGCAAAAAAGTGGTGAAGATGTGGGATGTGGGTGTGGAGGATGTAATGAGTTCCCACGGCCTCACTACCCCCAGTCTGGTTGCAGGCAGGCCAGCACCTCCCCCCTGAGTGTCTCATGAACTCAGGTTTCGTCCTTGCTCTTGTGCCTTTTTCACCCATGCCACTGAGCTTTTGTGTTCATGCCACTCTCTCACTTGGCTATCTTTCTGCTGGGTACTATATTGTTAAGAAATTCAAAACCCCAAGTTATGCTCTAAAAAAGGACAAAACTAAGAAACCACTTTTATTCTGTACCGCTGCTTCTTTACTTAACTGCAGCAACAAAAGCCAAAAAGAAAGTTGCTTTTGTTACTTTAAAAATGTTCAGGAAGAAAACAAAAAAATGTCATTAATTTTGAACAGTAAAAGTGCAAATAAAGGAAAGTAGTAAGTTAACTCCTGCCAGTCCGCTGATTATAATTTGATTTGGCAGTTCATTAGTATGCATTCTCCCATTTGCATTTGTTGTCTCTCTTTTGTGTCTGTGACTTTGTAAACAGCTGCTGTTGAGCTCCAGGCACAGTCCCAGAGGTCCATTCTTCCCCCTCCTCCTCTTGTGGGGAGGCAGGCCTGTGATTGGCAGATTGGCAGTGTCTGTTGCAGCAGTGCCTATGGTAGATGTTCAAATGTGGCTGCCAGGCAGTGTTAGAAGAAATAGCAGTTTTCACTTTGGAAAAAGTGCAGTAAAGGGGTAGGGACCTGGCACAGAAGGGGCACCCCTTCCACACCAACTACCAAGAGTTGAACAGTTTGTTGCTTTTGTCGCGCTTCATCCTTTTTGTTGTTTTAAGTCCTTATTATAGATGCTTTTGTAGTTAATCCAAGTAGAGCCTCTGATTAAGGGTGACACCCTAATTAACAACGCAAATTACACTTTAATTAGTCGTAGCAGGCACTGTAATGTCCCTGTTCTTTCATCTGCTGGTTTTGGCGGCTGATTCGTGAAGGATATCCGACTTTGTTGATTTGTCTTATTAGTGGTTTACATCCCTCGTTGTTCGCCAGTTGTCATGTCATGTGATGCCATCATATTCCCGCTGGCACCCCACTTGAGCCGGCAGGTGCCAATTTATTGCTTCTTGGGCATCCTCAAAAACGATTGACTGTTTACCCATGTCCATTAAAACCAACTGTTGGATGAAAAAGGCACTCGTCATTGCGGATATTTTCCAAGGGTATGTCCTTTAATGCAAGCGGCTGGGTTGGCATGGCGTCTCCTGCCCAGATGGCTGGCTGCCTGGCATGAAGAGCTGTGCCTCAGATGGTTGAGAGAGAGGAAGAAGGAGCGAGTGGGAGGAGCTCGCTTTTGTGCCACTGCCACCCCTCCAATTATTGCAAGAACAACAAAACAGCCTGATGTTTCTGTTTTCTTTCTTCTTCTTGTTATTAAAATTTCCTTCTCCTTATTGATTCCATGTGAAGCTTACTCCAGAGATTTCTCACTTTTCTGTGCCACCCATCTCTAAGTACACTTCCTGTCCCACATCTCAGCTGTGCTGTTTTGGGCAGCTTTGCTGTATTGCAAAGTGTTGGTAATCCGCTCTTATTCTTCCATCATGATGCCATGCAGCAACAGCCAATCCATCCAATGAAAGCTCCATAAAATGATTCAAGTAAGGGTCACACTTTGATATCTTCGTTAGCAGATGTTGATATCATGTTTGTTCTCCAAGGCGGTATGAAAGGATGAAAACGATCCTTAGGACTAGTCTTCATTTAGACTTCTAATATATAAAAGACAGCCTCCATCAACAAAAAAGGGGAAAAAAACAAAAGTATAGAAAGCTCAAAACATGTGATTTTGCCAAAATGACGACGAGACCCCTCTGTCTCCCACACACATCTAACCATCTCCACCACAGAGCGCGGAGAAGTCCGCCTTGGTGCTACCACTGAATGGATGGCACTGTGCCAACTTCTCTCTGCCATCAACCGCATTCGCTCCTTGTTTCCCTTATTTGCCCATCCCCTTTCTCACTCAGTCCCTCTCTTACCCACCCTCCTCCTCCCTCTAGCTTTCCTTCCACATGCCCAGCACACCCACCTTCCATCTCCTTTTTCTTCTTCTACTGGCTTGACATTAATTAACATTTGGGTTAATTGATTCTAAAAGCCGGTGATTTGTTCTATCGTTGCTTTTAAACTGGCTGGCGAGCTCTTTCTCACCATGCCATGTAACCACCGTGCCAGGCATTAGCTGTGGCCATGCTGTCCTTTTTTAAACTGTTCATATATAGAGAATAAAGATCTTCTACAGGGTGACTTCCAGAGTGAGCTCTGCCTAATGAGCTACAATACTTAGTAAACAATCACATGCTCCTTATGGATTGTAGTTAACTGAATTTGGGCTGATCAGATCACACTACGTTGCCCTGGCATTCAAAAAATAAAAAGTCCTCATCTACCGCAATATAGTTTCCTTTTTTCTAAATGTACTCCTCCATATTACTCCTCATCTCTACCCTCCAGCTCCAGTTTCCCTTCCTTTCTCCTCCTCTTTGTCCTTTTTGTAATTTTCTTTAATTGCTCCGCGATTACTCGTGTTGTTCTTTCAAGGTACATCGCTGTCCATCTGCCTGAGAGTGTTTTAAGCAAATGACTCTTTTGTTCGATCTTTTTTTTAAAGGCTTTATTTACACGTTGGGTAATTATCGGTCTCTCTTGTCTTTAGCTGTCTCATCAGTCGAGCTGTTTGATCAAATAATTACTTTGGCCACATCTGCTTCCTCATTCTTTTATTTTAATTCTACTCATTTGGAACGGCGCTTACGAGGTTAAAAAGTGGGATGCTGGAATACTTTAATTATTTAATAAAATCCCCCTCCCTCTAAGAGGGGAGCACATGGCCGTTAATTAGCGGTACTATAGCTTGCTTTAATAGCTGCAGTAGAAGAACTAATTAAGAGGGAAATTAATGACGGCATGCATAAAGTACGTGACATATTTTGTGAGATTATTCCTTGTTATTTGAATCTTTTATGCCTCTTTTTTTGCAGAGGTCTTATTGACTGTGGTATGTGTGTCATAAAAGATGATCTTAAAACATTTTTAGTTTTTTCTTCAAAGTCTTTTTTTCTGATTGGTATAAGAAGGTGATTGTGTATGATTTTATATTTTGGAATCTGATAGTCTTGCTTAATTCTCAGTCTTTTGTTTTTTCATTATAAATGAAAAGCAGACACTGGGCAATTGAGGCAACAAGAGGAATCCATTATGCAAATTTAGCACTATTTGCATAATGTCTTATGCCAGTAATATGCAAATGAATCGTATAATTTATGAGCGCCTGCGCTCGTCTCATACTGTTCCCATAACTTACAAAGACTTTTTTTCTCCTCCTCTTTTCTAATATCCAAGCTGGCACGACATGCACCACACTCACAGACCAGACCCACATTAAACAAGCACACCCACAATAGAGGGTTGCTGGCTTGGTACTATGACTGGGTGGGAAAAACTTGTCTGGCAGACTGATGAGGGATAAGGAGGCAGGCAAGGGGCGGGGATGCGTGGTATGGGAGAAATGTGTAGGGGGGCACATAAATCCCTCTACAAAGGCACAGTAGCAGATGCTAATTTCCTAAAAGTGCTGCGAAACTAAATAAAATGAGAGACAAAAAACAAAGGAGCAAGATTTCAGTGGGGCGGAGCGTCAGCGATTTCTGACTTTTCTTTTTGCTGTGTTGCGAGAGCATTGGCACTTCGCTCTCTCTTCCTTTGATGCCTGCTTTGGAGGTTTTTTTTTCCTCCTCGTCATTGGAGCTGGCAGCGTTTTCCTCTTGTGGAGGATTTCCTCATGAGTCAGTTGGATCAAGGTTGGTATGGAAGGCAGAGAGAAACAGCAGGAGAGAGAAGCTGCTCGTCTGGGCATGTGAGTGTGGGCTCCAGTTGTTCCCTGGCAGTACCCTAGGATGCCACCACTGAGACCAACAATGCTCACTCCAGAGCATCCACGCTGTATCCTGGGAGACCACCACCAAAATTTTGCTGATGGATGATATTAATTGTTCCGCTGCTGTCCAGGCTTCTAATTTCCCAACAGGATGTTTTTGTTTACAGCAATTACCGTATGACGACTCGTTAGATTGGCCTGCTTCGCATACTAAATGCAGGCTAATGGCTAAACAGACATTTCTTCATTGTTCTGGAAGACAAGCCACAGGGGAATGATTGGAAAATACTTTAAACACTGCACACCAAAAAGCCAAAGACAAGACTGGTGAAAAACTTTTTTTACTTTTTTTCTGAATTTTGGGCCTGCTCTTTTAAAGACCATCCAGGCACTGCTGTTTTGCTTCTGCATCAGATGTCTCTTTGCTTTCACCTAAGGATGCCTTCTTTTTTATTTGATGTGTTGATGCTGCTGAGCTTATGACAGTAGAAAGGTGAAGAACACCCTACCACACACAGTGTGTCGACCTCCCCATGAGGCTGGAGAGGCATGTGCTCCCATGTTGTTGGACAAGGATTTTGCAGCAGCAGGGGTGTGAGTGAGTCCATGCATACTGAGAAGCTGGAAGAGACGGGAGATAACGTTATATGAGGCTGTTGTCTCACACATGCTTCACCAACAGGAGTGTGTCACTTTCTCTGTTACTTTATCATGACTCTAGTTTGGAAGTAGATCTTGATTGTAGCAAGCCTTGGACAAAACAGGCTTTCTTTGTTGCTTATTTTCACCTTTTTGTGTGATTCTGACATTGACATTCCTGAATGCTAATGTCATGATGATTTCTTCATAATGCTGTATTATGAACTTTAGGTTTCCTACATCAATTTATTTCCGTTTCTTTTTCATTACTTCTCTTTTCTTTGTGTTTAAAGATGTAAATGAATTGCAGTGATTCATTTTCCATATGAATTGTATCAATGCCTGCAATTATTTTCTGTAGTAAGCATTCGACTGGCAGCTCATTATACAGCTCAGACCTTTCATTATCGCTAATGAATGGTTCATTAAATGTTGAATATTTGTACTTGAAATCTGCATCTGAATATGCATCAGGAATTTAGCATTCAGGCTGGATAGCTTCACAATTGTCTAGAGATGGAGAACTCCTAAATGACATAGCTCAGCAGAAAGCATTTTCCATGATGCGGTTAAAAAAAAATTACATCAAGAATCAGACTTGTTCTTAAATTCTTGTGATGCTTTCATAAACCATTGATTTTGACTGTTTTGTGTGTTGTATACAGTCCACTTACATGGCAATTTTGCCAGTGCAGATTATAAGAAAAAGATAATTGAGAATGAGTTTGAGCTGTAGCAGAGGTATGATTTAAGTCACAACATTTAACATGTATTCACTGCTGTAAGTCAAAAATGTAAACTTCAGAATGCATGAAGCTAAGATGGGCCTACAGGGAGGACAAGTGTTACAGATGCTAAGCAGATAGATCAAGAGAGTCTGTGTTCCCCTCCCACATATCATGAATAGATTTTCAAACCACATACATTTACTCAGAACAAATACAAAATCAAAAGAACAAATTAATTCAAGATGCAGATTGATGGGCTTGGTAGTGCCTCACAGCAAGAGGGTTGCTGGTTCGACACTCCGATCAGGCAGGGGCCTTTATGTGTGGAGTTTGTGTGTTCTCCTTGTTCATGTGTGGGGTTTCTCCAGTTTGCATAATGCCAAAGCATGAAATGAAATGTCAACAAAAATACTGTTACAATAAGGGTGTAAAGTGGCACGAATCTGAAGTTGGATACATTTTGGAAAACAAGAGTGATGATACAATATATTGTTATGTTTTGATACTATTGGCAGGGTGATACCATTTTATTTCTTTTTTCTAACCATTTTAGGAACCCTAAGTGTAATATTTAAAGAAAATCCATTTGAACAATAAAGCTTGCACATGACAGATTTTTTTATTTAAACTACTTGCTTAAGTGTTGGAAGAAAAATCTGCACATGCCTCATTTTAGATCACTTGTTGGGATGGAAATTGAAAAGTGGTCCCTCTTGAAAACAGGCTCCAACTAATTTAAAGAAATGTTGTCTTTTGCATCATGCCTGAGAATAGCCCAATAAATGTCTTCTACTTTGAATTGAAAAACAATGTGACACTTTATATTGGTACACTTTCTTCAAAAGACTATAAGAGTCAGTAAGAGAATCAATACAAGATTGGATCAGTTCAGTAAATGGAATTAACAAATTCTAACCCTTAATCATATGTTGATGAAATTTAAGCCTGTAATCTAGGTAATCCACTGCTGCTCGATGTCATTAATTTTTTTTTTTTTCGCTACTAATAGTTTTCACCAGTTATTCAAAAAGTGAAATAGGCCAGTCATATTTGTGTTCTGATATAGAAGCTGGTTCAGTGGCTTGTCAGTCTGCTTGTCTTAGCCCAAATTTTAATCACAATTGTACTTTCAGCTCACTTGACTGAATTTGGGGGCTTAGACATGACTGCAGTAAGTGGATGACGGTGCAGATATAGCACCAATAGAGCAGAGACAAAGTTGTCTTCCGGCACGATCCAGGGGAATTTAGATTTACAGGTGAAGCACAGGTGATTGTATTGATTGCAACATAAATTCAGATATATCACTTATTTTCAATGTGAAAGATCTGATATTGTTTCCTGTTTAACTACTGGGTTTTGGATAAAAATGTTTTTTTTATGATTTAGGACAACTGTATGCTCGAAAAGTGTGAATGACAAGGTATGGCAATAGGAGTTGCCTAAAACAGCAAATGTCCAAAGAAAATTAATAAACAGTAAATCAGACATTTTTATTGATTATGTGCTCAATGCCATGATTTAGTCTTAAAAGGTCTATAAAACTAGTTGTATAGGCCACCGTGTCAGACTAAAATTTTACCTCCAAGTATTTATTTTGCGCTGGATAAATATCTAGTTTCGATCTAAAATCGTACTGTTAAAGATATTTAAGATTTTTTTAAGCTGCAGTTAGCTAATGCAGTATCACTCATATGTTTTCATACTTTCCCCCATATTAATGTACAGCAGTTCTATTAAAAGGAAAATATGCTGTCATTTTTTTTTTGTAGGATTATGGGATGCTTTTGACCTACATGTGCCAGGGTGGTTTTGATTTGTGTATGCCCTGAGTGTATTTATCATCTCACCATATTGTAAATAAGAATTTGGTTCCCCATTTATGTCGTATCAAAGCCAAACTGCTGAAAACCTTTTTCCTGAAGGCCAAGTCTAGGGACAGTTCATCAACCATGAACCATACAGCTAAACAGGGACACTTCACTTTTCTGTTATCTGACTGAGTTTATCTGTAGAGTCTGTTTTTAATGACTGTTTCCTTGATGGAGCCTTTGAAACACTTTCTCAGCATTTCTCCTTTTTATCATTTGGATGCCCCTTAATTGTTCAGTTCTATCCCTGTTTTATTTAAGTAAAACCTTCCCTGTCTTCTTGATTTGTTTTCAACATTTTCTCTTTTTTGTAATTAAAGTTTGTTGTTTGCAATTATCTGCTCCCCACTTTGTGGTTTTTAAAAATATTCAGTTTATAGACATTTTTCATTCAGCTCTTTGATTATTTTTAATTAAAACGGATGTCACTGCTCTGATTGCTAAATAGCAAGTCATTTTGTAAAACATGGACCAACAGGTAAATTGTAAACAGTTTCAAAAATGATGTAGAGTGATAAAGCAAAGAACCACACATTCAGGCTCATGCCATATACCTCATACACCCCTCCTAAAAAAACTGAACCGTCCCTTTAAAAGAACCCTGAAATCATGAAAGCAAGAGGATTACGTCTCAAGCTGTATTATTCTATTTTTTTAAGGTTTTTTTTTTGTTTTTACAAATAGAAATAGACAAAATGGGTCTGCTGTGTAACAGAGTGTGGGATTTAGAATTAAAGCTTGATTTCTGCTCATACTAGAGCTTCTGTCACATTCATTGCATCCTTCAACCCCTCAGCACACATTAGCCGGAAAAGATTTATTTCAGCATGAGATATTCCCATAAAAGTGGCAATCTTGTCCTGTAACATGAAGGTTTTAGCATTCGATCTAATAGCATCTGAAATCACAGAGACACAAATTGGTCTATCCATAAATACAGACCACCCATGAATGATGGAGCCTGGCTTGTATGAAAGGCAGCAGTATTATATATATATTTCTTCCTCTTAGAGGATTACGTTGTATTAAATAACATTGATTTTAGGATCTGGTTATGCTTGAACAGATGGTCCTTTAAGTGTCATTAGCGTAGGTAGGTATGTAGTCAGTAGGGGTGAAAATCACCACTTTCATGACAATACGATACGATAAAGATTCTTTGGACAATAATGCGATATTTACCAATTTCTATTTGATTCAGGGAACATTCGATAGATTTAAGACGATATTATGTACTCATTGAACACAATCAGCTACATTTCACCCAAAACAAGAAAGGAAAACAAATTAATTTTGATGTTTTGACAATTTTATTACTGAAATGTGACACGATGTGCTGACCTTTGGGTATGACAGTTAAGAGTTAGAACCATCTGTATGATCTAATCGTGTTTTAAATTCAAAATTGGGTTAATTAGGAGTTGGTGCTTTTTTTGCCCCCTTATGGGTCTTACTGTTATAGTGTGATGTTATATCAAGTAATGATGCAAAAAATAAAAATACAAATTGTTGAACTATTTTTTTTCATTATCATTGACCTCCAACATTTGACCATGCCCTATCAAACTAAAAATGTGCAATTTTAATTTTTATCAAATAAAAACTTTTCTCATGTTTTAATTTTAACTATTAACCAACTTAAAATGTATGATTCTGTTTTACTGTGATGCCTGGTAACCACAGCTTGCACATCAGTGTGATAGACTTTGCTTCACAGTTAATGGTAGGACTGGAGGAAGAATAAGAATGAGCTCTCACTGTTTTCCTTTTCTACTGTTAGTCATTTTATTCATCAGTGCACTACAAAATCAAATGATAAGATGACCTACTCTACTTGTGTGATTTAAGCACTCCTGTGCGTGGAGTATGCATCATCTGCTGTCAGAACGACCGTATCTTACCCGGATACAGCAGTGCTGTTTACTGATTGGCTGATATGTCATGCTCCCGTTTAGCTCTGTGATGCTCAGAGCATCTTGCTACACGTTCCAAAGCACATTGATCGGTTTTACTCGGTGGGCGCTCCACAATACATTTTAAAGCGGGAGAAATACCAGGTGTGGTGTGTGAGAGAATGAAAAGGTTGAGATGCATATCTCATGAAACTTCAGAACGAGGAGCGATTGGGCGGAAACTGTGAAATGGATATCTGGTCGGAATTTCAAAATTAAGGCATATATTAAAGATGATGTTGATTGATGTTTTGAGTTTCCATCGATTCGATTGGATCATTGCTTAACCAATCAGTGTATCCATCCAGATCGATGGATCATCACACCCCTAGTAGTCAAATGGTAGAAGTTGACTTGATTCTTTTAAATATAGATCAGTATATTTGCATTACCCAACAACATTTGACTTGATCTTCTCTTAACCGGTTTTCTGTGTGTACAGAGGTGTTGTTTTTAACCTTGATCATACTGTTGATGTACTAATAGGTGTTTGATAAAAACTGTTTTTACAACAAATTTACCATAGCAGCTAGTTCGAACATGGATAGTTCTGTTATTTGTACCCTCTGCACCTCTCCTGCTACACCCATGCAGCAGGGGTTGCATTGGTCCTGAATGATCAGTCATTCTGCTATAACTAGCTAGTTTCTCAGCATCAGCATGTAATGTCAGACTTATAAATGTATCACATAGAATGTTTATGTAGCACGAACACATTTAGCCAGTTATGTTTTTCATGCAGATACATACTTAAGGAGTGATTGCTCAAAGTCACATCATATACCACCACCCAAAATTAAACCAAGTGGAATAAAAGCTTACTGATGGCAACATTTAACTATTCTGCTTGCCAATTCTCAACAGCCAGTAGAAATCAGACCAATCATTCGTTTCATTTCAAAGACCCCTGCTCTTAAAGCGCTAAGCCTGGACGTGTATGACTGTGCTTTTTTTACTTGGGAGTTCCCGATAAATACCAACTGACAACAATTTAAGGGTGTGAAGGGCATATTATCTTAACCACATTGATTTTACTTTAACTGTCAAACCATAACTGTAAGCTCCTTGGTTCACAGCTGACGAGTAGATCCCAAAATTGAAAAAAACAAAAATTAAAACCAACTCTTTGTAGAAAATAGGGAATAGAATTTGATTCTGAGGTATAACAGGACCAGTGTTCGGGAAGTTACTTTTAAAAAGTAGTGATTGCTCGTTACTCGTTACTTCTGAAAAAAGTTACTTGTTACTTTACTTAGTTACCCTCTATGAAAAGTAACATTTCAAGTTACTCGTTACTTTTCCGTTACTTTTACATTGCTTGATCATGGACAGAACCCCATATCTGTTCCTAAATGTGAAGGCCTATAAAAAGTTCTACTACAGAGAACACAACAGTTTTTTGTGCTCTTTATTTTACAAAATGTCACATACCCTGTATAGCTTCAGTGTAATGTGTTACACACAACACTGAACAGGACCACACCCTCAAATGCAAGTCAGTTAATTTCATTAAGGCCTGTGTTTAATTTGGCCATTCGTGTGCAAAATGTGGACACATGCACTGAGCTTGTTGCCATTCTTTAAGACCCGTGTGATGATTCAGTAAATCTATCACATCTATAAATGGGCAATCTTTCTTTCATATACTCCTCGAAAAAGTTTGGAAACATTATTCTGGTTGATTATTTCTCGACTTTATTAAAACCATTCACTATTATATTTTGTATTTTTGGAATTCACCTTTACATTGAGGTAAAGGATCATGCTTTCCACTTAATGAGCAACAACGCTAAATGTTTGGGTAAAAATCCCCTGCAAACAGGAGCTATTGTTTTGGTACGCAGAGTGGTAGAACTATTTGGTGTCAGCCTCTGTTACATTTCCAAACTGAGAGCCATCTTGCATGAGACTCGTGAATTCATAAATAGACTACCAACAGGATGTATCAGGAAGACAACGCCTCATTCTTACACTTGTTCACAGAGGATCTGTAGGCTTTCTTCTTAGGGAGGAGTTGATTTTGGCTCTTTTCTTGGGGTGCTACCCACACATTAACTATGCTGCTTATTCCACTGATGGCCAGTCCTTACAAGTTGTCCCTTGTTGTACAGTAGATGTGGCTAGTCACCCTTTTCAACAATATAATATGCAATACCTGTTTGAATAGTTAAAGGGGATCAATAATCAATCAAAGTAACAATTCCAAACTTTTTCAAGGAGTATCGATTATTGGTCAAAAGAAGTACATTTAACTCTCTGACACACCTATATGTGCTCTCACAATCCTCTTTACTGTTGGTTTACTGTCTTTATGACTTTTTCAAGACTAATGTGTGACGGTGGACTTGGACTTGCAATCATTTGCAAGATCTCACGATTCATTAAGGCACTGTATAATTTTCTTTTTGGTTCCTAACACATGCAGTAGTATTTCATGACGGACTGCAAAGGGAATGTTGCTGTCCTTGAAAGTTTTATATATCTATAAGGACCTGCTGTGTCACTGTAACATTACACCATTTGTGACGCAGCATAATGGAGGTTTGATGAAAGATTCATGAGCTACAGCAACAGAAAGTTTGGCTAAATTGCCCCAAAATGCTAATGATTTGTGCCGGAAATATAAAATATTTTTGCACACACAAAGCAGCAAAAATGACCTGACAAAGCATTCCCCTGAAAACACTGTTAAAGTAGTATTGTTGCATGAACCATTCAATCAAGCCACTATGTCTTCAGCAATAGGTAGTGGTCCAAGCTTGACCAATGTCCCATCATATGCTGGATACATAGCACTGAGCATACAATTGATTTTGGTAATTAGATCATTTGACGGGTATTAATCATTGTTTTTGAGACACAAGTGCATACTAGTGTGTAGTTGATACCTATTTACTGCAGAAAGGACCTTTTTAATGCGTGAATGAATGAACGAAGATGGAGGAGGCAAATGCCACTCTGCAGTAAATAATACAATTTTTTGCTTTATACATTTAGAACACTGGTCACACCATTTATGTGTGCAAAACAATATTACTGGATCTCAGTTATATTCATGTATTTAGTCTGCTTTTATATTATTGATACATCACATTTTTTCAAATATTTCCTTATCAAAATGTCAGAGAATTATGGCTTTGTTTGGTGAGTAGTCAGAAGTCCATAGAAGGCTAAATATGGACAGAAGGATGTTTCCCTTGTCTTCCATGCTGTAGGTGTGATGCTCCAGTCTCAATGTTTAATTTAAAGTTTGTTTAAACTGGTTAAATGTTAGAGATCTAGCTGCTGATTCCAGTTGAGCAGGATGGAGGAGCTTCATATATTCAAATCATTTCGTAGATATAGGATCTGAAATCGTATTAACTTAGATACCAAACAGAAGTAATGCTGTTGTAAGGGCAGTTAAAAAACAAATTTATGAACAGCCTTCCAAAATGGTTCCGAAACTTTTTCAAAAAATATGTCCTCAGGAATCAATCATTTTTTAAAGCAATATTTTCCTTAAACAGAGATTGGTGAACAACATTGTGTGCATCAACTTATTTTTCTGTTCAATTACCTTATTGTCAGACAGTGAAGTAAAGATGCTTGGACACACAGTTTCCCAACTCAATAATTATTAACTAAAAATAATGTTACATAATGAAACAATATTTGTCAAATATATTTTTGAAAATTTTACTTCCACCATACAGGAAATGTTTTGCAGGGTGTAAAGAGAGAGAGTAATGAGGTGGAAACAATATCTCGTGTGTAATTATTTAAATGTTTTATTTTTTCAGTAGGCAAGTTTGTTTCTTTGTTGTGTAACTTGTTTGATTACTCAACAAATAAGATTTTTGTTGACAGAGTTTATTGGCAAACCATCAACCAACTCACTGGTGGGTGTCAGCCTATTTAGATGCACTTTTATTTTTCAGTTTTCTCCCCCACAAATTGTAGTATTATGTACTTTGTTGACAGAATGAGTCACATTTCCTCTGCAGCCTCTAACTTAACAGACTGATTTGTTTTAATTGGTGTTGTAGGCCTATTGGTAGATGGCAAGGTGAGATGATGGGCCACATCAACACCTCTACAGTGGATCTGTCTGCTGCTGTAGTGTCATGCTGGGCGACTGTACTGAATAATTGTAAAATGCAACTGCTTGAGTGTAGAGGAATGGGAGGAATAAACGGCATTTGGTTGCTCATTTTGAAAGCCCTAACATGTTGCATTGTATACAATTGATTTATTTGTTGAAGAACAAAAAAGTATATTTTGTTAGAGTACTCGAGTAGCCTACTCAAAGAAATAATTGACAGAGTACTCGATTCCAAAAATACTCGATAGTTGCAGCTCTACTTGAGTGCCATCAATTTGAGACCATAGGGTTGTTTGTGCTTGTCTGCCAATCAGTTTCTTGTCTTTTCTGAAAAGGGAAAGTTTTCTGCTCAGTTACTGTCTGTCAACAAGGGAAGGGCTGAGGTGGAACAAAAAAATCTCCCAGAAAGCACAAAAAGTAATCCTGTGCTGAAAATGATCAGTTAGTTAAACCACCTCAAAATTAAATGATTTAGTCTCACAATTTTCTTAAGCTTTCTGTGTGAAACACAGCTTGATATTAGCTGTACACTAAACATATCTACTTTTTCTTAGAAAAATCCATCTGTTTTAAAAGACATTACAACATCAAGATGTAGGCATATTTCTCTGTAAGCATCAGTTTTGTGTCTTGTCGCTGCTCAACAGATAAATTCACTGCCATGGCAGCAAAATTAGGTTTCTTTATTAGTAGTGACAGTTGTTACTATGCAAGTATGTGGACGTGTCTGTGTTTGTGTGCATATGAATGTGTGTCTTTTGCTTCATTGCACTATCCATGACACTTACCAGCTAATGCTTTCTAAACGTCCTGCCCTCTCACGCCTGATGAATCAGACACAAGTGCCAGAGGGTAAACATGTCCGTGCCACATGTCTCTCTCCTGAATGGCTGCATTTAGCATGCACCACAAGTCAGAGTCAATGATGGCATATGCATGTGTCTGATCACACATGCAGACACGTCTCTAATGAGTTTCATCCTGAAAAACACACCACTCCACAGCAGTGTGAAGCATTTATGTAAACTTTTGCATGCAAAATGCACTTAGCATGGTTGTAAGCATAATGCTGCATTATTCAGATTGAGTTGAGAGGCTAATTAAGATACTTGTAGTCTCTTTATTATTTATATGCACTGAAGCCTCAGTGGTTTAACCAGGATAAACAGAGCTGGCACATGATATGATGTTGGATGAGATAACATGGCACTTATGCATAGAATGGCTGTGTTTCTTATTTAGCTTCCAGCTAGTTAGAGCTGAGATAGAATGCTGGTAAATAAAAATTCATAATCCTTCATATACTCTGCCAACAATGCCTTAGCTTGTTGTGCTGACACCAGTTAGTAGTTCAGACAGAAAATGTGTAAACTCTGCAAGGTTGACCCTGAGTTTGCATTTATATTTTCTGAAAATGTATAATTTTAGAATAGATATTAATATTGATGGTGTCAGAGGTGGATAAATTATGATAAATTCTTACTGTTGACTGTATTTTTGTTGGCTCTACATAGGATGAATAGGCAAATAGACAGACTGCAAGTAAAACCAAATGACTTTTGTGAATAATGTAAGAGTTCATCTCCAATTTTCTGAGCATCTTCATTTGTTCAGAATGAGGTTCACCAAGAACGTGTGAAGTTCCTAAGTTTTGGAGGATAATATGATCAGATGGATGACAGAGTGACTAGTCCAATAGTTAAAAAAAAAAGTAAAACATGATAGTTGAACATCAGACTGAGTATTGATTATGCATGTTTAACTCCTTTCCCACTGCAGCTGAATAAAATCTTACAGCCCCACAGCTAATTAGTCACTTGTCGATAACTGACACTAAGATGTATTTCAGGGAAAAGTCAGCTTCAGCTTGGCGCTTCTAAAACAACAAAAAAAACCCTGGAGGACAGAGATGGCACGTGTCATGCTAATGCATCAGACCGAATAAGTTCTCACATATTTCTGTTACACTTATGGGTATTTCTTGGCAGATGTTACAAGCAAAATTAAAATGTGGCACAAAATATGCCATTTTCTGAGGGTTTATGTTCAATTTTATCATTAAATGTTAATTATGGTGATTGTATGAGGCTGAGCATAGGAAAAGGATATGTGCACTATATTGCCAAAAGTATCCGCTCACCTGCCTTGACTCACGTATGAATTTAAGTGACATCCCATTTCTAATCCATAGGGTTCAATATGATGTCAGTCCACCCTTTGCAGCTATAACAGCCTCAACTCTTGTGGTAAGGCTGTCCACAAGGTTTAGGAGTGTGTTTATTAATTTTTATGACCATTCTTCCAATAGCGCATTTGTGAGGTCACACACTGATGTTAGACGAGAAGGCCTGGCTCTCAGTCTCCACTCTAATTTATCCCAAAGGTGTTCTGTTGAGTTGAGATCAGGACTCTGTGCAGGCCACAAAAGGCTACGACTGAGCCCGCAAAAAGTAGAGGGCAAGTGACTAAACTGCATTTCACATAACACAGCCTGGTCTTTGCTTTTAAGTTTGCCATCAACGGTGTAGAAACTACTTCCACACAGCTCACCCCAGATGATTAGGAGCTGTTAATGCTCCCTCAGAGCGGAAACTCTTTGTTTACTGAGGTCAAGAGAGCAGCGGATGTGTCTGAGGGTCAAGCTGTGCTCAGAGCGCCCTCTGTTGGACAGAACAGTCCACTGCTCCAGGCGCCCTAATGTGCTGCCTCACTCAATATTTTACGTTCGAATATTTATTTGTTATCCGGTTATGGATATTTATCCCCATATTCGATCAGTTATTGGAATATCGAATATAAAGTGGCAGCCCTAATACAAACTGTTTAAATTGTAAGGTGGTCATTATTTGCAGGTCAACTACAGCAGATGAAGTGGATGTTCCAAGATAGCATTTCTTAGGAGAAACGGGTGGTTGAGCTTTGTTGTTGCCTTTTTGTTTTAAAGCTGCATCCTGGTCCTTCTTGTGTTTGGTCATCAGCATCATGCATCCAGATTGCCAGTCCCATTTCCCCGGCCCTTACCCCACCTCTTCTGCCTGCAGTCTTGTGTGCAGCGTGCTCTGGTGGCTAAAGGTGCTCGTTAAAGTCCATAACTTATCTCACTTGAAGCTAATGGGAGGAATACTGGCTGCAGTGAAAAATAAATTACATTTTTCCCCCTCTCTCTTCCTGCCCTCCTGAACCTGCAGCATAATATAGCAGCGGTGAGAGTATGCATTACAGATCTTAAGCATTAGAATTTATCTGTGCCCACGTCGCTGACTGATGCATTTGGAAATAATGTACTGGCGCTGGGCATTACAGGAACCCCTGTAACTAATGGACAGCTCCTGCCTGTGGCTGGCAATGTATATCACTCAGCTGGACTACCTCATAATCTCCAACAGTTCTGCTTTCCAGCAGACCAGCCACTCAGCGTTTACATTAAAGGCTACTGCAATAAAATCACCTACCTCTTTCTTTGTCCTCCATCTCTGCCAAACCATTTATTTTGTTTGGAAACCCTTAGATTAGACTCATCTGCATAGTTATTTGCAATTATCTTTATAACATATACAATTGTAAAGTAGGCTTTCATGTGCAGTTTTAACACAAGTAATTTAAATAGTTACTTATACTTGTCATGAAATTATCCGTTGTTAGTTTTAAAGGGTTTCTTGAGTTTATTTAAATCCATCTCCAGTGCTCTGTCAAATCCTGAAACCCTCAAACCCAAGCTGCAAGCTGCTCAAAAACTATAGAAGCTATAACTATAGAAACTCTTTGGTGGTTTGTTAACATGTATAGATACCATAACCAGTTCACCCCTGCAAAGACATGGAATTTGGAAATACTGTCATCACCAGTTTGAACAAATGCATTTGCGCATTGACTTACCAGTGAGTAATAACTAGGGATGCACTGATCCAGGTTTTTTCACTTCCGATCCGATACCGATACCTGCTGAAGAGCTGTGTGGAAGTAGTTTCGGCTCTATACCGTTGATGGCACACTTAAAAGCAAAGACCAGGCTGTGTGTTCTGTGAAATGCACTTCAGTCACTCGTCCTCCTCTTATTAGCGGGCTCAGCCGTCGGCTTTTCATCCAAGCGGCCGAGTGCAACAGAGCTT
This sequence comes from Scarus forsteni, assembly GCA_036419115.1. Taxonomy (NCBI): domain Eukaryota; kingdom Metazoa; phylum Chordata; class Actinopteri; order Labriformes; family Labridae; genus Scarus; species Scarus forsteni. Next base: position 10,480,164 of record JAZDUH010000354.1, read on the forward strand.
CGTCAAGAGTTTAACCCCGTGTGTCTGTGTTGTTTTCGCCAGGGTGTTTACCGAAAGGGCGGATAATTGAATCTCTGTACCTTATTCCAGGGGGCATGTCCGAAAACCGTTCGGCTTTAATTCTGATGAGAACTGACAGCATTACTCCACACAGCAGATATGTTGTTGTTAGCGCTTGTTAGCTCAGGTGGCTAATAGACGGCGCCGCACTCACAGGAGGCACTATGGTCCGCACACACTGGCTGGCTGCAAACTGTGGAATGGATTCCTTGAAATGAGGAGTGGCGTCACTTGTCTCGTGTGTGTTGTGTGTTGGATCGGGCGCCCCGTGGCACACGGATCGGAATTTTCCGATCCGTGAATTATGCCTGGATCGGACGCTGATACCGATACTGGATCGGATCGGTCCCATCCCTAGTAATAACAATAATAATAATGATAATAATATTACATTTTATTTAAAGGGGCTTTTCAGGATACTCAAGGACACTTTACAAGTTCACAAGGTCAACAACAATAAAGTCAACAATGGAACGATAAAATCAGCAAAAGCAACAGATTAAAACAGGTGTAGAGATGTAGACGTCCAGCTTGTTAAGCGAAGAATGCAATCCTGAACCGGTGGGTTTTGAGTCTTTATTTGAAGAGGGGCAGGGGGTTAAGTCACAGAAGTCTGGTGCAGACAGACCCCAATCCTCTGCATTTTGCACAGACACTTAAAAGTAGAGCCAGGTGGACACACATACTCGCTGACCAATGCCACCACCTCCCCTTGAGTCAAAATGGGTGTCAGTGTTCACAGTAAAAATGAACTGCTGCACAGCAGTCAGGTAATTCTTGAGGTCTGATAATTGCAAACCGCAACAACATTTAGCAAGTGTGTTGCCTTTGAAGGAGGTTCTTTGTTATTGCTTTGACTATGTGCTGATGTCTTGAATCGATAACAGCTCCCATAAGGATTTGATATTATTAATCTTTTTGCTTAACTGTTCCCTAATCAGTTCCTTCCACTTTGTTCTGCATGTCTTGCAGGGTTAACCCTCTCATCAGAAGCAGTCTGCAAAGATCATGATAAAACAGTTATAAATGTAATCATGGCAGATATGAAAAACAGCAGTCTAACTTGTGTCTTAATTTTTGGGGTATAATAGCATTTATTGCACAATGTTAAGGGAGTAGAAGCACCAGTGACTTCAGAAGTATTCATTTATTCCTCATGGCATTGTTGTACCATGTGTTTGACGTTGTTCATACTGAAAATCTATGAAGCCCAACTTTGTCCACAGGAATCGATAAAGGATTTAAAAAACAAAACACTAAGCAGAATAAATAATTGTTATCAATAAAATCTTATCAGTTCTCATCATTACATGGCACTGATCGTGATCAAAAAGCTGCTGAAAACACTGTAACTCCATGAAACAGAGCAGGAAGGACATGATTTTGTGAGCCAGAGGTAACAGAAACTAGCATAGCTGGCCCATTTAACAAAAACATGTTTTTCCTTACATTATTGCGGATAATGAGGCCTGTGGGGGAGTTTATGAAACTTGCACATTTTGTTTATCATGACATTCTTCACAAATGAGCTCTACTTTTATAATTTTAAGTGTTTTTTCTGTAAAAATTAAAAGCTCATGTTAGACTATCCTGTAACTGCGACACAGGGGACTGACATAAATACTGCACTACCAAAGTTTCAACTTTTTTTCCCATGTTCCTACCACTTCAGTAAAATAGTTGTTGCTTTTTCTAGTTTCATTAGAACAGGTTAGTGCTCCTCGCATTGTTTCCTAAATACCAAAACAATTATGACATTGAACACAGTGTACTCTGTGATCATAGTTAACAACTTTTTAGTAATGCAACAAGACAGATAGATGTATTTTATGTTTCAAAAGCACGTACAACATTGTAACCCTAAAAAGAGAGAGGCAAGATCTATCTGTCTATCTGTCTGCCTGTCTGTCTGTCTATCTGTCTCTCTCTCTCTCTCTCCGTCCATCTATCTATCAGGGTTGGGATGATACACTTTCTCCTGATTCGATTTTTAACCATTTTTTAGGTGCCGATTCGATTTAAATTATACGATATTGCCAATTTTTGCGATAATTAGCTGGCTTTTTTAACACCAGTGAAAAAGATGAACAATGATGATGCCTAAAGACTATATCAGGAAAAATACACATCACATGTGAGTCCGTTTTTAGGATTTATTTAGTGTTATATTTTAACCAACAGTTCATATTCTCTCTTCAAAAGCCTAGATTGCATTTAAAAGTGCCTTATTAACACAGACCAAAATGAAGAATTCAAAGTAGGAAAAAATCGATTTTTGAACAAAAAAAAATCCATTTAAAACTTGTCAAACAAGTGGATGGATGGATGGATGGATGGATGGATGGATGGATAGATGGATAGATGGATAGATGGATAGATGGATAGATAGATAGATAGATAGATAGATAGATAGATAGATAGATAGATAGATAGATAGATAGATAGATAGATAGATAGAACATACAAATAAAAAATCATTTGAAAGATTCTGTTTTTGGTTACAATACATTGAGAAAAAGCAGGTCACCTTTTGGTTATGTTTGGCAGACTTCTTTATGACACATTTTTACAAAATCATTTCTTTAATCCAAGAAAGCATAGTCTCTGAGTCTCAATACATTTCTAAATAAATTCAAACCTTACTTATTGCAGAAAGCAACTGATTCCTGTTAAACTGAGCAGTAAGAAGTGTATCTCTTTTTCTTCCTGCCTCTCTCTGGTTCTATTCACATGCCTCCCTGCTGCACATTTTTATTTAATGGTGTTTATGTTTTAATAGCTGCACCAGACAGAAGCTGCTTGTCTCCAAAGTAATGTAAAGAACAAGGGATAGGTCAGATGAATTCCATCCACACAGAGGTCAGAGAGACAGAAAATGAATAGCAATGTGAATCCCCCAGCAGGCACTGAGAGAGACGGACTAATAAGAGCATAACAGAAGAGAAGAAGGGGGCCCTTGGGAACCGGCATAAAGGTTTTCAGTACATTTTTAAAAGAAAGTGGTCTGAAAATATAATGATGCCTGCTTTGAAATGCATCAGTAATCAGGGAAGGAATTTGTTCGAGGATATGGAGTAGGATTGAAATTCCCCAGCTGTGTTGAAGAACAGGGTTTGTAGGTGGAGGGTTGGGTTGAAAGGGCGAAAGGGGAGAATATAGAATAAAATATGTGTGCACCAGATGGAGGCTTTTTCCTTTTTCTTTTCTGCTCTTTTGCAGGTACGCAGAGCGGGAAATCCAGCAGGAAACCTTTGTTTTTGTTAATTCATTGTTTCCACCAGGTTTAATAATTGAATACAACAGAACACTCAGAACTTCTGACAATGATCCTGCTGGCAAACTTAAGTTTAGATTTTTTGTACATATAAAATATGACAAATCCAGGTGGACAAATCAGCTGATTTAAAGAAATTACATCAGAAACCATTATATGGTGATGAGCTGACTGATCAGGTTTAGTACTTGGACCTAGGCAACAAAGCAAAGGTTATCTAGATATTTCCTTGACAGTATAAAATATTGTTGTATGCCTCATTCTGTATTTACAGTTCATATGAATCTTAACTAAGTAGTGAAAGGCCTAGCTTTTATGTACAGTCAAAAAGAAGGCATACATTTTACTGAACATATGTTGACTTTAAATATTGGCTATTTATAAGACATGTAAATCACCAGCTTCATCACAAGAGGATGTCAGTTTTCTGGACATACGATACGATATTTCCTGATGCTACAAAAGCCTGCCACGATATGATATTGATGGATATTATTGAGTGGTAGGCTGCGATTGATATTGGAACAATGTACTTTGGAAGACCAAGCAGAATGCTACAGCAGGTCATGATCAATAGAGGATTGCCCCAATGAGTCCTCCTTTTCTTCCTTCATTTGTTCAAAAGGGTGTAGGATGAATTTTAGTCCCACTCCTTTTTCCTAAAGTGAACTCAAATAATTCAAGCCTGAGGCTTTTCAAATATCACAAACCAACAAAAGTGCAACATTCATTCTAAACATTACCTACAGCATAAATCAATCTAATTTAATGAACATACTGTTACAAGACAAACCTTTTTTTTTTACTTACTTTACTTTGCTGCCCTAGTCTGATATGTTTGCCTATATTATGTCCTAATATTGTTATTGAAAAATTTCATCCTGTGCAAACTGTGGTCATTGGGAACTGCAAATTTCAAATGTGTTAGCACACACAAAGGGATGCATGATATAGGTTTGTTTCATTTGATACTTATAAGTAATATTAATAACCTGCTCCTCATGGCCAATATCAATAAGGTTATCTATTTTTTTCCTTTAATAAAACTGCTGCATTTTCATAAAGACAGTCATGAAATGTGGTTTTGTCCATCTGGGGAAATTTTTACATGTAAGGTAGAAAAATATTTTTGAATCTAATCTTGTTTGACTTCAATGATCTTAACATACACTTTAAAGGTCTGACTTTTCCCTGTTTCTTTACAAGTCTTAGATGGCCTTGCACCAAAGTACATCTTTGAGGGTGTTTTCACACCAACCATATTTAGTGCGCACCAAAGAAGTTTCGGCCCAGGGTTTGGTACGTTAGTGTCTATGTGAATGCAACCACCGCACTTTGGTGTGCACCAAATCAGCCGGTCCGAGACCTCCATGAAGGGGTGGTCTCGTTCCGCTCCATCTCCTGACATTTGGTGCGGTTTCACTGTTGTGAAACAAAGTGGTCCGAACCGATTTACTTTTGATGCATTACTTCCTGTTAATCCCGTGGTTCAATCTTTTGCTTACTCAATTTGTCGATTTGTTTATTCTGATTGAGGCTTTTTTCTTGTTCTGTAAAGCACTTTGAATTGCCCTGTGTATGAATTGTGCTCTACAAATAAACTTGCCTTGCCTTGCCTAACAGTAACCATGTAAGAGAAAAGTCTATTTATTTTTGCTGTATGACAGTTAAAAGGCTGTTAAAAACACTATATACAGTACATGCAGCTTCTGACAAATTGTATAATAAATGTCTCGGTAATTCTGCTGAAATTCTTTTATTTTGAACAACCAGACCAGATTTTAGTTTCAGTTTTTGCATCTTAACAGTTTAGAAGAGTTACATTTGCAACACTTAAAACTGATCTTCAGCAGACTTATTAAAACGTGTTTTTGTGCTCAGCTGTGGGCTATGTATAATATCAAAGGAGAAAGAGGGGCTTGTAGTGTGTGAAATGCATTTAAAGCATGATCCTGTTTGTATTTTGTACCAAAATATAATACAATCATATAACAAGCAAATAAAATACCATGACATGATATTGAGTTCGAGTCTTAGTTATACTAATAAAAGACCATACCATGGCTGTCTCCTTGTTTTAATTGTATTTGTCATAATGGGACATTTGAATAAAGAAAGAGACCAGAGAATTGCATGTACAGCCACAGGCCCCATTTCTGTAGCTGTGAGCCATTGCTGCTCTGTAATGGATCTGTGTGAAAAGGATTTATTGGGAACTCAAACTGGTGGCCAATGGACAGATACCTATTACAGTACCTAACAGCTCGCCATTAAAAGGTTGACTGTGCCAGTGCCGGAATAGAAATGCTCCATAGCCGGTCCAATTTCATATAATTGCCACCGGCTGATTGTTTACTGAAGTGCACATTTCCAGTGTACATTCATCATGGCTCTACTAGATGTTTTATTTTATTATTTCCTTTATGTCCTTTTACTGTGGGGCTATCATTTATAATTTACCCAAACCACATCATCCCAGCTGCACTGGCTTGCCTTAAACTGGGCTCATAATCCCCCCAAAAAGTGCCTTTTCCTTTTTGGGAATGGTTACCAATAATACATTTCAATTTCAGAGCATTCAATTATCCCAATTGTAGATTGAGAATTTCTGTCAGCCTGTATTTATTTTTGCGGCACAAGTGTGTGAGCCCCGGTTCCTGATGGATGTCCTCACACTGTCAGCCTCAGCTTTGATGTGGATTATCTCTGAGCTCCAACATTGCCCCTGGTCCCCCCTGTCAGCACCTTTTGATGTGCCACCCTGTACCATTTGAGATAGAATTTCTAATCAGGAGTTATCATTTTGTTTTGTGTCTGCATGGAGAGTGACCTCTGGCATTTAGCCTGGATGATCTGTTTGGGAGCAGATGTGATAATTAAATGTGAAAGGTTAGTGTTGATGAGTTTGAAAGCAGATATTTCCTCAGGTGACTGACATAATAAAGAAATTACATTTAATTTGAAATTACATATATTATAAGATGACTCTAAACATTTAAACATTTTACTGTTCCAAGCTGATTTGTGCACACTGTTCTGATGTAGAATGTTAATGTAGAACTTAACATGCTTGATGCCTTAAAGGGTGTAACACAAAAAAACATTGGTATATGCCAATTAAGGAACAGCTTTTTTGACCCCCTGCCTCAGTCAAATTCTTTAAATATGAGTAAACCGTAACCAAGTCCTGATCTGATATATACATTTACCTCGACAATATAGCTGCACAGTGGCTTTTGTGTTTGTATTTTGATCTAAGTAAACAAAGTAAACATTAATCTAAGTCCAAATTGCATGATTGTAAAACTCAAAACATACAAATTCTTCTCAGAACGGTATATGTGACTGGTAAATGCCTGTTATATTTATATCATTTGGGATAAATTTAGTCATTAGTGGTCCTGCTATGAGGGCTCCAAATGGCTCTCAACAGTCTTTGCTCTTTATGGTGAGTCTGTGATGCCGCCCTCGTGCACAGCCAGCTGGGGCAAGTTCACAGTGCAGCCCTTGATTTGAACCCCGACATACACTGATCCATTCCCTTTTCATATTACTCGTGTTGTCACGCAGAATTAGACATTCCTCGTACTTGTTGATTTTCTGTGTACGAAGCAGCTCCACAAAGTTCAGAGTGATAATGCTCTGCTATATGAGACCAACCCAGTGTGCAGTGAGACTGGCAATGACATGGGACAAATGTAAGGGCATTCAATGTCTGTGATGAAACTCAGAGCAGTCATATGGCGTTTTGGATCCCCTCTTGTGTTGTCATGAACAAGGACCCTGTAAAATTGTGTTTGGGATGGTGGATCAAAAAACTCTAGTTTTAAAACAATGAAAACCACCTTTATCTACCATAGAGATAGGTTAGTTGTTCAAAATGGTGGATTCAGCCACATTTTCTTTAGTGGTTTTGGCCTAAATGCAGTCTCTAAGGTATTTATCCTTCTTTTTCAAATTTTGTTGTTTTGGCGCGGCAGCCACACTCTTTTCCTCAGTGAGTTTAGTAGATGCACTGTGTTCTGTTTAGTGTTTAATTTTTGGAATTTATATCAAATTGTGTGCATCAAAACAGCTCTGGTACTACCCAAACTCAAAACAGTAGTTTTCCAGGCACTCAGAGAGGCTGTTGAATTTTTTTTGCTGTCTGAATTGATGTATGTCCACACCACTGATGTGTTAGGCACAGGGCTGCTACGGCTACATCACTCAGAGTTATGACCTGTCGTAATGAGTGATCAACTGATGGAAACACACCTGATCAATCGGGGTGAGGTGATCAGAGTACATTCTGGTAATAGGACATGCCTAATTTCAGCAGAAGTTTGGGTCAATGATCCAGTCAGATTGTTGAAAGTCATAATATCAGTCCAAACCATTGCCTTTATGAATTTATTTTGAGATTCCTGCTGCAACCCGGCGGGACAGCTTCTGCCGAGCTGTGCTGTTTCCTGTGAGTTCATACAGGCTAGCAGCAACCTGAAGCTGGCAGCTAGCTGAGCTAACGCCTCAGTTCAAGAAGGATGAAGAGTAAATTTACTCCTCTTTTGGCTGTGCAACAGCAGTTCAGACTTAAATAAAAACACCAGGGAGGACTAGTCAGCTACATGCCAACCTCGTTTTCATTTTGAACCATTTATACCCGACGTATGTTTAGTCCACACTAAGAAACATTCTCCTTCTTGCTTCAGAAAACGCCTGTCTATTGCTGCAGATTGATTCAGACTGTTTTTAAACAGAGAGAGACCTGATCTACTGTCAGGTGTCTTTTGGATGCTGTGAGTTTTTTTTTAGTGTGTGTGTCACAGTGAATATATCTGAAACATAAGATCCATTGAGGACTGAAGCTCTCTCTGCAACCTCGTTCCGCCCATTAAGCTTCTTCTATTCCCTCTTTTTAGCAAAGCAAGATAACATGAAATAAATTGAATATTTTCTTATTCACAAATGTGTCACAATGTCACAAAGAAGTTTCAGAAAGAAAAAAAATATTAAGAAACAGTTGTTGTCAAGACCAGAGGTCACCATGTTTAAGCACAAAAACCCATCGTATTTTTTACTCAAACTTTACAACAGAGCCACTGATTATTAAATATGTTTTAAAAGACATTAATTATAATCAACCCGAAGTTACGAGGCACTGAGCATTTTTTAAAATAGAAGCACTTAGGCAATGAAATAGCCAAACCTTTTGTAATATTAGAATTGTAACTGTGTTGAAATTGTACAAAATAATTTTAAAATCAAATCGATATCATGTTGTGACAGGCTTTGTAATGCCAGAAAATATTGTATCATTCTCCAGATTAATGTTATTGCGTCTCATTGTGCTGAAACTGATTTACACCCCTACTAATTTGCTTAATAAATTTAATCCATAAATGCAAGTTGTGCAGGTGCTCAAAATCCTTGAAATACTTCAGATTGAATGCTGACATGTTCAGGGTGATCAAAGAGGTTTCATTTCCTGCGAGATATTTTAAAGTGCTTGAAATAACTATTGAATGCATTATTGGTAAGTCGTAGAACTTAACAGCAATTACTTTTTATATTATATAAAAAATAACATTGTATATATTAGAATTTGAAAGAGTTGTGGGACATGTAAAACACCTTGATGAACTAAAACTGTTTCGAAGTTTTAGTTCTTCCGACTTTCTTATACCATGGCAAATGGACAGAGAAACCAAACGTGGAAATGTTCTGCTGCAATATAATTTGATAGATTTAAAATCGTCTTTTATTTTGGTCTGACCAGAGGGAGCAGATAAGGAATCATGGCATCACAAACAAGCCAAACAAGCTTTTAGTGTTGCCTCTCCTGTGTAAGTCAAAGAGCAACTGTTCTACTTCAAGATGCTTTTCTATTGTAATTTAGTTCAAAAAGCTTATTATTTTTCACTGCTACACACAGATCTTTTTCAGGAGCGCACAATGACAGACTTTCTGCAATTGTCTTTCTACACTGTAGGTTTTTAAAATCGACTGCGATTAGCATGCTAATGACTTGCACTGAAACCTGGGAATATCAAGACAATTGAAGTACTTTCTGGGTGCCTGAAGATAACAAATAACCTTTAACAGATGAAACGTTCTGCTTCCATTGAGTAAACTCCTAATTTTCAGAACAATTTGTGAAAAATAGAGGAAGTAATCTGTTCTTTTATGTTTCAGAGTCACACATCTTCCTTGAGCTCATTTTAGTTAATTATACCAAGGACCCAGTTTTCTCATCTCTTCCTTTTTTCTTTCTTTTTTTTTTTTTGAGGTACCTTGTGGACCTGCATATTCTCTCCCCAGCTCTACTTGATGTTGTTGCCTGCTGCTTTAGTTCTGAGTGGTTCATTTAGCAGGCCTGGTCGTGCTGCTTTGTCACCATGGAGAGAACAAAGAGGCTGCTTAATGCTGAGGTTTAGGTAGAACAAGAACATCAAGTTCAAGCAGTGTGCTGGACCCGATGCTGCTACTATTAGGTAAAAATAATGAACATAGTATAATAGCTGCTCCAGGAACAGCAAAATTTGACATGATACAATGGGTGCAGAGATTCACCCAGCTCTCCTCAGGGAAGCTGGAAATAAAGGAAAGCAAAGGTGTACATGCGGCCAGGTCACAGAGCTGCCGAGCCAACAGTGAACAAATAAAAAGTGTGGGTGGGATGCCTTGGATCGGGGCAGACATAGTGACTGGCTTCATAGAGGAAGCAGAGCTATGTGTTCAGAGAACCTGTGTGAAGATACAGAGCAGGGAGCCCCTAACTGAAGACATCTGCCCCACAGTTCACCGCGGAGGAATCTTAGAAACTCGAGCATGCAGCACAGGCAAAGGTGTGACAGTCAATGTTTCATTCAAAACCTTCAGTCTCTCTTTCATTTCCCCCTTTGTTCTCTTTCTCTTTCCTCCGTCATGCATTTCTCCAAGATTTCTGAAATGCATCATTCAAACACACACATAAACATGCCAGACACTTGCAGGTTGTGACCCACTGTGCTACAAACCTTGCTTTAGTAGTTGTTAGAGGAGCCCTACCACTCTCAGACGATAACCTGCAGTGTGCATACCAGCTCAGTGCTCCCCATGCACTGCCCTGGGCCACAGGCTGCAGACAGCCCCTGCCTCTTTACCCTCCCCTCTTCTACCTCTTTCCTGCTCTCTGTTTCTATTTCTCTCTGTATCTCTGCTTTTTTATCTTTTTCTCTTTTCTATGCTGATTTAAATCCCTCCAGTCTGCTTTCTCATTCTAATGTATTCATCCATGTAAGTAAACTAAATATTTTTTTTGCAAAAAACAGTTTCAATACTGTTTGTTTTAATAAACTAATGAATAAGCATAATGTAAATGAGAGCATGTGCAGCTGCCTGCTTAAAAAAAATAATTAAGCAGGATACACCATACACAATTTTCAGCCCTAGTTTCGGATCCCTGCTTCTGGCCAAACTCAGTAAAGGCCCAGTTATCTGGAGGTCCTAAAGATTATAACCAAGGTATCCTGTGGTTTGATTTGTGTTTGGAGTAACTTTACCCTCTCTGAAGAGGATCAGAGCCATCCAGACTTGACATTGTCAATATTTAACATGTTCAGTATTAAATCCTCATGTGGATCGATTGCACTGAAGACAGACAAACATGTCTTCTGTGCTTTTTTAGTCAATCGAGGGCAAGCTGGCTAACACAGGAAGCCAGTGTAGGCATGGCAACAACAATAAAGGCAAGGCATAAATTTAAATTTGATATTTAAACAGACATCAGAAACTGATGGACAAATTGTTCAAATGTGTGAAAAACATAAGGGTCTTAACAGTGTTACCTGTAAATTATGGATGACAGACTGATTAAAAGATGAGCTGGATAGAAATTTTTACTGCCAAAAAACGTTAGAGGAGGCTAACGGCTAGCTGCATGTAGCCTAACAATGCCTATTGATGCTGTTTGTCTTCCGTTGTTTGTCTTCATGTGTGGGTTCCAATTGATGAAGATCCTAACAGTCTTCATGTGCGTGCAAGGCCTTAGTTAATTTCAGATCTTCAAGTCAGTCAAAAATATATGTATGTATATATTTTTAATCAGTTCGGGCCTGCAGTCCTGGCCAAATACCCTGTGCCGTAGCCAAAGACCAGCAGTATCCACTGTACCTTCAGTTGATTATCTCTGCCATGCTGACAGTAGTTACTAAAAACAGCAGGGTTTGCCAGTGATTTGATGTACATCTTCACCATTTACCCGATGACTCTGTGATTCGTCATTAAATAAATAACACTCATCTTTGACCACTTTATGTTTTCTTAAAATTATAGCAGTCGGTGGAATGCTTTTAGAATTAGTGTTTTCTCAGATTTATAATTATTTGCATAAGAACATTCCCACTGATTGACCTCATGAGCTCACATTGTGTTTGGACTTAAAAAAACTCTCACTTATAAAAATATGCCCTGATATCTTAAAGAAATCAAACATTTCATCATATTTGTATCCATCTAACTGAACTTTGCAACTTGTTTCAGCCAGTAGTCTTATGTAAAAATTACAAGAAGATGATACTTGACAGAAGTTTTAAGTCTTAAATAATTGTTTCACTTAGAAATAACCTTTATTTGTTTGTTGTTTTTGGTATTTCATTTATCTAGTTTTGTGGTCCTGATGGTTATGATGGCATCCAGTTCTGTCTGAGAAACGTGGTACTTGATGCAGCAACACAATAATTTTCTTTTTTTTTCCATTTCGTGTCATGGGTCCTGAAAAAAAGGTAATGTATGTTCAGATTAATTTTGCTTTTGGATGATTTCTGCTGTATGCTGACTGAAAACTCAATTCCAGGTAAACAAGTGTAATAACACAGCAGAGGCAAACCTACACTCTACATCAAGCACAATAGTGCTTTCATTTACATAGATGTGCTGTGCACTAGTTTCTTGAACTGTTTACATGATCACAGCTTTCATACTTTTTGTATTCCACACAGTTATGTTATTACTGGCTGGAGATGTAATTGCTTTGGCTGAGCATGGGAGCTTTTTGAAAAGCTGCCTTTGTAATGGGTTTCTAATGATGGCTCATGTTAAACTAGATGTTGAAGCCAACACTAAGCAGAACAGCAGTCTGTCCCTCTATAATAACCTCCAGCCTTAAGCCTCACAGAAGACCCACTATCTCTTGACTTCTCCTTACAACTAGCAGTCGGCCTAAAGACCATAGCATTCAATTAAGTCTAATGAATTGTAATATTGTGCAGTTTGAATGAGCTTCTAATTCAACATAATGCAGCATAATTTCTGGATGGGTTTGATTACAGCTACATCTTTTACTGAAAGGAGGGCACAAGTTCAACCAGAGTGGTTGTCAGCTGCAAAGAGAGTAGCCTTCTTTGCCTTTATTATGGATTTAATGTGAAAATTGTTTTAGAAAATGTGCAAATATGATGAGACAAGTTTTTATTATCTGCTTATTAAATTTGCAAGGTCAGGCACAATGAACAAGGCTGTTACAGCTGCTGAGATGGTACATTGGCCAATTAGACAAGGTCTTTCCTGTGATAAGCTGCACTCTGTGTACTAAAGCACTGTGACCTTGAAATCATTGTAAAGATTACTTTGAGCTCTCCTGACTAACAGTGCTGCCCTTAGCTGTACAGGCATATCTAGTTATCATACAGTCTGAGAAGCATCCTGCCTGGTTTGTAAGACTTGGGCAAGTGCACAAATGCTTTCCAAGTACAAAAACATTGCTCTCATGTCTTTGTTTATTAAGAAGATAATGAAACTGAATGCTATCTTTCCCTTTGTATACCCATCCTTCCCTTCTCATTCTTCACAGTTTGGCTGTCTTCTTGCCATTCGCCTCTTACTCACTATGGTGGCACCACATTGAAAAGGAGAACCAAAGTCACACTACATTAGTTTGGTGGTTGCTGTAGCTACAGAGAGCCATTACTCTTCCTTGACAGTATCAAAGAGAGCAGCAGAGCTGGGCTGCATCTCGTCTCCCGCTCTCTCTCAACATGCACCACTCGCAGGAAATTGCCTCATACTTCAGTAGGCAGGAGGTGAAACGGCATCGACACCCATGCATGTGTCACTTTCTGGGCTCAGGGCTTGGGTGGGAGTGGGCCTTGGTGTCGCACACAAATGTTGACCGGAGTGCAGTAAAGGAGCACTGCCCTGGGGAGGAGAGGCCAGGCAGAGCAACTCAAGCTGAGCTCTAGTTGTGTACAGTGATGACAATCCTTCAAGTTTAGCGACTGTGAAGACTGCAGTGCTTGGACTTTTGTGTGTGTGTGTATATATCTATCTATATCTATCTATATCTATCTATATCAATCAATCTATCTATCTATCTATCTATCTATCTATCTATCTATCTATCTATCTATCTATCTATCTATCTATCTATCTATCTATCTATCTATCTATCTATCTATCTATCTATCTATCTATCTATCTATCTATCTATCTATCTATCTATCTATCTATCTATCTATCTATCTATCTATCTATCTATATCTATATAAATATATGTATGTATGTATATATATATATATATATATATATATATGTGTGTGTGTGTGTGTGTGTGTGTGTGTGTGTGTGTGTGTATATGTATATGTACATACATATATATATATGTATGTACATCTTATGCAGCAACATCTGATTGTGTGCTGCTCCCGTAAAAAAAAAAGATTAATTCAAGACAGCAACAGTCGATGCCTAATAGCACAAAAATAACGCAAAAATGAGAATTTATCTGATTACTCGCTGAAGTAAGAACTGCAGGCAATTTTGTGTAAGCTTTAAAGATGGCTGACTGAAGGGTGTTGATGTAGCAAACAGGACTTTGGTGTTTGACGTTTATAGGAGCCACTGTTAGCACAGTAGGTCATCGTACAGCAGCTGTACTTGGAGCCAGAAATGTGCTGGGATATCAGCTCTTCTACTGATGTTTTCTTCAAGCATGACCAGAAAATGTTTTTCATGCATCTTAACACTACTTGAAATTGAAATATTTTCTGACAATAAAAATATAAATATTTTCAGAAACAACATACCAAGACACTTGTTTCCAGCTTGATTCACAGTTATTTCTGCTTCAGGAGTTAGTGTGGTGGGTGCTGATGTTCCAAGCCTCCAAGTGTGTCCTAGATGTTGGATACCATTTGCCCTCATATTTTCAACCCTGTGATGATAGCATGAGAAGAAACTGAGCATAATCTCCTGTCTGAAAAGTAACATTTTAAACAATAATGCACAATAATAAATAATACACTAGTTTGATATAGTACAAATCCAAAAGTGTAACTTGAGGTTGAAAATAAAAATCAGAGAAATGTTGGAAACATTTGAACACAATAAACCACACAAGGCTTATTACCATATTGAGGAAGACTATGAGGCTTTACCAATACCTTTGTGGGGACGTCAGTGTGTCTCAGTCTTCTTAGATGTGGATTTGTCAAAACCATTTTTATATCTTCACCTTAGAAGCATATTTTAAATAAACTTTTTAGTTATATTTCTTATCCTGTTGTTGTTTTTTATGGCAGATAAAATTTCAGCAGATGTAAGTAAAAATATAGCTAATAGCTGATTTGCTTTTGTATTTTTTTGAGAAACAACAATAAATGGCTGGCAGGAAATAGCCTGGTGTCCCTTGTAAGATGTGTGCAGACACAGAGTGCATTTAGGTCTACAGTGACTTAGCAGGACAAGCTGACCATATAACATTTCATTCCACAGCTTTAGCCTGCTTCGTTTAGTAGCGGGCAAACATTAGCACATGTTAGCTTCCATGTTGGCCTAAAAGACATGGTGAAATAAAAAAAATCAGAACATTAACCCAGTGTTATCCGTGCCCATGTCTGTGACGTAACACTAACAACTGCCATGTAACACAGACTTTTACCAAAATGTGTAACATTGCACACAGCTCATATACAATGCTTGTTTAAAGCTTGTTTTATACTGTATGTGCTCCATTAAGAGAGCAAACTAAAAGCTATGTGCAGTAATTTTACCTGACAAGCATTTTACAGACTGGGGGTAGTTTTTTTGTAGCCAATGACTTATGACTGATGTCCTGTTTTTGAGCATCTTATGGAGTTTAGACTTTGTATTAAAAGCCTGCAAGCTAAGCATCATGCCTCAGTGCTTTGTTGAGTGCTGGACTGTTTCTTGTTTGCAGAGAAAATACATGTTCTCTATTTATAGATAGGTGGTGAATCTTTCTTAGTGAGGGATGGGGGGTAAAAATGTGTTGATGCCATTCCATCTTCTCTCGCATCTTGCCACGCCGCACCCATCATTCTCTGCAGATGTCTCGAGAGGACAAATGTTTATTGCTATTATAAAGCAGCCTTTGTTGTGATGGTGTGTGCTCTCTGTCCCCTTCTCCTTGTTTCTGCTCTCCTTTCATTTTGTGCTGGGCTGGAGGGGGGGAATGGTGCAGCCTGCCGCCTCTGCGGCTCTGTGATTACAAAGGGAGGGAGGGAGAGTGCTTCTCAGCAGGACTCTCTGTTTTATATTCATCAAAAGAGCTGCCTTTGATTTGCTCCCTCTTTGACGTGTGACAGCATGGACTGCAGCACCACACTGCTGCCAAGGAAATCGTGCACTTACCGCCCCATCTTCCACACCACCCTAACCCATACCCCCCCCATGACACACCCTTTCCTGCCATCCTCCAGCCGTGCCCCCTCCCAGTGCAACGATTACAGCCTGCCACTGTATCCCCACTACCTCCGCCCCCTGTTGTCTAACCCTCAGGCCACTGCATCAGCTTTTTAATTTCTCCATTATTATTGATATTGCTGCTCCTCTCAAATTATTCGATTTTTGCCAAGGTTACTCTTACCGAGAGCAAGCCACGCCTCCTTCTTTCACCCTCATCTTGACAAAAACACATAGACAGGTTGAAAAAGGGGTGAACTCACAGGAAGACAGAACAAAGTAACAAAGAGAAAATAAAAATACAAAACAATATGAGATGATAATCAGCACATCAGCAACATTCAGACATTTATCAAACCACTTTGTTGCTAAAGAAATTAATCAACCTGTCTTAAAGTTAGATGTACACGGTGCTGTGTGTGTAAGTATGTGTTTACTGTATAAATAAATAGATGATGAACAGCATATTTTGACAGAGTTTTTTTAGCCCTGGCTTCATTGTGTTATTGTAAGCTTGCACATACTGTATGTTTATAAAGGTTGTTATGTTTAAGTGAAAAATGAAACATAGCTTAATCGTTTAGCATTTAGCCACATTATTCTTTAGTGCTACAGTGCTCAGGGACAATAATGTTTCAGCGAGTGACCTTCAGCTCCCACACAGTTGGAGGAAATCTATGGTTTTCCTTTGTGGACACAGAAGACCACCCTATAACCACCTTCAACTATCACATCAGTCAATTCTGCCAAGTCTCTGATAACTCACACTGCAATCACATACACAGTCATATAAACACCTTCACCCCACTGTTCAAACATTGTCCCATTTCCACTGCGAGGTGCACAAGCACGCACATGCATAGCTATGTTTGAACAAGACCACTCTGTCCCACTGAGACAGAGCTGATTATTAACAACATAAATTATTAAAGACTTTTCCAACTCTGCAAACAGTGTTAGGAAGAGATCAGATGGAGATGGAGTGAGTGTGTGCATGCATGAGTTTGACCCTTGAGGGACAAACTTAGGCGTTATGGTACCTGATCCCATTTCATGCACAAAAGAGGGGTTGGCTTTCGGAGTAGGGCTGAACAATATATCGCTTTAACCTCACAACTGCAATATCTGCATGAGTATTTGTCACACTGCAGATTGGGCAATGTCAGTCACATGGCTGAAAGCAAATCATTCTGCTGTTTGTGTGTTGTTTGATGGAAACCAAAGCTGCCCCTTTTTTTTTTCTTTCTTTGAAACGTTTGTAAAATTGCTGTCAGATGGCAGTAATACACGACTGTAGAATGGGAGGGTTTATAGTGAATGGCATCAAACATCTGATGTAAATGTTTGCATGTAAAAAGACAACATGTACCTGAAAAGCTTCTCAGCAATATATTTTCCAGGATGAAAAATATTACAAAGTTTTTTTTTTCTAATTTTGTTTAGCCCTGTTTCTAACATGGCAGTATCTAATAATCACAATAGGGTCCTTATTAATAGTTATTCCAAAAGCTATGTGAAGTATCAACTTTAGATAGAACAAATTGCTTGATAGCACTAATTTGGTTGTGTGTCAAAGTGTAGCAGCATCTTGGTTGTTTATTTCTGTATTCATGCAGTTCTTGAAGTTTCCGCTCTTTGCTGTGCATTACCTAATATTGTATACATTATAACCCTTAACCAAGCTCTTTCTTTGGTTTTAGTTTCTCGTTTAGACAAAATCTGGTGTTGCAGGGTTCCTTCTCATTTGAAACAGTTCAGTATAAGCTGTGATTTGATGTGTCTGTGTCATTCAGTTCATTTAATTACTCTCTAAATTTGAACAGCAACTAAATGAAACTGCAAGTTGATTTTAATGCTACTTAGCAAATTTTACACAAAGTCAACATCATGTTAATATTCCTTGTAACATAATATTACTACGTTCTTTTTATTAAAGGTGCTATAAGGAGAATCTATTTCCGGCGACATAAAGACTCTGCTACCCATGAGCACCTGCAAAGACTGTCGTAAAGACGTGACCCAAGCCAAAGCGTGCTTTTGTTGTGATGCTAATGAATGCAGCTCGACCTTCCTCAGAACATTTCTTTACAACTTCTTTTTTCAACAACTTACAGGATGCAAAGCGACGAGGTAATGTATCTCTTTCTAGTTAAGTTGTGGTAGTTTTTGATGTGTGACAACAAGCAATTTTTGGAAACTTAGTATCATAGCTTTGTAGCCGGCTATATATAACTACTTACAGCCCGGTGCTCGAAGACATGTCTGAATAATCTAAATTTGCTCTACTTTTAATTGTCTTGTTCCCGAAGTTGAGTATCCAGGCCAGTCCAGCCCTGTCTGACCCGACTGCGAAGCTAAGGAATAGCATTTATAGATAACCTATTTTGATGCTATAAAACTCATCTTAAATTGTGTATTTCGATCAGGCATATATCTAAAAGTGAGACTTTTTTGTAATTACTTAGAAACTCCTCATAGCAACTTTAAGTAGTGCTTTTTATTGACATCATCAGAGAATCATGAACTATGAGTATTATAAATGGTCCCTCTTACCACAGAATAAATAAAGAATTCTTTGTGTTTGACAAGAGGTTTGATTTCCCGTGTAAGGTATTTTTTGTAGAAATCAGTTTTGGTTGTAGGAATAAGATGCAAAACGTTGTTAGATTACTATTTAAATTTCTTTAATTGGTCTTGAAGGCATACGGAGCACACCTTATTCAAGCTGAAGTATGAATATTTAAGTCACAATTTTCAACACAATACAGCAAAAGACTTGGCCCAAGGAAAAGTTTGTTTACCAAGGGGCTTTGCAAGATTGACCTGCATGATAATGGACATGGAATCAGGGGAATCAAGATGCTTTTGGTCTGTGGATAAAGTATAATTCGTCGTCGTTGCTCACATTGTAAATAGAAAACACTCGTTTTCGGGGGTATTTCCTATTTCACTGACATATGGAGTGGAATACAGTTCGGTGGAATACAGTTCGGTGCAACACAGCGGTGTCAAGCGACCGCTTTTCCCTTTATCCAACTTGTACAATGAAAATTGTAAAAAGGAAGTCCAGGGACGAAACTGCCTTCAAAGTAAAAGCATGGCGTTTCGAACAATGCGTGTTGTATGAGATGGCGTAATTTAAGGAATAGAAATGAACAATCACAGCAATATGATACATAATTAACATAATTCATGACTAATATACAGTGATATTTTGGCTTCTTCCCCATGATGGAGCCCCGCAGATTTTCACAATACACCATGTTTTGATGACGCCAAACATCATGATAGATGTAGGTCACGTGATGTATGTTGTCTCCCTTATGGACTCATTCCCTACTGAATGTTTAAATTGCCAGCAGTGTGCCCCGCTATTGACCTCGGAAGACACCCGACACAAACAATAAAACTAGCTAACTGTAACAGCTAATTACCAGCTGTGGTGTCAAGAGTTTTTTTTTGTTTGTTTGTTTTTTATCAGCTCAGGGGAATTTTTTTCTCCTCCAAGTCTGTGTCGATTGTCGACAGTCGAGATTCATGGTGGAGGTATGTTCACTGGGCCCTTTTCAGTGTCATTACTCAGACTGAGAAGTGTTTTATATCCCTGTCTTTCTTTCTTTTCTTCCTTTTTTTTTTCTTTCCCTCGTTTTTAAATATGTGTATTACCCCCCAAGTCCCAGAAATGGTGAAAACAACCTGATTAACTTTTGTAATCGGACAAACTTATTGGATATATGGAGACTACGTTACCCATATGAAAAGCAATACACCTGGAACAACAAAAACTTTACTCTCTCCTCTAGAATTGACTTTTGGCTGATCTCAAAAGATATAGAAAGTCAAGTAACTGAAGTAAAAATCAGCCCAGCTGTCATGACTGATCATAGGACTATTTTACTTAAAACAAATGTAACAGTTCAAAATAATAAAAGGGTTTTTAATCACTGGAAACTTGATAACTCTCTATTATCTCATATTGATTTTACAAGATTTATAAAAGAACTAATTAAACAAAACTGGATCTTTGCAAGTTATGACAACAACTATGGAAGATACTGGGAATTGCTTAAGTATGAAATTATAAAATATGCCATTCATTTTGGGAAAGAGATGGCTACCAAGAAAAGAGCGAAAATCAAGTATTCAATAAAAAGTATTTCAGACATCACAATAAATTTATCAAATGATAATGAATTAACACCTGAATTGAATAAATTTCAGCAAGAACTAGATGAATTATACAAAGAAAAAGCCAAGGGTGCTTTTATACAATCAAGACTGAAGTGGATTGAAGATGGGGAAAAATAGTATTTCTTCAGTATGGAAAAGAGAAATGCAGAAATGAATTTATTGTCTAAGTGGAAAATAGATGATTCAGTAACTGAGGATGTCTACATCATCTCGATTTTCATATCTAACTTTTATGAAAATCTTTATAAAGAGGATGCATGTAGTGATAGCTCTTATATACTTAATCATCTGAAAACTAAAAAAAAAAGCAAATGATGACCCTAGGAAAGAATGTGATGAAACTTGTGATGTGATGAATCGCAAAGTGGATTTATGCCAGGACGCCACATCTCAAATAATATCAGATTAGTTTAAGATTTAATTGATTACAGTGATTTAATCCCTGATGATCCAATAATACTTTTTCTGGATTTTCAGAAAGCTTTTGACACAGTCATCCATAAATGTATTTTTGACACCCTCTCTGTCTTTGAATTTGGAGACTTCTTTACAAAAGCTGTTAAAACACTTTACAAGGATAATAACAGCTCAGTGAAACTCTTACATGGTACATCTCATAGATGTAATATTAATAAAGGTGTGAGACAAGGTTGCCCAGCTTCTCCTTATATCTTCTTACTAGTTGCCCAAGTATTAAATTACCTCATTACACAGAGCCCTGTTAAAGGAATTGATGCTGTTGGAAAAGAACGCAAAATTACAGCGCTTGCAGATGATGCAACAATATTTGTGAAAAATGCTGAAGAAGTTCCAGTGGCTCTATCCACCATTTCCAAATTCTCTGAAGCCTCAGGTTTAAACTTAAAGGGGACATATCATGCTTGTTTCTCCTTTTCACTATGCCAGACTAGGATGCCTGTAAGGCATTTCTGCCCTCAGTACAAGTCATTTAGTTCCTTCATTGCCCCACAATTGCGTTCTCAAAATCCTCATTTTAAGCCACTATGAAGCTCTCGTTGAAACACGAAGATCTCAGGATGACCTACAGTTACCTTGCAATGTCACAGCTCTTTGTGCTCTGATTGGTCAGTTCTATCGGGGGTAGAGCCACCCTGTCCTTCTTCTTCTACTGTATTTTCCGGCAGGCTCAAAGCAGCGACCGTGTATTGAGTCCCCCTACAGGCCAGAGCTGGTAATGAGTGAGTGTGAGCTAGGGAGCTATATACTGCTGCTGGACGAATGTGTTCCTCGGTGACGGTTTTGTGACTAACGGACATTACAGAGGAGGAAGTGTTTTATCAGATTACTCCAATAAAAAGAAAGGTACCTCGTGTCGTCACTACGATTTAAATCTCGCGGAAATCTCGCAATGACCTATTTTCAGAGGCATCAAATCTCGTTCTAGGATATCAGAAAAAATACAATATCTCATTTTTTGAAAATTAAGGGGGTGTAAGGTCTTGTTTTCAAATTTATTATATTATATGTAAGTATCAAATCATGCATCAGTATGATATGTCTCCTTTAAATCTCAAAAAATGTGAAATTTTGTCCTTAAAAAAGATATATCAAACTGAGATCTGTGGCATTCCAGTTAAAAATTCAGCAACTTATTTAGGGATCAATATTAGTAATAATTCTAAAGAGTGAGAACATAACTTTGCTCCAGTTGTGGAAGCAATTAAAAAAAAAAATAATTGTTGGTTGGCAAGAGATTAATCAATATATGGAAGGGTGTTGTTAAGCAAAGCTGAATGAATGTCAAAAGCCACTTATGCATTTTGTTCATTATATGCCTCCAAATCCACATGCTCCCAACTAGATGAAATCCTTTCCAATTTTATGTGGAAAAATAAACCCCATAAAGTGAAAAAAACTTTTCTCACCAACGCTCTGGCTTAAGGAGGACTAAATGTGTTAACTTTTTAAGTTTTTAACCAAATTATTAAAATTAACTGAATTAAAAGATATCTGAAAAATCCAAATAATTTATGGAACAGAATCCCTAATTATCGTTTTCAGAAAATAGGCGACCTCAACTTTCTCTTGACGTATCCTTAGTCAGTGGGAAAACTTCCAGTTAAACTTGCTAACTTTCATCAGCAAGCTTTACTATGTTGGAAACTTTACAAACATAATTACTCTCCTCACTACTGTATCATATGGAACAATACTTTCAAACTTTATACTTAGATAACTGGTCTGATAACAATATAAACTCTGTAAAACCACTCTTAAATGAAAATAATGAACAAAATAGCTGTAAGGCATTTCTGAATATTTATAATTTTGATATTTCCCAACAAGAGTTTGTTATGGTTCTCAGGTCAATCCCTTATACTATTATTACCATAGCTCAAAATATTCAGAATGTCACATTCCCTATATTTGACAGCCATTAATGGTGTTGGTCTATTGGACAAGAAGTACACAAATAAATTAATTAAGAAAAATCTGGAACATGTCACCACTCCCACAAATACAGATCAGTATATCTGGACAAAAAACAATGGAACACAATATTTCTGTTGCCTCATAGATATGTCCCAAATAAAGTTAAAGAGTTTCTCTTTAAATTGGTTCACAGATACTAACTTGTCAAAGCAAACATTTGTCGGTTCCTTCCAGATTTAGATGACAGATGCACTTTCTGTGAATGTGGCAGAGAATCTATAGAACATATATTTGTTGAGTGTTTCCACACCACTTCTTTTTGGTTTCACTTACAACGAGATCTCTCAAGAATGCTCAAAAGGAATCTTTACTCACAAAGACTGATATACTATTTTATTTTCAAAACCTAATGAAAACTGATGAAATATATATCATTAATCTGATTAATATCTTGGCAAAGTATTTTAGACACAAAAAGATTTGGCTAAAAAAAATGACCCTCTTTTCATGTATTTAAAATGACAGATTTGAATGTTTATCTCAGTACCATTGAAAAACTAAATAAAAAAAATGGAAAAAAATAATGAATAATATGTATACTGACTGTATCTGTATACTGACATTTTGCCATAAAAAAAGAAAAACACACATAATCAAAAACAAAAACAATTTAAACATTCAGTAGGGAATGAGTCCGCAAGAGAGACAACATAGGTCACGTGACCTACTTCTATCATGATGTTTGGCGTCATCAAAACATGGTGCCCCTATTGTGAAAATCCACGGGCCTCCATCTTGGGGAAGAAGCCAAATTATCACCGTATATTAGTTATGAATTATGTTAATTATGTAGCATATTGCTGTGATTGTTCATTTCCTCTCCTTAAATTACGCCGTCTCATACAACACGCATCGTTCGAAACGCCATGCTTTTACTTTGAAGGCAGTTTCGCTCCTGGACTTCCTTTTTTCAATTTTCATTGTACAAGTTGGATAAAGGGAAAAGCGGTCGCTTGGCGCCGCTGTGTTGTGCCAAATTGCATTTCACTTCATACGTCAGTGAAATAGGAAATACCCCGCAAACGAGTATTTTCTATTTACAATGTGAGCAACGACAACGAATTATACTTTATACACGGACCGCTTTTCAGGGTTATCAGACTTCTCGTGCTCCCTCCCCACATTGAAGGAATGCAGTATAACCCCACTGGTTCTAAGGTTCTTGATTAATAGTCACAACGTTAACAATTTTCTAATCAACATTAGAAATGGAGGTTTCCACTGGAAGGTATATCAGATGCTCCTATTGTGTTTTGAGCAGCATATTGCATGCAAGTTGGTGAGTTACAAATTGATGAGAGAAGTAACACTTTTTAAGCGTAATTTAGAGGTTTGACAGACCACGCAGCATATATCTACCCCTTCCTCTGCAAGCCACGTGAAAATGGGAAAGGTCTGACTGTGGAAAGTATTAGAGTATTCACATTTTGTGATTTTACTGTTACAATTCAAAACAACGCAACAGAATATGAGAAGTCCTCTGTCTATTGGCTACGTTTTAAAATAAACAACAACAAAAAAAACAAGCATCTGCCAAAGTAATATGTGTTAAATTATATAAATACATTTTTTATAGTGTGAAGAAGCTTTAATATTATGTGCTCAAAAAAGTGTCTAATCAGTATTATAAAGCATGGTCCCTGCAACTTGGATAAAGCATTGTTGTCTGTTGCAGGGATTGAAACAATAAGGAAAAATGCAACAGACAGAAAGTGAAATTGTGGCATTCTTGCTGCCTTGCACCTCAAGGCTAATCTTCAGTAAACAGTAAATGCCCTGTATTTCTGTGAATTGAAATACTGATACTGCACTTTCAAATATGGACATAGTGTTGCCAAGCAAAGTAACACTACGTATTGGTGCATCAGTATTTTTTACACCCTGATTGCAAACATGTACAGGAACTACAGTTCAGTATTCCTTTATTATAAATTCTACAGAATTTGAACCATTTTAAAACATTTTATCGCTAAATAAAAGTTCATGTTTCAGTGGTTTTCACCAGTACGACACAACAAGCTGTCGTGCTGTATGTGGGAGCTGTTATGTTTGCATTACTTCATCACTGTTGGCTTCTTCTCTCATTCTTTGTCTGGATCTTAAGTGTCTCCTCTGACAAGAAGCCTTCAGTTTATTAGTGTTGTTGTAGCTCTTGAAAGCTTTTTGCTCAGTTGACCAATACAGGAATGCCAACCAAAGTGCGAAGGCATCAAAGTAATAGCTAGTCACTGTGCATGAATAATAACAGGGTGTGGAGGTCACAGCACCTTTCTGTGCATGTAGGCATCAGTTTGATTTTGCTGTCAGCCGCGATGGAGTCTGATTGGAGTTTGATGCTCTGCTCTCACTGTGTGATAGTCCCCCTCAGCAGATGACACCAGACTGTTCAAGGTGAACACTCTGTAGCCCTGTCTACATGCATGCATCTTATCACTGCCTCCCTAATGGTCCTTCACTTAGCTCTGAGGCATCTTCTCTAGCACTCAAGCCAACGTCACCCTCTGTCATTTCAAATGTTCACTTGCCCCAGTAAGCAGACACAGACGTTGGCTCTTTCTCCTGTGTGCCACTTGACAGGAAAAGGGACTGCAAAGGAGACAAGAACAGATGGGAGGGAAAGAAATGAGGAGAAAAAGGGGTGTTAAAGTCTGCAAGACTGCACTTTGTGTCACAAGCGGTGCATCGAGCTCCCTGTAATCTCTGAAACCATGGTGTGGTGTGTCAGTGTTAAGTTGATACCAAGCTTTGGGGCTCTCTCTGTGGACTTGCACATCTACAGCCCCACAGTAGCACCTAAACCCCATAATCCCTCTCCAAAGGACGGCTAAGTGTGTATGTGTTAAAGATTCACTGTTCTTTTCTGTGGACAATAATTCCTCTTCCCTCTCATTCCCTTGTGTTGCCTGCATACTTTTGGCCCCACAGGACCTCTCAAAGCCTGTGGGTGAAACAGCATTTATCCTCCCCTTAGAGTGACTCTTGCCAACAAGCAAACTTGCTCAGAGCTCACTCTCTGCACTTGGCAGTCTGCCTGCTCTGGAGGTCTGATGTCATACTTATGATAGTAATGTTAGTTAGAAACCTGTTCTCGTTGCTGATCTTTGTGTGCCTGGCAGACACAATATTAATGAATTGGCTAATGCTTTATACATTAGGTCTAACCCTAAGTCTAGTGGCATGAATTTGGTCGTAAAACATTTCCATTTTAATCGTATGTCTCATTGATATGTAATACAACAGCAGGAGTGCCAAACTCGGAAAAACACCCTCCACAAACCTCCCACAAGATGTTTGTGTTTTAAACTGGCTTGACTTTTCTTCACTATCTGACACATCCACTTATCAGAATAACTATGGCAATGTAAATCTTGTCGAGAGGAAGAGGCAGAGGGTGAATTTGTTTGCTTTCTTTTTTAAGGGCATGCTATATTCTGTTTTATTTATGGTGTTTATGTATTATAAAGTCAAGTTCGTTGTGCATCACTATCATGTCATCGCTTTATCTTTAGTACGCTTCCCCATTGTCTGCTCTCCTGCAGATGGAGTCAAGAGTATTTGATAGGGCTCTTGACACAGCCGAGCTGCAGCAGCTCACCTCCTTTGTTCTCTCAGGATAGGGTGCCAAATTCAATGGAAAGGAGTAAATAGGAAGCTGCTTCAAAGTCGGTACTTCATACCTTATGAATCTGACATATTTGTGCACTTGGCAGTCAGTAAGATTCTTTGGCATCTGGATGGGGTAAAAAAAAGACATTCAATATTCCTGTTTAAAGCTGGAACATTGGAACAAATAATGCACCAACCAAAACAGACCTAATCTTATCAGTGACATCTACCCCCAAGAATCTCTAAGTTTAGCAGAACTGAGCAAATCACAAGAAAGAGAAATATCCTTTTTACATTCAGACACCTGTTCACTCATGAGAGTGTCTTTAGCAGGGCCAAGTGCAAGCAATTATTTGCCAGTGGTCAGCATTTGCTCTATCTTTGTGGATTAATGGGGGGAATGCTGACCTGGGAGCTGGCCAGCCGTGATGCTGTCACACCTGAGTGAGTGGACTCAACTGAGGCTGCAGATTGACTGTCCAGAGGGTCGGGGCATTAGGAAGGAAAGCTCAACTCAGTGAGAAAGGCTTTTATGCCAATCCCTATATGCAACTACAGTTTCCTGTCTATGTCTTCCATACCAATAACCTCCAGCAGAGTTGTTGCTTTTTGAAATGAACCACTGCATAAAGGAGATAACCCAAGTCATGGGTCAAAAAGACAGATAAGAGCCAGTATTTAACCGGACAGTTTAACACATCATCTCTCATGCATTAGCCTTGGATAGGTTGAAATTGGCCAAAGTGAGTGCACAAGTCAGAATGTGTGTGCCCATGCATGACTGCAAGTTAATGTCTTTCAGTAAGTGTGTGTGTGTGTGTGTGTGTGATTATGTGTACATTTGTTTAACAGTGTAGGTGTGAGAAGAGAGTGAGGGACCATGAGTTAACTTGAGTGTGAATGTGAGGGGAGAGAATGAGTGTATGGGTGCTGGCCAATGTGCGTCTATTCTGCCAGCGAACGTGATTGTGTTTTGATTAGGTCTCAGTGGTGGGCCAAGTTCGGGCCTTGTTGAGATTCTCGCCACTCTCACATCCCCATCGCTTTCCCAATTTGACAGCTGATGGGATCTCAGATGGAATGTGCGTGTTTGAATTGCCAGCAATATACATAACAACCTAATTTCTCCTCTCCAACCTTCGCTCAGCTTTCCCCTCCCGCTTGCTTTTTTATTTCACTCCTCCACCTCATCTCTTTTTATCTTCAGTCATTGCTCCATCTTCTTGCTTTTTCTCTGGTGCTCCAAACACCTTTCGTATACCTTCCATACAATTTCGCAGGGTTCAGGAGCAGTGCCAAGTCCTGCCTTTTGGGCTATAGTATTTTATCCTGATGGTTCCCTGCTGTCTCAGTGCCTCAAGCCCACTCATCCAAAATAATCAGAGGTAGTAGGTTTGCTTTTGGGCAACAACATACTCTCATAATACAGGTCTTTACTGTTCTAAATCACCAAGGTGGACTGTTGATCTGTTTTTGTACATGACTGTGAATACTAAGTAAGTCAGAATTGTGTGATTAACTCTTACCGGCTGAAGTAATGGCTAAATTCAAATCTTTGGATGATAGTTGAAATCCAAATAATGAGGTTTTTTAATACATTTTTGTGGCTACACTTGGTAATTGCTCAAAATTCCTGGTAATAACAAAAAAAAAAAGTGGCATGCTAATGGCACTCAGTTATGATTAATGTGAATATTGAATTTACTTGGCAAACGCATGGCCCTGTGGCTTCAATCGACCGATGTTTTCTGATTGTAATGGTTTGATTTTTACTGGCTGTTCAGAGATATGCAGTTCACCAACAGTTGAAACTCAAAAATAATTGAGAGTTCACAGATTGTTTAAAGGGGCTTTTTTAACCATAGAACTTTCAAGAATAGTTTTAAAATTAATTCAGCTCATTTTTAGGAAGGTGCCTCTTAAAGCTAGGGTCTACGATCTGAAAACCAGTTTGGCTGTTGAGACAGATTTGAAAAACGCAGCCTGCCCCCCTTTCACTCACCCCTCGCCTCCGTGTTCCAAGATCCCGCCCCCCAGCTCATGTTGCCTCCTAACAACACGCCCCCTCCGATAGAGCAAGAAGCCAGCCGGCAGAAAATATTCATTAGCGCTGAAGATAAATGAGATTTCTCATAGCTGGAAGTAACAATTACGACAGTCATCCCCCTTGTAACACACAGCGGTAGCCATTTCATTTGGACCGGCGGCGAAGCGGGTCTGGCGTCGCCACTGTTAGCTGATCAGAGCAGAGCCGATTGTGGGCGAGGATTTACGTTTCTCAGCGTGTCTTCACCAGCTCAGTTTACAATGCTAATGATGCGTGGCTAACTTATGCTAAAATCTATTGACAGAGCCTACCCGTTCCAGAAATGGCCTCCCGGTTTCGGTGCTGGTCTCCTCCGGCTCCATGACGCTTCAGTAGCTGTGTAGCTAGCTGCTCACCGGTATATGAGGGAGGAAGTGGGGAGGAGGCAGGACAGTGCAGAGCAGGGGAGACAGTGGATTGGATGGACTCACGGACCAACGTTCCCCACGGTTTGGATTGGTCAACTATTATGCCGCTTTGCAGCGGATATACTGAATGGATTTGTTTCATTCTTTTTGGTCTTTATACTGTGTAGATAGGACCATAGGACCATAACGGCCTTATAAACGGTGTTATTAAGATGTACCAAGCTTCCAAATCGTAGACCATAGCTTTAAGTGCTTTAATGATGTGTTTGTATTTTCATAAAATTTAGTTTATGAAATCAATCAAATGACACTAGTATTAAGCTGTGTGAAATGGTATAACTATTTTGGAACTTTTAAATTTGTTTTGTTTGCATTGTTTCTTGCAGTCATACGTCAGTACATGACACGAGTCAATTAGTTCCAGATAGACGTTATTTTTTCTGAAAATTTAATGCACTCAAAAAAGTTTCTAGGTAGCATACTCTTAATTTGTGGCATTATTTTTTGATTGGAGTTCATGTAGGCAGAGAAAACCCCCCTTGTATTTGGTACAATACTTCCCTGTTTGTGGCTGGTTCTGTGTAACAGAGTTTTACAGACAGTGACTTACTGAGGGAGAGGAGAGAACTTTCCACTGCATCCAATGTGTTTAGTGGCCATGTAGAGCTCATACAACCCAACTTCAAAAACACTGAACTATCTCTTTGAAGTATACAAATATGCTGACTAGTTTTCCAAAAGTTGCAGACATGCTTGTACAATTAGGACTAAGTGTAAAGTCCTCCTTTGTCTTTTGCTTCTTGGGTTGCTTTAACTCTGGTTGAGTAAATAAAGATAAATATTAATGTCTTTGGGCTCGATGTTATGTAGCTGATGTCCCTTTAAAAACAATGTCTTGAATATTTTTGTTTTTCTCTTTTGTGCATCGCATGTTTAGTTGGCTGAATGTCAGATGAATGTTTACATTTTTGTGTATAAATCAGCCACTGTAGACCAGACCAGTGAAGTAAACCAGCTTTTTCCCAAGGGATAGAAGTCCATCCTTTCCATTTTCCTCTTTTTGGCCATTAATCGCACTTTATTTCTTCAGTAGAACCCTCTGTTTGCAGATAAGGAGCAGTGACAAGCCTACAAGTGTGTTCATTTAACAGAAAAGGCCGAGTTTAACCTTACTAATCAAAAACAGTATCTCAATGGTATTTAAATATATCCATTTGAGTGACACCTTCACACCCACCCCGCATCCACATTTGGTTGCAGACCAGTTTGCCACCCTAATCCGAAAGCCCTTTGAAAAACACTGAGCTGTGTGAACAATATTTTATTATTCTCTGACATGTGCAATATGCACATGCACAATAATCACAGGACGTGTGATGGTATTGACATACAGCCATTTCAGTGTCTGTTAAGAGAGATATGAGCCTCAGTAGTCAAAGAGCTGATCACTGTGCATCCAGACTGTTGTGTATCTCCTGTTCTTATGTTTGATGACGACAATGCTCCAGTCACAGACGCACGACATGATGTGAGAGGTAGGCATTAAGTTAAGTGAGATGGGCCCTTCATTGATTTTCCTGCTGTTTGTTAATAGCATAAACATGCTACTGAGATTATTTGTTTATCAGGCAGAAACAACTCTGACTGGACAAAACCAGTGGCCAAAAACAGAACAACAACAACATATCTCCGTCATAAAAGGTGAAGATGTTGTGCTTCCAATTTGTTTTGCTTCCCTGTCTCATGTGGCCAATTGCCTTCTATGTATGATCCCATACCATCCGGCTGTTGAGACTGGTGAACACTCGGGTACTGAAGTGACTTAGGCTGGCAAGATGCTTGGGCAGCATAGGGCTCTATGGGAACGGAGCCCTTTCCCTGCCTATTGCCAGCCTGGTAGAGGAGTTCAAGTGTGACACAGCAAATTTGGAGATAACACCCACTCAGTCCAGGGATTCACTGGTATGAGATGTCACTACCACCCTGACAAGTGGAAAGAAGTGTAAGCCAGGTGCAGTGGTAGCTGCAAAGGATGGCCTGAGACACTGGGACATAGTGGGGCATGTCCAAAATGGCAGAATAGGCCTTGGGCTGAGTGCAACAACTCCCGCTTGACAAAAGGCTATTCCAGCCAAAATTCGTCAAATGGTGGTGGAGGTGGGAAACCTGGAGGAGGTAGCAAGTTAAGCTAGGTAGCAAGGACAGTGGATGAAGTGGGATGGCATACAACAAAGGAAAATCAATTGAAGCGAGCTGTGGAGTATGGAATCCATCATCAGAGCCACATTTGGTTTTCTACCAGCAAACCTACACCTCTGGCTTGGAGAGGACAGTGTTCCCCTTGTGTGCAGCCCCAGCATTGCTCAAATATAACTTGGTGGGTTGTGAAGTCTCTCTTAACCAAAGGAGATGCACCCAGAGGCACAACCAAGTGAAGGGATGCTTAGCCTCAGCAATTGAATACAAGCAACCTTCAACCAGCATCATCCTACTAAATGCTTAAAACATCTTTCTTGAGCCAATAGCCTTCATCCTTGAAGAGGATAAGCAGTGGACCGACCCCACAACTTCCAACTCAGGTCCCCTATGTATTAGGAAATGGGTGTCAACCTAAACAAGGCACTCTCTTTCCCAACAGAGATTGCTGTTTCCACCCTGCCTGCAGACCTGATTCTCTGGTCCAACTCCTGCCACTCTGTCTTCACAATTGAGCTTACAGTCCCATGGGAAGACCCCATTGATGAAGCTTTCAAAAGGAAAAAGCTATGATAGGCCAACTTGGTAACTGAGGCAGAAGGATGGGCTGGAGTTTTAAGATTCATCCAGTAAGGGTTGGTTACAGGAGCTTTATTGCCAGTTCCTCTACACGACTTATGAAAGAAGTGGGCATCAGAGTACTGGCTCGCAGAAAGTTAGTAAAAAGAACTCGCCACCGTCCCTGAAAAGAGCAGTCACTGGTTGTAGCTGAGAAGAAATGAATGATGATGTCTTGTGATAATTGGCTGAAACACCCAATGTAGCAGAGGTACACAACTGAAGATATGTCACATTGGAGGTAACATTACACAGTGGCAAACACCAAACTCACTCCAACCAAGGTGACATCTCAGGTACAGTCATCACACTCTCTGTGCTGATTTATCAGGGACTGTAACACCCAGTCCTAGCTCACGTTAGTTAGATATCTTGACTGAACATACCTTTTAATATTGCTGGAAAATGTTTATTTTAGAAACAAAACAACAAGCGAAAAGATTATACATGAAGACAGTCCCATACAGGCACATACCTTCTTTTTCCTCATTGTGAGCAAGTGTCTATGCACCTGTAAGAGTGCTCATATAAAGAGAGCAAGGGCAGAGGTTAAGGAGGTAAAGTGGGCCTTAGCCCAAACTAAGGAGTCCTGAAGCATTCTCAAAATCAATCTGTGTTCAGTTAGGTAGGTACATGCATTTTTCTACCACTCTCAAAACAAAAATATACATTTAAAATATAAAGGATTTGAAAAAAATTGTTTCCAGCAGGACAAAAATCCCTATGAACAACATTATTTCTAAAACTCTGATGGTTCTCATTCTTCCTTCTTCATTCTAAGTCAATTTTAGCTTTTGAATGCCAAGTTTGTGGTCTTGCCCCATAAAATTTAAAAGAAAGGATTTGACTCTGTCTACTATGCTTCAGAATCCAAGGTCAGACTGTGTGATAACATACTTATAATTTCATAGATAACTGTCCAGTTGTTAAAAAATCTGGATCTATGAAGGTTGGGATTTTGAATAGTAAATTAAGACCCAGGTAAGAAAAAATGCAAATGATTTTTTTGGAAATGTATTACTGTAGCTACAAATTAAAACATACATTTCTGTTATATAGTTCCCTCTCTTTTTAAGAAAAATAATATCACCCAAGAGAAAAACATATTGCAAAGAAAATTTACCAATTATGTTTAGCTCTAATCTGACATGTGTGTTTCCTTGATGGGCGTATGAGCGTTGTGATATGTTTTCTTCAGTGTAGTGGTAATGAGCCCTGACAGCAGCTTGCTTTGGTATTAAAAGCACATGTCCATCCCCCTTTAAAGGCAGTAAAGCATGTTAGAATGCAGTGAATTGTTTACAACGCTGCGGTCAGCTCCTGCATCACTTCTGGCTGTGAAGGATATTATTGCCTCTAATCACTCATCCTCTGCCATCAAACTCTGTACCTTTATTTCTTACGTCCCCACAGAACTTTTGAAGCCCACATTACAAGGACATCTTTACGGGTCTCCCAGAATACTTGTAATCATCAACCCCAGTTAAATAGTTTTCTCATTATTGCTATCCTGTGTGAGGTAGAATTCTATAAAGCAGTAGGTACTTGTGTTTTGTGGCTGCCTGTAACCTCAAGGTTGGTGGGAAGTGTGTTAGGTGAGAGAGTTAACAGCAGGCTTGTGAGAGTCAAGCTCTTGGTTGGAAAGTAGAGCAATAAAGACAAGAAGATGGGCGATAACGGCAGGAAGATTGCATTGTTGTCATTGGGTAAAATGGTGAGTTAAATTCAAGTATTTTAGCTGTTTGCCTTCATTGATAGGTTCATCACTCCCTGAGTGACTTTCTGTGTTATCCATGCTGTAATTCCAGCTTTAATATTTAACTCCACCTTTATGTATATTTAAGTGACTAATATGGATTTGAAATTATTTAATTATTTTACAGTTGACAGTGCAGCATGGTGGGAATCTTTAAGAAAAAAACGAGGCTTGACATGTAACAAGAGTCTGCCAACTGGAAAGCCCCAATGCACTTTATCTTAAAATATGTGTTGTAACCACCCACAATGGTTCAAGGCTACTGTGGTTTGCATAGGTCAGCCATGAACAGAGATAAAATGCCTCAAGTACGGTGCTCCAAATCATCATTTACATTGAAACAAACAGATAAATGACAAATCTCCAGCATAATGCAGTCTATACTACTTTCATAAATTTGAACACTCGTCTTAATGTCCTCCCCATGCAGGGTGATCTTACCAAAAACTACCTGAGAAAGAAATACAACTGACAATCTTAAGATGTCACATCAACATTTCTGACTGGTAAGCGCAAACTTTTCTGTAGCTGTCAGTTGCTACTAACTGTTATTAATGCACCAAATATTCGGTCACCGAAAATATTCGGCCATAATGCAAAAAAGCCACATTCAGCCTTCGGTGGAGTGAGTTAATAGCAAGGCCAAATTGTACCGTGTGACGCAATGACAAAATCAAATATGTCATTACGTGTGACGTAATGACGCAAACAACGTGGAGTGACGCTGTGACCTCTCACCTTCGGAAAAAATGTTGGTGTTGTGGAAATATTTTAAAGTGTTGGAGAGCGAGAAAAGAAGTGCAGTTTTCAATGAGTGTTCAACAAAATTATCTAGAGGGGGTTCATCAGCAAAGACTTTTAGCACTACTGCTTTGATTTGCATCTTTTGTTTTGTTTGAAGGCCTAATATAAATGAAAACTTTGTTGTGCTTTTTTTGAAAAGCCAAGGCTCCTTGAGTATTAAAAATGTCAGAATATTCAATTAACAATTACTTTCTTTTAAAAACATGTCTAAAAATTTATTCTAAACTATTTATGAACTATTAAAATTATAGTGAACTACTTAGCATCCGCATTGGATATTTGATATTTGGTATTCGGTGTTCGGCCAAGCATTTCTATTTTATTTGGCTTCGGCCACAAATTTTCGTTTCGGTGCATCCCCAGTTGTAAACTTTGTTTTTTTTTGCTTTCGATTTTTTTTTAGTTGATGTTTTCATCTATGCCCAGAATCCCTTCAACAGTGATTACTGTTTTGATCAATTGTATCAAAAGCTGGTATCATGTTTCTCACTTACCTCCAGTCATACATGTGTCATTCAAAAAATCCAGCTGTATTTGCTTAGTTTCATTCTGTGGGCTTCACTAAGTCTAACACAATATGGAGAGTTTAAGCACTTTATAATAAAATGTTAAGACTTTTGACTCCACTTGATCAACAGCACTGCTAAATACCAGTCTACAAAGGTTCTTGTGAAAAAATAGCCTTGGCAGTTCAGTTCTTCTTTAAATGAAAGAATTTGCAAACCTTATACCGTTGGCATAGTTTAATTAACTGCATGCTCCACTCACTACCCTATTAATGCAAATGTTAGAGGTTCTGACCTAAAATGACCCATTATTGAGTTTAAATTACTGAGTTTAAATCAATGAAAGTCATGAAATTTACTGGTAATGTTGACATATCACTAAGTTTAAAGATATTACTCTGTAATAGTTGTAACAAATACAGGCTGAAGAGAGTATGCGAGTTCAGTGACGAATGAGTCAAAGTTACAAAGGGCTAGGAAGTTAATCAACTTTGATCAGATAGAACGAACAGCGTGACTAAAAGGAGAAAAAGATGAGCTCAAATTAGGGTTTGATAATGCTTTTATTTGCTGCCTATGTTTGAAGTCTGGCTCACTTACTGTATCACTGTATACAAATATTTCACCTTTCAATAACATCGAATTTAATGAAATGCTCATATGAACCCTAAATTTGAGCAGAACTGCAACACCATTGCTAGAAAAATTAAATAAAAAATTTGATCATCTTACATGCCCTTGCTTCTCCCCAGGTAGTCCATGGTAATGCCTTTATCATCTTAATAATGACAGGCACTTAAACTGTTTTTTTGTTAGTGATTCACACAGGCTTAAAAAAGTGCAGTGATTTTAATTATACTAAGGATGGGAATTGATAGGATTTTATCGATACCAGTGCTATTAACGAGCCTCGTTCAGCGAGCCAGTGCAATATCTGCGTCCACACTGCACGCCCACGGTCCGGGTGTGCAAGGTCATCTTCAGTCTGTTTTAAGGATCAGGATGAAGCAGCGACACCCCCTGCAATCCAATTCTTTAGCGATTCCCTTATTGATTCCTGCAGATTTTATGTGTGGGAAAATGTTGGCCTGTGGATTTTCAGTGGCAACAATGTCAAACACATGTCACAGTATAGATAACTGCTTCTGCAAGTTGCTGGTGTTTCCACTCATTTAATGTTGTGCAGTAGGAGCCTTTTGAAATAAATTAAGCCACAATTCTGACCGCCTCCAAACCCTGACAGTGGAAGGAATTGTTAAGGGAATTGATCAGCAAAAAGACTCATGATATGGACAATTTGATGGAGCTGTTAACAATTCTCAGCTGGAATTGGTATTTGATTCCCAGTCAGTCAAATAAGTAAAAAATCCAAATTTGACTCCCATGTTATGAAACACTTTTAAGCCATTGTTGAGCTCTACATCATTCCCATTTTTTGCAGTGGTGCAAAAATTTATGTTTGTATAGAAAAGGGACCAGTGCAATTATTTTAACAAAAACAGAGAAACAAAAACTGAGAAACAATTAACATATAATAAACAATATTGATAATGTCATTATTGAGCTTGAATATTAAAACTGTCATGTGACTTTTGCTTTAGAAAACCTGCTTTTGAGTTTCCTACCAGAAATAAAAACTACTTTGTTACATTTTGGCTTAACCTCTACAGTCTTCAAACACCATGCTGTTTTTTTCTCTTTCAGACCAAGTCTTGATATCTGTCACAGATTTAATTTCCTCTTCTCTACAGCATTTCTTTTATCACGCCACGCACGACAAGATGCAGGAGATGAAACTAAGCAGAGACAGAGTGGTTGTTCCTATCAGCTTCAGCTATGTGTTTTAGTTCATGATGAAAAGAAGCCTGGCTTTGTTTATTATTAAGAAAGAAGTAGGTTGCTATACTGTTGACTTTGCAACACTAATTAAAATCCCTGTAGAGTTTCTAGATGCTGTTAAACTTTGCTGTGCTTTTGAAATTCATTTCTATTTCTGGATGATCCAATTTGTGTCATCTCTGGCAAATGGTGTGTGTGTACACACTCACACAGACATGTCCACACACACATGTGAGACGATTGTGCTGATTCCTGGAGCTGTTTATTACAACACTTTGTATTATGTGAAATAATTGATACAATATGTTTTAACATTACTCATTATAATCTTAATGTGTTATTTCATCCAGCATCAAGGGCAGTGAACTGGCTCATTCTTCTTTTTAGTTCATAATTCTAATGTGTAGATAGTTGCTCATAACACGTACGACTGTTGCTGTTCTTTTCCTTTAGGGTCATCCAAGAGAGTGCACAGTGAGGATTCTTCTGCATTGCTTTTTTAGTGAAGGAAAACAGCACACAAGCACATACACATCTTCCACGTGCAGATACAGCGACAGAAATAATCCATTGTATTTCTTAAGACAGGTGTCAGGGTGTCATCTCTGCCATCCATAAAAGTTAATTAAAGAAAAATATTTTGAATTGTGCTCTGCTGCTCAAGCTCAGGCACTCTGCTGTTGCTTAATAACATCGTCTTCTGCTGCCCTCAGACCAGCCTCCCCTGAAATTGCTGTGAGGAAATGGGAACATTCAAGCTATGTGATGTGTGTAAAGCATATTAGCATGTACCAGTTTCTGAAACTAAGAGAAACTAAGTAACATGTTATTTAAAATATCTTTTCAACCCTTTGGGAATAACCTTATTTTTGTTGTCAAGGAGAGAAGAGTTTTAATAAGGTCTGATTATTGAAATTATTGTAGCAATGTTTGATTTATGAAAAACAAAACATTAATGCTCCCTTTTGACACAGTCACACATAAACTTCACTCTTCATCATTTAATAAAACACGCAAGCTCAAGTATTGATCCAAAAGTCCAACTCTCCAATGAGACCCCACTATGAAACTGCAGTCAACTTATGAACATTATATTCAAAATTCTCGTGCTTTGCATCAAAGAGACCATATTTTACCTAAAGTAAGTTTCATATATTTAACTTAAATTTAGTTTTAAATATACGACTGTACCCTTACCTGGTCCACCTGTACCCTCACTCTTTCGTGATGCTCTATCAAAGCTTCTGACACTTTAAAGTCTCTCACCTATTTGAGCCCAGTCTGCTCTGATTTATTGACTGGTTCAATCTTTAGTGATTGGTCAGTTTAGTGGTAGTTGGCGTAATGTTGTCAACAACTCCTCATTCTCTGCTCTGCACTGAGCTTGCCACTCTGAACCAATGGGCTTAACTTGTGAATGTAACAATGAAGCATCACAAAAGTAGGTCGGGGAACAAGCTTTTTCAGGCAGCTACTGGTGCTGTACATGGGGAGAGGGAGAAATCCTGATACTGCAACCTTTTTGTTTTTCATACAGGATTACTGTATTTAATGGAGGAGGTATGTAAAACACATATCATTTAAAAGTTAAAAAGTCGTAATAGGACTCTATAACTTGTGTTCAAATTGTTATATGTAATACCTGCTAGAATATGATCACAGTTGCAGATGTTTAAGAAAACTTGCTTGGTGTAACATACTGAGTACCTCTAATCCCCCTCTGTTCTTGACTGTCTGGCACACTCTGTTGGAGCTACTCTCGCTTTAGAGCTCAGTTCTCTTTTTGGGCCTAGTCTGTTCTGAATGATTGATTGGTCTACTTTTGGGTTATTGGCCAATTTCATCTCTGTTGAGAGCTGTATCCAACAGTCCGGCGCTCTCACCAAAGTCTATGCTCTGTATTGGACTACCCTGAGCCAATGGGCTTAAACTGTTTGGTCGGAGGCCATGCTTACAGACCTGTTTTTGGAGCAGGTGGCACAGGGATCAGCAAGGTACTTGCACTGTTTACAGGAGAAGATAGAAAAGTCCCAGTGCCGTGGACTTTGTTGTTGTGCATATCATAATACTGTATTGGTGAGAGACATGTTTAATACACAAAGGGGCATTTAAAACTCAAAAGAGCATAACACTTTTTAAGTGTTGAACTTTGGCCCATTTATGCTTTTGGCCCCTAGAAAACATCCCCTAAAAGCTTGATGTTTTCTGAGAAACTTTATAGAATTTTAATGTTTACTTAAAAAAAATCTGTATTTCTTAGCCTGTGTAGAAGATAGGAACATGGAATAAAATCACTTGGACTCTTAAACTATTGGCTCTAACTGCAAATTATTCCCTTTGATTTAGAAATCAAAAACAATTTTTACACATCAATCAATCAAATCAAAGTACTGGCCTCAGATCTTGAAGGTAAGAGCAGACAAATGCCTGACCCGTTTTAAATGGAAAAAAGTAATATCAATCAAACCTATTTATTTAGCACTTTTAATACAAAAATGTAGCACAAAGTGCTTTACAAACAGTCCGTTCAATTAAAGTAAGATCAAGATAAATCAAAAGAAGTTGAATGGAAGCATAACCCAAACCCACTCCACCCATCTCCCTCACACACAAATCCTCCAATATTTGACAGTTTTGGTAAAATGCTATTCCTAACAATAAAAGACTTATCCAGCAGGATCAAACACCATCTTAAAGGTTTTAAGTGAGTAAACACTGGAGGTAAGGTTAAAGTTTAAAATTAAAAATGTCTTAAAATAGAATACAGATAAATTTAAATGAAGCAAATACTAAAAGCACAGAGTTTGCATGATTTTGTGTTAAATTTAAAAGATTTTTTTTTAATAACATGATCAGTCAGTGTTTATCCTGTTCATAGGCTGTAAAGATATTGGACAACGTTCCAGTGACTTCAGTAATTTCTCATTCAAAGCAGATCAGCAGCAGCTATCGTGTTTACTCCATAGCTAACTTTAAATCTTATATCAGCAAAGAAGCAGAGCTGGCGTTAGGAAGCCAGCATGACTGCAACAACATGCAGGTATGTCATCATATCAGCCATGCACCTATTTCTAAACTCAATTAAGAAAATCAAATCTGAAGAGTTAGAGATGTCACTGTCTGCACAGTGGGTGCCCATAAAGACATGAACTCTTCAACAAATTTTGTTTTTGGATTAAGTCTTTAAGCATTATTAATTCTACTGTTAAAGAGCATTCATCCTCAGGGTCTGGATGGGACTTCTGGTGCTTCTGCAGTTGGTCCTATGTGGCCAGTCAATGAACTGCGCTGTTTTGCACCCCTGTATGGCTTTATTTTTAGCACGTAAGGTTGCAGCAGCACGACAACAGTATGGGAAATGCATGCATTTCTTTTGTGTTAGTTTTGTTGTTTCTGTGACTGTTAGCTTTATAAAATTTGCTGAATTACAGAAGTGATTTCCAATCAAGTGTCACAGGTACACATAAGATCTTGAACACTGTAAGAAAGGAGTCTACTGGTTTGCCATGCCTATGAGGATGATAGAATGGGCATGGGTCTCTCAAAGACTTGGTTTTTAAAGTATCTAATAAGCAAAAGCTACAATTTGAATCTTCAAAAAATAGTGTACCACAGATACAGTATTTATTTGTGATTCTACCTATTTGCCCCCCTTGGATTAGAAGCCTTCTAGCAGCTCGAGTTTAATTACAAGGAAGAAGTTGGTAGTTAATGAGGTTGTAGTGGAGGAGATGAGAAAAAGAGGAGGGGTAGGAAAAATGATGAGATAGAAGGGGTAACTGAGAGGAGCAGAGCAGCACAGCAGTAAAAGATGCATTAAGCAATTAAAGTTGGGGAGTGGTAGAATGAAGTGATACGATAAATTTCCTGTAATTGTTAGAGCGTTCACAAATGATTACATGTGAGCTGAGGGGAGACAATGTAACAGCAAGAGTATGTTGTACATCATCATGCTGCTTTGACAGTTTTCATACATAATCATGGTCAACTGAACACACAAATAACTGGTGCTGGACGTCACACAATCAGTGCTGCATTATGACAAGATAATTGCATGTATCCCCTAGGTAATTAAAACTAATAAGATCCACCAGAATCAAATTTGCCCTCAGAAAGCCAGCACCAAGAGCGTCTCTGCCCCTGAAATGTATCTACATATTCACACCGTCTGTGTACTTGTGCTTAAATAATTATGTATTCATCAATATTTGATGAACAACAATGACGTTAGCGCCCTGCAGTGTTTTTGAGCTAGAGCCATGGGATTATGTTAACAGTGTTCACACAACCTCATCTATGATTCATTTACTGCCAGACCCCAACCACTGTTTTACTCCTTAGTGCTGTGTGCAGCCTGTCTGTGGGAGATAGCCAGTAGTGAGACAGAGGCTGGGCTGCAAAATGTAAAGATAGGAATGAAAAGGCAGACGACAGAAAAATGTAACCTTTTGTGGGTGTTCAGTTTGAGTCTGTATCTGCTACTGTGGTTCCGCCCCCCCGATTCTCTCTTTGGGCTCCTTTCAGTCCCCCCCTCCCTTCCTCACTGCAGGTCCTTCCAGCCTTTTTTTAATGCTAATTTATGCAGCCCGGCTGGCACAAAACCAGCAGGGAGGGGTCCTCTCCCTTGATTACCAGCAGTGAGAGCAGGGGATGTGGGAGGCTGGGGCTAGGGTGACCTGGACAGACACCTCATTTAATTTAATACATTGGAGCATGCAGCAGCGGGGGGAGTTGAGGCGTGGGAGGGAGATAATCAAGAGGCTGGGCTCTTATAAATGTGCTCTGAGATGACATGGAAGAGATTGGATTTGGAAACGAAGAGCAAAGAAGAGCAAAGCCAAGCGGAACACAATTGATTGATTCCATTCAAGTGATCGTAGCTGCTGATGAGGAATGAGTTATTTTAATGTTTTCTGAGGGAGGAGGATCTGATGAGCTTTTTGAAAATACAACACAAATGTTTTCTCTTCCATATTCCTCACTGAGCAAGCTGTACCCCATTACAGACAAAATAAATTGTCAACAAAAATGTATGTCAGGCACCAAAGCATGCTTCAGACAGAAGACTCACCAGAAGAAACATGGCTACCTGACTATCCCTTGACTCCTCACAGAAAATCATCAAGCATTACGTTACACCACGTGATTTACAGAATAAATAGCCTAAGAATGAATAATTTACCAAAAGTGATACTTTTATAAAAGTGATGATTTTGACCAGTGGCGAGAGAGAACCAATTTTAAACAGACGTCTCTATATAAGCAACAGCAAAACAGACCATTGGCCAGAGGACTGACTTTTTCCATTTAGTGCATTAATGCCTAATTTTGCTGCTATTGCATCAGATTCATGGATGTCTATGCATACCAAGTGGACAGACAGAGCCTTTGTTTACACCTTCTCTTCTCTTTTTGGGCTCATTCGTCTTTGTAATACCCTTTTAAGACTGGCCAAAAACCTGTTCAGACCCTGAACAATCAACTCCTGTCGGCAGTTTGAAGGAGTTAAATCGGCATTTCGACTCAGGTCGATTGACCCTGAAAGTGACACAGTTTTAATCGACTTGCCTCCGATCGGCTTCAGTGAAAACATCACACCTGGGTCAACCCGCGTATTATGTATGATGTCAGTGTAACTTCCCCATGGCATAACATCACGCCCGCTCCCTCCGTCTGTAACTTATGTGGCTCTTTGCCATCTCAGCCACAAATTCCATCCGCCTTGGTAACATCAGCGCTGATTGAACGTTTTTGAAATGGGAGAAGTACAATTAAAGAAAACCATGTCCACCGTCTGTATGGTCCTTTCCATTGTTTACATGGACGTGCTTTGGCGCACTGATGATGTCATCAACGTGATGACATCAGCTTGATGCACTAGAGTAAAAGAGATGGTCACACAGCTCGACTGCTGCCGATAAGACCCGGGTCTTCTGGCAGTGAGAAAAGAGTCACTTGCCAAATATTATCGGGTTAAACCGCTTTGAAAAAACCCAGGTTGTCCCGCTAATTTTAGTGTGAAAACTAGGGCTGTAATCAACCAAAGAAATTGTTGGTCGACTAAAACACAGCAATTGTCGACCAAAAATCGACCAACCGACTTTTTGTCGGTACTTTGTCGGTACTTTATAAGCTTGGGTGCCAGTTATGGTTCTATATTTTTCAGGTTCATGAATTCATTAAGGTACACCAGTTTTCAATTCCAGTAAAAGTTTGATGTACCTTGAAGGGCCTATTACTGTTGCATTGTGTCATTCGAGACACAGCATGAAAAAAATGTGAGAAAAGGATCGTGATGGACTAAAACCAAAAGTTTGGCTGGAGTCTGCTGAAAAGATGGTGACAGCACAAAAAAATACATTTTATACAGGCAAAAGAGCATATCCTGAATAACAAAGCATTTCCTTTCACAGTGTAACCTTGAGGGACTGCAGCCAGTTTGTTATGTTACAGCCTCCAGTCTACAATAAGGCCACTGTGTTCCCACCCACAGGTGGTAC
The DNA here is from genome assembly GCA_036419115.1 of Scarus forsteni. Taxonomy (NCBI): domain Eukaryota; kingdom Metazoa; phylum Chordata; class Actinopteri; order Labriformes; family Labridae; genus Scarus; species Scarus forsteni. Next base: position 10,523,082 of record JAZDUH010000354.1, read on the forward strand.
TTCTTCATTCCTGTTGAGTTAAGCAAGCCATGTCAACAAATATTTCATTGATCATTTTCTAAGATATGAATTCAGTGTGTACAGAAACAAGAATTTGATTTTGGTCAAGAAGTTAGACCTCTTTGCCACCGTGAGCACTGTTTAGCTATGCAAAACACATAATTCATTACTGGTTATATTAATAGCTATGGTATCCATAGATTTCACCGGCTACAAAACTACAATACTAAGTTTTCCAAAAATTGCTTGTTGTCACACATCAAAAACTACCACTATGTAACTAGAAAGAGATACATTACCTCGGCGCTTTGCATCCTGTAAGTTGAAAAAAGAAGTTGTAAAGCAATGCAGAGTTCTGAGGAAGGTCCAAGCTTCATTCATTATAGCATCACAACAAACGCACGCTTTGGTTTGGGTCACGTCTTTTGGTGCGATCCAGTTGTAGTCAGAAGTAGGAATTTCCGGGTACCGAGTAGGAAACAGCAACTGGAATGTCCCTCGAAGTCGGAATTTTCTACTGGGAACTCAGTGAAACCTCGCCACTCCCGAGTTGACAGTTGAAGATGGATGCCCCCAGTGTGAACAGTTATTTAGCTCCTGTAATAATCAATTTATTTGCACTACTGACTGGGGTGTGTCGCTCTTCATCAGCTGTATACATAGTATTGTTAGACTTATATTTACAAAAATGCTGCCATAGTGATAATCACATTCTTCATACAACAACGCAGGGCGTGCTAACAACAGCTAACAATAGCCTGGTAGATCGGCATGTTTTTTTCCGACTTCAACTGGAACGCCGATAAGTTGTAGATTATGTCACTCCCAGTTCCGAGGTTACTGGAACACTGCATTACAACAGTCGCCATGCGTGCTCATGGGTAGCAGAGTCTTAATGTCGCCGGTAATAGATTCTCCTCATAGCACCTTTAAGTCAAAATGTCACAAACATATATTAGCCTCAACACAGTGATCCACCCCTAATCACCACCACACATACAATCAGTCTTAGTTTTTAGCCTCAGTAATGCTTCATCAGCACCATGGGTTGTATATGTAACAGTATGACAATGAAAGATAGAACAGATATACACAGATTGTACAGATACTATATACAGTTGTGGTCAAAAGTTTACATACACTTGTAAAGGACATAATGTCATGGCTCTCTTGAGTTTCCAGTTACTTCTACAACTCTGATTTTTCTCTGATAGAGTGATTAGAACAGATACTTTTTTGTCACAAAAAACAATCATGAAGTTTGGTTCTTTTATGACTTTATTATGGATTAACAGAAAAAGTGACCAAATCTGCTGGGTCAAAAATATACATACAGCAATGCTAATATTTGGTTACGTGTCCCTTTGCCATTTTCACTTCAATTAGGCGCTTTTGGTAGCCATCCACAAGCTTCTGGCAAGCTTCTGGTTGAATCTTTGACCACTCCTCTTGACAGAATTGGTGCAGTTCCGTTAAATTTGTTGGCTTTCTGACATGAACTTGTTTCTTCAGCATTGTCCACATGTTTTCAATGGGATTTAAGTCAGGACTTTGGGAAGGCCATTCTAAAATCTTAATTCTAGCCTGATTTAGCCATTCCATTACCACTTTTGATTTGTGTTTGGGGTCATTGTCCTGTTGGAACACCCAACTGCGCCCAAGACCCAACCTTCGGGCTGATGATTTTAGGTTATCTTGAAGAATTTGAAGGTAATCCTCCTTCTTCATTATCCCATTTACTCTCTGTAAAGCACCAGTTCCATTGGCAGCAAAACAGCCCCACAGCATAATACTACCACCACCGTGCTTGACGGTAGGCATGGTGTTCTTGGGGTTAAAGGCCTCACCTTTTCTCCTCCAAACATTTTGCTGGGCATTGTGGCCAAACAGCTCGATTTTTGTCTCGTCTGACCACAGAACTTTCCTCCAGAAGGTCTTATCTTTGTCCATGTGATCAGCAGCAAACTTCAGACGAGCCTTAATGTGCCGCTTTTGGAGCAAGGGCTTCCTCCTTGCACGGCAGCCTCTCAGTCCATGGCGGTGCAAAACTCTCTTGACTGTGGACACTGACACCTGTGTTCCAGCAGCTTCTAATTCTTGGCAGATCTGCTTTTTGGTGATTCTCGGTTGACTCCTCACCCTCCTGACCAATTTTCTCTCAGCAGCGGGTGACAGCTTGCATTTTCTTCCTGACCGTGGCAGTGGCAAAACAGTGCCATGCACTATATACTTGCAAACAACTGTTTGCACTGTTGCTCTTGGGACCTGCAGCTGCTTTGAAATGGCTCCCAGTGACTTTCCTGACTTGTTCAAGTCAATGATTCGCTTTTTCAGATCTGTGCTGAGCTCCTTTGACTTTCCCATTGTAGCATTTGTGGGCATTGGATCCAATGAGCCGTATTTAAATGACCTCAGAGGAGTCACCAGCTGTAATCACTTATAATTACTCACAAGAAGGTAAGGGGCCATGCTATGAAGCTCATTTCATTGACACAACTTTCTAAGTCACTAAATTGCTAATTCATGTTGCTGTATGTATATTTTTGACCCAGCAGATTTGGTCGCTTTTTCTGTTAATTCACATTAAAGTCATAAAAGAACCAAACTTCATGATTGTTTTTTGTGACAAAAAAGTATCAGTTCCAATCACTCTATCAGAGAAAAATCAGAGTTGTAGAAATAACTGGAAACTCAAGAGAGCCATGACATTATGTTCTTTACAAGTGTATGTAAACTTTTGACCACAACTGTATAAGAATAAATACAAAATGACTGAAATATATAAATACACATACAAATATATGCAACTACATACACATATACGTGTATTTACACTTACATATGCATCTAGGTGTGTATATATATATATATATATGTATATATATATATATATATATATATATATATATATATATATATATATATATATGTATATGTATGTATATGTATGTATATGTATGTATGTGTATATATATATATATATATATATATATATATATATATATACACATATATATATGTACATACATACACTTATATTTGCATATATACAAACACATATATACTTGTAATTTCACTTTCACTTCATATGAAATATATTTTTTAAACATTGTGTTACTGTTAAATGTTTTTGTTTCATAATTATTTGTTTTAATATGTTCTGTGTAAGCTGGTGAATGAATAAATCTCACTGTTGTGATCTTGAATAAGCCAGCTGGTTGACATGTTTTGTCCCAGATATATTTGTTATATTTTACTCTCAAAAAAATGTGAACTGAAAGTGAACAAACAAAAGAACCAGAATCAATTAGCATAATCTGAACTGAACCAAGGGTATATAAAATCAAAATAGTGCCCAAATCAAGTGCTTTCTTTCCTTCAAACTTGTCAGTTAAAGTGATTTCACTTTGTGTTTGACCAGATTTAAAACTGTTCACCAGGGGCCATACATAATATTTGTAAATGTTGTCATTCAGCAGATTAGGACATCATTTACATGAATCTAATTTTTGTCAATTTTTTTCTCTCATGACACATCTTGACACCATCCAGATGTTCTCAAGGTTGTTCCTTCAACATCATGCTCTCAGAATCCAGGGCGGTTTTTGAGGTTCAGTCCTGCAGCTATTTAATGAAAGGTGATACCTGAAACCCTCCTCTCCTCTCTTCTGAAGATGAGCACTCCCATCCTGAGGCTAGTGCAATATGTAAAACATCAGCTGAGAGTTTGACACACCACCCACCCATCCCTCCATCCATACTGTGACGAATGGCAGGAAATCAGATGGTGGCCATGACAGGCAGATTACGAGATCCCTCTGTCTACATGACTTAGCCCTGTCTCTGCTTCTTAATCGCTAAATGTGATTAAAGCAAACAAACGCAGCATTATTAGATTAGTCAGAAGGACATGGAGTCTTTGTTGCTGATTATCTTTTCCTTTTTAATGAAATGCTGCTTGAAATTAACATTGCTTTTGCTAATTTGATTTTGCATTGCCCTGAGAAGTACCAGACAGCTCTCATTTGCCTGCAGACAGTTTGAGATCCTTGTCAGGGGCTTGAGATCAAATGTTAGAGGAAGGCAAACATTTCCGTTCTTCTGCAAAGTTCACAGGAGTTGATTGAGTTACTGTTTCTGCACAGTATGGATGATTTTAGGTGAGACCAAAGAGAGATGAGTGGCACACAAAGCCACTCTACAAATGGATTAGTAACATGTGTAATTTAATAAACATCAAACTTAATGAAATCTCAAAGTCACTGCCATGGTGAAATGAATACGGGGTAGTCACCTCAGTGGACATTCAGCTGTGCTTGTGGTTAGAAAACTGTTGTATGCTTGAATAAAAGAGGGTTAGAGTTTGCATTAATAGCATGCATGTGTGTCTGTAATTGGCTGCGGGTGCTGCATTGTTGTTGAAAATAATCCTGTCAGCATAATCCTTCTTTGTGAGGTTCATTAATTGCATTTAAGATGGGATGCAATCTAGCTGATTCAGGCCCAGCTTTTGAGCCCTCCTCCCCTTTGACTGCACAAAGCCCCTGTCACTTCAAAGGCTAGAGGGTAAAGGGGAAGCCATTTTTCCAGATTTCATTAAAATGTGCGATGCTTTTCTTTTCTTCAACCAGTAAGAGTGGTGTGTTGTGTAGACAGTGACAAAATGAACTTAAATGCTAGCCATCTACGGAGTGCAGCTGCAGCTCTGGTACTCCTGCTTTATTGTTTTTTAAACTGAGAGCAACAAGAGACAAAACAGAAATATTCATTCAGTGTGGACTAGCACTTCAGTGCATAAAGTCTGCCTGTGTAGGGGATTTGTTTTTATATTGTACCCCCTGTGTCTTTTTACAGGAAGGCTCACAGATTTGAAGCAAAATCGTTTTAGCAGTTTTGGTATCTTAAAGTGTATATAAGTTTACACTTCACCTTTATACTACATGCAATGTTCATGTAGTCCGGAGCAGTGTGTGCTTTCAGCTGATTTCTTTATTCAGATTTATTTAGTAAGTTTTTTAAATTGATTTATGTTCAAAAACAATGGAGGCTGCTCAAGTAAATTCTAAGTGTTCCTTTTTAAAGTGTAGAATCTCTGCAGCAGATTTTGTCGAAATTTTAACCACAACGTTAGGACCTGATAGTTTGATAGCAAACCTTCAGTGAAAGTGTTTTTTTTTCTGTTGGTATGTAAATTGTTTTTAGATATGTTGTCTTTGAGATTCTGTTGAAACACTGATTAATAAAATAACTAAACTATCATAATATTAAGTTAGTGTGGCAGACAGAACAACCTTCAGTGCCCTTTGTAGACATTAATCCACTGACTCTTTTTTATCCCCTTTCAGACCCCTCAAACAATATATCATTCTTCAGTTGTAATGTCTTTAGTTTTCAACCTCTTTGCACTGTGTTACGTCCCATTATGTAAATGACATCTGTTTTCATCAGCCTTGAATTGACCACACGTATGTTTTTTGAATCACACATGAAAGCTGGTGTAAAATGATTTCTGCACTTACATGTACAGGTTTCTACACACGATTGACTAATGGGGGCCATAGCATAGTTATTAACATTATTTTAACAAAGCAATTTTAACAAAATTAGCCATAATCATTTGTGGGAAATATGAATCATATTTTTTATCAAAAGGCTTTAAGAATCTTCCTCTACTCCGTTAAACCATACTGTGAATGTTGAGGTTTATACACTGTTTAAAAACCTGCCATCAAACCTCAATTTAAATTTTTCATTTATTACTAAATGTGTTGAACAGATTAAATCATTAATTCCAAAGTCCTTTTTTTGAAGAATGGGTGCCAGTCAAGTCCTCCACAGAGGGGGAATTTTACCAAGCACTCAAGCCGCTCAGTGTGTCGCTGAAATACACTGCCTTACCTCTGAATCATTTTAACGTTTTTATTTTCCTGCATGAAACTTTCGGAAATCCATTTGTGATGGCCTTTGCAGCTTTGGCTGTCAGAGATACAGCCGCTTAAAACCGGGGTCACCTCTACCCTTGTTTAATAGCTATTCAAAGCACCTGAGTGAGTGTGTTTTCTGCCCTGAATGGCAATAAATACTCGTGAATGGTGCTAGTTTCAGCTTTGCTTGGTGTTTGAAAGAGACGTCTTTTTTTAAGGGACTTACTCCTCCTTTATGGGGTTTAATAGTAGCCTTGATTAATTACATTAATCTAAATTCCAAAGCCATAATGGACCCCATTGGTCCTTCAGTTCAGCATCTCACTTTCCTACACCCTACTAGTGTCTACTCTTTATATTTTATCTACCTACTGTTTTGGAACAGAGTTGGTTGGTTTTAAGTGACAAATGGAAATTAAAGGGATAGACCAGCATTTTAGGGATATTTCTGGAGTATTTCTGAAGTACAATTGTAAAAACTGTGCTTCAATAGTTAAGCAACTGTAATGGCAAGCAGCTCTGCCCTGTGAGGAGGGAGCTGACACAGAAACTTGACGATATATCAGTGATGTCTGAATAACTGAATGATTTTGGGAGAAAACAAGCAACAGTATATCAGTGTTGGATTGTTTGTACACTGTTCACAGCCCACATCTTTTCTGCCAGTAAGGCCATTGGTCCCTACAGCAGCAATATAATAAACCCCTAGCTTCCAGACTAGGCAGAACTTATTGCTATTGTGACTGATGCATTTGCCTTTGACCTTATACAAACCAAAAAGTCTGAACTGTCCCTTCAGAGTGAGAAGGACCAAAACAAGGAGTCAGCCTCTGCTAGTTGACTGATTACCAGTGCTAATGTAAAGCATTCTGTATAGTATTGGTATCAGTATTTCATCTTACTCTTATCTGATACATTATTTATTTATCAGATAAGTTTGTTTGACTCAAGTCCACTCCTCCACATGCTTCCATCTGCATGCCTGTGGCTTTATTTACTTTGTCTCTCTAAACTAATGTCCCCCCACAACATGAACTGATCGGTCGGACATCGCGCATGTAACAGCCAATCAACATTAAAGACAACTCACTATCCTGTAAACTACAATTTTTAAATTAAGCAACACGTTTGACTGCCTCTTTTTCTGTCTGTCACTGATATTCACTTAAAGGATAAGTTCGGTTTCTACAGCTTTCACATTGTTTATAGAATGAAGTAGAACAATATACTCACCCAGAAGGCTTTCCTGATCCAAACAGTTCTTTGGGAGATATTTAGATCCAAAATCCAGAAAAAAAAATCTGAAACAATGAGCCGTACTGCGCATGTGCGGCAGCCAGAGGTTCAGAGGTCAGCACAGTCACGAAAACATGTCTGGAGCGACACCGGACTGTCGTGGAGGAGTAGCCTGAGCGGACCATGATGACATATTGGTGAAACTAATGAGTTTTTGGACTATTAATGCAGTTTTAGGACATGCCCCGTGTGCTACCATTATGCGGATGTCCGCCGCTCGATTTTGGATCTAAATATCTCCCGAAGCACTGTTTGGATCAGGAATGCCTTCTGGGTATATATATTGTTCTACTTCATTCTATAAACAATGTGAAAGCTGTAGAAACCAAACTTATCCTTTAACTTTTTTGTCATTCATGCTGGCTGCCTCTGAAGAGAACATCACGTCCTTGATTTGCAAGACATGTAGAACTCAATATAAGGCATTGATAAGGGTATTTTTAAGCAAAAATACCAGTAATATTGATACCTTTTTGCCATTTGTTGTCGATTCTCAACTGGATATGGTTTCAATTCCAATACCTTTGAGGGACCATTGAGTTTTAACTGAAAGTTGAATATTTGAATCTAGCAAAAGATGTGATCTCAGCTCTCCACTAGGTTAACCGAGAAGAGTTTGTTACATCAGGATCTCTCAATAAAGACTATTTGATCTGGAATATTTGCACAAGCTGCAGTCCACTGCACAGTAATCTACTATACTTGCAAACACCTGAACATACATTCTTTCAGTCAAGGTTAGAAAGAGACCAAGTGCCTTAATGCCCACACAGGGCCGTTTACATAAAAGATATAGATTTCAAGAGGAGAGATTAAAAAATAGTTTCAAAAGTGATGTTTCCATTCAAGGCTTATACAAGACAGTGAACATTTGTCTCAGACACATTTCAGTCTGGTAATGTCTTCTGCTTACCACATGTCACACACAGCCATCTGATTATTAAGCATTTTTGTTTTGAATTTGTTTTCTCTTCCTATCACAATATAAATGTGCTCTAGCAAGCGTATCAGTCTCCTGCTTCAGCCCTTTTTCTCTGTCTGGTGGCAGGAGGGAAATTGCCATGCATTTCACGTTGAACACAGAGTATGTTGCTACGGTGGTTGCTAGGGATTTAGCCAAGAGTGACGTGGAGAGTCCAAATATTAAAGGTGTCCTGATGCAGAGGCAATAGAAGCTGCAGGGAATGAGCAATCTCCTTTGAGACCCCTTTTTTTCAATGTGGCCTTTTATTATTATGCCTCTCTCTTTTGAAATATCGTAATTGATTTTTTTAAAACACAAAAAGGACTGCAGATAGAAGCACAGGCTGGAGCAAAAGGCTTCAACATGCCTTTGAACACAATGCTTACTGTTGGATGTCAAATGAGTTGTCTGCATCTTCTTGATAATAAGCATTGATTTAAAATATCAGAAAATAGTGAAGAAAATATCTTTTTTGTTAACACTGACTACAAGCTTCTATCAGCAACTGTGTCTCTATTCAGAGATTGTATGTTTTTTTCATTAATGTATGGAATGGTATGAAAATCTATTGAATAAAACCAATAGGGCTTTAGCTTCTTATCAAGTCATGTAATACTTAAGTCTGATACATACTACTTATATATCTACCAATATGCGACTGTGCGCAGCAATAAGATACTCTCAATAATATCTGTCTAGACATGCTTTAAAAATGCTTTTTACCCCCACAGCGGAGGTCATGTCTTTGCTTGTGTCCATCTGCATATTCTGTTGTGCATAAGCGAACTCAAGAAGTCATCAGGGGATTTTATTAAAAATTGAAATGGAAAATGTTGGTTATGGCTCAAGGAAAAGGTGATTTTGGTGGTACTCTGAATCCAGAACCTGATGTTTTTATTTAGGGATTAATGAACATTGTGAGATTAATAACAAACTTTTAGCATTTTCAATAATAATTCGGCAAATTACTATATCAGAAATCCAGATCAAGATCCAGATCCAAATATTTCTTTTGGACAACAGTTTGCATCAACAATCAGTGCGTATTGAGCTTGGCAGCCACTGACCATGGATGCCTTGGCAAAGGTTTGTGCTCTTTGAGCATTTCTAGTTGTGTTTTTAAAAAATTTGGAGTCATTTTTTGAATGAGGCTCAGCTCTAGACTAAACAGTAATCCAGACATGTCTGTGTGTCAGCAGTTGTTTTTTGCTTGTTTGGAACAATGAAAAAAGATTTTATGGGTGCCTCTGCTAAGTTCACTAATTATCTGGGACCCCGGCACCAGTAGAACTGAGCACAGAGGAACAAAAGCTGACTAAGTGAGTGTTAGCTCTTAGCCAATTTATCAAACAATCCAACAAAGTAAGACAATATTTTACATGCTTGTGTTGGTTATTCATGTATTAGCTCTGTTTTGCCTTCAGCAAATGCCATGACATCACATGTCATGTAGGGTGTAAAAAGGATCTGTATCCTGTTGTCTTGTGTGCAAGAATTTCATATTAAAGCAAAGCAAGAAAAAGGGAGGTGGCTTGGCCATATAAACAGTTTTATGCTTCCATAGAAAATGCTTACAGGGCAAATCATCCAGAAAAGTAGGTTTTCTGATTGCATTTTTAAGCCGCATTTTGTCTGAAACAAAAAGGACATGAAATGGAATATTTGTAATCAAATGGATCCATCTTGCCAAGCTCTAATCTACTTTGACTGAGCAAGGCCCAACGTGGCATGGCCCATCAGAATCCTTTAGAGTAGGATAAAGTAGAAGTCTTAAGCAGAACATCAGCAACAGGTACTTTGGGTGTGTGGAATGGTTCAACGAGTTGAAAGAACGTCTAATCACAAGTGCCATAGCTTCATGGTGGCATCCAAGTGTAAAACATGTCTTTAGAAATTCTAGGAAACAGAATAAATGCCTTACACTTTACACTTCATATTTCAGTAGACTGAAATTACAGTACATTTTGTCAACTAAAATGTTGTGAAACTTCATGAACTAAAACTAGACTAACTAGCACTAAAGGCATCTTGAAAGGATATTTTCTCTCCACTCTCACCGCAGCATTATTGCCTACCTACTACATTATCCGATTGGCCAGTAATGAATGGGATTGACAGAGCGATTGTCCAGTTACCTGCTGGATATGCTTTTGGAAGTTCTGCCCTTTCACAAACACATTCTGTTGGATGTTGCCCGGATGTGCTGGTGAAATATATCGAACAGTTCATCTGTTGTGTCAGGTTAACACTAACTTGGTGCATGATATAAACTGAGCCACGATGGGTCACTCTATCTAAGTTATTTGCAATTAAGCCAACTAAAGAAACTTTCAGTAATAAATACATGAATTGGATTCTGTAGAATTATGCTTTGCTTTAAGGTAGGTATCACTTTAAGCTTCATACACTCACACCATTAACTGCAGGGGCTGACATTAACCAGTCAATGTGGCTGTGACTAAGCTGCTCAGTGACTGGCCTCAAAGAACAGCTAACAGAATTTAAAGTGTGTGAAATCAGCAGAGTGGATGATGAGTATTACTTTTGAGGTGAAGCCTGTGAAGAGAGTAGTTTTTTCTATGTTTGACTTTTTCTTCTGTTTTATTGCTCAGCAGAGGACATTATATATATATTCATTATATCTCTTTGTTTCATAATTTTCATGAAAAGTTATTTTAATGTATTATAGATAATTGATTAAACACTCATCCTGGTTGTCATTTTTCCACTTACACTGCTCACAACCATAACATCCAAACAATGTACCATTGTGAGAGGGGAAAAGAATGTGATAAAAGGAAGTTAAACCTGTTAGAATTTTGTCCATCAAGACTGAAATTCTAAAGCTGAATACTCTAAAGAAAAAATATGGAAATATGTTTTCAAAAGTGAGGGAAAAAGGTTAAACTAAATTTAAACAATTGTGAAAATTTATTTTATTTTGGTGATCTTATTTTCACAATTACTTATTGTATAAATTATATATATATTCATTATATTTTTTTATAGTATCTTATAATTGGTTCATGAAAAGTTATTTTAATGTATTATAGATAATTGATTAAACAGCTGATAGGACTGGGCACTGATATTCCTCATATCAACATCAACAACTTTATTCCTCATAAAGTATCTTTAACAAATGCTTCAGAACCATGACAGCAAAAGTGCTCCTCGCTCTAACTGTTCAATTTCATCATTCATAAGGCTTAAGAGATAAAAAGTTAAGAGTAGACTCTCACATAACAGACTTAAAGGGGACATATCATGCTTGTTTCTCATTTTCACTATGCCAGACTAGGATGCCTGTAAAGCATTTCTGCCCTCAGTACAAGTCATTTAGTTCCTTCATTGCCCCCCAATAGCGTTCTCAAAATCCTCATTTTAAGCCATGATGAAGCTCTCGTTGAAACACTTGGTCTCAAGGCTGACCTAAAGTTACCTTGCAACGTTACAGCCCTTTGTGCTCTGATTGGTCAGTTCTATCTGGGGTAGAGCCAGCCTGTCCTTCTTCTTCTACTGTATTTTCCGGCAGGCTCAAAGCAGAAACCGCGTATTGAGTCCCCCTACAGGCCAGAGCTGGTAATGAGTGAGTGTGAGCTAGGGATCAATATACTGCTGCTGGACGATGTGTTCCTCGGTGACGGTTTTATGGCTAACGGACATCACAGGGGAGGAAGTGTTTTATCAGATTACTCCAATAAAAAGAAAGGTACCTCGTGTCGTCACAATGATTTAAGTCTCGCGGACATTTCGCAATGACCTATTTTCAGAGGCATCAAATCTCGTTCTAGGATATCAGAAAAAATACAGTATCTCATTTTTTGAAAATTAAGGGGGTGTAAGGTCTTGTTTTCAAATTTATTATGTTATATGTGTATTAAATCATGCATCAGCATGATATGTCTCCTTTAAGATCACACGGCACATTACTCCACCTTCAACTGATGAGCACAGATTATATGCATTTTTTTAATCGCCAGTCTATTGCTGGATGCACAGGGGCAGTATCAGTTAACCTTGTTTTTCTTTGGTTGACTACTGGCTAGGTACAAACTTACATTTTGTGACGAGGGAAGTTTGTTGACAGTGCTTTAAAAATACATTAGAATTGATTAAATATGAACAGTTGTAAGAAAAACTGTTGATGTTAAATTAATGAACAAAATAAACAACATAAATGACAGAACTTCTGAAAAGAAGGCAGCTGGTGAGGCAAACTATAGGCAATGAACATTTTCGATCAGTGAATCTGTTGTTCAGAGCTTTTAGACTCAGTGCTTGCCTTAAATGGCGATATTGGAGCATATAGTCAGTTTACAATTTGAAGAGTAATAAAACCTAATGAAGGCAGCTTTCTTTAATGCTTAGATTATACAATTTATTAGAGCTTGTTGACACTCTGTGTGTTTTTGTGTGATTGTTCCCCGACTTTAATCTTTCTGATTATCCCGCAAATTGGAAACAAAAAGCTCATAGAAATTGTTATTGATTTGCCAAGATTGTTTGCCTTCTATAATAGCTTTGATTGAATGTTTGCATTCTTCTAAGAGCGATTCTGTCGGTCAGTGACAGTTTGAAGTAAAAGCTTATCAGGCATGTGGCAATCAATAATAACTTAAATGATAATATCCAGTGACCAACTCAAGAGTTCAAGGCCTAAGGAGGGAAAGACGTGCTCTGCCCTTCCACCCACTTCTCCTGGACTGCATTTGCCTGCCCTGCAGTCCACAGCTGTAGCAGCCGTCACACAACCTCAGGCAGGCTAGTTAGCCCCGAGAAAAGAGCCTGAACCCCGATCAATAACTTTAGTCTTGTCTGCCTAATTGCTCATTGGTTGACATTGGCGCCAGACTATATGTAAGCGCATGTTCCCCCGAGTGATCGACTTGGGCTGTATTTCCACCACTTCCCGCCTTGTATTGGTCTTACGGTCTGCCCCTCTCTCTTCTCTCTTCTCTCCTGTCCTCACCTCCTCAGCCATTTTCGCAATGGAGAAAACCCTGACCCGATCGGCTTCTCCTCGGTTATCCCTGCAGGATCAGACCATCCAAAGACTCTCGTCAAGACGTGCTGCTCCCTCATGAGGCCCGTGACTCTCAGGCTGCACAGGTAAATATCCTGGTTTAATGTCGAACTGAAAGATTAGCCACTAACTCGCTCGCAATTTCAGTGAGCGCTAGGAAATTAGCCGGGCTCTTTTGGGGTTTTTCTGAACAGCTTATTATATGATCTAATGCAGCCACACTTTATGAGCATGCACCAGCGTATGGAGAGGGCAGTATTGATTGTGCTCATTGTGAATTATGTGAATAGATAAAAGTGTGAGTGTGCATATATATTAGGCAATTATGCGCTCAGGTGCTAATGTAAAAATTCTGCTGAATAAATATGAAATATGCCTCTATCAGCATCCAACTTGTGTCCCCTCGACACTAGTCATTTGAGATGATAATTGGGATGGCGTGTTTGCCTTTTTCTGATGAGACCAGATATTGTGATAGCTCTCCTCAGCCCAGATTTAAATGTGTATTGATCAGTGTGTGGCTCAGGAGCTCAAATCAAAACAGCAGCACAGCCCCCACACACTTGCATATATTTCTGTCTTTGTTTCTCACACGTATTTTGAACTTATCTTTTAATCCTCAGACATTTAACATCGGTTACTATGTCGCGAAGCATAGGAACCTCTTTTGTATTTGTTCTCAGCCTCTTTTTCCAGTAGTAGTGTGCTAATGTCATGATTTAAATGAAGTATTGATCAGTTTAGGACGGGAGAATAGAGAGAGAGGGAGCGATTGTGAGGGAAAGAAAGCAAGACCAGGGTTATCAGTGTGGATCGCATACAGAAAGAGAGTGCTAACGGATGAGACATGTTTTAAGCGATTCCGTTAAATGGATTTCTGCATAAGCTGTATTTTTAATTTCAGGAATTACCACCAACTTGTTCCAAGAAGGAAAAATGGACACTGGAGCACAACAGTGCTCTGAATAGGGCAGAAATGGAAATAACTCTTTTTTTCTTCATTGGCTTTTGTTGATTGCAAGAAGAATTCACCAGACTGTTTGCAGATGGTTGAACAGTGGTTTGTTCTGGCTTCTGTCTGAGTCTCCATCTTGTCTGCCATCAGTTTCCGTCTATGACAACGACGATGCTACTCCTGCATCAAGCGCTCCAGACTACAGCCTCTGTCCAAGTGAACCAGCAGCTCGGTCTGTTTGTCTTCCACTTACTGTCCTCCCTTCTTTCTCACAAGCTCCTTCCTCCTTTCTCTTCCTCTCTTACTGTCTTTTCCTCTCTCTCTCCCTCTCTCTCTCTCTCCCTCTCTCTCCATCCTTTCTCCTCCTGTGATTTAACACAGCATGGTTGTATTAATTAGTGACGAGGCTATTATTGACAGTGCACTTTAATAGAAGTCAGCTGTTTGTCGTATGTTTTGCGGGAAAAATCCATCTGCTTTATGTCTTAGCATATTCCATCGTGGCAGCGTTTCTTTGTGTAATGCTCTTAAAACCTTAAAATTTAAGTCTTTGGATGTAGTATACTTTGTTTTTGTGTCATTTTTGTCATTATATGTGTTTATTTCTTTCACTTTTTGTCTTGTTTAATTATAAATGACCTGCGTTGCGGGATTTCTAAAATGAGTAATTTGTATTTTCTAACAGGAACTCTAAATTTTAAAGATATAAAAGTGTTGAAGATTTGAAAAAAAAGACACAGGCTGGACTTAAAAGATTATTGCAGATAGAAAAACACGCTGCCTTTCATTAAGTTCTATTTCATGGTGGGTGCATGAAGACATTTGTTTACATAAGTATTGAATTGGATTTGAAGAAAATTCAGCCCTGGTGGTCCGCAGCCTTTTGTACACCGAATACTTTAACAAAGGCATAAATAAGGGCCGCCTTTAATTAGACACAACCCAGAGTGGTTCATTTCTCAGATTCTGCTAAGTAGTTTGGAGAACCATGGCGTGTCTCAGCCTCAGCTACAGACTGAACAGGTTGGCTGCGGAGAGAGGATAGGCTCTGTGTACCGGATTGATTTTTCTCCTACTCTCACTGCCCTGCCTCCTTTTGTGGTTCAATAGCTGGACATCCAGAGGCGAGGATCTCTCAGTCACTGCCTGTGCTGCAGGAGAGGCGTCTGGATCTCCAAAGGAGCACAGTCACATGCAGCAAAACCAGAAGCAGCTTTGAAGCCGGATGCAGCAGGCCGAAGAGCTCCAGAGTCAGGTACAGTGCTCAATACTAGGCCCACACTTTCGCGCCAGGCCTCAGACTCATCATGCTTCATGTGTTCGTCTTGACCAGTGCTTTTATAGCTGGTGTATATTTCTGCTTAAAGGGTGCACTTGCAAGTTTTTCATGCCTGCATTGCTTCATTTAGCCTGAATGTGGTTTTGCTATTCATGTCTAACTGACAGCTAAGTCTCTCGTATGGCATATGCAGTTTTGTGGATATTCAGGGGCTTCATGGTGAGGGATCCGAATGCTAATGTCATGGTAACTCCCTCTTTATAAAGGACATTAGTACAACTGATGCAGGGTAGAAGGAAAAACAAACTGTACCTCACAGTCAGATGGGCAGGGATGAATGTCCACTGCATGAGCTGTGGAGTCAACAGACAAACATGTTCTGTATGACAAACAGGCACTTACTCACAGTGACAGGCAAAATGAAACCAGGATTCTGATGATTGATGACTGTGGTTTTTGACATATATTAAAAAATGTTGCCTGGTACCTTCCCTCAGGAATAAAACCCCACTGACCAATCTGAATCACTGACTGTGTGATTGATGGTGTCTGTGTCACCTGTTGCTAGGCCTCTGGGCAGACTCTGTTTGTGTTGTTCAATCAGAGCCTGAGGTGTCACTTCAGCCACGCTCCCTCAGTACTGTTGACTGGAACATTTACAGTGCTGCTTTAGTTACTGTGCAAATTTCCGCTTGCTTCAGTTCATTTCTCCACACACAGAGACACTTTTACTCACTCTGACTCTGATTTGATTCTTGTTCAAATATAGATGACTGTAAAATGCTTTTGGACTTGAATTAAATTGTAAATTGTTTTGATGTAAAGACTTTTCTCATAGATGGCACTGTTGAATGAACTTTCAGTGAATTTCACTTCAACATTCTGTATGATAGTGATGCACTGAAGTGAAGTGAATGATGTGCATTGTGCATACGTCAAAAGTTGATGAACCACTTTGGTAAAAAATTCAGTCTTTGAAAAGTGTTGAAAGTCTACAAAAAATAATAAGATTGAAGAGACTGTTTTCACTTATAATATTAATTCAAAGCTGTGTTGTAGACTTGAGTTTTTCTAAGTTTACATAACTGCTCAGAGGGTATTTAACTTCTCTTTGTTGTTCCTTTTTTAGCTGTGGGATGCTTCATTTATGTTTTACTGAATACACATTGCATCAGCTTAAATACACAAAATTATGTCCTGCTTTGTCCCTAACTACTATTTGAATTACAGTACTCATAAGCAATAAGAGGCTGTAACAATTTGAGACTGTTCAGTATCTTTAAGTGTTAAACAGTCAGTAAAAACACTTATTTATGTGGCTAATATGACCACTTAGATGCAATGGGGTCCTCAAAATGGCCTTAAAATTATTGGATTTTATTTTGGAGTAGATTGAGAATAGTTTGTGATACACATACTCATGCTGCACAAGCTTTAAACAGGTTATTTATCCATCTAGCGATTACCTAAACCACTCAGCCCTATCCCAGCTAATAATCACATGGCCACATACAGAGAAAGACATCTATTAATGCTCACTAATACCTAAAGGCAATTTAGAGTCACGAATTAACCCCAGGAAGAGTAGCTGCTGTGAATTTCAGCAGCTAATGGAGGTCTAATAAATAAATAAATAAATAAACCTTACATGAAGGGTTTTCTTTTTTTTAATCCATGGGAGGAAACTGGAGTGCCTGGCGAAAACCCACACAGGCACTGGGAGACCATGCAGACTCCACATAGAAAGACCCTGATTGACACAGGTAGTCAAACCAGCAATTTTCTTGCTGTGAGTAACATACACTAGCCTGCAGCGCTAATGTGCCACCAAGGTTAGTTTATGATCATTTCAATACATGTTGTAAAATAAAGTGTGTCAATTAATTGGTAACTTACTATTTTTCAAACACTCCGTACTTCAGTAGCAACTAAAGGGTGATTCTCCGTACTCACTCTTGAGAGCGTAGGCATTAGCAGCAGCATGGCAGCCTCCATTAAGGTTTGAAAAGACGTGAGAGGTATTGCTTTTTTCAGTGATATTAAGTTAGATATCACAGTTTTAGCCAGAGCAGGTTTAATGAAACCAGCTGTTCAACCATGATGGCAGAGTTAACAGCTTTTTCTTTGTTTATTTTGGCCATTCACTCATTTCCCAACACAGGCCCTAACTCACAGTCAGGTGGATTGTCTGTGCCCGTTTAGTGGGATACCTCCATTTAAACCCTGATTACTTGTATTTAGGAATGGGAGTTGAGAACCAGTGCCAATTGGAAATGAATCCCAACTAACTTGGGGAAGCAGTATTACCCACCTTTATGCCGAACAATTCCCTTATTAATTCCTTTCCCTTAGTTTAACACTGGTGTGCTGCCAAGGCGAGAGGCTGTCAACGTAATGGTTAGGAAATAATCAAAGTAACCATGGCAGACTGAAATGTGACTTAATCATACAATACGACACCAACAACACAGTTTGAAGAATTCATGGCTGTGTGAATTAAGGAGAGAGTTGAAGTGTCAGTAACATGCTGAAACAGGGCATAACATTTTATGTCAGAGAGCCATGTACAGGGCATTGGTGGTGTAGTTGGATAGTACCCTTTGTCAGCAATCAGGAATTGAGGAATTGAGGCCAAAAGTTTGGACACACCTTCTCATTCGATGTGTTTTCTTTATTTTCATCACTATCTACATTGTAGATTCTCACTGAAGGTATCAAAACTATGAATGAACATGTGTGGAATTATATACCTAACAAAAAAGTGTGAAGTAAATGAAAACATGTTTTATATTCTAGTTTCTTCAAAGTATCCACCCTTTGCTCTGATTACTGCTTTGCAGACTTTTGGCATTCTCTTTATGAGCTTCAAGAGGTAGTCACCTGAAATGGTTTTCACTTCTCAGGTGTGCCTTTCCAGGGTTAATTAATGGAATTTCTTGCCTTTTTAATGGGGTTGGGACCATCATTTGTGTTGTTCAGAAGCCAGGCTGATGCACAGCCAACAGCCCTATTAGACACTTTTAAAATTAATATTATGGCAAAAACCAGTCAGCTAAGTTAAGAGAAACAAGTGTCCATCATTACTTCAGTGAGAATCTACAATGAATTAGTGATTAAAAAAAAACGCATTGAATGAGAAGATGTGTCCAACCTTTGGCCTGTACTGTAAGTGGGCATAAATAAGTCAGTTGATACTGATGGATAACTAGCATAGAAACTCAGGACCATCAGTGTGTGAATGCACAAGTGTGACCTGCAGTGTAAAGCAGCTTTGAGTGGTCAAAGACAAGAAGAGCTCTATATAAGCTCAAGTCCATTTACCATTTACCATGTATGTAATGTTACTGACTGAAAACTAATATAGCATACATTTTTTACACACAAACAATACAGAAATTGACAAGGGAATCAACGAAGCATCGGATTGGTAGAGAGAATCAACAATGGCATTGGTGTCACTGAATTCTGATTGATTTCTATCCTTTCTTTGCCATCTCTTGTTTGCACTACAGATGTGCCCAGTAGCAGCTTGTTTGATGTTTAAAGACTGACATCACACCCCTCCAAAAATATAGATTTACACTTGTTAACCTATGTTTAAAATATTGCTGCTATGGCTTAATCAGTCACTACTTACACCTAAAAAAAACACAATAGGCAAGACTTTGTTTAATTCTGCAGTTCTCAAATAACTTTTTTGTAAACAAACAAACAAATAAAAAGGTAAAAACTGTTAGTCTGATAAATCCGAATGCTTTTCTTTTCCAGGTCTCTTTGATTCATCTTAAAAAACATATATCCATTTACCTGAATAAGCATGCTTCAGGGGTCACACTATTTGATAAACACAAGATTGAAGATACTGCCTGCCTTCTTACTACAGCTGAGTTTTAGATCTTTATGATTTTAAGTCTGAACACCCACTACCATGATCATTGAGCTCATATTAGTGCCTAGTGCCTCTAAAGTAAGGCCCTATTTATAACTAATCAGAGGCTCAACTTTTATTGCATTGAGTGTAAATTTGCTATGACGGACAGTTCTGCACGAAGTTCAAGACAGATATGACAAAATTGTGTTAGATAGGAGTGCTTTCACAAATGGCAGTGTTGATTTTTATCAATAGATAAAATACAAAGTGATTGAGCAGAGGATAAATGAAATCAATATTTTGTGCAACCACTGTTTGCTCTCAAAACAGCAAACCATTTTTCTAGGTGCACTTGCACACGGTTTTTGAAGGGACTCAGCAGGTAGGTGGCTATAAATACATTGAAGAGCTAACAACAGATCCTGTAAGGATGTTGGCTGGCCCAAAGACTTGTACCCAGACACTCTTAATGATGTTGAGATCAGGAATCTGTTAAGGCCACACCAAGACTCCTTGTTCTTCGCTGAGGAAAGTTTTTAATGACACTTGCAATTTTTTTTTATATCATTTTCCAGCTGTAGATTTAATTTAGGGCCAAAGATTTTCAGCTATAACAACCTTCAAATGTTTTGTACCTGATAAGCCATTAATCATCCATAAATTAAGTAGTTTTAATTTATAAGCATTTCCTGTTTTCAGGATTCTGAGAGAATGTCTTCAAACCAGCCGGTCAAAAAACTCCAACTGTGCATGCAGCTAATGTAGGAGGTAGTTTTCCTCATTTCATTTAAATAATTGATGCACGCATGTGGTCAGATAAGTGTCACACCTGAAGTCTAAGTATTTTAAACTTCACCTTAACAGATGGAGTACCCTATGAATTTGTCAACATATGTCAGCTATATGGCTAAGGCTTTCCTGATTGATTTACTGGGAGTAATTGGACAAATGAGAGCTGCAGCATATAAACTATTGGGATCTTAAGATTTTTGCATGGATTTTGCTAAAGTCAACTATCAATTTTCTTATCATAGATTCAGACCAACATGTGCTTCCAAACCCCCTATAGCACTCTTGCAAGATTATGAAGATACTCAGTGCAGTAAAACAACATACTTAAATAGAACTTGTTGTCCAACATTGGATTGGAACTACTGCCACCACACATACCAGTCAGTTATATATGTTCCTGTAAGTCAAACCTGCAAAATGTAGCTGTTATTTTTTGTTGTATAGTCCTGCCTGATATCAATCAATCAATCAGTCAGTCAGTCTTTTTAGATCATAGCACTAGTTATTTATATGTGTATATATATGTGTGTGTTTTGGGTCATTATCCTGTTGGAGGGCCCATGGCCTGCGGCTGAGACCAAGCTTTCTGACACTGGGCAGCACATTTTGCTCCAGAATTCCTTCATAGTCTTGAGATTTCATTGTACCCTGAACAGATTCAAGACACTCTGTGCCAGATGCAGCAAAGCAGCCACAGAATATAACTGACTCCATGTTTCACAGAAGGCACAGCATTCTTTTCTTTTGTATGCTTCATTTTTGCAAATGTGAACATAGAGCTGATGTGACTTGCCAGAAAGCTCCAGTTTTGTCTCATCTGTCCAAATGACATTCTCCTAGAAGCTTTGTGACTTGACAACATGCATTTTGGCAAATTCCACTCTCACTTTGTTATGATTTGCTTTCAACAGTGATGTCCTCCATTAAGTCAGTTTTTGGCTCAAATAATGACGGATGGTGCGATCTGATACTGATGTACCTTGACCTTGGATATCACCTCTAATCTCTTTGGAAGTTGTTCTGGGCTCTTTGGTTACCATTCGTCTTATCCGTCCCTTCAATTTGTCATTCATTTACCTCCTGCAGCCACGTCTAGGGAGTTTGGCTACAAACCCGTGGACCTTAAACTTCTAAATAAAATGTGTAACTGAAGTGCAGGAACATCAAGCTGCTTAAAGATGGCCTTATAGCCTTTACCTTCAACATGCTTGTCTATAATTTTCTTTCTTATCTCTTGAGACAACTATCTCCTTAACTTTCTGTTGTCTATGTTCAGTGTGGTACCACAATACCAAACAGCACAGTACCTACTTTTCACCCTTTAAATGGGCAGAATGGCTGTTTACAAGCTTGAAGACCCCTGTGATGCAAAGTACAGGAAACACCTTAGTTTAACATGTCCCTATGGTCAAATCATTTTAATCTTTTCTAGGGGTACCATCATTTTTGTTCAGGCCAGTTTCATTAGTTTGTTTTTCAAAATAATTCAGTTAAACCACAATTCAAAAACAAAGTCTGATTTTCATTAGTTAAGTTTCAGTATTTTTTTTTATATTTACATTTGTCAGTTTTAAGTTATTCAGAGACCAAGTAGGTTTTTCTTTCTTTACCAGAAGGGTACCAACAATTTTTGCCACATGTGTAGATAGATATGTATATTTATATACAGTAAGTGATAAACCCACATTATATTGTAAAAAATAACTATTCACTCAAGCAACCAATTATGAAACTATCCTTCCCACAATCGAATGAATACTAATTAGGTAAGAAACGATTATGTCACACAACCCTTTAAGTAATCATGTATTGCATTAAGTTCTCCCATGTACATTTATTTGATCTAGAAGCAAAACTTTTTCTAAATAACTTCACAAATATTCCTTTTTATTGATACATTAATCTGATACATATTAACCGGCAGAGGTTTTGTCTGTTCAATCATTAGTAACTCAGTTTCATGTTTAAATACTCCAAATAACAACATGGAATTTGACTATCAGTATGATCCTTTAATGACACTTCTGCAGGATCTAAAGGTCAGAATTCAAAATGTTGTCCTCTGCCATAACTTTGCACGAGGTAAACAATGATGCCTGGCATTATCTTTTTTTTCTTTTAGTAAGAAATATGTTCAAAAATGGAATGCTTCTTAGTTTGGAGGAAAAAGACTTTGCTACACTTTTTTTGTTGTTACTGTCATGTTGCAGACACAGTTTTCTATGTTGTGATTTTGCCCCCTGTGCCGTTACGTGCAGGTGAATGGATAACATCAGCATCGATGTGATTGTTCTTTGAAATTGGTGTCAACTTTTCACAATTGGTTCAACATCTTGAATTTTTTGACCCAATAGTGATAAATGGCACACACACAGTGGCTACTGTGACATGCAGTGTTTCAATGAAATGAAAATGTTAACAATATCATAACTATTTAACATTTATCTGTGTTTGATGATGTTCTGCTCTTCACACAGGGTGACAGGCAGTCAGAGGAAGACAATCACTGAACTTCTGACAATTCCAAGGGATCAATTACATCAGATGCAACGACAGGTAAAGATTTACCTCTAAGGGAAAACAGAAAAGGACTTGAAATGATACATTATCGAAACAAGTCAAACAGCATACTAGCGTTGACATATTTGATGCTGGTTACCTGAGTTAAATTGCACATCTAAGGTTTTGTAATGTGATTTAAACAGTTGGAATCAGAGCTAGGACATTAGTGCTGATGACTCACAGCAAGAAAAAAAAAGAATTGACTCCCCGGATTTACAAGGCATTTCTGTGTTGAGTCTCACACTAAGGCAGTGAAGATCAGCCTGCCTGTGATAATAATAGTGAGTTTGGATACTCTACCATTAAAGTTTTGAGGAAGGAAAATGGCTCTGTGCGCTGCTGCTATTTGTGGAGCAGGAACATGAGTCACGATCTCAGCTAACAATGGCTGAAAAATGAAAGGAAAGAACAGCAGAAGTGTATAGACATTTCTATCCACATTTCATATATCACTGTTAGCCAATGTGTACCAACCAAGCACATAATTATGTGAAGTTTAGTTCATATCTGATTATTGGTTTGGTGTCCTGGAAGCCTTTTGTTTTTCAGAGTCAACCAAAAGTACTGTGCGATAGTACTGATGAGTCTTCAGCTATGGTTGACTTCAGTTTTGACCGTCTTGTTTACACAATGGAGCCTCATGTCAGTGTTTTTTAAAAATAATAACATAACTATCACTTGCTGCTTCATTTAATCTTGAATTGAGGTATACATTTGCAGCACACCAGCGAAAGCATTATGGGCCAACAGCAGGTCCTTGTCTCTAATTTTCTTTTTTTGATAAACAACACAATTTGTGAACACTCGGATACTCATTCATAATGTAATGCAAGCTACTCTGAAAATCAGTGTTAATGCCCTTTCTTATACCATACGGCCTTTAAAAGTAATCAATAGTGTTAATTACTGCAGTTCTTCTCCTATTTAGATAGAAACAACAAGAAAAGGCTCATTTCAAATTTGATAAAGTCCCTGTCTCTTATTTAACTCACTAAAATAAGATACCAATGCATTTCACCATGCATGCAACACTGATTCGTCAGTTTATATGTCAGTCAGTGTTGTTGCAGAACTGTTGCAGATTTAACAAATAAAACATCATAAAGGACCTCTTTCACAATACATGTAATTTTGCCCACAGCCCAATTTTTTGTTTATTGTGTGGTATTTGTAGTACACCCAGAGACTCCCAAGAATATACCTTTAGAAAATCCAAAAGTCATCCAGGGCCTGTACTATGACCTATTTTATGATCATTGCCATAGGTGTGAGCCAGGGTGCACACTTTACCCCAAAACTTACTCAAACACAAATAATAAATCATCAAATTGGGTCAAATCACCTTCACTGAAGTCTGGTGCATCTTTTGAAATCAAATGTAAAGCTAAGTATTACAATTGAAAGAAGTTATTGAATTTTAACTGGAAAAAAATTCTGTTTTTTTTATGATTTTTTCAACAAATTCAATTCTTTAGAGATGTGTCTGACCAACTTACAGTTGCTGTACAACTAAAATACTTACAAATTATTTGGCCACATATATATTCTCAAAGTGGGAAAAAAATCATCAAATTCTGAGACCGGTAAAGTTGTTCAATTAACAGGTTGGGTTACTGTGGAAGAATCAGGATACTGTTCCATGTCTTGTATTATATCAAGGGTAATGTTTTATTTCATGCCATTTGCAGCAAATGGATGTTAACTTCAATTTAGTATTGTGCATTCAATTGAATTATTTTTTTTCATCTATGCTATATATGAAGTATATATATTTTATATATTCTAAATGAAGTATCCAAACATGAGACATCACCCAAACTGAAGTTTTAAACCTTGTCAGATTCTGACTGCCATGCATGGACTGGCTGGACATTGGTGCATTTTCAGAACATGTATGACATGTGTGAATCTGATCTTGTTTCAGGTTCAAGTGATAGTTCCAGAGCAATAGATTTGCTTCTTTACTTTTGGGCAAAACTGAAAACAAACCTTTCATGGAATCAAATGACCATGCTTACTAATCTTTCCCAAGCTACACTGTCAAGATATTTTCATACAATTGCAGATATTTTGAACACAATAGTTGTTTCCAAATACCTTGGCACAAATTATATTTCACGCCACGATGCCATAACTCACAACACTGTCTTTACTAAAGCTTTTTATGGTGACCAGGTCACTCTGATCTTAGATGGTACATATATCTACCTCAACAAATGCAGTGATCATCAGTTTCAAAGGGCATCTTACGGAGGACAGAAAAAACGAAATTACCTAAAATTCATGTCAGTTGTACTGCCTGATGGATATGTTTTAGACACTATTGGCCCCTACCATGGTAACGTAAATGATGCAACAATAACTCGGCTCATCGTGGAAAAAATCGAAATATTGAAATCTTGGTTAGAAGCAAATGACAATATGATTGTAGATCGCAGTTTCAGGGATGCCTTAGATCTTCTTGCTAAGTTGGGGTATGATGCTAGAATGCCGTCATTTTTACCAACTGGTAAATCCCAATTGGATTCCTCAACAGCCAATAGTGATCGTTGCTGTACCAAAACAAGATGGATAGTAGAGTCCTACCACGGGCGTTTAAAGAAGTGGATGTTGTTTAAGGAACAACTTACCTCAAATTATTTTGTTGAGGTCATTGGCAAATTAGTGCGCATAGTAACTGCATGTCTCAATGCCTTCAGAGGACCAATATATGTTTCAGATCCAGATCGAGAGGAAGGAGATACTAAGATGGCTCAGCGTATGCTTTCACTTTTAAAAAAAGACAATGTTTTGGCAAAACAAGTTGCAGAAGACCCAAATATGTCACGTAGAGCTCGTAGTGAATGGCAGAAGCTTGAAGCATCTGATATCTCGTTTCCTCATGTGGATCTGGAATACCTTGAGACCATAACATGCGGTACATACCAAATCAAACAGTCCCCTGACTACATTGCTGAGCATCAAAAAAATGATGGTGACTGTGAGATTTGGGTTTACCAGCATGATGCTGATCTCATAAGGGGACAGATTCATTCTCGTCACAGATCTCAAATAAAATACAATGTTTGGATTCAATTTGACAAGAATGCATCAGATGACCCTGTGAAGGCATATTATTGTCTCTGTCCTGCTGGAAAGAGAACCTCTGGCATGTGTGCACATGTTGCATCTGTATTCTATTATTTGGGATATTATAAACATTTTCAAAATCAGAAACCCCTCCAACCATACACAAGCAAATTCAAAGACTCCATTCTATGAAATAACCAGCCAATCATACATCTTATGGATTTCTCAGATCCCCTTTCCCTCACTATAGTTCCAGTCTACAAATTAAAATTGTCCAAGCCGTTGCTATGCAAAAAGACACGAAGGCCATAAAACAGATTACATGTATATATAAGTACTAGAAACAGAAATTGACAGAAGTAATGTTTATGTATTGCTGTCATTGTAGATATATACAATCTGATTACAACAATCCAAAACTGCATCGGTTTTTACTTGTATCAATGGCTCATTATTATCTCATCACAAAGGCATAATATACAGGCCCTTTGTGGCTGTTCAATATTAAAATGAATAACATTTCCTGTGAAATGTTTGTTTTGAATCTAGCATTCAAATTCTAAAAGAAATCATACTTAAAGGATGAATTCTGAACAAATCTTTAAAGATTCCCTGATATACAAGATATGGAACAGTATCCTGATTCTTCCACAGTAACCCAACCTGTTAATTGAACAACTTTACCGGTCTCAGAATTTGATGATTTTTTTCCCACTTTGAGAATATACATGTGGCCAAATAATTTGTAAGTATTTTAGTTGTACAGCAACTGTAAGTTGGTCAGACACATCTCTAAAGAATTGAATTTGTTGAAAAAATCATAAAAAAAACTGATTTTTTTTTCAGTTAAAATTCAATAACTTCTTTCAATTGTAATACTTAGCTTTACATTTGATTTCAAAAGATGCACCAGACTTCAGTGAAGGTGATTTGACCCAATTTGATGATTTATTATTTGTGTTTGAGTAAGTTTTGGGGTAAAGTGTGCACCCTGGCTCACACCTATGGCAATGATCATAAAATAGGTCATAGTACAGGCCCTGGATGACTTTTGGATTTTCTAAAGGTATATTCTTGGGAGTCTCTGGGTGTACTACAAATACCACACAATAACCAAAAAATTGGGCTTTGGGCAAAATTACATGTATTGTGAAAGAGGTCCTTTGCTGCATGTCAAAGGTCACTGCTGATTTGCCATCAACTATCTCAATTAATCTCAGTGTGCATCTTCATTTTTCAAGCCTATCACATGAGCACCTGCTTCAAGTCAGGTAGAGTCATGCCTGGAATGCAATGCAAGTCTTTCCAACAGAGCTTTAGGTGAGGCAAGACTCTCTTCCAAAATTGTTAAATAAATATGTCTAATTTTGCAAACGCCACAAGAACCGTTTTTTATTTGCCCCACAGAGAAAATGCTGACATACAACAAAGTATTAAGACTCACAAATATTAACAAATACACGGGCTAGAAGTGGGACTGTACCAATGATGCAAACTATGCTGACAGCCAACACAGTGTTTGCTATAATATCGCTATAATCCTCATGTTTGCATTTATACAGTAGATGTTAATAAAAAACTTGTGCCATTCTTTGGCATACAAACATTGCTGGATAAACAAGGACAGTATAAGAACCCTCAACTAAACTTTAACAAAAGCAGAAAACTACATATGTTGTCAGAATATTTAGTGTTCATCATTCAAGAAGGATAAAGACGATACCTGTGATTAAACATCTGAATGCCAGGACAAATGCTTGACAAATTATGAAACATACAACAGTATGAATAACATTGCACTAGCAATCACATCTCATGATAATATAAAAGAAAACATATTTAAGTCAACAGAGTAGTGAATGTTATAAAAAATGGAAATGGAAGACCATGTGATGACAGTAACGAAATGCTACTACTAATAATTCTAATAACAGTAATGTTATAAAAAATACCTCATTAATTTTGTTAGAATATTGTTATGATTACATTATTGTGAGACAGTTCCTGTATTCTTTAATTTTTAAGTAAAATCTTATTGTGTCCTGAGCTAGTTCATGTGATTTTGGTGTAAAATTAAAGTGTCCCTATTTTGAGATCTGAAAAATCTCGTCCCTCTGAGTTATACTCGTCATGGTGGTGAATCAGACATAAGTCACCACATGATAACTGTTCCTGTTGAAACAGAACAGCAAAAGCCTCATTTCATCATGAAAATATTCTCCTTATAGAGTGGTGCAGAAATAAATAAGTTACCATTTTAGTACTTACGGCTTCCAAATTTTTCAAGTCTGTAGGATTTTTTCTAGGCTTTTCTTCAACATAATTTCTTAAATTATGGTCTGTGGTGAACACACACATTTGACATTTGCAGTTTTTTTCTACGTCTAGAATCGCCCCTCTTGTGAATTTCGAAGTGTAATTGTTTCTCTTAAAAGACAGTTGAGAAAAATCTGCTGGCTAGGACCACAAAAATGACTAGGACCGTAAACATAGTCATTTCTGACCATCTTTGAAAAACAGTGTTAAATACACAGTAACCACAGCCACGAGCATCAATTTGACCATGTTAGACTAAGAGAAAAATCTCTTTAACAAGAGGTAGCAGTGTGACATAAAAGTTGAAAGTGTGGTAATGGCTTCTTTGTCAGTTGCTACATCGTATATCCATAATAACCTGATAATTGCTTTTACACTAGCCTATAACATTTGCACTTCAAAAAACAGTATGAGATGTGTTAGTTCATAAAGGTTATCATGGTGAACAAAACCTGATCGACCCATAGTCCCATAGGGGACAAGTGTGATGTTAACTTCCATGATGATGTAAATGCAGTGTATTGCCTGTGTTCGTCATACCTGAACCACTCTATTTATGAACTGGTTTAATCTAGCTTTATAAAGAACTCAATGTTCTGATTGCTTTCTTTTTTTGTTGGCTTTCTGGAGATGGTGGTTGTTTCCTTAGAATCAACTTAACTTTGCTTAACTGTGATTCTCTGTATTTATACCACACAGTTAAAGCTGATTTCAAAACCTGGATTATGAGTTAGTTATGCTAACTCCTGTATACTAAGCTATCCATGTTTTATTTCTGCGCTGGTTTTGTACAGCCAGTTCTTAAACAATAGTATAAACAATTTCTGACTGCTACATGTGTTATTAACCCCCATGCAGGGCTTTACATTAACTTTTTTGCTCACCAGCCACTGTGGCTAGTGGTTTCCCAGAGTTACTAGCCACTCAGTATTTTCACTAGCCACAATTTGTTGCTGGATAATTATGTTCAATATGATTAAAACCAATGATGACATGCTAAAGTTTACTTAAAAAAGATTTATAACCTCTTTAAATGTAAATGACCCCTATGCACACTTAAAACAAGACTACATCAATGTTAAACTCCACAGGTCCTTATCAGGTATTCAGCTCTGATAAAGTTGTGTGTAAAACATTTTCTTTCGTTCTTCCCCAAAGCATGTACGTTGCGGAACAGCATCCCCATCTTTTCAAACTCAGCCGACTTCATGAGCGCCAAAGACTTAACTGCTGCACTTTCCTGTAATGGGCCCGCTGTCTTTCCCCGTTTTGTTGTGATGCACATTTTATGACCAAAGGACATTTCATGGTCCTTAATGGTTTCAACTTTAAAGTTGCTCGTCCCGACCACAAAAGAGATGCCCTTCATCTTATCACCGCCATATGTCCGACAGTCAGAGCAGAACATCACCTTCTCTCCCGGGTCATACACCAGCCATTCTTGACCTGTCTTCCATTTTTCATTAAAAAATCTTTTCTTTTTCGTCTCCTCATCCTTGGGTTTGTCGGGTTTTCTCTTATTTGTTTTCTCTTGTTTCTCTCCGGGTCTCGTAACTCCTTCGAAATGCCGCCACATCGCTCCTCTGCTTATCTTTTGACCCGAGTCTGACCTGACCCCCTGTCAGCAGTGATGTCGCAAAGGCTTCCACGAATGGACCAATGATGAGCAAACACTTTATGCAGGCAGTGCTCATGGGAGTTGTAGTGTCGTGGTCTTATATTGCAATTGGTTTATTATTTCAGATGCCGTTTGAGAAAACTACAATTAAACGTGTACATAAAATTCAACCCGCCAAAGTGGCTAGTGGGAGCGGCGGTGTTACCCGCCACTGCCGAAATCCACCCGCAATTGGCGGGTTGGCGGGTGTTAATGTCAAGCCCTGCCCCCATGAATATTTCCTATGAAAATTATAGCTAAACACTCTTTTGGTGCAAGTGCCCTACAGCTTGTCTGGCACTGATCAGGTAAAAAGGATGAAAAGAAATCAAATACAAATATAGAAATAGTTAATATGTTATGGTCTTGTTTGCTGCACACAGAAAGACTTATGTTATTTCAGAGAGCCCATATTGGGCTTTTTTTTATTTTCGTGTGGTGTGATTGAGCAGTTTTAAGAACAAGACAAGAACAAGACGAAAAGCCTGCAGCTCATAGACTATGTCTCTCTCTTTGGGGTTGGTGCTCTAACAGTATCTCGGAAAGACAGAGAACACATCTGGAACAGTAGAACTCAGTATGTGAAAACAAGAGGGTTTCTTCAACATTAATAATTGTGAACATAGTCTAGCAGTTCTTAAAAATAAATATATGAACTGTAGTTCAGGATGAATAGTTTGTTCCTCAAAAAGACCTCAGACCCTGAGTGCTCATCCTCCAGTTCATGAAATTGCATAGTTCCCTTTGAGTGATGAGTTTGCACCTTACATTTTAAGAACAAAGAAAACTTTAGTTTACATTTGCTGAATGTGTTTGTTAAATAAGAGAGTAACTTTAAGGTTAATTTGTTTTGAATTATTAGGTTCTGTTTGATTACTTTTTTATGCAAGTAAAAAGTAATTTAATTACCATTCAGGTTTAATAAGAAAAAGGCAGAGATTGTGTTAGGCTTTATTGCTCAGCCCTAAGCCCGGCTATGATTTTGGGTTTATTATGCAGAAATACAGTGAACTTACTGATGAATACCTTGCAAAAGAAATCAAGGTAAAATTGGAATTGTGAAGTCATCACACCTACATTTTTCAGTAAGTATTAAGAGCTCAGTATTTGTCAACACAGGATATAATTATGTTTTTAGATGAATGCTTTATTTTTATGACATTGCCCCATTACAGCAACACTGCCTGGTTCTTCTAAAAGGGGGGGCTTACATAGAAGACTGTAAAAAGGATTTCTTGCATATGTGTTGTTGCAGGTACACAGTAAAGGTTTTTGTTTTGATTTTATTCATACAGCAAGCACATATGACTTTGTGGTGTGTGTTTGTGTTTGCCTATGTATGTTTGTGTGTGTACATGTGTGTGTGTGTGTGTTGGCACATGTGAGTTCCTGTTATTTGTCTCCTCTGTCTCTGTGTCACCTTTGTTGACTTTGTCTTCCTCCTTCTGCAATGCTGCGCTCTTCGCTTTAATGACGCATATATCCTATCTCCAGTCACTGCCTAATCCCAGCAGCGCTGGCTCAGGAACAGATTACTGCTCCCAGACACCAGAGGAGAGGGGAGCAGAGTGGGGGGTGGGGGGTGGGGGGTGAGGGGGTAAGAAAAAGATGCCTCAGTGATACAATATGGAAAGATACTGAGAGGGCAGCACATGCATGTCAATGTGAAAGCAGAAGCATGTGATTCAAAATATTTACAACTGAAAGAGCTGCAAAGAGGATTTTTATGTAACATCTTTTATTGCTCATTTATTACTCATATTTATATTTAGTAATTAAAATAAAAATGACCAGAGCCACTTTTTTTCTTGTACAATGTACATCTACACTATGCAATGTGCAGTGAAAAGCTAAATCATACCTGCTGTGTGTATATGAAATATGCAGGAACTTGGTGTACATAACTGATTACGCTTCTTTTTCCTCCTCAGTCCAAACTCAGGACATCCAGCCTCTACATGCCATAGTACAACTTGACTGCTTCAGTCAGCAGGTTCAATGCCTCCACCTGCTCAGCCCTCAGCCAACAGGAGGAGCTCACAGTGATTTTACAAGGTAGAGCTCTCTCTATAGCCGATCAATAAAGTCTTGTGTTATTGTTGCATTTTGTTCACATTATTATTCCCTTTGTAGGATCAAAATGTTTTCTTTGTATATTTATTCTTTGCTCAGTGAGTTCCAGACGCCCTCTGGCCTTTTTGCCCTTTTTTTTTTTTTTTGCAAAAAAACCAACACGTTCAGTATAGTCAGCAGCTACTTAGCACTCAATGTGCACCTGCTTACACAACCTATTTTGAGTTCCTTTCAGGAATACAGCATGAAAGTCTGGTCATAATGGAAGCATTAAGTGTAGGTAAACATGCCTCCTTCTAAACATGGTTATCTTGTGCTCAATTAGAGCATCTTGCACTTTGAGGTGTGAGTAATTGGGAGTAGAACCAGCTGGAGTGGTGTTGTCTGTCCAGCAGTGGCTGTCATCCTTCCAGCTGCTCACCCAGTACATGACTTTTAGGACCAAATGATTGCTAATAAAACATTTGATTGAGAGGAGGAAGGAGTGAGGGCCATAAACAGGCTGGATTCTGCCCTTTAATTTCCCCATCTACAGAGAATTGCTTTTGCTGTGCTGCAGAGTAGGTCCCACACACAAGCAGTTTAGTTGTCTGCCCAAGGACTGAAATTTAATTTAGCCTGTGTGCTGTGAGCGTGTGTTGTGAGGATGTGTAAGTGTGTGTGTGTGCATGTGTGCATGTGTCTGTCAGTCATCCTGTCTTTGTCTGTGTGTCTGTCTGTGTGAGTCAGTTAGAAATCCCTTTGTGAGCAAAATCTAGCTTTGCATGCAGTGCATATGTAAGAGTTCATGCAGCGGTGTTTGAGTGTGCCTGCTGTATTTTGTGCTTTACTATTCTCCGGTGACTAACTGCTTTTGCTCTGCCTGTGTACAGTGCCATTTTACAGAGTCTCCTTGTACTGAGCAATTATTTGCTCTGTACTCTACTCTGTTGTTTCTGGATGTGAATGCTTTCCTGTATAGTTCCACAATTAATGTGTCATTACTGTATAAACCTGTTAGTTAGAAATAAATTCTGCTTGTTACTGTAGTATCAGTAGTTTGTTGTAGAAACCCCTCTGCTGAGAGTATGCTGATTGCATGTTTAGAAAACACAGTTGCCAAAATGTTTAATATTGGTTTCAGTATGGCTAGTTCATAATGTATTTTTGTGTGTGTGTGTGTGTGTGTGTGTGTGTGTGTGTGTGTGTGTGTGTTTATGGCATCAGTTCCTGATGAAAGTCTGGTGCAGACGCATATATCAGAGCTCCAGCTCTAATAAAAGGCCAGCAAGCTGTGCTCCTCTCCTTCTGGGAACAGAGCCGCTTTTTACTGCTTCTCTGACAGGAAGATAAAGTGCCCTTCCAATTAGAAAAATATTTGGCCACATACCTACCTACAGCAATCCTGGGTTTTTATTTTCATGCCATTTGATCAGGAATCTTCTTTTTTCATACAGTATGCTTTCTTATCATCGCTTCCTGGGTATGCACATTTTAGCATGCACCCCACTGCTGCACCATATTCCTGTAAAATGTAATAACTGTGGGTTTGTTTTGGTGTCTGTCTCCTCATTTTGGTCTTTTTTTATGAAGGTGGGTATCTGTGTAGCTGTGCTTTGGTTTGGGAGTGAGGATATTTTTTGCATTTTGCATGAGGCGATTTATGCTGCTGTGTCTGTTTGTGTTGGTATCATTCTTGTTAGCCCTGTCATGTGCATATGCCTCATACAGAGATGTGTGCATGTATGCTTAGCCACTGATGCTGGTTCATATCTCTGTTTAAAAATACTGTAGGTATTTTCCCCCTTTTCTTTCCAGAGAGTGCATTAAAATTAAATTCTCTCTTGTTGTTTTGAAAAGAGGCACACGTAAAAAATAATTGGCTGTAGGAGAGAACAAAGGGCTGGCTCCTCTCTCCTCCCTACACACCCCAGCTAGGCATTAATATCACGCCTGCTGCATTGTTCTGCCGTCTGCAGCCATCCCCCTAGCCAGACACTCAGCTCTGGAGAAGTCACTTTTAATGTCTGATAATCAAGGTGAATTTTCAAAAAGCTGCCATTTTCAAATGATGGTGTATATATTATGTGTGGATGGGTGTTCAGGAACAGAGGAGCTCCACTTGGTAAGAGAGAGCTTCAGCCATGCAAAGTGAAAGAGAGACACCCAATGGCCACAGAGGGAAGCGCAGGCGGACGTTAGCCCCTTCCAAAGCTGTGTGAAGGACATAAGCTTGTTGGAGTTGCAGTCTTGTGAAGACATGCCCCGTTATTTAATTTGTTTCTGATAAATATGTATTTTGTTTGTTTTATTGTAACTGAATCATGATGTCTTAGCACACAGTCCAGCAATACAGTGTCTGTAATTGTCTCCTGTGGCCGTAAGATGTCAGGGGATGTATTTCTGGTGCAGACGTTGCCTGCTTTTGGCCCTTGCTGAAGGGATCTCTTGTGCAGTGTTATTGGGAAATCAGGCACCCAGCAGCATAGCAGTGGAGCTCCATTTTCCTGCTATAGGGCACAGACTCATCTTCCTCTTGCTCCTCCCACCTCCCCTCATCCCCCACCACTAGGTATGATTATTTCTCCTCCGCTCCACCGCACCATTATATTCCAGGTCTGCAGTTACCCCTCCCTTCTGTCATTTTTCATGGCATGTTTTTTGCCCGTGTGCAGCACTGCACATTTGCACCGTGCCTGTGCAATATGTTAAGGAGGTGAATATATGCAGTGTGCAGAATGTAATAAGTATATATTTATTTTCTTTGCTGGTGATTTACTGTTTTTTTCCGGTGCTTGAGAAAAAAGGCCAGCTCTTGCCATGTATCTTAACAAACATGACTGCTGCGTATGCACTCCCCTCCAAGGCGTTTTACACACTGGGGAAACAAAATTATACATCTGAGTCAGACTGGCTGTTTTACGTGCTATGACTGTAAACACCTGCTTGTTATTTTTGGGCTATAAACCTTGCTAACACCATTCAGGTAAAGTTATGGTTGCATATGTACTATTTGCTTTATCATAAAAGAGTCAATCTAAGACAGGTTTTCCAGTGTTGATAAGCATGTGATCAGGCAGTCTGAGTCACTAGGCTGTTGTTTATACTCAAAAGATGCCAGTAATAACCGACACCAAACCGGACAGGCAGATACCAATGGCACAGGTTATTCACAGTCCTCTGTCCCCCTCTTTATACTGACCCCAGTCAATCTCACAGAAGATCACAGGTACAATAAGAGTCTCCAAATCAAACCCCAAATACACAACACACACACACAGGGCTGAAATTGGCATTATACTCAGAGGGAAGTAGATCTAACCCTGTGAAACAGCAGGATTAAAATGAATCGTGTGCTGAGAGCAGCACGGTGCACAAGTCTCCCTCTGTGAGGCTGTCACAGCAGGACATTGGCACACTTGCATAACAAACTATAGAAATATTAATTCTTAAAGGGACACAGCAGGATTTCTTATTGTGACCATGGCCAACTATGATCCCTGCTATTTTACTTTTGATGTGCTATTTATAGGTACAGAAGCATGATCAGTTTCCAGTAAAAAAAAAAAAAAGCAATATTGAAGGCAGTATTAGGAATCACAGCAGCAAAGTCATGAAATTGATTGCAGAGGCTCATGTAATCAGTAAAAGAGTTCAGTAAAAGATAGAGACTGAGGTAGTCTTATTATCTTTGAAAATATGTTGTTGGTGGAAATACATTGCATAGTTTTCCTCTGCTTATCTTTAAAGACACTGACATTTGCGTATATATTCACTATGGTGGTGTTTGTACCTTTAGATAGATTTACACCCATCCTAAAAAGAATTTGTCCCTTGGCACTGGGCTACATAGAAGATGATATCCTTCTCTTCGTCAAAATCTTCTCAGAGTATGCTAGCAGCTCCGTATTGTATTGTCCTATCCGTCATTGTAACCACTGCAAACAAGACGGCTCATATTCCTTTTTTGTGTTGATTCATAAAAATGTACAAAACAGAATACATTTCGAGGCTGGCTTTGCTTGTTCACTCTCCTGTACTCTGCACCTGATACCTGATGCAGTGCCTTGATGTGACGTTGTTTATAGATAACTTGGTTTCGCCTTCAGTGTGATTGCATAATAACCAAGCATTCAAATGTGTCAGACCTTTATTTTGTTCCCCAGCAGTAGTAGTGGTAGCATTATTTTTCTCTCTCTCTGGTTCGAGGGCATACTTTCAAAGTGTGGATCTTCACTGTGGTGCAGAATAAAGACGGAGAAAGGAGGAGGAGAGGGCCACAGGCATTCTGATGAAAGGATGTGCAGGGAATCTGGAGTGTGGAGAGAAAGGGAGCGTTTTGCCAGTCCAGTCTGGCAGAGCAGGTCTGGCTCACTGCCAGTCTGGGCACTGTGCCCACGAGGAGGCAGCACTGACTGTAGCACTGAGAATGACGCATAGACAGCAAGTGAGGGACTTGTGAGGGGTGGGGGGTGGGGGGGCTGTCTGTAGGCTGACTGGCAGAAGAGGTTTAGACAGCATTTGCATGTGAAGTGGCCAGGTTGTGATACAGCAGGAGAGAGGACAGCAGTTGAGAAAATGAATGGAGATTTCCGAGGTAGTGTTATGTCACCAGCTTTACTTCTGATAGCAATGAACACAAATGGATTCAAGTGTTGGTTTTGAAACTCTTAGTTCACATTGTATCCTGTTTTATGAACAACAACTTGATGGAACAATTTCCACAGTTCATTTAATCAGACATATGTTGTTTTATTTAATCATGCACATTGCTGTTGCTGTTAATTACTTTTTTATCCTCTCTGTTTTTATGCATTGCCTGAGCAAATACTTTCTCCGTGGAACGCAAATGTTATCTTTTACATTGTATGCATTAACATACTGCTTGTCTTTTTACACATTATCTTTCTCTCTCTGCCTACCTCTCTCTCTGTTCTTCTCTTTGTATCCTTAAAATATTCTGCACACCCCTCAGCAGTTCCGCATGGCAGACAGCCCTAATATAATCTGTGCGTCTAAATTCTAATTTATACCGTCAGGATAAAATAAATAGTCTGCAGTTAATTATGGGAAGCCGGCTCCTGGCTTTGCCCCGGTGATTTATGAAGTGCACGTAGGCATTCTACAACGCATTTTTCTTAATTTATTTTTAATCTGTCTTTCAATTAATTTTACTGCAAACGTCTTAATGATGGCAGAGGGCTGTGTTAATGAGGCCACTGAGGTGAAATGAACAAGCACTCACCCCTGTGGGGTGGAAGTGAGAGGCTATGAGGATGGGGTCATGCAAAGGGTGCATTGCAGTGTTAGAGGTTTAGTCTCTGTTGTTCATTTCCCCGGCATCTCTTTACACTACCCACAGATCTTTTGAGCCTTTCACACATGACAAAGGAATGGTTGCTGTGAGGGAAATTTGCATTTTTTGTTCTTTTGTTCCAGTTTGTTTCATGATTTTCAGCCGAGGGTTTTTGTGCCTTGTTTGACTTACTCCATTAAAACAATACAACACATTGTTAGGTACTCTCGGTGACGGGCATTTTCACACCCACCATTGCTTCTTTTTAAGTTGGTTCATTCAGCTGTGTGCCACTCTCTTTTTTGATCGACACCCATTTCTTCTGTAATTTTGGCACTATGATTGTTCAAGGCACACACCTCCTTGGCTACTCTGAGTCTGTGAGAAAATAGAATTCTCTGTAGAGTTTAAATAAGGACATGTTAAGTGTAGTTTTTTTAGAGTATTGACCTCAAAGTTAGAGCTTGTTTATACTCATGCATTCAAGCTATGTAGTGAACTATACACTTAGTCCTCATGGCCCTGAACCAGTGTAGCTGAGCTTGTAGCTTAAGCCTGATGTGCACATCCTCCAAAATGAGACTGCACATTAAAACAACACAAACAACAAGCCCTGTGATTGATCTGTTGCACAGCACCAGGTGATTACTACTGTCTGTATACATCTCAGGCATGGTTTTGACTATTATAATGTGATGAAATGGCTACAGAAGTCAAGTCAAACAGTTAGATTTACCTGCATATCAGAAGTGTATTCAAAGGGGTCCAGGGGAGTATGACAGTCAACACATCAGCAGGAGCAAATATAACATACAATTTTAAAAACAAACTGATAAACAAGTCTACAATCATTTTCATTAAATAATGTGTGAGACTACACAGGCATAAACATGAGAAAGTTGCATATAGCGTGGGGTCTCTTGCACCTTCTAGTGGTGTCCTCCAGTAACAAGCAAAATATACCGGCAAGTAAAGCTCTTGATGCCAAGAGATGCAAATGTGAACACAACAAAAAAAACTGTAACATATTTTTAGGGGAGCATGGTATGACAGGTCACACGGAGGCTACACTATGGTGGTTTTCACGCCTATAGCTTGTTTGCTTTGTTTGTTTTTAGTTGAAAAAAAAAAGACACAAATTTGCAGTTTTTTCTTTGGATCATTTAATGTTAACACTGCATTATTCTAGAGTGGGCCAAATCACAGAAAACAGGGCTGCCCTGACTATATTACATAATAGCATGTACCTCCCACTTCACAAGTACTCGTGAGTAGATATAGGCCAAGCTTCTACTAAAGCAGTCATTGTTTAAGAGAAATCAAATGTCTTATCAACAGGGTAGTATATTTATCAATGTGTTTTACCTCGTGATATAAAAGGTGTTGAAGCTGCACTCTACTGTTCTGTACCTAATGATACAAATGTCAATAAATTCAGTGCACCCATAAGATGGCTTTTAACTCTTGCCAGTGTCTATGGTGAACCACAGAAAACGATATCTAATATGAGCCCTTTCACATACAGTATATGCTGGCAAACAGCCTAGGTGATTCCCTGACATAGTTGTTCACAATTGCTCCTCTTAGCAGGGAGTGGACCCTGTGGGATGGGGGAGATGCAGTGAAGGGGGCTTGGGGGGGGATCACCAATAGGCAGCAGACAACTTCAAACATATGCAGTGATAGTGTTAATATTATGATAGTGAAAAAACAATTTGTATCACAATTCATATCCTAACTTTGTTGATAAAAGTAAAAATGCACCTCAACAGCATTGATTAAAGAGTTAAGCAGAGAACTGCTGCTCCAGAAGTGAATTTAAAGCAGTGACATGTAGTTATGCTACATGTGCTACTATATGCTTAGCTCCATATCCTATTATAAGTCATCATTTTTCAGCAGATGTCCTACAGAACTATGATGGTATGCAGTGGAAACAACACTTTACAATGTCCAGAAGTACATTTGAGTTTCTGTTACTCTACAATCAAATAAACTTGAAGGAAAGCGCCAAGATTTTCTATTTTTATAGTATGTTGTGCCTGAGAACAACATACTATCCACACAGTAATAATAATAATAATAATAGTAATAATAACAACAACAACATAAGAAATATTAATTATTATTATTGTTTTTATTAAATGTGATTGACTATCACTGAGACTGAAGTTACCTGGTAGCTGTATTATTATAACTACTACTACTACTACTTTTACTACTACAACAGTGCAGTTAGCTTTTCACCCTGTTTGTGCCAGTTGTTGGGTTGATTGCAATCTTACTGTCACCTCAAGTTGGGACCTCCTCATTCAAGCAAACTTGTTATGATTGTTTATTACAAAACATGGTTTAGATATAAAATCCACCCAAAAAAGCCTGTCCGGTGCAGGGCTGAAACAGTGTGAATGATAGGCATGCAAAAAATTCAATGTCTTTATGGACATTTTAGTAACAAACTTAAATATATGTTGTGGGGACACCAGGAACCAGTGTAAACTTGTTGAAAAGGTTTTGAATGTGGGACAACTTAGTAAGAATTCGCTGACTTGTGTTGTTGGTTCCAGGTGTTTCTGCCAGGTTTATATTTTTCTCTTAAGTTTGCACAGATTTACGATCTTTTACCCATAAAGTCTTTGTCTCTTTGCCGCCTGACTAATGGCTCTTCAGGGGAGGTAGAGAAAGCTGCAATCTCTGCCTTACCGACAAGAAAATTCCTCATATTATTAGAAGCATTTTATCCATCGTTTCACCCCTTCTCAAATTAGACCAATGTCTCTTCTGTACTTGTTATGCACCATCGTTTTCAGCCAATTAGTATGGAGCGTGGTTGTCTCAGCGCTCGAAGGGCCTGGTGTGGGGTAGGCAGGAATGCAGTGTAACCGTGGTGGTCAGCTACCAGACAGCTCACATCAGCCTACCCCATTAGGGACATCCGCGCGCAGCTTGCTGCATCAGGATGCTCTCATTTACCGCCTCCACATCTAGCCATTTATCTCTCTTTCCCCCCGCTCTCACGCGCTCCACTCTCTCTCTCTTTTTAATTTTCCTCTCCAAAACAGATCCCATATTAAGCAGCCGAGCATGGCTGGCTGCAGCGCCTCTCCTCAAAGAGCAAAGGAATGATTTAATTTCTCCTCCTCTCTGCGTCTGTGGCCTCCTCTCCCAGCTCATACACAGATCATTACACACAGAGGCCTCATTTTCATTTCCCTGTGAGGGCACATGCAGGGCTTTAACTAGTCAGCCACGCCATGGCCATTGCTGACGATCAATACCTGTGGTCAGGACGGAGCACGCAGCGCTTCCTAAATAGGCCCTGCAGGTCCAGCCATAAAACACCTAAGAGGCCATACATGCCACCCCATAAATCGCCTTCTTCCTTTTTTTTTCTTTTTGGCTTTCATTCTAATGGAGGAGTGAGGAGAGCTAAGCCTTTGTTGGATAAGTCACCCATTGAGCTGATAATGATGAGTAAAAGGTCATGACACCATCCAGAAAATACTGCTTAACTGAAGATTCAGGGCAAGAGTTCAGTCCAAATGAGTCTGCCGGCGCAAGACTGTAATGGATTTGAAGCTTGTGTTTTGTTTTCCTCTGCTAAAAACAATTTCTCAAACATAACGCCACTTGTATCTACTATATGGTATTGACCGGATCAGAATACAAATACTTTATGTTAAAAATTCAATATGAGGAGATGGATAAGACCAAAACTGTTCCATAAGGACATTTTCCTTCAAAGGGATGGTGTACAGCTATGCTTTGTTGTTTTGGTAAATCATTTCCTTCAGGTAAGGATAAAGTTATTCTGATGTGCATGGAGTTGTTGAATATTTTAACCACACACCACTCATCCTCTGCTTTTTGTCAGAGTAGATAGGACAACTCTGTAAGACTTTCAAATTAAGTTTTTCTTGCATGCATCTGCCTTTACCTTACCTGACTGGCCCAGACCTGATGCGCATGATCCCGACTCCATGCCATGCTCTGACTCAGAAGGTCTACAGTATGATAGTTAATCAGGGCAGATTTCTTAGTGCTGTCTGCCTCTGGATATCTCTTAAAGCTAGATGGACAGTGGTCATCATATTTGTACTTAATGTAAAGTGTGGATTGAGTTTTGAAATACTCTGATCTGTTAAGCCAGTCATATTTTTGCAGCTTGACTTATGTCTCATGCATACTAACTAGTTAGCACTCTGAGTAAGATGAGGATCTATAATAGCTACCAGAAAGGCAGCATACTGCTACTTATCATGGTGGAGAGGGGCATGTTTCAGTTAGTAAACCAGGTCTGTGTTATTGCATTTACACTGAGACAGGGGCAGTCATCCAGTTCATTGCCTATTTGGGCTGTTACTATAGCTCGACCTAATTGAGCATGCTAATGTCCTGAATGATGGGCACCAGTAATAATACAACCTGCTGTTGTGTCACAACCTTTTCTTTAAATGGTTACTGTTTGTTAACTTTTTTCTCCTCTTGGCTTTATATGTCGCTATCTGATGAGTTTTTGGGCTTAATTTAATTAATCATCAGCCAATTGTTCAATCAACCAATCAATCTGTATGTGAATAGCACCACAAAACAGAATGTCAACACTTTACACTTCATTTATTTGTTTTATCATTATGATTATTGCTATTATAATTACTAGGGGTGTAACGGAATGGTCAACTCACAAAACGATACGAAATACAAAACAGGGCTCTCGATATGAAATACTCACAACACAAAATAAAGATTATGGAAAATCCCCTACAGTAGGATGTTGTGCAAAAATCTCATTTTCTTTATTTTCTTCCGAATGCAGACATACAAAAAATATTGCTGCATCAGTACAAAATAAATGCTCTTTGAAAAAAAAAAACAATTGTGTTTTTTCCCCGTATTTAGACTACAGTGCAAATACAAACATAAAATCTCAATAAAAAGTTCTTTGTCGTTGTAACAATCAGGATAAGTACATTCTTGAATGAAAAGGAAAACAAATAGCAGTCCCCAGAGCTGCAGTTTAGACCTATAAATGTCTGAACTGTGAACTTTAATATTTAGCCTATAACAGTGCATATACTTCTGATCTTCAGGTATGATCAAATTCTGTTAACTCAACAGTAAGTGCAAAAATTAGTTTAGTTTTAAATTAGGTAGTTTTACTCACCACAGTATACGGCGAACTGTAGCGGCATATTTTGCATACGGTTGTTGTTTTGCCCGCAATCTTCTCACCATTCTCTCGTCTTTTACATGGGAAGCCAAAGTAGGTCCACACAACCGATTTATTTGACGAAGGAGCGTCAGCTAATTCCTCGACCTCGTCTTCCTTCATATTAATGCGAGTGTTTTGCTACGGTAGGCGAGGAGGGTAAAAAATCACCAGTATTTTGTGCGTAATTGAATTGTATTTCGTCATATTATTATTTTGCGAAATTTCGTGGCACGAAATTTTGTCCCACCCCTAATGATTACTATTATTATTACTATTATATTTGTTCATTTATTAATTTGTTATAACTAACAAAGATCAGACATTAATCCATCATGATGACCGCGCTAAGTAACTTTTACAGTCACCAGAAAATCATCTGCAAGTAATCCTGAATAGAACCAGACTTGTGTTAAAACTGTAGGAGGGTAGAGGTAAAGGCAGGGAGAGACAGCTGGACAGAGACAAACTCACAACAAATACAACAATGACAAAGACAGTTTTGTCCTGATCTCTCTGTAGAGTTTCAAAGACAGCAGAAATGACTGAACAATGTGCAACATCACCATCAACAGGGGGTAATGACAGACATCATTCTAATATTAACATGAGTTACTAAAATGATTATGAGATGGAGAGGAAAGGTTATGTTAATCACTGCTGTATAAGAGAAGCAGCTCTTAGCTAACTCTCAAGCAGCTAAATGAACTGATATAGTTACAATGAAGAAGACGGATGTTAAATAATGTTGTTGCTGATGTTGATTGTGGCAGTTTGAGTCAGCCATGTAAACAGCAGCTTATTAGTTAAAATGGTAACAATACTATTTATGTGATTTTTGCAGAACCAGCTATGTTTTGTAAAAGACAGAATATTGTCATATTAACAGTGACAACTATGAAGTGTATGTGAAAAAAGTAACATATGAAAGGGATTATGTTAGAAGTTGTGCCAGTTTGTCATGCAGGTCCACTGCAGGAAGCTGTCAACATCAACAATCTAGAGTAACATATGAGTCTACTATCACGGACACTCTCAAAGAGAAGAGAGAAGGAGCAGAGCCTCTATCACAGCATAAATACAGGGTGTTGAGCTTTTACAACCCTAACCATAAGATTTATAAACACACAAGTTGTTTCTAGGTATACTCTTTAGATAGAGTAGTGCTGAGCAATACAATCTGAGATGTCAGTATTTTTCTCCTGTGATAAATAATGCATTTTTAAATGAATAAGGAAACTACATGAAATATGTGTTGCTGATTTTCTAGTATGTTATTTTTTTCATATGCTTTTCATCATTGGGTCTTTGAGTCACTTTTGGATTTCAAATCTAAACTCCTGTATACTTTTAACATTATAAACTTAGTCCATCTCTGACTGATGTTACAAATATTTCATCTTAAGAAAAGTTAGGATGAAAAAATGAGGTAAAATATTTCTCCAAAAAAAACTTAAAAATTGATTCTTAAACTTTACAAAGCTTAACAAACTTAACATTTGTTTTGCTTGATATTTGTTACTGGAATAACAGTCACTTCTAAAATCCTTCAGTTACATTTATTCAACATGATCACCCGACAGTTTTAACTTAACATCTCCATATTGAACGCCTGCCAACGCCTTGCACCTATAGATGCAAAAGTAACAATCACAGTGGCGTGTCTGTGCTGTATATTTTCACAGAGCTTTGTCAACCCATGGATAAGGTTCTAATGATAGCAAGAATATGCTCACTGAAGATCTACTTCATGTAATT
Source organism: Scarus forsteni (assembly GCA_036419115.1). Taxonomy (NCBI): domain Eukaryota; kingdom Metazoa; phylum Chordata; class Actinopteri; order Labriformes; family Labridae; genus Scarus; species Scarus forsteni. Next base: position 10,567,108 of record JAZDUH010000354.1, read on the forward strand.
AATAGTAAAATCAGGCAGACTTTCTTGATTAAGGTTAAAAAGATGAGAAAACAGGCACGCTTGGCATCCATGAAACAACGATGAAGTGGCAGCTCCATTATGAGACTTATTGAGCATGCAAACATGACCGCTTTGATGGTAAAACATGCTGCATGAGTTCCAATAAAGAGGTTTTTGGCTCCTGGACCCTGACTGGTTTTTGATTCCAAAGTGACGACCCTGATAACTGAGTGCTTTACCTCCCATACAGCTGTTAGAGACTGAAGGTGCCACATGCAAGCCTGCATTTAGGCCCCATCCACACGAAGACAAAACGCTTAACAGCTTCCAAAAGGGTCGTTATAAAGACAAGGCGTCTCAGAAAATGTGTGCGTCTATATGAATGCACGCAATACGCATCAAACGCTGTAAAACACATGCCAGACCTCTAGGGTCGCTGTAACGATATGACGGAAACAAGCGGAAACAGACAAAAAAACAGTGGGCATGCGCACTTGCGCCAAAAGTTGTAAACAGAGATTGTGATAAAGTGATCATAAAGTGCCGTAATGTGTCCTTGATAATTGTTTGTTCAACTCGGTGGTGATTGAGAAGAAGGAGATATTGCTGCAACAGGGATAGTAGGGTCTAGCTTCATCACCACATATGCTTCACGTACGCCGCCATTGTCGTGGCGCATGCGTGTCAATGAAGATATGACACTATGACGTAAGCGTATCTGAAAACTTGTGGAGAGCCAGTAATCACTGAGCTACATATACGGCATTTCAAAATCTTTCCACTCTGGAGCCTGGTTTCAAAAATGATCGTTTACAGACCCCCAAAACGCTGTCTTCGTATGGATGATATGCAGATTCGGCAAAAAACTTAAGCGTTTAGACCTCGGTTTTGCTTTGTATGGATGGGGCATTAGAAAGAGTCATATTTTGGAGGTGCACTACACCACAATATGCTCTTTAAGATATACGGATGCTTCTTTATTGAGAGCTTTGTAAGTGACAGGAATGATTTCAAGTCATATTCTGGGTTTAATGGGAGCGAGTGCAGACAATTTAGTGTAACAGTGTTGTGATCTCTTTCTCGTTCCTGTCGGTGCACATGCAGAAGGACTTTGGACCAGCTGAAGATTCTTCAAAACTTACTAGGATAGCCTGATAAAGAGATTACAATAGTTTGATTTAGAAGAAACACATGCATGGACGAGTTATCAGCATTTTTCTAACACAGCATATGTCTAATTTTTGCAGTGTTATAAAAGAAAAATAAGCTGCCCTTGAGCTTTGCTTAATAGGTCTTTTTCCTTTGTTTTAAACAACACCTCAAAGATTCGTAGTGCTGTATGCAAGTATTAGGCTGCTCTGTGGTAATGTCAACTGCTTCATTAAAATCATCTCTCTGTTAATAATTTCACATGTGAACATAGCTTTTAGACTTGTGGGTTTATTTTAGCTGTTAAACAGACATAAAGCCTACGTTTAACATTTTAAATGTTGTTTGCAAAACACAACATTTAAAGCACATATTTTTTAATCTGCAGAAACATCAGGGCCTGCAGGGATACTTTAATTTAAACAGTGAGCCCACAACTCAGAAACGTTAATGAGATTTTACTCAGTTGGAAACCTAAATGAAACTGAGATAAGCTCTGAGGAATAGTCAGAGCAAGTTTTTCCTGTATGGATAGGTCCCTGTTTAGTTTGTGGATTGCTGAACTGGAATTGGTGATATATGGACCAGATGAGCATTAGCCGGGGGGGTTGGTAGACAGAGACAGAAAAATGGATGTGTTCCTCATCTTGCCTTCGCCTCCAAGGCTCTCAGCTGGCCTGATCCCTACATTAAACAAACAGATAGCCAACAACTTTAATTACCTTTGCATCCAGTCGCTCTCCCCATCCACCACTCCCCGCTCTGCCTGTGCAAATGAAAGAAAGAGAGGGATGGAAGGAAGAAAAGCATAATTTCTTATTTTACTGGAGTGCGGCAGAATGCCGTTTGCCAAATGACTCTAATTCCAAATGGTTAACAAGATTTTTCTTTTTAATAGAGCTGAATCCATGTGACAGCAAATTGCTTTCCTATTTGGGGCCTTAATGGCTTTTCATACTTTGCACTTCCAATAAGCAGTAAACTCGGAAATTAATATTGCACACTGTGTTATGATGCAAATGAGAGCGAGATAGGAAAGCGCAAACCTCTGATTAGATCCGTAATTGCTCTGGTGGGATGTTTTTTTCCGTTTGTTTGAGCTTATTTATTTATTTGTATAATTTCTGTCCACACGCTTCACTCCAGCATCATTATCAGTGCTGATCTGCATTGCTTTATGTTGTATTTCACTTTTGAATGACTTTTAATCAGTTGTTATAGTGCATGAACATTTTAAAAATGTTATTAGAGTAATTTTTGTAGCCTTACAATGCTGCCACTGCGCTCAGTCTTTTTGTTTTCAGTTGCATGAATCATAAAAAGAGACTTAAAGTATGCCCTCAAGTACTTATTGTCTTATTACTGAGATGAATTAAATGACTCTGAGACTTTTTTTGCTCATCTCTCGAGCCAGAGTAGATTGGTCTGAGTCAACGTTGACTGGTGCAGTTGTCCCTTCTTGCTTCCATTCAAGCTGGCTCAATCTAAAAAGATATATTTGTGCAAGGTGTTCCTTAATTAACTTTTGATCCAAGTCATTTCATTCCCAATTCCACTTTACACATTCTCAAATATTAATCCTTGTCTATGCATAAGGTATTGTATTCTTAATAAGGGGGATCACAGAGTGGGACACAGTTCATCGAGCATATTTATAAGTGTCAGTGTGCAGTGAACCGCACATAGACCAGAAAGAAAGCATATGTTCAGAACAGGTGAGCCCTTCTTGTAAATCACTCTTCTCTTCCACCATCAGAAAACAAAGTCCTTACACTTTCGTATACTGCTTTAATTGCATTATTTTTGTGTTGAATGGATCAGAGGTTTTTCTATACCTTCATTTTCCTGACTAGTGTTCAATACTAATGGATGTTTTTATAATATGCAGTGTCCTTGGACACATACTTCATTCGGTGGATCTCCCTTAACTCCCCCTGGGTTAAAAATGTCGAGGGTTTTGGTTGTAAGTCTGGGTTTAAACTGTACCAGACACACTAGCCCAGCCTGACCTGCAGACATATATAGCAAATAAATTTGTCCAGATTGGCTCGCAATTGCAGCCAGTGATTGAGGTTAATTGTCCTTTGGTGTGAGGGGCCTGAGCGGTAGTTCAGCCAGATATTGGTCACGTGGCCTTATACACATCAATGTGACTCTTTGGCTATGTCACCATGGCAACCCTTCATTTCTTCATAGCATGCACCCATTTCACCTGTCATGCCGGTAATTGGCTCTGAAATGTTCTGCATATCGTCATGATGGCCATAATAAGACAATATTTATGAACCGAGCTTTGACAGGCAAATGCAGGGGGAAAAATGACACTTTCATTAAGCTAGAATATTAATGCAGCAACAGGGCTTTTTAGGGACTAATAAAGCTTATTCTCCTTGTTTTCACAGGTTCCTGCTCATTGGGTGCATGAACCACACTATAGAGCAAGCCCGAGTTTCCATTTGGTTTTAATTGGGTCACCCTATCCTCTCCTTCTCCCCTCATGCAGTCTTTTAGTTAAACTCAGCTTAATTAGATGTACACGATTGTGACACTACCAGGAATATATTATTTCTGCTCTGCCTTCATTTCCACCGATGCTCTGTTTTTAGAAGTATTGATAAGACATGTCATGTAATGACATTTGCTATACTGCTGTAGTCATTAATGACCCTCGACCAGTGAAAGGCTGTAGAGAAACGAAAAGAAAAATGGATAAAAGGTTTTATGGAAATAAAAGATGTTTCCTGAAGGTGGAGATATGGAGGTCTAATGACTGTTGTTCCAGCTACACCTCATTATCAGGGTCAGTTGCATCAGGACCAGCTGAGATCCACTAAGTGGTCTATAGCCTTTGAAATGGCCATGCGGTCTTTCTAGCAGCATTGCACTCAGTGACACCATAATACCCTGTGAAATGAATAACATACTCATATTTTCCTCCATTATCCTTATTTAAACTGGTTTTCTACCAGGACACTGTGCAATACAGCATGCTGCATTAACATGGTAGCTGTATATCTCTTCTATAATACAGATTGTTGCCTCTTCTTTAGTTAGGTAAGCATGAAAATTATGGTGGGTGACATTTTAATTTTATCACAGATATTTGTTTTCTCGTGCAACAGTGACAAAACACATGAAGCTTTCTGTTTGTTATTTGCAATCTACAAATCTCATTAGGTATTTAAATATCAATATTCACAGTTTTTCTACACATCTTAACACTGAGAGTTTTGTTTTTTAGAGTGAGGGCTGCATTCAGAGAGCAATGTTAAAAAAAAAGCCAGTTTGATTTGCGCTTGTGCTGTGGGAGGAATGTCAGCAGGATTAGTTGATTTGTTCAGGGCTATCAAAAGGAGAGCTGGTGCCTAATCCCAGCTTGCATTATTAAAGATAATATGGTTGTGGTTTCTGCTAGACCACCACACTGAATCAAAGTATGACATCGACTGATGATATATGGATATATTATTCAGAACACTGCATGGGACTCAAAACATTTCTTCTCCTTTATCTGCCCTCCCTGCTTTTTGCATCCTCATACATGCATACACATGCACACAACCAGCACTCATCAACCCCTGGAGGCCACCTCTGTTTTCAAAGTAAAGACCACTTAGAGAATAGCCCCAGGCGTTTGAATGCTGAAGTGCCCTGTGTTACGCATTGGAAACCACTGCTCAAGCCAGGAACATAAAACTCTCAATAGCCCTTGTCTCCTCCCAAGAATACCCCAAACAGGGAAGAATCATCAACACGTGTAAAAATATGGAGCAGCAAGTCTGTGGGGACTGGACCACATTAAGGACCACTCACTTAGATGTACAGCTCATAGGACAGTGACCTTGTCAAGAACTAGTGTTTAAAAAAAGCTGATGATGACATGTTGACATTTCCTTGGCTGTCAATTAAAGTCAGTATTATTTTAGGACACTGCATTTTTATTGTGAGTTCGTCTTGTCCTGTTTCAGCCGGCCTTTCCAGGACTGGATAACTGAATTTCAGCTTTATTCACTAAATTCAAAGCTGAATTTCAGCTTTTTTTTTTTTTTGGCTTCCACTGGTCATGAAATCAAAACAGAGTTTGACCATCACTTGGTTGCAGGCTGAGTGTGGCTTGTGCTGCCCAAAGCTTTTGTCATGTGTAGTAAATGGAGCATGCTCTTTCTTCATAGCACAATTTAAGCTTTACCTCACAACAACAAAACCGCTCTCACTTTAATCAATTAAGAGGCTGGGTGGGTCATACACTACAGCTAGTCTTAAAAGTTCAGGAAGGTCACCAGAAGACCACTAATGCAAATAAAAACAAATTAAATGTCCTCAGTCATGTGTGACCAGGAACTTTTAAACTTCAGCTTTTTTCTTCATTTTGTTAAACCATTCTTTTCTTTAGATTTTAAAATGATGGAAAATCTTTTATTACTGAGTGCACATATTTGTGTTTTTATATTGACAGATGACAGGTGTTTTTCAAATCATTTGTGGGTTGTGAGACTCTATAGTGAAAGAGTGTATTAGTGTTAATGGATATTTGACTGCCCTACAGCCTGTTTGGTATGGACTTGGTGAATGGTAAATGGACTTAAGCTTACAAAGCATTTTTTTGGTCTCTTTGACTACTCAAAGCAGTTGTACAGTGCAGGCCACATCTACCCATTTACACTCATTCGCTTGCACCTTCATTCACACTGATGGATCATAGCTTCGATGCAAGTTGTCCATCAGTATTAGCTAACACATTCACGCCCTTTCTTTCACATTTATATGCCACAGATGCAGCAGTTGGAGCAACTGGTGGTTAAGTGTCTTGCCCAAGGTCACATCATTTCATGCCACCTGAAGCTGGGCCTGAACCTGCAACCCTCCAGTTACTGCCAGAATGCACCTTCAGACTGCACCACCAATGCCCCGATATGAGTTAGCAAACACAAAAACAGAAAAAACAAAAGCATAAAATAGTATCAATACATATGTGTGCATACATAACATTTTATAGCTTCCAGTCACCAAACTTTTGCATCGTATGTGTTTTGGCTTATGTTGGACTTCTGAAATTTTTGATCATTTAGTTGTCAGTAGACAGCGAGTACAGTGGTTGTTTGTTATAATCACAGCTCAGGTGCCCAGAAGTAGACTAGAGACTGCTTTATGTAAGGAGAGGACATAATAAATATTGACACCTTTACCATCTAACTTCATCAGTTCAGAACTTGTAAAAACAGTGCAGATGGCTAAAGGCAAGAAATAATGAGCCATGCTTATGCCCTGGCATCACTGTGCCATCTTGTTATTGAGAAACTTTCTTCTTCATATGCTTTGTTGAGCTGGCCATGTGTTATATGATTGCAGGTGGCAGGGAGTTCTGATGATTAGCACTGCCCTGGTCTTAGTGTGTATACAGCTGTTTAGTTTTCTGTTATTTCATGGGACTTGCAGGCATATTTAATGTGTGTCTGCTTCAACATCCAGATCAGGCTGTGCTTTTAAACATCTGTAAAGTCTTTGCTTCCTGCACAAGATAAACCATCAACTAGGCCTGTGCTCAAAATATCAATACGGCAAAATATCGTATCGCACTCCTTTGGGATACGTGTATCGATACGGATTCTACAGAATCGATACGGCCTAAATATTTTGACAGTTGTTGTAAATACACTTTGGGTAATGTTAACAGTGGCACAGTTCAAGGTAGAAGACGAGCTACATAATGAAGCATATGTTCTAAATTTGAACTTAGGTCTACCATCTTTGAGGATCTGAATTTATGTCTCTCAAGTCGTAGAACCACTTAAAACTCATCCTTGTTCTTTTTCTTCTTATAAGAAAAAACTGAACTTGTCAAGAATTTTGTATAAAGCATAGTCAATGTTCACAATTTACGTTTATCGGGATACGTATCGTATCGTGGCCTTAGTATCGGGATACAAATCGTATTGTGAAGTTGCTGGAAATACCCAGCCCTACCATCAACAGTGTTACTTTAAGACATGAGTATACCTCAGTGTCTGAAATTTGGAAAAAAAAAAAAAAAAAGGAAATAAAAATAAAAGTGGGATTCAAATGAACAGTCAGGTTAGGTTCGCTTTTTGAACGATCTTCTCAGAAGTACATTGGCTGGATTTTGAGATGACTGATTTCTAGAACACAAAGCTCTTTTCTTTTTTTCTTTTTTTTTTTTTTTTACAAAATTCTATCATGTAACTCTGATATAAGTATTCGTTTGATTCAAATAAACATATAAATTCCATTTTTTCATGTGAGTGTATTTGCTGCTGTAGCACCTGTGCACAATGTGGCTGATAAAATAATCATGACCTCACTACCAAGAAAATATGCTGTGATTATATTTTTGTTAAAACTGAGTAGCCCTAGTTCACTTCACTAATGTCTGCCACATTACAAAAAAAAGCATATTTTGCTGAAGTGCTTTAAGCTTTGGCTCCCAGGCTGGGGTCCAGGCTGGGGTCCTCCTTGGGAGGGTGCCAGAGGGTCTTGGGAATGTGGGGTTCTGTCAGTTTTTAGGTTGTCACAATCTGGTTGATTATACTTCCTATAATGCAGACAAAGGGTTGATGATCAGACATTTTATTCTCTAACCCTGTCAAATAAATGAGGCTTGATCAGATACCAGCAGCCTTCAGGGTCAGCTCAACAATCTGTCATTATGAACACTTTGAAAGCAAGGAAGGCAATCCCATTAACAAGGAGAGAAAGATGAGTTTTTCAGAAGGGCAAGAAAGCTTTAATCTAAATATTTAATGTCTGTTCCTGCTTGATGACTTTTTCTATGTATTTTGAATATTTAGAAAAGGAAACGAGTCAGCGCTGTCACACTTAATTCAAGATACCCTTTCCTGCCGGAGCAGTGGGTAAATAGCTTGGGGAGACATTTGAATGTCTTAATAGATGTTGTAACTGCTCCATCTCTAAATGTGTTGGAATGGAGGCGTGAGGAATGGCATCATTAAGGTAATGTGTTCAGGAAGCCAATGACTTGTGCTCTAACCTCTGCTGCTCAGCCTCTGATTCGGTAAGTGCACAATCCTAGGTGACCTTAATCAGAGAGAGGTGGCACTTACAAACACAAGCATACAAGCACACAGAGCCTCAATTACATTGTGAAATTGCTCTCAAATGAGTCATACAACATGTCCAGCTGCTCAGCTTATGTGTTCTTGCAAATATTCTGTGTAGTGCTTCAACAGTTTTACTGCAGACTTGTCTGTTGGATCCTTTTGTGCTGTTGCAACTATAATACTACTGAACTGAAGTTTCATGGCATGATCCAAAAGAAATACTGATATATGTGTATTTATATCAGACTGACTATTCAGAGGACTATTGTACTGTTCAGTTTCTTTTGGTGTAGGTATCAGGATTTTTAGACATAAACTTTCTGGTACAGTGTTTTCAAGAAAAGCAAAGCCTAGGTTTCTTTCCCTCCTCTCTTTTTTTGTCCTTTCAACCCTGCAGCGTGAGTCAACAGCCATCCTTTTTCCCTCGTACTTGTCCTTTCAAGTCCATCCTCGCTGAGTTTGGAGGCCATCATTTTTAACCAGAGGCTTTTGTGTCGTTTGGTGCTCCAGTGTGTGTTTTGTTTGGGCTGGAAAGTTTTTTAGTGATGAATTTCACCCATCACACTCTCCACTCTGGTTGACCAATGAGTTTTGTGACGGCTCTGCCCTGTGGTGTTTTTCTTTAATAAGTCCAGAGGTGAGGCAAAGCAAGCAAGACATTTGTCATCCTGTCATGGTTTAACCGTCTGATTAGCTCACTGCTGGTTGAAGACAGTCAGCAAGTATTTATAATGTGCATTATCCTATTTATTTCAGTTTTTTTTATTTTACACATACACTATATTACCGAAAGTATTTGCTCACCCGCTGTGACTCACATATGAACTTAAAGGATAAGTTCGGTTTCTACAGCTTTCACATTGTTTATAGAATGAAGTAGAACAATATACTCACCCAGAAGGCTTTCCTGATCCAAACAGTGCTTCAGGAGATATTTAGATCCAAAATCGAGCGGAGGACATCCATATAATGGTAGCACACGGGGCATACAGCGCCGCTCCTAAAACTGCATTAATCGTCCAAAAACTCATTAGTTTCACCAATATTTCATCATGGTCCGCTCGGGCTACTCCTCAACGACAGTCTGTGTCACTCCAGACATGTTGTGTGACTGTACTGACCTCTGAACTTAAGAAGAAGAGCGCTTGCTCCGCACATGCGCAGTGCGGCTCATTGTTTCAGGGGAAGACAGCCGGCTACACAACGACTTTCTTCTTCCAGTTTTGTGCAAAATGGACGAATATCTATCGGATGAAGATGTTGTGGAGGAGAACTTTGAATATGATGGGTGTCCTTACAGTTTCGAGCCAGAGTTTACAGATGAGGAGCTCATCGAAAGGAGGACGCGGAGGCAGCGCTCCAGAGAGTACTGCGCATGCGCAGAGGCAAGCATTCTTCTTCTTCAGTTCAGAGGTCAGCACAGTTACAAAAATCATGTCTGGGGCTACACAGACTGTAATGGAGGAGTAGCGAGAGCCAACCATGATGAAATATTGGTGAAACTAATGAGTTTTTGGACGATTAATGCAGTTTTAGGAGCAGCGCTATACATGCCCCATGTGCTACCATTATATGGATGTCCGTCGCTCGATTTTGGATCTAAATATCTCCTGAAGCACTGTTTGGATCAGGAAAGCCTTCTGGGTGAGTATATTGTTCTACTTCATTCTATAAACAATGTGAAAGCTGTAGACACCAAACTTATCCTTTAACTTCATATGTGAGTCACAGCAGGTGAGCAAGTACTTTTGGTAATATAGTGTACTACAAACCAAATTGCTTGCTTTTCAAATCATTAAATTGGTGTTTGACTGCTCTTGAATATTTCTGCTGTCACAACAGATCTTTGCGATGTCCAGAGCCTGTTTACAGCTATGAACATTGTGTCCAGACCGTGTGTGGCATGAGCTACTACCTTCAGCGTGAGTTGAATAAATCTCATTTGAGCACAAAGTAGTAAAAATATTACACTGGTTTAACCTCTGAATTGACTTCCACTACTCTGACTCTATCATGCTTATCAGCTTGTTTTACAAAGTGAAGATCATAGTGCGTTGATGAAACCTATATCTGCAATTTACGAGTCATGTTCTCACTTGTATTAAAAAAGCCCACTGTTTATTCATGAGCATCGGAGTCAAACACAAGTCAACTAAAAGCACCACCTTTCTTCTTTGCATCTCTAAATGTTGAAGTGGACCGTGAGCGTCCAACACCCTTTAAAGAAAGGTGATATCTGATGCTGGCATGCTGCTGGAGCACAATGTAACGCCAGTTAAACAGTGATGTAAAGTTTTGTAAAATAAATGTTTCGTTTTCCTTGTCTTGTTCTATGTGCAGTGTGAAGTTCTATAAACCAGGGGGATTTGTCCGTTCAGTTTTGTTTTTGATTTGTTCAGCCTCTGAGCATCATTGAGTTGTGACTATATCTATTTCAGAGTCATTTTTTTGTACCCAGTACTTAGGAACAGGGTTCTTTTTACTACTAACAATCACCTGTCCATGTAAAAAATATTGAATGGTATAGATATTATTTTAAACCATGTTTGGGGAAGGGTGGGCTTCTTGGAACTCTAAAGCATAACAACAAGTAATTTTGACTCTTCACCTGCTCAAGCAATGCCACAAACACAATGAAGCATTTGATTTATTTCTATTTGTTTGTTTTATTTCCCGTCCGTGTAAGTGCAAAGAGGAAGGAAGGACCGGGGTACATGTGGGACATACAGTAACTCAACACTTGTCAATGAAAACCGCTGAAAACATTTGTGAAATCAAAAGAAGTACAAAGAAGTTAAAACAAAACTATGAAGCTTTACGCATTACAACAGTTTGTTCCAACCCAAAAAATGCAGTAAAATCAAATGCTTTGTTTAAAGAAACTGACCAAGCAAAATTCTTATCAACACCTTATTAGCATTTGCCTTTGTTATCAATAATCAAAGAACATAATTGCAAACTTGATAATGGAGCATGCTTGATTTTTACAACACCGAATCTATCAAACCTAGGATGACTAAAAGTCATTGAGTTAAAAGTTAATCCAAACCATTTAGAATTTTTAAGATGGTTAGCAGAACTGATGGTCTAAGCTTGGGCTCACGAGAGTCTGCTTGGTTGCTCAGCCCTGCTCTTTCTTCTCTGTTCCTCTCTCCTCTCTCCCATCAAGACACAACTATAGTCCACTAAAGCTCGCACAGGGCCAACCTGAAGAGCAGCACTCTCGCCCTTGGGCCTCCACTACACACCTCAGAATGGATCTTTATTTACAACACAGAACTCGGAAACAGCTGGTCAATCCATTTAGCCTAAGGCCGCTGATTTGTTCGTATTTACTACAACAGCCAAAGAAAAGCCAGGGTATTTTTTTCCTCTCTCCTTCCTATTGATCTGGCGCTTAGAAAATCTGCCCTGCTGTCTAAACACTATTGATCCCCCCCTTTCAACGACAGGCTCTCGCACCAGTGTATAAAGGGACTGGATGAATTGAAATTTCATTTCCGACAACTTGTTCCTGTTATTTTTACCCTTTTTTCAATAGTGGGAGAACATGGGCTGGCGGGCCGCCACTCACAGAGAGTCGATCAGTATTTGGCTCGGAGGGGAGAGGAGGGAGCTGGCTGAGACTGTTACCATTATCCTAAGCAGGTATTAAATCCATTCTACCACTGACTGGTCACATTGGCTGTTTCTGGAATGGAGGCAAAGTGTTTCTTATCAGTGTAAATGGCACATGTCACATGAACATTATCTTTCCAATTCTTATATACTGTAGTTTGCTTTTATATGAAGTTATTAATGTTATCCAGGTTTTATATTAGCAAATACTTCCTCAGTCTGAACATATGTGCCAAGTTCATTTGTCCCTTGCATAACTAAAGATCATCAATCTGGCATGGACTCAGACCGCAAGTGGTATCTAAGTCAACGTATTTGAATCAACAGATTGTTTTTTGTACCTTTTAACTCAACTCAGCTTAAATTTATGTGCATGGCACTTTTCATACATAATAATGCAACCCAAAGTGCTTTACAATAAAATTACAGACAGAAATTAAAAAAACAGAGACAGACTGCTACAGACTAAACGGGCTGGACCGAAATAATGAATAAGTGTAAAAAAAAACCCAAAACAAATTGAACTTATAAAGCGTTATTGAAATGGGAAAATACAATATAATGGCTATAAAAACAAATAATGGGCTGGTAAAATAAGCATAGTTTTGACGAAGATATTCAAAAATTAAACTAGGTTTTACAGCTAAAAACAAAGGTCAGGCCAGGCCCCTCGGTGCAGTCATGGACTCAGTCACCGACTTTAAATAAAACAATAGAAGAATTATAGGGTCACTTTACTGTTACCCTGATGAATATTTTCATGTTTAAATTATGCATTTCTTAACTGGACCTTAAAAACATACCCATTCATTCATCTTCAGTCAGTTAGATTACTCTAACAGTGTCTTTGTAGGTCTGACTAAAACAGTCCATCAAACAGCTGCAGCTGATCCAGAACGCTGCTGCTCAAGCTCTCACTACAACCACATCACTTCAGTTCTGAAGCCTTTACCCTGACTCTAAGAGGATAGATTAAAAATATTCCTGTCAGTTTATAAAGACCTGAATGGTTTAGGGACAAATTAAATTGGTGATCTCCTTTTACTTTATGAACCAAGCGGACCACCCAGGTCCACTGGTACTGGTCTCCTCAGAGTCATGGAGGAGTAGTTTTCAGTTTTATGCTCCACAGATCTAGAAAAGACTTTCAGAAAGCTGCAGGTCTGCTGAAAAGCACTCCACTTTTTTATTTACTGTCTTTGATTAGATTAGATTTTGCAATTTTTTAATGACTGTTTTAAAACCAGTGCAACCACTGCCCTGTTTCTATTTTAACAGGTCCTATTGTAAATCTATTTTATTTAATATTCTGTCTACAACACTGCACTGCATCTTTAAACATGATTTTGTTTTGACTTTTGATCAAGAATGTTTTCTTCTACATTTTAGCTTTTGTTGTCGCTCATCTTTTCTTCTCTTTGTATCAATTTATTTTTATATTTTTTATTTTATGTTTTTCTTTTGTTATTGTGCTGTGATGTGTTGTGTCAGGCACCTTGTGTTGCTTTGTTGCGAAAGGTTCTTGACACAAATAGACTTGCCCTTGGTGCCTTGAAGTGTTTCAGGAGTATATTATTATCAGAAAAACTGCTCTATCTTGCACAGTTAACAAGTCCTTGAAAATTTTCTTGGATCCACATCTGAAATCAGATAACCACCAAAATCTAATAATTTCTTCCTTGTCCATTACCATATCTCCCTGAAAAATAAAAATATAAATCTGCCATACCAATCTGTTGAAAACTTCCAAGTTATTAGTGAAAAAGTGTAAATTTACCCAATCTTACAGTGTAAACAACTTAAGAAAATTCCTGGAAATGCATCTGGATTCAGATCATTACAAAAATCACATCACTTTTTCTTCACAGCATGACCGACGTCTAACCCTAACCCTGAAATTTTCATCAAAATTCATTTATAACTTTATGAGTTGTCTTGTTCTCTGACAAACAAATAGGCAAACCGGGGCAGAAACATAACCTCCTCGATGGAGATAGTAAGTAAGATGGTAAAGCCAGCAAAATAGCATTTACATGAACATGGTTCCCGCACATAGCTCCAACAAGACTGACTGGACAGAAATAGCCATCGAAATTATGGTCAGAATAATTTTCTCACTTAATTTGAGAGAAATTCTTGAAAAGCTGTGAAATGGATTGTGTATGTAACTTCAAAAGAGAATAAATAACCCTCTACACTATGAACTGCCATGCATTTCCATCAGTATAAATGTGCACAATGTAATTATGACCAGCTGTCTTTATTTGTCTTATTCCTTTATACAAATAGAATTTAAAAAAAACAAGGTGGTAAACAGAAAATTAAAGTGTATTCAAGAAATAAAGAGACTTATGTAAACTTAAGGGGTCTAAAAAGGAATCTGCTGGCCTGTAGGGCAAATCAAAGAGGGGTCTCAGTGCACTCGGTCGGGTAAACCAACCAGTAAAGCCCTCTTTTCCATGTGACTCTTTCCAAATCTCACCATTACACCAAGATGGAGTGTTACATAAAAAGGGAGGTTCTGTTTTAATTAACATCAATATTCATGTAATGGTCATAAAACCAGCCCACATTCCATTTCAAACTCTTAATGTTAATGCATATTTTAATACATTATCATTGCCACCATCATAACTCTTATTATGATAACTATAATTATTAGATTTATGACAGAATTATGGTTTTGTTCCCTGGGGGCATATATTTTGCAGTGAATCCAATTTTTCCCGGGTGTATTGTGCTCTCGGTCTTTCCCCTCCAAAATACTGAGCAGACACTGATAAAGACAAACACACAAACACCCCGGTGTGTCTGCTGCTGTGCCTGTAAAACACTCAATCTGAATTGCATATCCGCATTGCCACCGAGCTTGTCATAAGCTGTATCAAGAAAAATGGTCACACGGTTTGACATAAATTGGAAAATGACATTTGGAGAATGGGCGCTGCTGTGGAAATTAAAGATATTAAAATTATAAATCAGTGTCTAGAAGAGCAGCGGGGTGTGGTTGCGTGCCTTTTCTCTATTCTGTCTACCTCTCTTTATATTCATTTCGCTCTATTTCTTTCTTTCTTCTCTTACACATTTGGTCTTTTTGTGCTTTCTCTGGAGGCTGTGGAGAGTTGGAGCCCAGAAGTCAGTCCAGTGAAAGTGGTTTTAAATGCAGCAACACACAAGTCTGCCCCACAGGGACAATCCCAGCCTCTCATTTGGCAGTTAAAGTGGAGGATATTGTGTGTATATGTGTGTTTGTGTGCATGTGTGCTGCTTCTGTATCTCGTCAGCTTATTGCCTGGCTCTCTTGCTGTAACCTGCTAATGGATCATCTCTGAGGTGTGATATGTATTATGCAAAAGCAGGGTGTGCTGACACCTTTAAAAACAGACAGCTTCAATCCTCTGTACGCCTCACCTCTGCTCCCTCTTTCTCTGTGTGTAGAGCAGGAGGGGAGGAGGAGGAAGAGGAGGAGAGGCAGAGCCAAGAACAGATTTCTGAGCTACAGGTGTGGCGAGAGACGGGTACAAGATGCAGGATGAATGGCAAGTGCTGCAGAGAAAGGTCAGCAGCGTCCTTTTGGCTAAAGGTATATACACTTATGTATGAATACACATATAAATCTGTGATACTCTTGCCCTCGATAAAAGGCTGAGGGCATGCCACTTCATAGAAGTGTTTGTGTGTACCTTTGACTTCAGCTGCCCTTTGTTTGAAAAGATAAAATCTTGAAAAGGCTGAAAGTGTTGTGGGTCTCAAAACCTTCACCTTTTAACCTCGCTGCTTGAGCAGATGCTACAGCTTTGCCTTCAAGACATGGGTCAAAAGCTCTTTTCTTTAGGTGTTGGAGAAAACATTCAATCATATGCGTCCTTGAAGGATGAATGTATCATCCATGTATTCCATCCAAGATTTTCAACACAGGTTCAATGTAATGTCATCCTTCAAGGATGTGAAAACAGGAGGTCACCCATTTATGAGCAATCACTTCTCTGAACCTGCTTTGCCTTGCCCCCTAAAGAGCATCCACATGTGTTTCATGCCTTCTAGACTGAAATTTGATTTCACTCTCAGTGTCCGCTCAATACAGCATTGACCACTGATGGTTATTCAAGGGATTTCTAGCTCCTTCGTGGCCACTGTGTGTAGAAAAGCCCAGATGTAGCTGTCTGTGCTTCTCGTTAGACTCATAGATGCTTAAGATTATGAAGTTTGAACAATCCATATGGGCCTTATCTCTGTCCTACTTGACTCTCTGCTTTAGAACTCTTCTGCTGCCCCTGTCGACTGCCACACACCACTTCAATATTTCAGCACTTTATTTACTTCTGCTTAAGATTTCCCCGGCACTCTCCATCCTAATATTGAAATATTCAAGGAGGCATTCGTGAGGAGGTCAAGTAACAGGAAGAGGCACTTTGTTTTGTTAAAGTTTTAGATGCCTCTTGCTTCAGTGAAGAAGATGGAGTGTGTAGGAGGGGTCGGCGTCCTTGGCCATGCCGCTCATGAAAACAAGAAAGAGGAGCAGAGTGTGTCACAGTCATGAACTGTGTTCTCCCACTGATATGCCTCAACTCAGCAGTATTAAAGAGAGAACTGTGATGTAAAGTTTGAATCTGGAGTCTTTGTGTGTGCAGCCCATGTTTGCAATGCATACAAAGAAATGAAAAGATTTAAGCTGAAGGACATCATCTGGCCCTCAAGATTTGTCCAAAAGCATTAGTACACACAGCAGAGTGATGATTTGTGCAAACACACTCTGACACCTTTCACCTTGATACTCACAAAGAAGTCAGTTAAAGAGAAATGTTTGATAACATTTCACCTCTTCTTAAGTAAGATGGGCAATAGGACTAGATTGACCTTACTGGAAACCAACTTCTTCTCCGAGGAACCATCTTTTGCTTCGGATTCAAAGTTTAGGATTTAAACTTGCTTTCCTGCTGCTTTTTTGACTTCTCGTATGTCTGCTGATGGAGGTTTGAAAGGGCCTGACCTTTACTGTCTATGGTTATGAAAAGTGAGAAGCAGAATTTCTTCCCTGACCATGTGGTAGAGCCAGAGAGGCTAAAGAGGACTGCCCAACTCTGTCCAACTATGGTAGCTCATTTTGGACCAATGAGGTAGTCTTAGGGCCCTGTGCTGGTTCTCCATGTGTGAGGTGAGTAAGTGGAGGCGAGTGTTGAGTACTGAGATGATGTGTTTTTACAGCGCAGTCTTGCTGTGCTTTGGGATGGCAATAAAACATGGCCTTCAAAGCACAGCCAAGCGCTACTTACTGCTGAGTGCTTCTCTGGTGGTTGGACAAGATTACTCTCAAAACAAAGTGTGGACAGGTTGATTAATAGGAGGGTCTGCTGAGGTGCGTGCAGCAATATATTTTCACACCCAGCAAACACTCGTTCATTTCATTCGCATAGACTTTTATGGGGTGATCCTGTCACTGTATGAGTTTGTCACTTCATAAAAATGATCCCCTTTTTGTGAGCCTTTAAGCGAAAACTTATCAGAGCTGTTACTGACTTGTTTTAACATCAAGGTTGCCACAGCGGCTTTAAAGGGCCGTGCAGTTTACTTGACCAAATTAGCCCACATTAGAGTCAAGTTGGTGGGAAATTTTTGCTCATCACTCTGAACATGAACATCTTAACATCTTTTATGTTACGTGTACAAAGAGATGTGAATAAAATGTGTAAGCAAAACTTTGATGAATGACTAAGTGACTCAATCTAGATAATTTGTGCTGCACGCAAACTGAATGTCATTAAAGTTGTCAAGATTACAGCCAACAAAATGTACGTTGTTATATAACTAGATTTCATTTTCAGGAAAATAATGTGTTGCAACTCTTTGTAACATTTTATGGATGTTAGGGTTAATGTCAAGACTAGGATGGGAATCGAGACCTAGTTCAAGTAAAAATGAATTCAATTAGTTTAAAGCCTCAGTATCATCTTAGCTTCATTGCTTACCAATTGCCTTATAAATTTATTTATTTTTATGTTTCTTGTAAAACAAGGACATCACGATTTTTCAAAGATGGCATTTAGCACAAACAACTGTATCCAAAGTGGCTTGAATTTGCACAAACTGACACAAATGGCAAAACATGCAGTGTGACTGTGAGATTTAGCAACATGACAAAGCATTTCTTAATGCAGTCGGGCATTAAATACCAGGATTGCCCTGTGAGTGATGTTGTTGACACACAAAAAAAATCTTGTGCCGGCTTATCCACACAGAAAATCCACTTGAATCAACAAGGTAACCAACAAGGAATTAGATCAATAATCAGGATCAATAGTTGCATATGTTACAATAAAATCTTTGTCTACTTGGAGACAGCATGTAATTTACAATAATTTTCACTGTGTCCACTTCACTTTCATTCTGCATCTCCATTTAAAAAGCATAATTTGAACTTTGCAACCCATTTAAAGAATAAAAGACTTAATATGACATTTAAAGCTTTTTTAACAACCAAATAACGAACAGACAAAGTATTTCAATTTGAAACAGTGGTGTTTGTACAAAAACAATACAGAATGGGTGCTTATTCTTGTGTTTCGTCATGATCTTTTCTGTACTTAAACAAAACATTTACAAAGTAATTGCTTTGTCTTCCATCTTTTTGAATCAGCTAACAAAAGACCACGAACATCCATGTTGCCACAAAGTAAATTTTTCTTTGCATGTTTGCAGCTCCCTGCTGTGACATTGAAAACAAACAAAACTGTTTTGATAGTTATGACAGTATGCATCAGCCAGTCTTGCAAAATGACACAAATGAATCGATTGGAATAAAGTCATCAATTTATAAGGAAACTAGAAAAGCACTCGGAGAGCGCAGACCTCCGCCAGTGCCACAGTCCTCACCCATATTGTGATTTTCACTATAAATATTAGTCCTAGCTTTATTTCATCGAAATATTTAGATTCCTTGACCATGAAAACATACCATTAGCAGTTGGATTCATCATGATATCTATTTTAGTTCAGTAGTTATTCACAAAAATCACATTTTTCGCCATGGCGGCCAGACGCTGATCTGGATCAACACCAAAATGGAATCACTTCTTCCTTTTCCCATGCTGAACATTTCTTGAAAATTTCATCAAAATCCATCCATTACTGTTTCAGTTATTTTGTTCACTGACAGATGGACGGACAGAGAGACGGACGGACAAACAAACTCTCCCGAAAATATAACCTCCTTGGCGGAGGTAATAAATTAGATGACATTATATATCCTTTACAA
The DNA here is from genome assembly GCA_036419115.1 of Scarus forsteni. NCBI lineage: Eukaryota > Metazoa > Chordata > Actinopteri > Labriformes > Labridae > Scarus > Scarus forsteni. The sequence continues at coordinate 10,586,203 of JAZDUH010000354.1, forward strand.
AAGTTATAGATGTTGTGAAAAAGGATCTTGTGCAAGGAGGTCATGGGGAACTCATGTGCACAGGAAAAAACAATTGCTGGCACTGAGAGCTCTCCCTTTGTATACAGCTCTAGTAGCTGCCTGAATCAGCTTGTCGTCCTTGGCCCCCCCGAATAGACTTGCCAGTGTAAAGTCTTTACATTGCTTTTTCCACTATTTAACATCATTGATTCAGTTCAAACCCAATGAGTAACAAGCCCGGTGCAGAGCATTGAGTGAAGAAAGATAACAGAACCTTTGAAAACATGCCACTGAACAGTGATGAAATTACCAAATACCACAGAGGTAGCAGGCAACATAGCACTGACTGGGCCCATGTGGCAAATGGGACTTTGGACCAGAAGATCCAACAGAAGACAAAATGAGAACTAAGCTAGATTAGAGGTACTAGATCGCTGAAAGCATTACTTTGTAGCACTTTCCCTCAAATGCTGGCTGTTGCTTACTCTTTTCACTGCCTTTGAGGAAATGTGGTGAACCAAAGAATCTGTGTGTTGGTCTGGACCTTTGGTTGGCAGGTTAGAGAAAGTCTCATAACTGTAGAACATGGTAAGAGACAAGGACAAAGATTGTGAGATGAAAAGACAAGAAATAGATAACAACAGGATGGGACCTTCAATCTGGATGAAATGACCTAGTCTACAGCAGCAATGATGAGCAGGCCCGGGTTGATTGCAGTGGTGGGGAGGAGGGGAGGGATGTGGTGGCAGCATGCCGTGCGGTCACCCCCTCATCACATCAGATCACAGGGTTCTAATTAACTTCAGCACTGCATCAGACTGCAATCAGCAGAACCACAGAGGAAATGAGATTTTTTTTCTCCATGGCGTCTGAAAGCATGGCGTAAAAATGCATATTAGCCTTGTGTTTTTAATTAACATTTTGTGCTTAGGAAGCATGTTAACAGTATCCCTTAATGAGCTTTGTGGAAAACGAGCCTCACGGAGGACCAAGGGCAACTTCCCCTGTGTTTGCTGATGTGCTGTCCTTTATTCTAATGCAATGAGATTAGTAATCATGGTTTTACTCCTCATTCAATAACTCCCCTCCTCTATGATTGTTGATGTTGAGTAGGACATACGCTGTGATAGTATTGGGCATTTATTTATTAGGTTGTTGAGCCGTGGAATGGAGATCTGTCTAGATTGAGTGTGGTTTACTGTGGGCATTTGTTGCTGTTGGACTCCTCATACATTTGCCTGCACAATATTATCTTGAAACTGCTGCTCATTTGTCTTGAGTTAATTTGTTTTCTAAGATTTCCTGGACACACAAACAGGGTCAATACATTTGCTTTCCCTTCTCAAAAATAAATAAAATGGTAAGAAATTAGTAGCTTTAAAAGTCTCGTCGCACATTTAATAAGATACGTATATTGTCATGCTGTAGGACTAATAAACCATCGAGATCAAGCTCATCCAATCATGAACAGTCGACTTTATCTTGACACTCAAATAAGCAGCCGGCTCTTACATGCAGACGCTGGGGGGTTTTTGTTATTATTATTTTAAACTGTAGAAAAATACAGATTTACAAACAGTATGTGGGTAAGCTCCAGAACAGCTGTGGCAGTTTTCATTTCAGTGAGCATGACAACTAAGGGCTTTCCCACAAGTGTAATGTGAGGAATGGATCCTGAGTAGTTCTTCTGAAAGTGTGGGCCATGGCCCCCTGGTTGACTTAAGAGTTACTGCAGGTGGCACAAGAGATAATTTACAAGTGATCAAAAACATAAGCAATTTTTTAAATTGGTATATTTTTTATACAAAATTCCTGATGTCATGCTAATATTAATGTTTTTAATTGCTATTGTACTGACATTAGAGCATCAGTATGTGAGAATTCTGACTTGTTGCTCTCAAGTGGCCTTCAAAGGTTTCCCAGTGTAACTGTAGTCTTGTGAGACCTGTAGTACCTGCAGACAATGAGCAAGATGATGTGAGGAACCAATTAACTATATTGATTGAAAAGGGCAGTATCATACATAGCTTTCCTAACATGAAAAGACCACCACACTCATCTGTCCAATGACAGCATGGCTCAGTGTCTGACTTGCAGCTTGCTGTTTCTTTAAGTCCACTACATGCCAAACAAGCTGTTCAGTAATCTGTAGCTCTGTCACTCTTGTTTCCTTTCTGGTTTTGTCTTTTATCTCTTTTGCCTCAGCAGTGTGAGAAGAGCAAACTGCTCTCATTATCTAAAGCAGCGCACACTTCTTTTCAGATGACTTAGCTTGCTGCCAAACTTACATAGTGCTCTATACAGGCACTAAAGCACTGTATGAGACTGTGGTAGATGTCATTCTGTAGGTTATGAGCCCTTCTTCTATTCAACCATTTTAGATGGAACATTTATGCATTGTTGCTTAAATATGTAGTCCTATGAAGAACAGAGCACATTCTGAGTTACAAGAGAGACATAAGATTGAGTGATTTGAACACATTTAAACCCTAAAAACATTACGGAGCAGTGGTGGCAATTCATTTGACAGTGGGGTGACAATACTACTCTTCATTAGTAGTTCAGTCTTAAGATTGATTTTAGCTAAACATTGAAGTTGCTTATCTTATTTGGTTGGATATGTTGTTGTATATCGAAGTTTGTTCTCTAATTTTCAATATGGATACCCCACACCTGTGATACACTTTGTGGTTAAGCTTTACAGTGCATTATTTATACTATAGTTATTTGCTTTGTAATTGCAACATTAAACATCCACACTGGAATCCTCTGTTTGTAAAATAACAATATAAAGGTTTATATATGAATGTGTCATGTTCAGTTGTATGGGGGTTTCCTAGGGCCCCAGAGATTGTTATAGTTTAAACTTGGCCGTGGTATACTACAGTTTGGATCAGACCGGGCTAAAGAATAATAATAGCATCCTGGATTTGCCATTCTTTGTTTCTTTTTTTTTGCAAGAAAAACTGCTTCATACTGATAGTGTTTCTTATCTTCATTTAGTTTTCACCCTATGACTCCCACCTTCTGTAGTTTCTTTCCAGTGCAAGAAGTTACGAGGTCTCATAACTGGTTTATGTGATGCTTTTTCTCCATATCCACCTTAAACTACAATCTGTATAAACATGAAGTTGAACAAAAATGTAAGCAAATCATGTACAGCATAATGGAAGAAATATAGAATGCGAAGTATACATCAAATGAACCAAAACCGGCATTGGCTCTATGGTCCAAGAAGACCTAAAAGCCAGTGCAGAATAATCAGAGCAACAAGAGTTCATGTTTGTTTTTGTAAATTTAATTCATGCAGGAGCAGTCCAGTGATATTTTAAAGCAACTTCAAAATCATCATAACCTTGTAGTGAATTAAATAATGGATTTTAAAGAATATGTAATATTGTAACAAATAGACCTTCAAAATTGGGCAGTAATAATGTAACAGCAACAAGTTTAACCTCCAAATCTTCATTATTTGGCTTTCAAACCAATATTTCCAACCTAATACTGAAACACTGATGTTAGTGATGTCCTTTAATCACTGATACAAGTTTATGTATGAACCTCTGAAGCTGTACTTCCACTAAGTATGCTGGTTCACTTCAGCTTGGTACAGCACTTATTAACTTGTTTTTCCTCGGTTAGAGAAGGACAAACACTGCTCCAAGCTGTACCAAACTGTACTAACCCTCAGTAAACTTAAATTAACCGTCTCCACCCCTCCCACTCGCCCCACAGTGCCTTCATACTACAGCCTCGTCACCTCCCTTACTGTCAACTGCAACTCTCTCCCCTTCGAACTCCCCCGAAAGTCCCTCCATAAACTCCAAATTGTCTGGACAAATTGCCCACATCATCACGATCCATAACCTCGCCCCTCACTATGAGGAGCAGGGCCTCAAGTCGCTCTGCTCCCCAGCTTTGGAACTCTCTCCCCCCAAACCTCCGAAACTTAAACTCTCTGCCCCTCTTCATATCCAGACTCAAAACCCACCAGTTCAGGACTGCATACTTTATGTAACTACAACATACGCATTTGCAGGTTTGTTTTTATCTGTTGCTTTTGCTAATTGTATCATTCTATTGTTAACTTTATTGCTACTTTGCCCTTAGGAAATTGTACAGTGTCCTAAAAGGCGCTTTTAAATAAAATGTTTTATTATTATTATAAACCAAACCAGACTACTTGGTGGAAATGAGGCAGTGGTTGTCAGGACCCCTGTGTGGGGGTAAAGCTGTTCTTACTAAATTAGATTTATGATTAAATAAAATCAGTGTGAATAATTTACCAAAGTGTTTGCTATATTGCTATTTTGTCAGTGGGATTCCAAATGGTTTTCTTTTTTTTTCTTTTTTTTCTTTTTTTGGGGGGGGGGGGGGGGGGGGGGAGTCAGGGCCTGAAAAGTTTGCGATACCCTGTCAGAGTTATAAAGCCAGGGTGAAGATTCAAAAACCTTAACCCAGGGAACACAGTGAGGTCAGTTGTTAAATCATGGCATTGCTTTCTTGTCATGTTACCACCTCTTCGTAACTGTTCAGTTTAAACATTTCTTTTGTCACAGTACTCCTTGCAAGATTAATAAACGCTGTTCTTTTCATAGATTTTTTAAGTACTTATCCTTCTTCTAACAAGTTTCTGAAATTGTGGAGTTCCTGTCATTGGCTGAAAGCTCCTTTCTGTTTTATTTATCCCCCTCTTGCATCTCCCTGACTGGTCAGTTATTTGTTTTCCACACTGTCCTTGTGTGATATAAAAGGGACAAGCCTGTCACTTCAGTGCTGAGAGGATGTTTTGAGTTCCTTTGGAGAAATTTATTTATTTAATTTTGGTTAGGACAGGGTGGTGAATAATGCATCTCAACTTGCTACATGTACTGTTTTTATCATTAGCATGCAGCCTGGGTTATCCGTAGAATACTTATGAGTAGCAGCAAAATGTTTGTGATGTTATTTATTTATGTTGCTCCTTTCAATTATTCATTTGTTTATTTATTCATGGAAGAACTAACTGAAATTGGAAAATTCATTTTTGCTGAAGGGCACTTGGCCCCACTCTATCCTCTCTTTACACAAAGGGAGAGAAGGGGGTGGCACATCTTGTTAGTAATTGCTTTATGCTGTGTTCCGTAGATGCACCAGAGGATGCCATATTTGTCCAGGCAGATGGGTCAGCAGGCAGAAACACAACAACAGGAAGAGGAACAAGTGAGTGAAGTCTAGGAGGTATGAAGAGCATCAGAGAGGATGGAGGGATGAGGATAATTCTGTGTTCTTTCTTTTAAGGCTTAAAGTTTATCTTGTTAGAGGGCTGAGCTCAGGTAACATGAAGTGATAGGTGGGGAAATCAAATTTTCTGACAGGACTCCACAGATTGGACCTGAGGCAGAGGTTCAGATAGAGAGTGAACATAATAAGCTGCGGTTGCCTTGGGTTGTATCCCCATCTTCATGCTCTCCTGGCCCCTCTGTGTTATTGTGTGCTCACTGTGTTTTCTTTAATTATATGGAGTGGGATTTTGTTCAATTTCACACTTGCACAAACATGCAGCAATTATTCCTGATAAGTGATAATGATTCGCTGAACTTTAAACGGGTGTGTTGGTGTATGTGGGCAAGCATGCATTAACATCTGTGACACGGTGACAGTGACTTTAACCTCGTGTCACAAACTGCTACAAATACTACACAGAAATCCAATTAGCATTAAATATAAAGGATTTGTGTCTATGAGCATCCACAATAACCTCTGATCACTTATTACTTGTTCATTTTGACACCATTGTGTCCCTTGTGACCCTCTGTTTTTGTGTCTTTGTGTTAACATATGTAGCTGGCAGTGATGGAGTCTGCAGTGAACCACGAGGTGCTGATCCCGTGGACAGAGGTGAAGACTGCTGATGATGAACTGAGGACGCAGACTAAAGCACCACCATGAAGGTACAGTTATCTCTCAAAAATATCATATAAGCATGTAGATTTGGACTAAAAACTTAAGCACACATCATACACTTACTTTATTTTTTTCATAATATTTTATATTTTATGCAAAAGAACACAGCAATTGATCCCTGTTTGGTACAATCAACCATGCCTAGATTGCCTTAAATAGGAGGTCTTGGCTTGTCTTCAATCAGCTCCTGGCGCAGTTAGTTTACAGTAAGAACGTTTTCTCCTAAAGAACTGACACAAACGTGTTTGAGTCTCGTCATGCTACTGTAGTAGTTAAAGCAGCTGTAGTAGTAATAATAACTGCATTGTAGCTACCAGATGACCAGGCTGATGACATACTACTACCTCATCATTTTTTTTTTGATCCAGCAGACTCACTTTATGTGCAAAAGCACAACATACCATGAAATAACAACAGGTTAACATTGCTCACCGTCTCTACAGCAGATCATCACAGGACAGGATCCTCCATGGATTCAAAAAAATCCTCAAGTCTCCCAGACTCTAGCAGTCTAGATTGTTCAAGCAGGAGTATTGAGTTATTGATTGTATTTATTCTACTCTCTACGTTATTGCATGGCAGACATTTTTTTTGTGAGCACCTCTGTATATTTTACATGTAGAAAGTTCCAGAGCTATCTGGTGTCCCATATGGTCAGCCTGGGAGGTTAATAGCCTGCTACAGTGGTGCATAGAGTTTTACATTTATATCGCAAGGCGTGTCACATACTGATAAATTTACTTGTTTGTGTAGTCCTTCACAGGACATTGAAACTCCCTATTATCATTATTATATTAAAGTTTGTGGGAAGTTTAACCTGCCATCTTTCTTTCTATAATGCACAGTGTGACTCTTACTCATAGGAATGCTGGCTGTGACATAATGTTAGTGAAGTAAATGTCCAGTTTTGTCAGAGAAACGCCTTATTGGCTTACTTTTGGCTGCATGTTAATGTGCTGATTCATTGCTCTGAGAGCCTTAATTGGTCTCTACAGTTAGCTTGGGCAGTGCTGTGGCAGTTCACTCAACACAGGGCATAGTCCTTTGTTAGTACCCGTTTTTTTAAGTAAATAAAGTTCACCAAGGAAAGCAAGTAAAACTTATTTGTAAGCATCATCACTCCCTGTCCGGGGAAAAGCTTGCCAGTAAAAGCATCATGTAAAAACAGGGGTAGTCCATGGAGCAACAACGATCAAGCGTTCATTTGAAAAAGTCACAGGACATGCTGCCGTATTTACATTTAATCTTAACAGGTGTAGCAGATGCACTCAGCTGCTCACAAAGAGCCTTCACACTTTGTTAGTCTGTTTAGTAGTTGGAACTCATCATTCATCAGATTAATGAATTCATCATTTATCAAAAATGTGGTTGTGTTCATTTAGTATGTTCAGGCACAACACTGACCTTTGGAAATTACCTTCCAAGCTGCAAAATGATTTCGTGTGTTCTGTCTGACAAGATGCACCAAAAAGTAAATTGATATGAATAAACAGAAGACATACTTTCCTTATGTTGAGATAGGGCATGAGGGTCAGATGGTAGAGAAATTACCATGCAGACATGAAAACAATGAGTAAATACATCTCAGAGCTGTGTTGTACTGAAGAGTCATGAATAGGTCTGAGCTAATTCATTCCAAAAGCCAGTTTTTTCAGAACTGTGGCGTTTGGACCCTCCCATGTGATAATAGAAATATAACAGCTGCTAAATACACTCAGTCCACCGGTTCATGGGGACAAATTTACCACAAGCTCTCAGTTTAATAAATTCTGTTTTGAGAGCAACAGGAGTGGGCCTCCTAAGGGTGGTCAGTCATGTCCTACAGTCTTCTTAAGAGTGTCAACAAACAGCACGCAGCCATGGAATGACAATTTGTATCATTTAATTAGGGCCTGCTTCTCCTGGTACAGTTCATTTATTGTAATCTTGTTTATACACCTTGATTGTTTTGCAATGTAGTTTTTTTTAATTAACTTGGATTGATTAAATTGCATTGATTCTGTACCCTTATTAAAATACCCACCACCACCCCCACCCCACCATTCTCCTTCCTTATTTTTCATAATTAATAATACCGTGTGCTGCTATGGGGGAGGCAAAAGTTACACACTTTATAATCAAAGCAAAGGGTAGAATTATTTATTGTGCTGGCTGCCAATGTTATCTCACTGACAGGTATTTTATTAGCCTCAAGAAGTGTTTTGTCATGTGGCATGATAGGCACAGATATAGAAAATGTTGCTGACTTAAAGTGCCACAAAATGAAAGATTAAGCTGAGCTCACATGTTTTGTGTTGTACAACTGTTCTGTTTAGATCTCGGCCCACCCATCCACCCAGTGCTGACCTTGTCTGTTTGGCTTGCTACATGAGGACGCATGCGTGCATACTTGTACCTTCTAGTGCCGAATCTCATTCCAGAGCTTGCGCGCTTTTTAATTTTGATTGATGACTCCGTTTATCTCTGGAATAACAATTCTCTGATACCCCCAACACCTCGTCAACAGCCTCCCTCTCTCTTCATTGCTGCCTCTTCTACCTTTCCCCATCACTCCGCTTGTATGAAAATAATATTAGAAACAAAATGAGATTTGAAATTTTGTGTTTGACAAGCAGCTTGATGAAAGTGTTTCATAGCCAGGCTTGATCCATGGAAATTTTATGCTAATAATACTGCTGGCCAAGCAATCTAGTGGGAAATTAATCAGAGTGCAGGATGGATAGGTAGAAAGGAGACGAAAGGAGGAGAGCAAGGAAGGTAGGTTGCTCCATAAACACCCCCAGCCCCAGCCCCCCTCCTCCTTTGCCTCATTCCCTCTCCCTGGCTCTGAATCTCATCAGAAATAGCCATGGGGTGTTGTCTGTGTGATGGGGTAGAGAGAGAAATTGGGAGTTAGAAAATTACACTGCAGCTTAGCACTGATTGATGCAGTAATGTATGCAGTAATGTATGCAGCCATGCAGTGAGCTGCCATATTATGGATTAGAATTTTTTCCATTTCAAGCAGGCCCCCTTTGCATCACAGATGACATTGACTCATTTAGAAAGGGATACACCCATACACCTCTTGAGCTATGTTTTCTTTTCTGTTATAATTCTATTTATCCTGTTCAGCTTTGGTACTGTCTTTTTTACACATATAAAACTCTGTGTATATGAGCAGGTTTTTCTGTGTATCTATTGGCCGACTGAACAGACCATTTGGGGGTTTTCTCCACCATGTTAGAAGTACACTTCCAGTCTTGGGGTGATGACCTGCCAATATTTACTGATGGTCACATCTGGCAAAGAACTATTGCTAGGGGAGGAAATCAAAAGCCAATTCCAGAAAAGAATTGATACAACATACTCAAGGTCTCAATATAATTTGTGTTTAAGCTTAACAATTCTCTTCTACCTTGTTTTGCATGCTTTGCAAATAGTGGATGTCTCATTCTCATGAGAGACAGTCAGCGGAAATGACAACAGAGAACTTACAGATGTGATAATGGCACGCAGGACTGATGTGGTCAAAACTGATTTTACACAAAATAATGCCTACTGCTCAACATCCTGTTTCTGTGATTTTCAACAAAGCTGGAAAGGCAGGAACTTACAGAAATGTATGTCATGCAGCACAGTATCAAATATCTGAAGTGCAGCTTGTTTGACATAGTTGACAGTGACAACATGAATTCTATCCACAAAAAATCCACAGGAATCAAGAATTAATGAGATAAAAAAGCAGAATTGGTAACTGTTTTAGTATTAATACGAAGACTAGGGATTCCCATCTATATTCTTTGCAATACAAAATGTTGGAATATGTTTAACATAGACATTCAGACTCTTTAACGTAGATCTTTAACCATGTTAGGCAGGTGGAGGCTGCTTATTTAATCCAATAATAATCCATCCCTATATAGGATATTTTGTACCTTTACTTTGGAGTGGTGTGAGATCATGTCAGTGTGGTGGACCACCACTTCAAATGAATGTCAGAGGAAACACTGCACTTCTCCTTTCCCCGTATTAATTTTCTTACTCCAGACTCTTGGAGTCATCATTGCACTGAGTCACTAATGAAGTCATTATCAGATTCCTCCTGTTTAAAACAACACAATTAGTGCTGAAGACTTAATTATGTTTGCAAGTTAAATGCAAACTAATCGCTTTTCCCCCACATTTCTCTGTCTCATTTCCTCTGAACCAGAATGCAGCTCAGTTGGAATAAAGAGAGTAAATATATCCCAAGTGTTTGGTGAATGTGGGTGTGCTTGTGTGTTTGTGGGCACCCATTTCTCAACCATGTTACAAGACTGTGTGATTTACTATCTTCACCCCAAGAGACATCTGTAACATCATTCCTTATTTTTGTAATACATCATCAGCCAGAGAAAAAACAATATTATCCAGTCTGGGATATTGTACTCTGGAGTCTAATAATCTAATGTGCACTAGAGCTGGTGTCATTAAACTGAGGCTGTAGGAGATGGTAGCTTAACATTTAAGACAGAGCTTTGGTTCCAGCCCAACATCTGCCCGAACACACGTACACTCATGTTGCAGCAAAACCCCAAATGGTCGCTGTCAGTCCCGTAGATGATGCTGTTTCTTTAGGATCAATATAACCACCAGATGGTGGAGGGAAGAACCTGCACATGTGGTTGTACACCCATAACCGGCTATATTGTTTTACCAGAACACAAAAGAGCTCAACGGTGTGGTCAAGAATGTGAGAATCCTGTTTATATTCCCTGTAGCATTTTTATGGATAAAAGTTTGACATATAATTAGGCAACCTTCTGTGGAACAGCTCTGCATGCTCCTGTGGAAGACAAATACTATATAAAGCTATATTTAGGGGAATCACAGTTTGAGGCGGGGCTCTCATTCAACATGGCACCCCAGTCAGTGCCCAGTAGAATTACAGGTGACTCTCATTTACAGTGAGCCAGACCTTCAAAATGAATGATTAGCTGCAAGTCTCAAAACTCCAGTCTTAGTAGTAGAAGTCTTAAGTGTTTCAGTGTCAAGTCACCTCTGGTCAAGACTCGAGTCCACATTGCTGGTGTGAACTGAGAGTGCATAAATGCCGTTGGAGACTGAGTCTGTGAATGCACTACGTACGGAGCAGCACTTATTCAACATATTTACATAAAATTTTACTGCTGCAGAAGCATTTGTCAGATTTGCAACTTTTCCAGATCCAGTTATGCTTCTTCTCCACTTTTTTTGAAGCGTAATACATAATCTATTTCTGATATAAATACTGTTCAAATATCTACTTTTATTTTTATAAAGCTAGATACATGAGTACAGAATTACCAGACCTACCTTCCTCTGTATCATACATTTCGAGGTCAGTGCTCAATAAAATACCACGACGTTCAATTATGGAACAAGTGTGTTTATTTACTGACAGAGTCTCTGTCCCTGTCCAGATATAGGTTGAGGCTAAAAATGTTTAATGTCTAAGACTTTTTGTTCATGATGATCTTGTAATGATCAAAAGTAATTTTTTCTTAACAAAATACGGTTTATGTATCACTTTCTTTTGTTATAGTCTCTTTGTGTGTTGTGTTGTTTCTTCTTTTGCTGAAATGTAATTTGATTTTTGTTTGCTTGCTTTTCTTTGACTACTAGGATTTAATATCTTTTTCTAATGTCTTTTTGCTCATTTGATCTGTATTTACTCTTAAGTGTGGTTTGTAAATAAGCCCACACTGGGTTTCTAACTCACTTGCACATGTAAGTTTATCGTGTGTTCCATATTCTGTGAATTCTCTTTTAACCATGTGCAAATAAATAAATAAATTCTATACCAGTTATTGGAAGGTTACAGGCTCAAGCCCTAAGGAGCTACCGCATGTCAATGTGTCCCTTGGCGAGACATTTAACCCCATCTTGCTCCCACAGCTGTATCAGTAGCATGTAAATAAATATGCTAGCTAATATTGATGAAAATGTTACGTAGAAATTTCATACTATCAGAGTTAGAAGTAACCTGTGGTAAAAATGATAATAATAATGATAAAACGCTTTGAGTATTCCGAACGACTTAATAATTGCTGTACAAGCTTAAATCCATTTACCATTATATCTTTTATAAAGTAATTGCAGCATTAGTGAATGATCTGTCAGGTACTTGTAAAGACTTTAAAGATTTTAGCTATCTTTTACAGCAACTCCTAAATCGCAGTTCCTTTTTAATGTGTCTGGATACAGTGTTTAGCATTCAAAAACACGCGCATAGGCTCTGATATGTGATCTGCCTCCGTTATGGACAGTTTATCTGAAAAATAACCTTACTAAGTGCTCCAGCTGATTCCAACCAATCATACAGCTGGGAATGTTGCGAGTAAATGCTGGACATTAAAAGAGTAGCAGATTTTTGTTGTCCTGCCGTAGAGAATTCTTCAGAGGCAGGGAGAAACATTCAAGAAGGAGATTTGTTGTTATGAAAAGCACATATCACACAACAGATAACACAGCTCATGAAGGTAATTGAAGGGATAACATGGCTATTGTTGATTGCTAAAGGATAGTGTATCACTACGGAGTTACTGAACCCTAAAGCACAAATCTGTGAATTGCTTCACTGTTACTTTGAGTATTTGCTTCAGTGTGTTGAGACAAAGAGGAGGAACGACCTCAGAGCACTCATACACTAAAGTGGAAAGTCATGCCGATATAGAAATGTTTGTGTGATATATAATGGGTGTTGGTGCCCAGTGGAGATCAGGAGTGTTGGAGTGGTGGTGGCTAGAGGTCTGATCAGGGACCTCACCTCCATCTGTGATTGAGGTGTGGGGTTCTGCTCCCTGCACACTTCTTTCACACTCATTTTCCTCTTGGCCATGATCACAGTAAACAGACACAACAAATCCCCAAGTGTTCAGTCCTGTTCCAGCCCTCAGCTCTTTGTGTGCGAACCCAAAACGTGTTGTGCTCTTATGGCAGACCTCCATTTGCATTACAAAACCACTTAATCACACATATGCATGTTTCACACATACAAGACAAACTGTACACAGTTTAGCCCACTGTGAGTTGCACTTCATAGTCCCCTATGTTTTTTTTTCTTTTTTGATACCCCTTTGTGTTCCTTACAGTGTTCAACGTAATAATCGTAAGTTGAGACAGGTTTGGACTGCAGGCAGCTCAGTCTAGTATTTACACTCTTTACTACGGAGCCAAGCTGTTGTATCACATGCAGAATGTGGCTTGACATTGTTCTTCTGAAATAATTAGGGTCCCTAAATGTCCCTAAAAAATGTTGCTTGGGTGGCATCATACAGTATGTTGCTCCAAAACCTGTATGTACATCTCAGCATTAAAGGTGCTTTCATGAATGTGTCTTCCATTTACCATTAGTCCATGTCAGATGAGCTCAGGCGAGGTCGTTGGTGTCTATATGATGCTGATAGATGGCTTTTGATTTGCTTGGTAGAGCTTTAACTTGCACATGTACATGTACAGACAAACTGGGTTAACGTACAGTGGTTTTCCAAAGTCTTCCTGAGCCCATGTGATGATATCATTTACAGAATGATTTTGGTTTTTAATGCTGTGCCGCCTGAGTGATTGAAGGTCATGGGCATTCAGTGTTGGTTTGTGGTTAATGAACAGGCCAGACCAGACCATGCCAACTTATACATCTCATATAAAAGCACTGAGTGAGGTGCTACAATACTATTGTAAAATACTGCCAAGGACATTACAAGGCAGTATTATTACTTAGGAATAATGCCTACAGTAATAGGTGCAGCACATTATTGTGTTGGCAGTAAGTCTTTACAAACGCAGCTCATCAGCTTTGAGTATAAGAGAGAAGCAGTTAGAAAGCCACAATGTTACTTGAGTGTCTTGATTGACTTTCTTGCAGCTGAATACTGTCAGGAGAGCAGACGAACATTCTAAAAAGAAATCAAGAACCAGGTCTTGAAGCAAGACCACCCTACCTGGTACCTTTACTCCCTCACCCAAGTACAGTGTCATTCTGTGAAAACAATGGGTTGGGCTTGATAAGAGTAAATTTAACTAAAAAATGCCTCAGACAGTTATTGTTTGCTTTATTTTATTATCAAGCTAAAGAATCTATAAGAATGAATCTTAGAGCCCTGGTAGGAAGGTGTATGCCCATCACCAGGCAGACCCTCGGCATGAAAAGTCCATACCCACAGCAGTGACTAATTGTTGTTATGTCAGTGCTTGTCGTGCCCGTTTGCCTTTAATGGAGTGTAGTGTGGTGATCCATCAGGCTGTCGAGCAAGTCCCGTGTCAGTTGAAGTGGCTGTGTGTCAGTGGGGCGAGCGTGCCGTGCAGATGTGATTTACTGCCTTGCTTGTTGCGCAGCATCCTTGCCTCTTTCCCCACGCACCGCAGCTCCTCTCCACTACTCTTCTGCTCTTTCCTCTCCTCACCACAGATTGATGGCCAGCGCAGCTGGCTCATGACACTCGCCATCTTCTGGCAACCTTTTAGTGCTTCTTTATAGATGGTTAGCGCACCTCATTTGGCTATTTATACATCTGTAAGTGGCCATGAAATATAGATTTGTCTTGATGGGTGTCAACATTGGAGCAATGGAAGCAAGAACCTGGTGACACCTCCTTATTTTAATGGTGTGAATAAAGAGGCGGCATGGAAAGAGTCATTTTCAAACAGGGCTGAATCACACACTTTTTCTTTTTCATTAAATATTTGCAATCATATTTTACTCAAAGCAAGAAAGCTATATTTCTTTCAGTATATGGTTAGTAGTGAGAGATGTATGTAGGAGAACAGTGACTGTGGATAGGTGGAAACGCCCTGGCCCTTGTGTCTCACAGACACACGCACATAGTTAAAACCACACATTTGAATGCTGAGGTGGTTCAGAGTGAGAAGAACCCTTAACAGTAACATGATGTGTGACCTGTCATCTGCAGACGCACATGCACATATTTCACTCCATTCACAGGTGAGGTCTCAGAGGTAATTAGGTGTTGGCACCCACAAAGTACGATGTGCTGGTTAATTGAATAGTTAACACATCAGAGGTAGGCTTGTGCAGATTGGAGGTGACACCTGTCAGGAAGCTGTTCTCTGCCGACCCAGGACATTTCCTGCTCTGCCTGATACATATGTCATCTTTGTGGAAATACCAAATTAAGGGCAGACAGCCGAGTGAGTGTGGTGCAGCAGGTGCTGAAATAGCTTGGGGGTGGAGCAAGGCAGGTGCTCCTCAGCTCTGCCCTTCAAGAGGAGCCGTAAAGCTCCAGGCACCTTTCCTGACTTCACCTCAGGCCATTTCCATGGGAATGTGACAGAAACTTGACAATACTGTGTGTGAGTGCAAGTGAACGTGTGCGGTTTGCACCCTCTCCCCCAGGCCCTGGAGCAATGTGCCCAAGGCATGGAGGAGTCAAGTATGCATGGTGCAGAGATGTGTTGGATGGTGTCCAGACTTAACCTACTCAAACATGGCTCTTCGACTTACACACTTGACTTTATACAAATATTCTGATTATAAGATATTGTTTTTATTCCAGTATAAAACTATGTGATGTTAAATACAGGACCTGACTGACTGCTTGATCTGTTGCTTGCAGGTGTTTCACCTTGAGGAGGTAGGGTCTGCTGCTGGCAGAGGTCAAGTTAGGGGCAGATGCAGTCAACAGGAGGTAATAGCCAAAGAGCACAGGGTCACCACACTGAAGCAAGAACTGCAGACTGCTCACAGCCTAACCACTGAGAGGAGGCAAGTACCAGCTGTGATGTGCACTCACCTTATAGTTAAAAACAATTTCTCTTATTTAAACTAACCCATTAAAGTAAGCACTCATAATATCTTAAATTATGTCCTCTTACTTCCCAACAGTGCACAAAGAGGATGAAAAACAGACAGAGGGAACTAGACAATGATGTCTATGATCACTCAGGTAAGTTTAAAGTACAATATGTTGGATTCTGAGCAAAAAGAAATTCCTAAATTAAATGCAAACAAGATTTATTCTTTGCCATTTATTTTAGTTGAGCACTGATATAATCTCAAATATATCCTAAAGTTTCCAAAACTAGATAAATCTTTACTTTTAGTTCTTGAACTGGGATGTGTTTTACCGCATTGACGACATGTTACATATTACAGAGCAGTGTTTCCCCTAACATGTATTTAGATTGGTGGCCCACCATCCTTACTTTTTTAGGTCAGATAAATTGTCTGTACTTATCTTACAGACGTGTGTAAAATTGTTGGTACTCTTCTGTTAAAGAAAGAAAACCAACAATGGTCACAAAAATACTGTAACTTGAAACTGACAAAAGTAAGAATAAATAGAAAATTGCTGAAAACTTACTAATGAAAATTCGATTTTGCTTTTGAGCTGTGGTTCAACAGAATAACTTCAAGAAATAAACTAATGAAACTGGCCTTATCAAAAATGATGGTACCCTTAACAAAATATTTTGCTTCACAACCTTTTGAAGCAACCACTGTAATCAGGCAATTTTGTAACTCTCAGTGAGACTTCTGCATGTGTTGAGAGGTATTTTGATCCACTCCTCGTGAGCAAACTGCTTCAGCTGTCTCAGGTTTTAAGATCGTCTTCTACAGATTGCATGTTTCAGCTCCTTCAACAGCTGTTAACCAACTTTGAATTTCAATTACACTTTACTGGCTCTCACAAGTATGAAAAATGAATAAACGCAGGCCTTTTTACATCTGTCACACATTTCAAGTACAAGTATTTTCACATCTATCCTACTTCATTGCTTTTTTCTCAGTGTTCAGATTGAAAGTATTAGAGTGCTTTAGGTTGAATGATTGCATTTCATACATGTTGTGAAATAATTGAATGATCATGTTTGACAATAATGATAATAAAACTGTCAGAATCATATCTGTATGTTTTTGATTTTTCCCATAATGAAGCCCATAATCCACCAGTATGATTTCCATCTTCAGATTGGGATGACAGCATGCACATCCAGTGTCTCCAGCCGCTGCCTTTGACAGATAAACATGGGGGAAACACTCAAGTGAAATACCAGATGTTGTGTCAAAAGACTGCAACACAAAGAATCTGGACCTGCCAACCAAGTCAGCCATTCGGTTTCTTCACCTCATTCATGTTTTGTGTTGGCAACTTGTGATAGACCGCAATTATTCCCTTGCTGCTGTTCATTCTGTTGCAATAGTTTGCCCATGACGTGTTGCTTTGTCCCATGACTCCAAAAAAAAATTTGGCCAAGCTAGACATTTTGCAAGTCAAGTAGAGACTAGCTGTCACCTTTGTCTGCCTTCACTGTTTTCACAACTCCATAATGTGTTTTTGTACAACAATAAACCAGTATTATTTTTTGTGGATTAATTAATTATACTGAGAGAGGAAAGCTCTAAAAAGCAGATAACCTGATTCATGCTGCAAGTTGTCCTCGATTGTTTTGCATGAAGCTCCTAGCAGAAACCTGGAAGCCTACTTATAACATATATACAGTATAACCCTTTCTTTCCCATCACAGATAAGCAACAACATCTGTATTTATAGTGTGTAAATACTGGTTCCTGTTTTATAAATCCAAAGTGCTGTTGTTTTTGAGGAGAGCCCTAAGTATTAAAAATCTTAAACTAGAAAAGCACTCGGAGAGCGCAGACCTCCGCCAGCACCACAGTCCTCACCCATATTGTGATTTTCACCATAAATATTAGTCCTACCTTTATTTCATCAAAATAGTTAGTTTCCTTGACCATGAAAGCATAAAAAGCAATTGGATTCATAATGATGTCTATTTTAGTTCAGTAGTTATTCACAAAAATCACATTTTTCGTCATGGTGGCCAGACGCTGATCCGGATCAACACCAAAATTGAATCAGTTTTTCCTTTTCCCACGCTGAACATTTCCTGAAAATTTCATCCAAATCCATCCATAACTTTTGGAGTTATTTTGTTCACAGACGGACGGACAGACAGACAGACAAACAAACTCTCCCGAAAACATAACCTCCTTGGCGGAGGTAACAATGAACAGTTGAGGCATGAGAAGGTGACAGCTTCAGTCTAAACATTTGTCATTAAGTCAGACTGAATGATTAAAAGCTTGGAGACACCTGTAACTCTAATTACAGGACACACCTTAGTTTAACATGTCCCTATGGTCAAATCACTTTCAACCTCTTAAAGGGGTACAATCATCTTTGATGAACAGTTTCATTATTTTGTTTTTTTAAATGATTGTGTTTTGACAATTCAAAAACAATGTCGGATTTTCATTAGTTAATTTTTCAGATTTTTTTATTTCTACTTTTGTCAGTTTAAAGTTATGTCACTCATCATTGTGGGATTTTCTTTCTTTAACAGCAGGGTATCAACAATTTTGCACATGTGTGTACTTTGTGTTTAAACAGTACAGTTTGTCTTCAACCTGACTGTATTGTGCTATCTCAAAGTTCTCTGCACCTCTGGTGGACATAGCAGTTATAACACAGTAAGATATCTTATCTGTTGGTCCAGTTCACTACCTGTGGACTCTTTTTCAACCATTAGTCTGCATTTGTTTGTTTTTTGTTTATATGTATGTATTTAGTATTATTGTATGTTTGGTTTGTTCTCTTGGAGGTTTATATAATGGATTGTTGTGCAGGTGCTTGTACATGTTTACTTTCCTATGAGTACTGACTGCAGATACCACCCATTTATATGTTTTGTATTGTTTGTATGAATAATGAAAGCTGGGTAAAGAATTAGAATTTTGACTTTTAAGGAAAGGGCAGGACTCGATAGGCTTGCTGCTTCATTCTGTCTGTTCTCAAACTAGTTTGTTGTGTTAACATACACGTGTATGTACTTGGATGTGTTCAGTCTACAGGGTGGGCCATACATTTCCATCCATTGGAAAAGTAATAATTTATGTTGGATTACCATTTTTATTTATACAATGTGCTCTACATGCTTACCATTGTTTCACAAACACATATTCATATGTGTTTCCCACTGTTTATGAACTTGCATTAGCTAATAAGCTTTGCCCCGGTGTCGTGTGTGATGTTCATTCCATGTTTTTTGTTCTGTTCTGTTCAGTGCCACCATGCGACTGTTTCCCAACCCAACCATCACTGGGAAACTTATGGCCCACCCTGTATTTGATGGACATGTACAGTTGTTTAATGTTACATATGTATTTTCTGTTTTTTTTACTTTGCATTTTTTTTACATTTGAGATGAATTAAAAGAAAGAAGAGTTGGCAATAACAGAATGACAGTGATTTGCTTTTCTGTCTGTTCAGCTAGCCTCTGGCGCCAACTTTGAGACACTCATCCGAGTGTGTGATGTGGAAGCTGCTTCAGCCACGAGTATACGCTGAAAATGTCCATCAATTCATAGCTGTGGGCCTTTTTTTGTGAAACACTGTATAGCAGCCTCAAGAACAATCTAAACATGTGAATGCAGATGAATCAAGATGTTAGCTTTATCCTTACACATCTCCCAAGTTCAACTCAGATTCATAGCAAAGATTTGCAATGCAGTAAGACAGGTTAAGGGCATTGCATGAGAAGAACTTGTAGCCATTGATGAAATATGGGATATCTTTAGCCTCAAGCTCACAACACAATTTACTTTGAGCTGCACTTATTATGCCCACTAATAATTTCAAACTCTGGATACTTTTTTATGTCACTGCTTTGGATTATTACTAAGAAGAGTGCCGTAAGACTGTGATGGTGTGAAGTGACAGACTTCAGAGTGTTGCCAGGTTAAATTTTCTATACATGTTGCAGCACCTTAGTCTGACCTGGGCTTTAGGCTGTAATTTTACTTGCTGATAACTAAGGGGCTCCTCCAAACAGAGATGAATTCAGGCTTATCTACACAAGTTTTTCAATCTTACACGCATTTTGTCTTCATGGATACAGTATCTTGGGTTTCTGAAAATGCAAAAAACCCATTTGAAAATGGGTCCCGAGGTGGATAAATCAAAAAACACCAGACTTGTGTTTTCCTGTGTATAATGAGTACATAGCGCCATCTCTCCCTTAAAATGCATGCAACAGAACGGATTGCTGAATGCAGTGTAGCATTTGTGCTGCAGAAGCTACTGAGCTTGTAATGGCTTTTACAACAAAATCTTTGTCTCCTCTACTAGCACTATAAGCAACAAGAGGACATGTAGAACTGCCAACGCCAGTTTTTCTTTACATGTCTCGTGATGTGTGCACATGCTCTATGTCTTCCTCTCCTGTTTTAGTGTGTCTACAGCAGCAAAACGGCACCACTGACAGGCCTAGCATATGTACTGCAGCATTTTCAGTGTTTTTTAAGTCCAAAATTATCCTAATCTACGTAGATTATATGTTATTCATACTCAACAGGCCCCAAAATGGCCACCAAATTAACCTGAAACAGAGGACTTCTGTTAGAAAAGTTTAAATGTGTAAAATCAGTGGAAGAGTTCAGTGTCCAGTGTGAAGAGGTGACTTTAAGTGAGTGTGTCCTGTTTTATTTATGTGATGTTTTATTAAATACATATTTGATGACAATATTAATTCAACTTTTATTTATACTGGAGAGATCATTGCAGGGCAGGCCTCATTTACAGTGACACTGAGTGAATTACAAAGATCATCAATATTGTATTCATATTGAGATGTAGTCTCTCTTCTCAAGTAGGCGCTTAAGAGAACGTTCTGTAGGTGTCATAACTAAACTGAGAGTGACAAGTGGACCCAGTCACCCACTTTACCATGATACAGGGACAGTTTTTTCAGTGCTTGATCGAAAATGTTGTAGAGATAGAAAGTAGACAGTGGTAATGGTGTGGTCTGACCATTAATGTTCAGTTGCCTACACTTATCTGATGATGAAATTGATCATTTCAGTGTATTTTATTTTTACTATTTTACCATTGCTACCATATTTGTAGTTACTTTTCAAACCTCAGGTAGTGATACACACTCTATTGGTATCCACAAGTAACATGCATCATGTATACATGTGAGAGCACATATGACACTATGACACCATTGCAGGGACAAACTGCAAATATACTTCCAGCCTTAGGAGGGTAAGGGTATGACTTATAGCACTGTTTTCTGTTATGTCATAATGTAGAAAAGGACAACAAAAACTTCATCACTCTTTAAATACTATAAGCACAGCTGTGCCTCACACTTACATGTAGCTGCAGACAGATGTTTTAGCACTGTGTTTCTGGATGTCTAGTATCCCTCATCTCTCTCTTCAACTTCCTCACCATCCATCTGGGCTGTGTGTGGGCCAGGCACTTGATCGGTGGATCATTTCAGGTCAGGGCCCTCAGATGTTTAACTGGCTGGTTGAAGCAGTATGGGAGCATCTTAACCAGCACCTTGCCAAAGGTCTCATGTTCACTCAGCCACTCGGGCTGCTGTGAGTACACCCGCCACCTGCCAATATGCATTAGTGAGGATTTATTAATTAAGTGATAGGCTGAGGACTAAATTGGGTGTTTGTGGGCTGGCAAGCCACCCCAAGGTCCCTACAGCCATGCAGATAGGGGATTCTAATTGCCAGGAATATTGATCAGCCTCGCGAGGGGGTTGCATAGGGAATTCACAAGCCATCGATTAGCTGCTACAGCACCTCACTCATCAATGGAAGAGGGAGGTGTGCATTGGAAAGGCTATGGGCTTTTCCCACAGTATCCCTCAACACCATCGGAGCCTGACAACCACAGTCTGTGACACAGCATAGCGCACTATCGAAACATCTTCAAACATTTCCCTTTGATACTATAACAGAGAGGGGAGGAAGTGAACATGGAAGGCCATTTGCATGCCGGATGTAGGTAGAAAGTGTCACCTTTCCCCAGCCCAAGCTCTGTCCTGGTTTGCTTTTTCCTTTTTCCGTCTGATTTCCCTCCGGAGTTTGTGCAGGCTCTGACCAGTTGCTCTGGTCATGGTTAATGTCTGAGGGAGAAAGGGCTTTTGGCACACCTGCCCTCTGATATTTCATTAGTTGCTTCACCTGACAGCAAATAGGCCCTTGTTAGCACTTTCTCTCACACTCAAACACACATTCAAACTGAGTTCTCGCTCTATCACTTCTGCTTCAGTGACATGTTACAAAACAAGCTGTGGTACAAAAAACCCTGTGCGAGTCAGACTTAGCAAACATCCTCTCATTAAATTTTAAGGCCTGCCCAGTCAGATTGAATCCTGCTCTCATGCAAACAAGCATGGTCATCAACTGATTTAGCTCCATGCAGGACAAACTTTTAGCACTCTTTATTCCATATGACTATTTAAGATGAAGAAACAATTGATAAAGAGTTGGATTTATATTAAAGTGTTGTGTGGAATCTAATTGTGATTTAAGGAACAGCTGTAGATGTTTTTTATAGTCTGTTTTTAGATCAAAGATGTGTTCATGTTATGTAAGGGGAATAAATCTATTAACATTAATTCCAAGTTTACCTTTTTACCCTTTAAAGCCCAACACCATAGATTATAGCCAGAAAATTCTGATTTTTTGGAGCTGAAATGTTTTTTTTCACTTTCTGCTAAAATACTAAAAATATCAAAATGTCCCTAAAATTCAACATATCGATTTTTTGTATCTCACTTGATGCATTAGGTGTTTTTGGCAACTGATAATGCATTCGAGGACATGTCTATCATTTATCTGATTGTATTCAGATGTTTTTTTTTTTGTAATTTGTTGATCATATTAAGTAGATAGAGGTATTAAGAAAGTATGTATCAAATATGATATAATTGGCTTTATAGGGTTAATATGCTGAACAGTTTGACTGGGCCCAGGTCAGTGTCCATCATCTTTATGTAAACTGCCTCCATGATGGTTTCTCTTTTAGGGATTGTTTCACAGTTCAGCCGTGAATTGGACAAGTGTGAATAAACCCACAGGCTACTTCTAAATGGGTTATTTAGGCAAAGAAGGAGCAGTCTTCCTTTTTACATTGGCATTTGAATCAGTTCATTTTTCTTCACCATCTCAGGTGGTGTTTTATGTTTGTGTTGAGATGAATAGCAGAAACACAGTGAAGCTTTGCTGCACAGCAGTCTCTAACCTTAGTCATTTAGAGCCTATTACAAAACGTCAATATATTGATTGAAGTAAGTGTCTCAGTGTACTGCTCTGTAAACACACTGTTGGTTCGATGTGCATGTTTTATCTGCTTGAATCTTATCAGGATTTAAATCTTTTCATCTTCAGTTCACTTAATCGTGGCACTATTGACTTTTGAGCCAAAGCATTGACTCACTCTGCCCTTTTTATAGAAATTCACAGAAACATAAAGGAAAAGACCAGCATCTACAGGGTAATACTTATCATTGTTTGTTATGATTAGCATACGCTATATTTTATTGTGCACAGGTTAGTCATGTCTGACTCTTGCAGATGTAAACGATCGTGCATTTGTTTGCCACGATAAATGAGAAATTTAATCAATGGGTGAAGCCTGTGGTCTTTGTTTCGACTTCAAGATCAAACTGAAGCCTACCTGATGAAGTGTAAAGTACTGGCAGTAAAATCAGAAATATATCAGAATCAGACATTTATCATGAAGTGAACAGAGAATAGTTTCACGCAAGTTTGGACTCCAAGCCAGGTTAAAAGAGAGTTCCAGAGAAGCAAGATTTTGTGGAAGTTCAAACTCTGTTGTTGATTCAGTAGATCTAACTTTCATAAACAATCAGTCAATTCCTCAGTAGATCCCATGTTTAATTTGGTTTAATTTGATCATTAATATTGCCCTGATTATCTTTATTTGATATTAACTGAACTAAGTTTTCCAATGACATATTTTGAGAGCAGGATTTCATTCTTTTAAAAAAAATTATAACATTTTATATTACAGTACAAACAGAACCAAAGACGAACAAAAAAAGACAAATATGTAAATATACAAACACTGCCACACACAGTACAGAGAGGGAAGGCCAGAGTTCATGCCAGACTAGGAACAATGTTTATAGGGGATGACAGTACAGCATATTATGTCCAAGACTGCATTGAGGATCCAGGTGTAGAGTCCATAAAATGAATTCCAAGTAGTTAAAGCCTTGTGTTGAAACACGGAGTGAGGTAGAATATAACAATGCCAAATTAAAAATATTTGAGTTACAGATGTACAGTGTAAAAGTAAACATATTACATTTTGATCTTTTTTCTTCTTAAATTACTCAATAAAGGGTCCCCAGAACTTGAGAGCAGGTTTTTCTTAATGTCATTAGATGCTGATATTGAAGAGTTAAGATTGAATTCATACTTTGAATATTAATTCAGGTTTTACCATATATCAAATCTCGTATGAGCATAATACACTCTTAGTGCTTTGATTATATGCACAAGTGGAAAGCAGCTTTTGAGACACTAGCAATACACATGATAGAAGCTGCAAATGTCTTTTTTCAGCATGGGTTTTCAAATGCCATATCTTAAAAGTCTACATTTACAACTTTAACAAATTTGAATATTAATTAAAAAAAGAAAAATGACCCCTCAGTCAGAAAAAAGGCTCAAGCCTGCTAAAAGCCATCCTAAGAGTTACTTCAACAAAGTGACAAAAGCAAGTCCCTGAAGTATTTTGGATTCCTACAAAACATGAAAACAGGCAAGACTTAAACCAAACAGGTCATTAAATGTCTTTTTTTTTGTGCAGAATATCAAAAATACTATTGCATGTCACATTTTTCCCTCATACAGTGCAGGCAAAACAAACTGAAATATTGGCTGCAATTGCAAAATAATAAACTAATAGTAAAATTCAGAAGAGCAAATAGATTAGATACATTTACACAGAATAATTTGCTTTATTTCATTTTCTTTTAAAGTCACTTTGGGAAACTTTGCCATTAACTCATCCTGCACACAATTAGCTACAGTGTAATGATTTAATATACTAATAAAAACTCATTATTTAAATGCTTTGGCAGGTCACCCACATGTTTTACAGCCAACTGAGTATATTTGTCAGGGACTTATTTTGCTGATCAACATGCATACGTAATCACTGTCTACAAAGCACAAGAGAAAAATCCACTGAATTGACATTCATTGTTTCATGTTAAGAATGTAGATCTTTATTATGTTGTTTGGGTTGCTTTCTGCTGCTTTCTGCTTTCAGTATTTTCTTGCACTCTTATATTTACAACAAAGAAAACAAGAATGAAATCTGGTAGCAAGAAAACATTACATGGCACCTCTATTCCCCCAAGCACATCATCATTCAGTTGGAAACACCTTTAATTTCATATAAACATTGAGGCACAGATCAATTATCACCACAAATAAATATTCCACAAGACCCATACTGCTTGGAGCGTACATAAAAGAACAGTAAAAAAAAAAGACAAGACTTGGATCCATAAATTCAAAATTTAAGCTAAAGACAGATTTAATATGCAGATGTGAATTCAAGTATCACTTTAAATCAAATCAAGTTGAGTCGTCAATGTAGTCACAAATAGACCTTGGACCTTTTATTTAGCTAAATGACATGTCATCTTTTCCCTGTGTATGTCTGTTGATATCTATGACCCTTAGCAAACCGCACTGTAAAAAACAGCATAATAGTTTTTATTCATGTCCCATATGAGTATCTGCACTGTGTAAAATCCAAGGTCATCATATCATCTTTGAAGGGGGGACATTTCCTCCCATACTTTCCCTCTGATTGAAGCCAAGCTACAACGTTTATACACCACTCAGTCACCCTCCAGCCATGCTCGTAAATTGAATTAGTTTCAGTCTGAATTTGTGTTTCAAAACTAGTAATTATTCTTTAACCCCAGAGGAAGCCATGAGAAATGAGTCAGATCTTCACAAGACGTGAAATTTGACGATCTGCGATTCTACACCAACCAAAGGGACACCAGCCTGAAGCACAGCAATTTACCAACCATTCATCTGTTAGCAAATTAAATCACTCCACATTTGACATCTTTTGGAAAGTAAGATAAATCTGATGAAAAAGTTTCCTTCTCAATTACCATCTGAAATTAATCTCCTTAATCCCAATTTGATCTCTTTCATGCATGTAAGGGGTATCTTTCATCTGCCCACCTATGAGCTTTAAATCACCACCACAGAGCTAAGATGGAACGTGACTGTCAAAGTTAGCCCGATGTGAAACAACCATGCAGCTTCACGAGATAAGGGAGCTGATTAGAGGAGATGAGGACAGAGCGGCGTAACTGACAGATGCCTATTATCTCCCTCTGGAGCTGGTGGAGGACTATAAGCGCTCTCCAGGGCTGTGTGATGGAGTACAAAAAGCACTATTCAGAAGCTGGGCTAGTTCTACAGCACAACTCCAAAAACTATCTCAAGTTTACATATTCATCACTGCTGTTTGTTTTCTAATGACAGGTCAAATTCATTGACCTGTGTTTTGTGCTTGTGTGCACCACAAAAACAAATCAGCTTTCTTTAACAAGGCTTGGACAAAACATATTCTTTTCTATGAGGGTAGATTGCTGAATCTCAAGAGTACCTTAAGAAACTGTCCTCATGGTCTTCCATGGTGTCTAAGGCCCCATCCACACAAAGCCAAACCGAGGTCTAAACGCATATGTTTTTTTGTAGAATCTGCGTATCATCCATACGAAGATGGCGTTTTGGGGGTCTGTAAACGATCATTTCTGAAACCAGGTTCCAGAGTGGAAAGATTTTAAAATGCTGTATACGCAGCTACGTGATTAATGGCTCTCCGCAAGTTTTCAGATACGCTTACGTCATAGTTTCATATCTTCATTGACACGCATGCGCCACACGCGGCAACGACAATGGCGGCGTACGTGTAGCATATGTGCTGATGAAGCTAGTGACCCTACTATCCCTGTTGCAGCAATATCTCCTTCTTCTCAATCACCACCGAGTTAAACAAACAATTATCAAGGACACATTATGCCACTTTATGATCACTTTATCACAATCTCTGTTTACAACTTTTGCTGCAAGTGCGCACGCCCACTGTTTTTTCATCTGTTTCCGCTTGTTTCTGTCATATTGTTACAGGTCTGGCATGTGTTTTACAGCGTTTTGATGCGTATCGAGTGCATTCATATAGACGCACACATTTTCTGAGACACCTTCGTCTTTAGGACGGTCGTTTTGGAAACTGTTAAGCGTTTTGTCTTCGTGTGATGGTCATTTGCTGCAATGAAGAAATTGTTTGAATTTAGTCTGTGGTATGAGTCCACCATACAAGCTTTTAAGAATGACTAAAGAATTCGTAAACATTTTTTATAATGAAAGTAGTGCAAATATTCTCGTGTGAGGAAATTGGAAAAGTTTGCATTACAAATACATTTTGACACAAACCTTTGAACACACCTTCAACCTATCTATGTAAGTGTGACTTCTCAGCTGTGGTTTAGCTGATGGCAAAACACAGAAACAGACTGGACATTGAGCATGACCTCAGAGTAGCCTTGTCTACTATAACTCCAGAATTTGAATGCCTTGTCAGAAGCAAAAAAATCAACAGTTCTCCCATTAATTCCTCCAAACTCAGGTCTATAATGCCAGTGTTACATCTAAGTTGAACTGAGTGCGCACAGTGTTTGCCACTTGTATTCTTGTTTTAAAACAACTCTGCTGTCAGAATTAGCTGAATTATCCAACCATGTAAAAGCACTCAAAGAATACGTCTTTTATCTCCCTGTTGAACTTGAGCGCAAATAGACATGCAGTAGAATGAGAGAGAGTTAAATCAATTTCAGCAATATATCTTTTCATGTATTACAATAAAAAAAGACTGAAGAAGCTTTACAGTCTGGACTTCAGGTAAATTCTGTTGTGCTTCAAGAGAGTGGCGCAGTGGTTATTACAAACTTGACTGATTTGCAGAGCTGTACAACCATGTGGCAGTAATTGTGAATTCCTTTAAAAGATAAGTTCGGTTT
The DNA here is from genome assembly GCA_036419115.1 of Scarus forsteni. Lineage (NCBI taxonomy): Eukaryota > Metazoa > Chordata > Actinopteri > Labriformes > Labridae > Scarus > Scarus forsteni. The sequence goes on from JAZDUH010000354.1 coordinate 10,614,022, forward strand.
TTCGACAGCTTTCACATTGTTTAAAGAATGAAGTAGAACAATATACTCACCCAGAAGGCTTTCCTGATCCAAACAGTGCTTCGGGAGATATTTAGATCCAAAAACGAGCAGCGGACATCCGTGTAATGGTAGCACACGGGGCATGCATAGCGCCGCTCCTAAAACTGCATTAATCGTCCAAAAACTCATTAGTTTCACCAATATTTCATCATGGTCTGCTCACGCTACTCCTCCAAGACACTCCGGGGTTGCTCCACCCATGTTTTTGTGACTGTGCTGACCTCTGAACTGGAAACTTTCTTCACGGCTGCCGCGCATGCGCAGTATGGCTCATTGTTTCAGGGGAAGACCGCCAGCTAATCAACAACTTTCTTCTTCCAGTTTTGTGCAAAATGGACGAATATCTATCGGATGAAGATGTTGTGGACGAGAACTTTGAATATGATGGGTGTCCTTACAGTTTCGAGCCAGAGTTTAGAGAGGTCAGCACAGTCACAAAAACATGGGTGGAGCAACCCCGGACTGTCTTGGAGGAGTAGCGCGAGCGGACCATGATGAAATATTTGTGAAACTAATGAGTTTTGGACGATTAATGCAGTTTTAGGAGCGGCGCTATGCATGCCCCGTGTGCTACCATTCTATGGATGTCCGCCGCTCGATTTTGGATCTAAATATCTCCCGAAGCACTGTTTGGATCAGGAAAGCCTTCTGAGTAAGTATATTGTTCTACTTCATTCTATAAACAATGTGAAAGCTGTCGAAACCGAACTTATCCTTTAATTTGTCAACATTTAGTCCTTATTCAGTCACGCCACCTACCCTGGGGGGAAAATGGAAGCCTCCTTATGTGCAAAGAAGAGTGTTGCTTCAAATCTGTGCATTTAGCCCTTTTGTGTGCATGCATAGTAGCAGGGGAGCATGTAGGCTGCCAAGTCTTTAATGGGTTTGTTCAATACACAGCAGGAGAATTTCCAGCTGACAGAGAAGGTGAGAAAATGAAGATTTCATGAAAACAACAGTAGAATCTTGCTTTTGTAGCACTGCAATCGCAAAGACCTCAACAATGATATCCTGATTCAGAATGTGAACTTTCTGTCACCCAAAACCACAATTGGCATTGAAGCAGCCAGGAACACGCTGATAATAACCAAGCCTGGTTCCTCACCAGCTCTGCCCTCTTTAAGCGCCACTTTGACCAGCCGATGCCCTACATGCCTTGAGCGCCGCTATGATGTGAGCGCTCTGTAATGGGAAGGAAAATGAGTCTCATCTCTTTTCTCAACAGTGTGTTTTAGTTTAAGAAAGCCGACGTGCAGAGGGGGCACAGTGCTGGCTCCTTCACACAGAGCATTGTGGTCATTAGTGTGGACTATGCAGCCTTTTTCTCAAGAAAAGTTGTAACCTCCTGAGGTCACACTGTTCGCTAATTGAACACTACAGGCAAGATCAGATTCTGTTGTCAAGAAAAGGGGAGACTCGTAGCTTTGCCCTTTTCTGTGTATTCCTAAAGCTGATTAGATAATGAGGTCTTTTTTTGGACTCAAGGCTGGGGTTTTCAGAAGGATTTAACACTCTGAAAATTCTTGCTAGTTTTTCTTTTCTTTTCTTTTTTCATCTTGTTTCAGTCTCTCTTAAGCTCCAACTTTGCAGACCCTTGTGCTAATGTTTCTCTAGATTGTACATTTGTTTTTTGCTGGAACTCCTGGTGTGCATATTGTTACTTTTTCTCTTCTCTGTGATGCCGTTTATTTCATTGATGCTTGTGACTGTGTATGACTGCAGCTATGTATACTTCTCTGAATCTGTGATGTTGATGCACGTGTGTGCCGACTCCTCGACCAAGAGCACATCTCTGGCCCATCACTGAGGCCTGGCGTCCGTCTCTTTAAGTGCTGTCAATGTCACATGGTAACAGCAGCACTGCAGCCTCTTAATTGGTTTAGGGAAAGCATCCTTGTCATTTTGCGGTCAGTAAACTCCGCCAGAGAAAATGAAGTCCAAGCTGCTGCCACCTCCTCAACCCCCACACAGCCGGCCTAACAAAAAAATAATGATTATGTGCCGTGTATATTTGTGCGTTTGCTGTCTGTTTTCACTTTTTGCTTTTAAAAATAATTGCTGTTGGTTGTGTGGCTGCATCAGAGGAAGGGCATTAATGATTCTCACTGGCCGCAAGGAAACACCGTGCTTGCAGAGGGCGGGAGGAAAGCAACTCATTTTCTCAAACCAAATGTGTGAGCGAATGTGTGTGTGTGTGTGCATCCGTGCCTGAATGTGTTTGTGCTTGGCAATTTATTTTAGTAGTTTCCTGTGCAGTACATATTGTATGCAGCCTATAATAATTACTCCTGCAGAGTGTACAAAGATGTGTGTACCTCTGCATGACCCTAATACACATCAATGTGTGTGTTTACAGTGCATGCACATGGCTGTCCTTTTGCACCGATTAGCTGGTGAATGCTGCAAGAGGATGAACAGACTTTGAGCACACCAGGGTTGCTCTGCGATCACACAGGGATTATGGGGGATATGGAGCTGTAGTGCATTCCAGGGCTGCCTCCAGTTAGGCTCATCTCTGCCACGCTCCCCTCACACACACCACTTTAATTGCCTTTGCTTCTTTCATTACTTTTATTGCCTCTCCTCTGCATTGCGTGCTCCCCGGGCTTGTGGAAAGGTCATTGTGATGGTGGTGATGGTGTGCTCATCGCCTTCGTCTCCCTGACTGGCAGGAAATGGCTGTGGGGCTGATGCTAGTGAGTGACACGACAAGATGGCCACCAACAGGCTGTGATTGAGTTTATGTTTACCACACCTCACCCCCCGTCCCAAACAAAAAGTCACAGGCATAAATCAAAATTGTTTTTCTGAATGCAAAACGATAAAAGCATAGAATGCACGATTTCTCAAAATGGCAGCCTAAGAAGTTGTAATGCAAGTAACGGATGTGAGTTCATGCAAATTCACAGAAGTTTTTATTTATGGGCGTCTCTGCCTGAGTATGCACATTTTTAAGAACAGGTCCCAGAGTGAATAAATCTCAAGACGCTGGCCATGTGTTTTCATGTGTACAGCAAATACACACACACAGAAGCAATCATCTAGCCCCACCTCTTCCTTAAATCATAAGCACTAACCCTAACAACGATAGAAATAATGGCAGAACACAGTGTTGTGTTTGTGCTACAGACGCTACTGAGCTCATTATGGCTATCACAGCAAAATCTTCAGTTCTTCTACAACCACCTTGAGCAACTAGCAGGTATGAAGAAAATCATATGCCAGTATTTGTTTACATCTCATATGAAGCATTTGCATACTTCATTTCTTCTTCTCTGGTTTTGGTGTATGTCTGCAAAAGTGTTACAGCATCACTAACAGGCCTGGCACATGTAGAACTAGAAAAGCACTCGGAGAGCGAAGACCTCCGCCAGCGCCACAGCTCTAGGCTGTATTGTCATTTTGACCATAAATATTACTCCTACCTTTATTTCATCTAAATATTTAGATTCCTTGACCATGAAAACATACCATTAGCAATTGGATTCATAATGATATCTATTTGAGTTCAGTAGTTATTCACAGAAGTCACATTTTTCGTCATGGCAGCCAGACGCTGATCTGGATCAACACCAAAATTGAATCAATTCTTCCTTTTCCCACGCTGAACATTTCCTGAAAATTTCATCCAAATCCATCCATTACTTTTTGAGTTATTTTGTTCACAGACAGACAGACAGACAGACAGACAGACAGACAGACAGACAGACAGACAGACAGACAGACAGACAGACGGACCGACAGACAGACAGACAAACTCTCCCGAAAACATAACCTCCTTGGCGGAGGTAATAACGTGTGGGCAGGACCTTATATTGCCAGTCTACGTCAGCCACTTAAATGCTCATCATCTGATGGATGGAGAGGCTCAGTAGACAGAGTTTAGTGACTGGCTTAGCGCCCTTGCTTTGGAGGCAGTAAAGAGGACATTGTCTTTAATGGGAGGTTATATTTACACATTTTTGCACCACCATAAAATGCTCTCAATATCCTCTTCATTATGTAAACTTTGCTGTAACTGAACTGTGCTACCTTTAATCTTCAAAATGCCTTAATTCTGTGTGGCATAAATTCAACAGCCTGCTGAAAACAATTCTTAATGATATTGGTCCATGTCCAATAGTATCACACAATTGCCGTGGACTGTTGCTTCCACATCCATGATTCAATTTTCCCATTCCACCACATACCAAAGTTGCTTGACTGGATTGAGATCTGGTGAATGTGGAGGCCACTGAAGTAATGTAAACTCATTTTTATTTCTCAGAAACTAGATTGAAAAGAGTTGAGCTTTATGATTTTCCTGCTGGAAGTCACGATCAGAAGATGGGTACACTATGGTCATAAAGGAGTGGACATGGTCAGTAACACTAAGGGTGAATCCCAGTTGTACCCTTTAGCCCTTGTCTTACCCCTTACCCCTTGGTTTTGCGCATTCACAGCAAGTGAAGTGGTGTCCCAATACCCTGTAGGGCTAAAGGGAAGGGTTAAGGGGTAGAATTGGGATTCACCCTCAGGCAAGCTATGGTGTAAATACACAGTTGGTACGAAAGGAACCAAAGTGTCCGGACAAAATGAACATCACACCATTACATTACAGGTGAGTGCATTTTGCATGAACATCTGCAGACATTTTCTCAGCTACCATATTACTCTTAAATTTGTCATATGCTGATACGGATGTCAGGTATAATATTGTTATGTTTCCTCAGTATAGATGATTACTGTTTTCCAATAAAAGTCTCTTCTTACAGAACATCCTCTCATTCATAAAAATGAGAGTTTAAGATGAAAATAACTACCAAAAGGATTCATTTTGTCCTAAATGTGTAAATATTGTATTATTATAATAATTTATTGAACACTATGTTATGTTAGGAGGTCCCTTTACCAGGACAATAGAAAAAAGCTGAGTAGTGGAATTGTACTGCTGTCACCTCTGACCCCCTTCAGTTGACTTCTTGATTCAATTAAAGGACTCCACTGGAAAAAAAAAAAAAAAAAAGCCTGAAGGTTTATTTGCAAAACAGTAATCCATAATTCCTGTTGTGTGGATAAATTTCACCTGATAGAGCAAAGCTTCTCAAAAGGGACACCATGGTGTACCCTGTGAGCTTTTCTTGAAGCATTTTTGAGATGACGGTGCTAAATAAATAGTTTTCAAAATTCTAAAAAAAGTTGGACATTTTTTATTATTATAAAGTTTTCTTTCCATTTATATGTTTTCTCCCCTAGGGTATAACAGGGTGTTGCTGAGTTTTGTAATGTACAGTGGGACGAAATGTTTAAGGCATTGTCTGAAGTCTTTGAGGACTTAACTATTTTTTAAAAAGTAGAGAGCCATCTTTAACTTTCAACTGACAGACATGTCAAGTCATCACTCGGCAAGTCTTTAGTACAATCAGTTTAAAAAACCTGGTTTGGAATATCAGTGTCTTCATCAGTATCATAATGCCTGGGTTTGCTTCCTTTTTAAAGTTTTACACTTTAAGTTTAATTTCAAAAACACCAGCAGAAGAATAGCAGTTTGCTGTAGACATATTTATTTTTGATGTACAAAGCTTACTTCCCTCTGTACTTTCCATCCTCTTTCTTGTCCTCTCTCCTAGTCGGAGGTGGATGTTCTGTTTTTGGTCAGACTGCCATAAAGTGGACAAGATGTTCTTCACTGTCAACAAGTTGGTCCTGGATGTAAGTTTAGCCTTGATTCACACCATTTTGCTGTTGTCTCTCTGCACTTGTACAGTAATTGGTTTCAATCCCAACAATAAAAATGCACATTTTAACACATCCCTACATTGCTGCAGGCAAACTAATGAAAACTGGAGCTTAAAGTAAAAGAGCAAAACCTGGAGGTCATTTATCTATGCTGAGAAAAAGAGCATGGACTGAAGAGAGATGTATTTGTGTGCTTTACTCTCAAAACCAACAGTGTGTGATATGCTTTTTGTTTGCGTGTATTTGTGTGTTTACAGTGGAGGCATACATGAATCCACCTTCAGGGGGGTTTGGATGCACAGCAAATTGAGGTCAGGAGATTTAAAGCTGATGTGGAGGAGAAGAGGATTGAAAAGAAAAAGATCCAGGTACAAAATTAAATATCTAAAAGTATTTCAATGCAATAATCTTTTCATCAAACCACTTTTTTTGTTTTTACATGTTAGCTGACCACACAAAAGGCCTGATCCATTCAAGGTTTGTATGTATTAAATTATGCACAAACTTGATTGTGCACTAAGCTAACTACCAACCAGGTGCACCAAGAATTGTGTCTCTCAAATGAACAGAATAGCATGTGCAATCCATGTAGCGTGTTTACCTCATGACTATGCAAAATATGACAATGCACAAAATACTGGGAAGATGGGATGCAGATGTGATCATTTAGCACCTGCAATGTTATTTATTAAACTTGAAACTGATTGCAGTTGGTGTGTTTGCATCTTTATGTAACATGTTTTAAAGGTGGGTGCAAACTGGCACAGCGTTATGCTTAAATGGCTGTGGTCATTGTGGTGAGAAGTCAAATTACTGCATTCTATGCAAAGGTTTGTGCATGGTGTTGATATTAGATAAGATTATAGTTCACTGTATTCTAGTATCAACATCCAACTAGAAAGCACTCGAAGAGCACAAACCTCCGACAACAAAGCTCACATATTGCTGTTACATCTTTTGTACCAGTAATAGTTCCATGATAAAGTTATCATCATAATATGATTTCTTGACACTGAAAATCCACATTTAGCACTTGGAATGATATAATATATTTCTATATGTAATATGTTTCACTGTGAACGCATAATATTTAAATGTTGATATGTGTACTAATTTAATGATTTGTTTTTTATATTAAATATTTTTTACATCTAATTTTCAAAATTAAGACATGGACAGTGTTCCATCTCAGTCTTTTTCAGTTTTGGTAAAAATGACACAAAAGTGTTTTATGTTTACTTTGATCTGCCAATTATTTTTACTTTAGCCATTATTTTGTATTCTTCTGTTTATCAGACAACATGATATGACTATGTATTACATATCTGCTATACATTAATAAATGAGATTATTGCTGTATTGGGATATAAATGACATCGTGGACTATGTGTCATGTAGTCTATCAGCATGTGCCACCCTGTGATTCCCAGTCCTGTACTTTCAATGTGGTTAGGTGCTGTTCTTGTATACTATAGGCAGATGTCAGCTCATAACCTCCAACAGGGAGATTGTTTTTTTGCCAGATTTTGTCTGTTTGTTTTTCTTTTTTTTTTTGCCTCCATCTGTGAGCAAGATTGAGCACTGAAATGACAATGACATTTTCAAGGAATGCTTGCCATGGCACGAAGGAGACGCGATTAGATGTTGGTGGTGATCCACTTCCAGGTGTGAGTCCAGGTTTTTTTTTTCAAGGATTTGGCTGCAGTGCCAGATAGGACAGTTTTCCACATTTTAACAATAACTCTCACAATAACTCATCGCCTCTGCTCTCATTATTTGGAAGAGTAAAACTGCAGCAGCCTATGCTCTGAACAAAATGGTGTAGTTTGCCCTCTCTGTGACTCTCTGTGTTCTCTTCTCTGACTCCAGAGACAATGTTTCTGATAAAGCTTTTGAGTTTTCAGACAGAGCACGTGCATTTCTGGAGTGGCTCATCTGAAACATGGGTCAATACAAACACTCAACAGCACATCCCAGACAGTATTAGTGAAAGTGAAGCATCTGCATCACTCTCAGGATTCTATTGGCTGTCGAGTTGATTTCTGTTGTTTTGGGATCAGCATAGGCTTCAGTGTGTTTTGAGCAAATGTCTGTGTTTTCTGGCAGCCTTGGAGCCCTGGACAGGCAGCACATTTACGTATAAAATGTCTTTGACCCCCTCCATTTCTCCCGGGGTTATGCCTCTGGGTCCTTCAGTTAATGCAGTCTGAGTACATTTCTCACTCCACCTCACAGAGCAGAGGCTCTCCTTTACATACAACCATGTTTAGCACTCTTCTCCTCCTGCACCCAGCATGACCTCTGTTGTAATCTGCTCCACTCCGTCCAGCTTGTGTCACTCCCCACCTGTGTGGCCAGGCCTCCACTGATGGCCAAAGCTTGTTAACACCAAATACACATTTGTGCAGTTAGCTGGGAAATGTTGAAAGTGGAAAAAGGTGGGGTTGGTTATCAAAGGACATGTTGCAAAAGATGAAGAAACCTCACCTCTTTGGCACACTTTGAGCCTCTGGAGTTGGCCAACTTTTTACCCACCTGACCCAAGGATGTATCTTCTCTGGTCAGACAGGAGGACAGATAAGTGTTCATTGCTGTCAGAGAGACAAGACAAGACTCTTTCAGTAAACATGTCAATCAGTCATCACCATGTAAACCTGTTCTAAATAAAGTATGAACTGCTGGTGTGACCTGATGAGCTATTAGTGGAAGGGATGGAGTCTCACAGTAGAGGCTATCTAACTTTTCTCAGCCAATAGAGACATCCAAGAAAAAATTCACAGGTTTGTGAAACCTGGCATTTGCCCGCAACACATTCCTGTCTTATATCCTCCCAGATTCCAAAGAGGGAAATTGGTGCAGATTGAAGGGATAAGTTTTGGTGGAGGAAGGACAGCAGGAGAGCGAGAGCTGGGTGAAAAAGATGTGAACCCAATCTAGCATGTGTTGACTGTACTGATTAGGAGCTTGAGCTAAGAAGAGCCTCTCTATCCCATCATTCCCTCTGTTTACTTTGAGCCTCCAGACACCATTTCAACACAGGAATCCCAGCAACCAGCACGCCCTCCTCACCCTCTCTCCTCAGCTTCAGCCAAATCACTATCAACACTGATGCCAGGAGAGGTTCTTTGTATGCTTATATCATCCAATTAGAAAATGATAACTTAATAGAGGATAAGTGGAGGTTTGGTTGAGGTGGTTCGTCCATTAGAGAAAGCGGAATTTTCAGTCTGATTGCTCAAAAAGAGGAGATTTGTGGCAAGTCTGAGTACTGTGGTATAACAGCTCTTCGTGTGTATATTTGTAGAGCACAGCAGAGCTCTGATGATGCAAACTCAGGCCATTAAGGGCTGAATGGTAACTGCAGCAAAGTTCAGCTAATGTTTTAGGACTTTAAAAAGCCTGCAGGGAGCTCAGAGTGAAGTGGTGGGCTGAAAGCAAACTACAGATCAGGGGAATAATAATAAATAGATAAGTAAGAGGACGGAGTGGCATGGAGAAGCTGGGGAAATAGCATATCTATTCTCAAACAGTATGTTTGTTTATTTATGGCGTCTGAAGGCCTCGGTCTGGATCTCAGCTTGGGGCTGGGGTGGGGTGGGGGGAGCTTGCAACACAGGCTTTCCCCCCTCTCAGAGCTCAGCTCCCCAGCTTTCATTAAGTGTCATTACCAGTACTTTCAGAAAGCTGACCAGGCTGAGACCTGACATCCCCTCTGCAGATAGTTGGCCATGCATATGGATGGATTTCTGATCCCTCTCATCCACCACTGAGGAGGGGGAATTAGGCCAGCCAGAGGGAGAGCAGGGGGCTTAAAGGATGTGTCCATATCTGACTTTAATGGCAAAGATGGAACTCTTACTGCCAATAAAGGGTGGCGTTCATGCTTGGATTGTTGTTATGTGTGTCAAACAGGTTTCTACCTTGTTAGTATTTCACTTAGATTTTCTCCTTTGGGACCATGCAGGTCATGACACTCATATCTGTACAGTTAGATGCATTTAACACTTAGGTGAAGAATTGTTTTTCTCTGCAGACAGTAAATATCATACCCACAATACCATTTGAAATATGCATTTCTAGCAGCATGGTATTCATTAGCAGTTTGTATTTCCAGTTCACTCACTTTGAGAACATCCTCTGATTGATGGGGGTGTTGTGTTTATTTGTATATCATGGAATGAAATATTCATATTGTACGCCTTTCCAAGCAGAAGTTATCTAGATTCGGTGTAAATGGTACTTGGGATTAGATTTTCACAGCAGATTGCTGTTATTAAGGCGAAAAAGCCAACTCCTTTGAGCAGTCATCTTCCTGGGAGGCAATCTATTTCTCTTTCACGCAGCCAGAGTGCTGGACCAGGCTCTTAATGCACTGAAGCAAAAGTGCTTCGGTCCACAACCTTTCACGCCTTCAGCTCTCCTTTATGTGATTGAATAGTTAATAACTATGAGTCGCCTTTGAAAGCTCCGACCCTTCTGAGGCACTTCACTGTTTTTGTGTGTGTGTTTTTGGCTGCTGTACCTGCCCAGTGCGCCGTCTGTCTGCAAGTCTACTTGCCCCAGATGCCAAGTCGACTGATAGCCCACCTCTTCTCCACTAACCCCTCTTACTTTCATCTTCATTTCTCGCCTGGCTTGCTGCTTGTGTGTCTGGCTGTCTGGCTGTCTAAGTCTGTACATCAGAATTTTTGAGGGATAGGAATCAGCTTTTTCATCTTATACTTCCCTTTTCTCTCGTGTTAAGAAAAAAAGAAAGAAAGTCACACCAACACACACAGAAGCACAGCGCCTCACACAGCTCATTAGCCCATCCCACGCTCACAGCTCTGGCAGAATGTGACCCTGCCTAATTGTGTACCATGCTCATTTGTTCTCCCTGCATGATGTGACGATTGCTTATTTATTCTCCTCAGGGCTCCCATCTCACATTAAAATGATTGACTCATTTCATTCACTGCACATTTTCAAGCTTTATTTGATAAGCTCATTTCCCCTGGCATTCAAATCCCTCCTTTTCCCATGGTTAAAAGTTATAATGTTACTGAGGCACATTATTATTCATACTTAGGATTGTTGCTCCAGCTAATTATCTGTTAGAAAATAACTTTGCACATGTGATTCTGTTTATTCCGGTGGAATTGAGAGGCACAAAAGGGCAGTTATTAACAATGTGGTTTGAACGGACGAGGGGCCAATTGTGTACACAAAGCTGGCAGACGCGGTCAACAAGAAGCTTAAGAGGGATTGGGACACTGCGGGAGCTCGAGCAAATTTGCATTCTGTTACAATTTACATCTGGTTAGAGAGCTTTCACAAATAACAAAGCCATCAGCCTTTTTGTCCAATCATGTAATGAGGGAGTGTTTTGGCACAGAAGGAGCATAACAAGCTATCGCTGATTGGAGGTCTATGTGGCATTGTTATAGGGAGATTTAAGCTACCATGATTTTTCCAGCGGACACTTTTTCTCCCTTCTGTATATCGACCAGACGTTAGTGTTGCAGCAGCTGAAGTAAACCTGGTCTGTGATGTGGGAAGTCAGTATGAATAGTGATTGTGATGAGCTAACAACAGTGTGGCACACAGTATGTTAGATCAGCTGCTCAGGCTCTTAATCAAAGTAATAACAAAAGATATGTGGGATAGCATTGCCTGACATTTTCTTAAAGCTTCATATATATACAGACAACTATTAACTGAATGCTTTGAGGACGTGTATAGGAACATCAGTATGCTTCCCTCTGGCAACAAAAAACAACTGCTCAATATGCTGAGGGTTAGCAAGAGTTTAAACCTGTTGTGCCAAGGCAGCGTGCATCCTGCCAGTCAGTGTAAAGTAGAATAACATGCTTTTTAAAGGAAAAGTAGATTTTCAACACATTTTTTTTTAAATAAGAGGTTACCCAAAATTCGAACTCAGTGATTTTATCTTAGTTTTTTCCAATAGATTTGGGTTACTGTTGGTAATTAAAAAGCTGAACAGTTTTCCTTTCAGTTTTCTACCTGACACAATTTGCAAAAACACAAGGGCTTGCTTCTAAACCAGTTTCAGTGCTTTCACCTGTGATTTTTTTTTTTGTTAAGAAAGGGATCTTTGCGACAATATTTCTACTGGATTGAACACAGAGTACGTTGTTCTGCACATCAGAGGCCAAACCAAAATCATTCAACTCCTACTGCTTGGTGACTGAAACGACCAGGTACATTGGCCGGTAAACAAAAGTAACACAACAGAGTGATCTGTGGCAGCTCAGTTTGTCTCACATTTTCAGCCTGTTTCCATCTGATAGTTAGAGCAAAGGAAGGTGCACACATGCACACACTGAGCATTCTGCACTGCATCATCTTGTGTGTAACACTGTGTGTGTTTACATTTACATTCACAGTAAATAACTGCACAGCAAAGTGGTAAATGTGTTCTTCCTGCTTTATGTTTGATATCTGCAAATATCAGTAATCTAATGTGAGTTTTTTTAATGAGTTTCTTTCTGTGGCTCTTTCTTAAAATATGTGCCAGAATTAGATCAACAATATGTTTTATCCTGCACAGTGGCCATTTTGGTCTACATTACAACAGCATTAATTGCTGCTTAAATGTGTGTTAATGTGCTGTAATATGGTATGTGCTCTGTATGCTAGCAGGCAGATGTAGCACTCTCTCACACTCTCTTGCCATATATGCCTTTGCCCTTTTTTGTTTGCTAATGTACTCGTCTCTGGCTCTTGTCTTGTAGGTGGCCTGGGAGCCTTGGTGGAGACTGCCTGCTGCTGTGGGGTCACAAATAAATACAATTACATACATAACATACTTGGCCATTTCGTTAACCCCATGCATTCCCTCCTGAAGATGAGATGTTAGAAAAAACGACATGCTAACATATAGCGTTTTTTGCTGTTTTTGGACATCAAAATTCTCAAACATGACTTTTTGTGTTAATCGGGTTGAGAACCATGGATCTGTACCTAACTTTCGTTCTCATTTTAGTCCACTTTTCTCTGCTTACCTCCCTTACTTCGCCCACACACCCAACATAGCAACGTGTTGATGGCTGTTCATCAAGAGACTGGGATCCACATTCAAGATTTCATGCTGCTTAACAGAAGTTTTTTTTTCATGCAGTCATGATGGAGGGATTCATGATTAGATATATGAATTAACGTTGGGTGTTGGATGTATATATTTGTATATGTATTTTATATATGTATCTATGCATATGTGTATCCTTAAATGAAGTGTTGTGCTCCATTGTAAAGTATCTTGGCTTGACTTGGGGTGTTAGACAGGCCAAAAACATGCTAGTGCGGATGGTTTGATCACATTTGCCATAAACAATGGACTTTTAAGCCTTTTTCCCTCAAGTCAGACCTTAGAAAAAACGACATGCTAACATATGACGTTTTTGCTGTTTTGGACTCCAAAAAAATTCTCAAACATGACTTTTTGTGATCAGGTCGAGAACCATGCTAGTGCAGATGGTTTATATTGGTAATATATTTGACTGAAAAAAAGACTTACAAGCCTTTTTCCCTCAGGTCAGGCTTTCATATGCTAGTGTGACTTATTTGCCATTTTGGACTCTGAAAAAAAATGCTCAAACTCTACTTTTGGGTGTTACACAGGCAAATAACATGCTTGTGTAGATGGTTTGGTCATATTTGCCTGAAACAATGGACTTAAGCCTTTTTCCTTCAGGTCAGACATGGAATGATGGAAAAACTCATCAATGTTGGGGAGGCATTCTGTCCAATAAGACAAAGACAGATAAGACAATAAGACAAAATAATTCCTGTATAAATGGGTGCTTCAAAACATGAATAGCAAAACGCTCTGTTGATTGGAAATCTGGCAGACCCCTGCCATAAGGGACATAAGGGACTACAACATCTCGTCCTTAAGTTTGAGACCCCTGCCATAGAGTTTTTCGCCATTATGTTTGTGATGTTTATATCCCGAGCCAAACAAGCTAAGGGGCAGAACCACCTGCTGGTCAAAGGTTGAACAGCACCTTTGTCCAATCAAGTCCTCCTTCTCGCTCTTCACACTGATGTGACCACAAGCACCTACCTCTACTGGTTGCTCAATTTCATTGTGTTTAGTTCTTTGCCGTTGTGTTTTTTACATTTGCTGTTGTGTTTAGTTATTTGCTGTTGTGGTTTGCACTTCAGGGTCACCTTTATTGTGTGTTTTGCCCATGTGTAAACTGCATATTATGTCACTGAAAACTTGTATTTCGGGGAACTCCTGCCAAGGTGATTTAAAAAAAAAAAAAAAACTCTCATTTAGAGCATCCCTGTGTGATCAGGGAAAACAGCATTTTGGGTCCACGATGCCACAGTCCATGGCAGCTTCCCCTCTGGGTGATGTCACATCATGCAATATTATCCCTGTTACATCTGATGCAGTACACGTTGCTTAACTATTGCTGTGTGAGTTTTAGTGACTGGACTGACTGGAATGCCAACATTTCTGATGCTGCCTCCCAATAAATTGCTTTTAAAACACTCTGACAATACAAATGTTTCAGAAATTTTGGACGGACCTGTTTTTGTTTCTTCATAAGTGACTGTTTACTGGTGACCCATGACCTCATGTGTTTATGGATGCCACAGCAGATGGTCACAACAGATGCTGAAACTGTTAAGAGTGTTCATAAATGCTTTTCCAAAGCATATTTCGATAAAGACTGTCTGATATGCCTCCCTTTAAAATATAAGTAAACACATAATTACTCAATATACCAGCTTTACACTAGTTAACATAGCTAAAAGTGATCAACCACAGTTTGCAGACACATAGGGTTTTTTAATCTTCTTTACATCTATTTATTTTACAAGTGGTTGACAGTACTAAACAATTGATCCTCAGTTCATTAAGAAAACCTCTGAGAGAAGGATTTTTCAAACATTTAAAGTTGAACATAGTTGGCATATTTATCTCACAAGACAGCTGTGCAGTAGGGTAAAGTGTCCATCAAGCATTTACATATAAATTCCTACACACAAACAAACTCACAAAATAACAGTTATTTTCAGTCCTTTTCACCCTCGTTAGGCAAACAGTCTCAGAAGCCAAAACAGGACTTTGTATGGATTAAGATCCTGATAGCACCCAGTCCTGCAGTTAATCCTTTCATAGTTCAGTCCTCATCAAAACATTTTGATCATTAGGGTTATTTTGTGAACTTTTGAAAGCAACCTCCAGACAATTTAAACAATACCTAACCCATGGCATCATCTCACTGCTTTAAATCAAAAATAACCATCAGACGTGCAGTAACATTTATTGGTTTTAGCAGTCCTAATGCTCTTTGATCATCCATTTGTGCATCTATTGTCTGAATGAAGTCTCTTGTGCTTTAACTGTGCTCTGACTACAAGAGGAGCTCTGATTATCCAGGGAGAGTCCAAAGAGGCAGAAGAGTTTTATGAAGCCAAAGTTCCTACACCTCTGTGCTCTCCTGAAACTATGTGTGGAGAGTTTTTTCAGATCTCAGACTCTTGGACATCACCCTGTAAAGTGGAGGACACCCCCAATCACAGGAGACATTGATAAACTGGAAATTTTAATCATCACATCCTGTTTGTCGATCCCGGAGCCATGTGTTTTTGTTTTTAATGTTGTTTTTACTGACAAACCCTTTGGCATGTATGAGTAGGTGACTGCAGCTTCAGTGTGTGTACACTAGTGGTTAAAACTGCCATTAGCCAAGTTTAGCAAAGGGATGTGACTTTCATACATTTGTTGTCAAGTGTGAGTGAAGTATTTTGAATTTACTAAAATAAAAAATTACTTCACTAATAACCTACTCATTGAAATGTGTAAAAAGGACAATAGTGACATAAATAAAGCAGATATTTTGTGTTAGTATTATTATAAAAGTAAGCAATAACATTTGACCCAATAATATAACATAACCATACAGCAGCACTTTTGATATTTATGAAATAAGATATTAAATATATAAGTGTATTATTCCACTCTGTGTACCATGGTTTTGCATGAGCACATTAGTTGTATTTGTATGGAAACAGACAAACGATTTGTCCTGATGGACAAATTAAATCACCAAAACTTCATGCTAAATTGAATTTTTAAATAGATTTTTGAAAATACAATAGCAACTTACATATTTACCAACCTTTATTTTTATACTTTTATAAGTACTAAAACAGTTAAATTTTATATTTTAAGGGTTGTTTTAGAGTACCATGATGCTGTACCTGGTCTTAGTGTTGAAATGACATTTTGGTATAGTGATAGCATGACATTTGAAGGGTTACATTTTCATTTTTCTAATTCAGAACTCAAATGCTATGAAAAATTTTACTAAATACAATACATCCTGAAAAACATAATCGGGTTCAAGAACTAGTAAATATATTTATGCTTAAAATAAGAAGTACTCAAAAAACTACTCAATTACAGTCATATGAGTATATGTAATTAGTTCCTTTTCATCCCTGCAAAAGTTTTACCTTCCTTATAAGGATGTTAAAGCCCCATGCATGCTGCCATTTCAAACCACAATACTGACGCATAATGCTATGCCAGTTCTTACTATGGCAGAGCAAATGGTTAATGGTTCACCCATTTGGTCTCTGCAGCATTCAGAGAGTGGGTTCAGTGTCATAGTGGTATAGATATGACATCTGGAATTGTCAGCGTGAATGGGTTGAGTGTCTCTACCTTTGTGTGTATGGGGAGCATGCGTCCAAGCATTTAAGTTGTATCGCACCATGAATAGACAGATATGACATCCTAACAGAACTAATGCAAACCTCTTGAGGTATAATGATGATGTAGCTTCATTGCATGGCTTTTGTGTAAATGCACTCTGAAAATGCTTAATGATACATTTTCAATTTATACACATTTTTAGGAAAACATTGTAATTCACCTTTTTGGTATTTTGATATTTGTATTGTCTTTGTTTTTTGTTTGATGAAGTGATTAAAGTTTTGTTATTTTTTAGGTTTGAAATACATGAAAGTTCAGTACATGATTGGTTAAAGGGAACAGCAATTATTTTTTTATGATCAAGTTTCTGCAGATGGATTTGAACAAAAGGAAAGTCAAACTCCTGACTTGTTTGGAGTTGCATTCAGTAACTACTCCTCGAGCTAGGAACCCACAATCCATAGTAGCCAAAATCTTAATGAACATGGGCAGAGAGACAAGAAATTGCAGCCAAATAAAAGAATAATAAAGGCATCTAAACCCTAACAAGTCTGCCTTTGTTCTTCCAGTCCACCCACCACAAGTTGGCTGTGTGAACGCAGGCATTGTTGCAGCTTTGAGGGCAGCTCTGAGAGTTCCATGCCCATCGGCCTTCAATCACATGGGATGTCTGAGTTTGACAGTATAAAGTCTTTTTTGGAGAACAAAATAAGACCCCTAAGCAATAGTGGATGAGCTGTTAGTAACCATAGAGCCCCCTGGGAGCTCGACCAAGCATGGTAGTACAGTATACACAAAGTGTTGGTTAGGGATGAGACAATGGAGCAGTAAAACTATGACTGCACGCTTTAACACTCACATTTACAACACTTACCAGGAGAAATAAATGGTGTCTGTTTGTGTGGTGAATATCCATCTGAATGGTTATAAACAAAAAACACATCTGCTGGAAAAACAGAAAGCTAATTGTGTTTTTAATGATTTATATGAAACAGTACAAATAACTGATTCCTCCCAATGTTAGAAACAATTTTCTTTCATCCATAGTTACTGACTCTCTCCAGCTCCCACAGAAGTTACAACAGCTACTTTATTTGTTGATTTCCTCTCAGCATCCTGTAATTTCATGCATTTGCTGGCTCTCTTTGCTTGTTTGGTCTAACTTCAGGCATCAGTGAGGAGCCCTCTAAGCTCATACAGAAGCAGTGAGGTGGCCCTCTCAGTCTCCTGATAGCAGCGTATAAAGTCTGGCAGTGTGTTAGGAGTAATCCCAGCCTTACAGGAAGAGGACACCATCAGTTCAGCTGTGGCCAGATCAATAGGTAACATTCTTTCCAGCATAGCAGTCAATACAGCACACTTAAGGTGTCTGGAGAAACCAAAGAACACCAATAATTGTTATTAATGCCTCACATATCCTCAAGCATTGCATTCAAAGACAGACATGTCTAAAGATATTCAGCTGTACATACTGTTTATCTAGAAAACATTTTGAAGTGTGTGAATGATCTGAGCAAGAGCTTTAAACAAAGGAATGGCAACAATATGTTACGATTGATCTCTTTTTCAGTTGATCCCAGTATCTCTGATAGGTGGCATAAGGGTGTTTTCAGCTGAGTTGAAGAGGTTCATAGTGGAGGTTTTCTTCCTCTGTTTTCAAAAATAATCCCATCTGCACAGCACCATTTATTTGCGAAGACACAAGGACACATAAATGCAATGTTTTGCATGCAAAGACTTTATCACCATTTCTCTATTATGTCTTTTGATCATTATTTTCAAGTTTGTTTAAATTCATTCAGTTGTGTTTATGCCTAAAACATGTAACTTTCATAAACTGTTTCTTTTCCATAGACCTAATTATAAGCAATACTCCAGAAACACTTTGAAAAATCCTTTGGCCTTCAGCACCTTATTACCACTGACTGGTCTGGTTTGGTTCAGTACAGTCCGGTACAGTTTAAAGCTGTTAACCTTGATTTTGTTTGTGTATCCACCGTCAGCTGTGTCTTCTCTTCGGAATATGAGCTGGAAAGTGAGCGTTGCAAATGTGACGCAAATGCATGATGTCAAAGCCCTGCACGACACCGCACAGCAGACCGAAGCAGAGCGCAAATGCAAGCATAGAGCAACAGTGGGGGACTCAAGACGCCATGGTGTATAGTTTTGTGCAGAAATTCCTTGCATCAAAAGCAACGAACAAACATGGTAACATACGTGTATTATTTTTAGATGTATGAGAATTTACTCATTTTTGTGACCAATCAACAGACTACAGCTTTTTTAGCTCCACATTTATGTTAAGAGGGGTGTCAAAAAGTGGGATGGCACGGGTCAGTTATTTGGGCACATTTTCTTCTTATCTAACATCAGTATTTTTTATGTTCCCTACCTTAGTGGAAATGCAGCTTTAGTTAAGAAAACCAGAACAATGCTAAGGCTGACGACACATGGCATTGTCCAATTTTTTACAGTCTATATTTGAAACTTGTGACCTTTTGCAGCGGTCAGTCTCTTACATTCTCTTGGTTTGTGAATTTTTACTGCTGCAACTTCAAGACACAATGTGTCATCTCCATAAAAACAACCCCTGTGCTTCATTTTCCTTTTTGCGCTACAGACTCATCTTGTTGCTGCATATTCTCTTAGTAGGTAATGTGAATGAAGACAGTGATAGTTATTTACCTGAAACAGCTGCAATTCTACTCCTGTCAAAAAAGCAAAAACATGATAAAGCATGAGGAGGAGACCTTCACGTGTGTTCAAACAGGACAGACTGGGGGCTCATGCCAAGATATTTCACTTGTGCAATGAGATTGAAGCTGAAGATATCCCATATTTTGGTGACTTCTTTCACTTACGACAGGAGGTTTGTGATTTAAGTAATAGGCCTATGTGCTGCCTCTCTGAACAAACACTACAGACAAGGCTGTATTTCATATCAGCGGATGGCTGATGATACTGTACTTCTTGGCAGCAGCATTTCCAATATTAATTATACACTGCAGACAGTGTAATTGTATCACTTTATACACATTTTCTCCAATAGCTGCAAGGCTCTGATAAGTTGTTACATAATGTGTCTGCTGTTCTGAAACCTGCTGGCAAACTGACAAACTGGATTGCAGGCAACACTGTCAGTCGGCTTGATTCAAGCTGCAGGGAGTCAATTCCCACTGCTGCAACTGTCCACTGCAATGTTGTTTTATTGTCACAAACCTTTGGTCTGAACTGGGCTTTTAGAATAAACCCCTAATCAAATTGGTGCTCATGGCATTGATCATTATGTATGTAATATCATTTCTTGACAAAGAACTGCCAGAAATATTTATGTTATGATTATGTCTCCAGCCATTTTTGTCATCCTTCTGGGCATTTTTTTAGTATAAGTTCAGTTATATATGCATTTTATAGTGCAAAAATGAATGTTTAAATCTTCATACCCTAATTTCAAGCAGTTATCCTAGAAACCTAAAATCAAAACCAACAAAATATCATAGACATAAGGACTAGGAAACCAAAAGTGTTATAGTGCCAACTCGCTTCTACACTGTAAAAAAGGCTAGTTGTTTTAACTTAA
This sequence comes from Scarus forsteni, assembly GCA_036419115.1. Taxonomy (NCBI): domain Eukaryota; kingdom Metazoa; phylum Chordata; class Actinopteri; order Labriformes; family Labridae; genus Scarus; species Scarus forsteni. The sequence goes on from JAZDUH010000354.1 coordinate 10,634,058, forward strand.
AAAAGTTAGTGTCAGGGCTGCCTTAAAATTTTAAGTTATCTGAATTTAGAAATTTAAGTTCAGTTGAATTAAGAACGGTTCAGATCAAGTGAACTTCTTAAGTTCAATAAACTTGCTATTAAGTCAGCTCAACTTGAATTGTTTAGTTTACCAACTTCAAAAAGCAATCCAATTCCAATAGTATTTTTTATGCCAACTCAGTAATTAAACCTCTTCAAACTACAGTTTTAAAGGTAAAACAACTTTATCTGAAGTTCAGGTCTCTGAACTCATCCACAAATGTGAAAAAAGAAATAAAACAGTAAAAGATGTGAGCTATAAGCTCGTTTTCCACCTAATGAGCCGTCATGCAAGCCAGACGAATTTTAGTAAAAATGTAAGAACATTTGTGGATGAGGATGCATTTTTCCCACAAGCAAGCACTTTTTTGTGTCGAATGTATCTTGAATCTGTTCAGAGCTGTTTTGCTATCCACATTGAACATGTGATAAAAAATACCAGTTGTGTTATTAAAGCATGAAGAACAGAAGTTGTTTTGGTTTGTCTGACAATAATACCCTTTAAATACTAGACCATTTTTTCTGATATAAGATTGTTTTTCTTAAAGCAAATATTAACTTTATTTTACAAACTTGTGTCAAAGCAGAACAAAATGAGTAAAAGTTAGAGAAATATTAAGTTAAGTCCAAATGCATTAAGTCAATTTAGCTCAAAATCATCAGTGACCTGAACTTCAGATCAAGTTGTTTTACCTTTAAAACTGTAATTTAAAGAAGTTTAATTACTGTGCTGGCATAAAAAATACTATTGGAATTAGATTGCTTTTTGAAGTTTGTTAAACTAAACAATTCCATTCGAGCTGACTTAATAGCAAGTTTATTGAACTTAAGAAGTTCACTTCATCTGAATCATTCTTAATTCAACTGAACTTAAATTTCTAAATTCAGATAACTTAAGATTTAAGGCAGCCCTGACACTAACTTTTTTAAGTTAAAACAACAAGCCTTTTTTACAGTGTACGATACTAAGTTTTCCAAAAATTGCTTGTTGTCACACATCAAAAACTACCGCTACGTAACTAGAAAGAGATACATTACCTTGTTGCTTTGTATCCTGTAAATTGTTGAAAAAAGAAGTTGTAAAGCAATGTAGAGTTCTGGGGAAGGTCCGAGCTGCATTCATCAGTATCACAACACACACATGCTTTAGTTTGAGTCCAGTCTTTTGGTGCGTTCCGATTGTAGTCAGAAGTAGGAATTTCCGGGTTCCGAGTAGGAAACTGCAACTGAAACGTCCCCCGAAGTCGGAATTTCCTACTGGGAACTCAGTGAAACCTTGCCACCCCTGAGTTGACAATCAAAGATGGATGCCCAGAGTGTGAACAGTTATTTAGCTCCTGTAATAATCAGTTTATTTGCACTTCTGACTGGGGTGTGTCGCTCTAGATCAGCTGTATACATAGTATTGTTAGACTTATATTTACAAAAATGCTGCCATAGTGATAATCACATTCTTCATGTGATATTTGTGAACAACAACGCAGGGCGTGCTAACAACAGCTAACAATAGCCTGATAGATCGGCATCTTTTTTTCCGACTTCAACTGGAACACTGAAAAGTCGGAGAAGTCACTCCCAGTTCCGAGGTTCCTAAGGATAAAACAGAAGTTAGAAGGGCCTTGTGATAAGAAGTGTTTCACGAGGTATTTAAAGAACATTCTGATTAGAGCTAGTTTGAGATCCCTTGGCAGGTTGGATCTCAGTCAAGGTGCCCAAGCTGAGCTGTATATCTCTGTCTGTAGAGCATACTGACCATTTTTTCATGTTAAATAGAAATGCTTTCACACACCGCATTTTTGTCTTACTATTTTAGTAACTGAATAATGTGTTTCAAAAAGATGGACTGCCACAGCTCCTACGATGAAAATGTAATATCTTTTAAGACACAACATGGTCTTTCTACACAAATTCATGTGACCCTGCACCTTGTGAACAAAGCATCTCCATCTTTGTAAGCAGTCACCAAGTGAAGGACAGCAAACAAAAAGCTTACATCGTCTCCTGTTTCTATCAAAAACCACATGTGGGTTCAGGACTGGTGAAGGTGGGGGGGCTACAGACGAGGGGGAGTTTGTTGGGAGGGTATAACATTCAAAATTCAATCAAGTGAAGGCCATCTCCAGCAGGGTAGCAGGGAGTGAGGAGGAGGGGTAAAGATGGGGATGGGGGGGAACTCAGCTGAAGTTTCCACTGGGCCTGCTGCGCTCCTAATGCAGCCTTGGATGTAATTGGGTCCCAGAAGGCTGTTCATTATCGGGGGTGAGCGAGGCAACAAAACACAGAGGGCCTGCAAAGAGAAAGAAAATGTCTCATTCTTTGCTCAGTGCTTCAGTCCCACCACCATTATGGGACAGGAGTTAATTAAAAGAGCGCTTGATGCCTCTGTTTTTCTCATCAATCTCACTTCTACTCTTATTAAGTTTGTAATGACAGCAGAGCTTGTCCCTGTCTGCCACCAGACACAAAATGAGAGGGGGTGAGAGGAAAAGAAAGAGCGGGGCAGTGAAAGTGAGGGACAGCTCATCTCACAAATCTCACCATGGTCAACAGCTCAGATTCACCATAATCCCTCCATCACATCTCAGACAGCTGAGGTGTTGTCTGCAGAGGAGACCTGGACTCTTCTTTATTTTTGGGTGTGGCAGCAGAGCCCACATAAGAGGCGTGGCTTTGCACCCTAATCCTGAGGCTCCTATCTGCACCGCCTTGGAGGCCATTTTAATTCCCTCCATCATTACAGGGACCTTCCCTGGAAAGCTTTGGTAAAGGTGACTGCTGACACTGTCATTCACAAGGACTATTTCAAAATGTCAGCCCGTAGTTGAGATTTGTCTCATTAAAGTTGGTGGAGTCCATTATAGCCGTCCCCTCCTCTGCCTGCCACACTCAATCAAGACGCCTCGGAGGATTGAGGGGGTCGAGGGAGCACTCATAATCACGCTTATTTGCATAAGGGTTACAGTGAGACAGACCGTCACTGACCAACAAGAAAAGTAGTACTGCACAGGGATCCAGCTCAGAGAAAGCACAAGCTGTTTCACGCTACATTAGAAGAAATCACAAGCTTCTTTCCCTCCTTTCCAGCCAAATTGATGCCAGATAGTAAGAGTGTTTCAGCTCAGAGACATCAAGAAATGTCAGGCTGAACGTGATGAAGAGCAGCATCCAGCAGGCTTTTTGTTCAACAGTCTTGTGACCTGAGGATTTACATACAGCTTCAATAAAGCCAAGCACACCATCCACCCACATCGAGCCCGGCTCATCCAAAGCACATCAACATCTTTGCAGTTGAGGACTTTCAAAGCCCAGGGATCACTCATGAGGATGGGTGACATCTGTGGGTGCTGGCATCTGAGGGAGCGAGGGACGGACCCATCTTTTTTGTTCTCTCTGATCACAGTCAGTCGCCCAGGCGGCTCGCTTTACTGAAGATGACAACAAAAACAACCATTCTGAGGGTTGTGTTGCCAATGTTTCACTGTAGTCAATCACAGGACAGGCATGTGTCCTGGTCTATTAATATTAAATGATACCAAAGCTGATGACCCCACTGACCTATGGTTAGTTAAAGATATAGTTTATCATCCTCGTGACAGTCAGCAGTGACGACAGTTAAGATTAAGAGCTTTCTGTCCCTTCTGAATAAGAACAGTTCTCTTCATCGTCTTTACTTCTGGTGAGACTTTGGGCTGATGTGGTTAAAGGTGCAATGTTTCACTGCTGCAAACAAAATTATACTAGTTCCAGGTGTCTCAGGACATATTTTTGAATTCTATTTTGTCTAAAAATAAACTCAGACTGGATTTTGGCATGCATTTAAGTCCCTCTCTTTAAGCCCTGCTAATATCAAGCTTTTTTATTGTAAATTCTCATGAACTCTATCTGACCTGAGCTGCAGCCTCTGGTAATGAAAAAATGAAAAAGTCAACGCGAAAAATGCCAAAAGCAGCAGTTCCTTCAGTGTCATGACTGTGTGTTGGAGCGGGTTTTAAAGTACAAATCAGGGATGGGCAACTTTGCCTACCATTAGGGCGACAGTCCTTTTGTCCTAATTGTTGGAGGGCCACAATTTTATGATGCAAGATAATTTCAACTTAATTCAACTTTCTACATCAGAATTTAACACCAGGGTAGCTACATAGTTATTACTTTGATATATTTAAACTCAGTGCAAAAGATAATAATTGAATGTGTTTAAAAGAACATAATGCTTCCTTTGTCACTTTGAGTTATAGAGCATATTCTGGCTATTGAGAAAAATGGCAACAAAATGTTAAGTTTCTAAAAACCCTTTCGTCCATGTGATGTGATGCATGCAAGAAATCTAACAGAAACAGTAACAGCCAAAGCCAAATCTTCTTTAAGATTTTGTTGTTTTTAAACCATTCAAGTTGTACAATTTTTCTTTTTACATATCCAAATGATTGGGAAAATATGTGCACAAACACAATTGAAAAAACTAACCTACTACTAGAAGAAATACATGGCAAAATGAGTAATATGTTTGTAGAGTCCCCAGATTGAAATGACAAAAATATTTGACATCAAGATGTTGCAGAGAATGTGAGGGGCTCAGTCGTATATCTTCATTTAAAATTGTACAAGCATTTTGAGAAATTTCATCAGAATATGATCTTTTTTATTATTCATTTGATTTCCTGGGAATAATACCTACAATTATCAGTTAACTGTTAGAAACTGTGTATGAGATTTGATGTAATCTGCAGCCCTGTTTTTGTTTTCCTTTATTGCTTTCCTTCTTTATTCTCATGATCTGTCAAGTAAAATTGTCACATAAAATGTTGAGAGAAAATAATTTGTCACAAATGTAAAAATGTAATGATTATAATTGAAGAGATTTCTGTGTACATTTGTTTTTTTACCTAATAATCTAATATCAAGCTGTCGAGCAGGTGGTTCTGAAACTTCAGTCTACAAACTTCTCCTCTGTCTGTCTTCACATACATACATACATAATCAAGGGGAAAATATTAGTATTCATGGGAAAAAAATCTTTTTAAGAAATGTTACATGCTTTGTTCATTTAAGAGTAACTCAAAGTGATATATTTTGCCTTAACTGTGGTTCATATATTAGATTTTGATGGTTCCAAGCGTATGTTCATGATTACTAATGTTTCGAAACCCTGCCAGAGCTCTGCATCCACCTGTATTCTCACTCTGTGTGAGACATTCTGGTGGAGTAGCTGATACTTTACTGCCCTTTACCAGAGTTCCTACAGCTCAAGGCAAGTTAAATTCAAGACTTTTTCAGACTTTTTTAAGGCCGTTTGAAATCAAATTTAAGACCAAGTCGACAACGAGCCACAATTGAAACAAAACAAACAAACAAAAACACCACATGAATTACCTGGGTTAGAGGCAATTTTAACCCAATGTTTATTTTAAATAAAACATCACTTTAATCTTTTTTTTAACCCCGTTTTTAAAACTTTATGCCTAATTTGCCCCCATTCATCTTTTTTGGCCACTGTCAGAACCACTTTTGGAATTTTTACATGGTTTTTGAAAGTTAATTTCAAATTTAATTCCCAATTTTGCTGCCATAATCAATTTTCCTAAGCCACTTTTGGATTTTTTTTTCTCTCCCCAGGCACTGTAGGTAGAACCAAGACATGCGTCTGCTCTAATAGATTTTTAAGACTTTTGAAAAATTGGATTTAAGACATTTTAATGCCAATTAAGGCCTTATTTTTAGAATAATGAATTCAATGCCTTTTAAGACTTTTCAAGGATCCGCGGGAAACCTGCCTTTGCTCAAGAGGCCCCAGTCTGCTAATTGATGACTGGCTAGCTGATTGGTAGCTAGGCAGTTCAGCACCGTGCTTTAAACAGACCTGCACTGGACCTCCACCTCGAGTCAAAGGCTTAAGCAGCTGATGAAAACACGGTTAGACGTCACAATGGAAGTCTGTTCATGGGGCTTGGCGAATCAACACGGTAGCTTTCTGGCGCTATTCACAGGAGTAGAGGAAGATGCTGCAGACTTACTGTTGCTCACAGTAAAACTCTTATTGGCTAAAACAGACATTAAAAAAACACATAAGGGAGTATAAAACTCAAAAAGGCATAACATGACCACTTTAATGACTATAGTTTTATACTAAAGTGAGCTCATTCTGCATATATATTTACAATACTAAGTAAAATACATCTCGAAATGGATCTGTTTTTTAAAGCATCCAGCAACCCTTCTCCAAATGTCTGATCCCTACTTTGGAAACCACTGCTATAGAATGAAACTGCCCTCTGAACATACAAGCACTGACCACTATTTTCTTTTCATACGAAGAAACAGAAAGATTAATATTTACCACAACATTAACTTATACTGTTTTAATCTTATTTGCATCACTTTCGCTTACTCAACACTTCATTCAAAGGGTATTTGAATGGCACAATTATGTTAGACTCCTGCTGTGCACAAATAAACACATCAGTTTAAAAAATGGCAAACATTTATTCGTTCATTTACAAAAGATGTTGGGAGAAAAAAAAAAGTCCATTAGCACTCGTCCTGCTGCCTCAGATCTGAGTTTTAAAAAGACATAACAGAAGCAGTGTCACTACAAACATGGCCTCCCATAAACTGTTCTGTTGTGTGATATTCTCATCAGCCGAGAGGCCACGGGAGGGCATGCGTCTACAAACAAATTTACCCATTTAAAAGACACATTTGCAAACATTTGTTTAGAGACAAAAGCTCAAAGGAAGCTGCTGTGTGCTATTTTGAACATGACGACTGTAAAAATAAAACAGCTGATGTGTTTACTCCAGCATGTTAATGTCTGTGAGGAGCAAAAAATGGGAGATTAAACTGTTCAAATGGTTGAAAGAGGAGAAAAAGGTCAACTGGTCAAGTCTGCGTGAGTGTGAGGGCTGGCAACAAACTGATGTATGGAGTCTGAAGATGCCAATGCCACAAGATGAGTCAGGACAGTGCTCTAGTTCTGAGAGCACTTCACTGACACAAGAGTACAAAGGATAACAAAAGAAAAGACATGAACAAAATAAAAAAAACAGAAATCAGAGCACTGTTCCTGATAATAATACCAAGACTGGAGAAAAATGCTACAGAACATACAATTAAATATTTCTAAATTAAATACACTTATTCTAAAAACACTATCCATAAACAAGTATATACAAAAAACAAAGATTAGCCTTTTTACTGTCATTATATGAAGAAAATAAATCTATTTGTTGATAAAAGTGGAGGGAGGCATTCTGAAGAATCTGCCTTCTGTTTGAGTCTTGTGCCTTATACAAGTTCTCACTCTAGTGGTCAGAGCATGAACTGCAGGTGGGGGAGACAGAAGGTGAGTGGAGACTCCATTGTGTTGTTTGTTTGTGTGTTTGCTGGTGTCCATGTGGTCCAAAAATGAGGTTCAGGAAGGCTGTTGGTCTACAGTCCAAAGCGGGCCGGGGTGCGTCTGGGTGTCATGGGCACCTGCTCTTTCCTTCCTGGTGTGTAGATTTTCACTCCCCTGAATCAGACAGAAATAAGACAAGTTAAAGCTGCTTTAGAGAAACAATTAAGCCTCATTTTTATTACTCAGTGTGGATATAACATCTTGTTCATGAGGCTGAAGGTGAGTGTGAACATGAAAGGCATCATGAGCAGCAGAGGCAGAACATGGAGCCCCATGTTTGTGGGATGAGTGTTGGGAAGTAGAGCCTGACGCCGCTGACAGCAAATCTATCATCTTTAATTACAGCAGTGTGACACCCCGACACTGCCCACGCTCGCCTCATCTCTCTCTCTCCCTCCTCACACACACATACATAGACACCTGCAGCAATTACAAGCATCAGGCCATAACCCCCTCTTTCATCACGTCCTTCCTCTGTCTGTCTGTCTGTCCATGTGCTCAATTCTGGAGAAAAATGTTCCCCCAATCTCAAAAAAACAAGCTGCTGGCTGTTTTCTGAAACCAAACTGGACAAAGCTTTTTCTGCTTTAGAGTCCATTTCTGGGAAAGTTGGTGTGTTTTTATTTATGGCTGAACATACAGCTCATCATAGTGATGCGTTTTTTGTTGAAGACTTACAGCAACAACAGGGAGCTTTTCCACCATAAAATGATAAGAATATTTCATTGGCTTGCCACAGAGAGAATGGCATTTTTCCCATTTCCACAGTGTGCCTGCTTGTCTCTTTTTACCACTGTCATCTGGCAGCAGGCAGTAGTTCTGTCATGTAGGGATTGGAATCCAAAACTAATTCCAGTTGGGAATCGATAGGAACCTCCTCAAAGAATTGATATCAGCTTAGCAATTCTCTTTTTAATTCCTTCAACTTAGTTCTTCATATTTTGTAAATAAAGAACTTGAGACAGTTATCAAAGGTAGTCAGCAACAACAATAATATAGGGCTCAAAAATGTAATTATGGGGTAGAAGAGGTCAAAACTGTGGCTGAAGTTTTTTAGAAAAAGATGATTACTGCTCATTTAATGGGTGAAAACATCATCAACTTGCAGATGTGTTGATCTATGTAGCACAGTGCTGAATATCAGGAGCTCCTGGTGTTTGACACTGCATTGTGGGGCAACTTTTGTCCACTCACATATTCCACAGGAAGCGTTAAAGAACTGGATTGATAAGCAGAATCAATAATGGCAATGGTATCAATAAATTCTTATCCATTCCCATCCCCACCCTCATGAGGAAGGGGGGCCTTTTCTGCTTTAGTTCACACTCCAGCCTTAAAGAAGCCAGTCAGCCTGTCTCACTGCTGTTTGATTAAACAAACGGAGCAGAGAGTGAGAGGAGGGTAGATCAGAAGCCAAACAAACAATCAATTAATACATAAAATGGCAGTTAGAAGTTCATCCAGTTCCATTAGATAAACTGTCAGCTACCATTTAAAGGTGGAAAAGTAACAAATTGAAGTTGTATTAAACCATCCGCAGGCTTCTCTTTAAGGGTCATTTATGCTTATTTTTGACTTTTTCCAAGTTTTTTTTAACTATATTTTACTGTCTTCCAGCCTTATTGAACAGTGTGGAGACAGACAGATAGGCTGGTGCAAAGTGCTGGGAGAGAGCAGGAGAGGCACTTTGCAAATGGGCCACAGGAAGGAACTTTTCCTTCATCAGATTTAACACTCAACTTTTTTTTCATGACTCAAACAGAAAATCTATTTTTTTTGCATTGTCCGTCTTAGTACTCTTTGGTTTTACATGGAAGTGAATGGATTTGATCCCCATTGTCCAGTTTGAAAGCTTTTTAAGTACATTTACTCAAATTCAAACAATCACAAAAAATCCCCTCTATTTTGTAATATTTAAGCCCAAGCTGTTTTCTTGCAGTTAAACATTTGTGAATGTTAATATTATTTACTGCTGTAAATATTAATGAATTTTCACTTGAACAGTCAACTCTACAAAATCATTTGTTATTGAAAGACTATAGGACAGACCGGACAGCTTAGATTTGATAAAGTAATCAGACAGGAGTAAAACAGGGAAAACCCCAACCAAAAATCATGCGGGATACCTGTTTTAAATCAGACAAATGATGAACTCAAATTTTAGAATACTGCGCATGCATTTTCTTGGCGTGCATAGACTCGGTCTGCGTAGCGAGCTCATACCTATATCAGAGTCTGCTGGAGAATGCTTACCATTAAATCAAATAAGCCAATTTTGCATCAGAAAACAGACCAATGATGGCTTGCTTACACAGAAAACACTACCTAATACTTCTACTATTGTCAAAACTAAGTCTAAAGATATAAGTTCAAGAGTAAGACACATACTGAATAGCAACATAAAAAACTTAAAAAGATAGACAGATAATGTTTTTTTTCCTCCTAACTTTGTTCCATAGAGTTTCTGATGTACTATGTCACCTCTTGTACATGGATTTAAAAGTAAGTGTAATTTTTTTGGACAGCAAGTTAGACAAATACTAAACAATGATTTCCAAAGCACAGCTAATCAGGAAAATAATTAACATTCATATTTATTTGGGATAGCTGTACAAAGCAGGGTTTTAGTTTTCCCAAAACAAAACTCAGCAAGAGCACGAAAACAGTAAGATTTTAGATTTACACCAAAGGGAATATATTTTTGTCCATAATAAGAGTGCTGAAAAGCAAATTAAATAAGAAACATAAATCATCTTACTCTGTCCAAACCTGCTTTATCATAAGAGAAGGAAAAAAAAAGTTTGTGTCAGGTTTCGGTTTGTCTGATAGGCAGAGGCTTTAGTCCTCAAAGCAGGTGACCTGTGGCTCCTTCTCCTCATGCCATTGCCCACTAACACCCACCCCAACCTTTAACTCTACATACACATCCTAATGATCTATGGATAAACAGGTATACTATAACTGTCAACCTTTTTTCAGCTAATAATTAAAGAAAAAAATATATATATAACAACTGCACTATTTTCATCGTTTTAAAGTAATCAGACATGTCCCAGGCAAAGTACTATCAAAAACGAAAAACAAACTTTATTTTTTTCATATCAGACAAATGATGAACTCAAATTTTAGAAATATAGTCCAAAGTTTGTGTTTGTATGAGTTGATTCTTTCTTGGTAACTGAAACAGGAAATTACCCAAAATGTGAAATTTTAGTAGTGTCATGTTGAGTTTATGGAGCTGTTTAAAATATAGCCTGAAGTACTGCCGCTCTGACAAAAATAAGAAGTGGAGGGCCACACAGGGGAATGACAAAATTTAAGCAGGGTTAAGAAGTTTGGAAATGAACTTTAAATCACAAAAACTCTTCAAAATGTGTTAAAATCATTCAAGAGTAAGACACATACTGAATAGGTCAAACATAAAAAACTTAAAAAAGATTAGACAATATTTTCTGAATTAATTATCCAAAAAGGTGAAGGTCGGTGAGCTTTGGCCATCTCTTCCTTGTTACTGAACACACAGTTGAAAGAATAACTGCTTGTTTGGACTCAGCAAATTAGACAAATACTAAACAATGATTTCCAAAGCACAGCTTATAATCAGGAAAATAATTAACATTTATATTTTTATGCCTTTATTTAGATATACATGTTTTCTGACATGGGTCAAAAACACATAGTAAGCCCACTTTAAAGGACTTTTTGTATGTCGCTTTAATTGCATAGATTTTCTTATGACACAGGTTTAAAACAGATAATTAGCCCACTTTGAAGGACTTCTTGTATCTTGCTTTAATTTCACTCAAAATTTTGTCAAACAATGAGGATTAGCATGTTAAAATTTCAGTAATTATATGTTTCTATTTTAACAATGATGGGTAAAGTATGCCAATTTAAAAAATGTAGGACTTTCTGTTTTGTGGACAGTATCTTGTGACCCTTCCTCTGGCACATGGCAACACCCACTTTGGGAACCAGTGAGATGGAGCCCTCCCCCATCCCAGTTGTACATTCAGGAGTCCAGACCCACTTGACCCAACCCATTGCATTGGTGTGCAAAAAAAATAACAATTTTATTTGTTTTAAAATAAATCAGCCAAAAAGAAATAGGAAAACACATAAAATGTCCAGCAGAGAAACTTTGCTCTTCATCTGCTATCATTATTTTGACTTGTATCTAAATCTCAAAGCTGACAGACCCTTGCAGCCACCTCCCAGATGGACACCCAAACAAAACATTTTACTTATTTATTTTTATTATTATTCATTAAATATAGAACTAAGTGTCAACATGTTTTCTCTATATGTTCTCAGATGCTGAAACAGTCCATAATATTGTAAAGACAAACAGGAACTACAATATTTTCCACCTTCAGCACTTACAGCTGATGTAGCTCCAAAAACTACCAGATAACTGTCCCACTTTTACAAACAAAACACCTGACATCCTGTTTCCCAATTCACACCCCTGATCTGTGCTGGTGAGCAGGGAGTCAGGTGATAAGCAGCCTGACAAAATCCTCCATCCTGGTCACAGTGAACCTGTAGAGGAGGCGCTCATGAGGCCTGCTGGAGGACAAAAGCAAGTGAGAGAAAGCCCAGGAGAGCCGCTGCCTTTCATTATCACACATCCTGCTTCCTCTGCTTAAATCTAATTCTTAATCCTATACCTCCAGTGTGATTATTTTCAACAGATCTGTTACAGACGTGCTCACACAAACTCGCGCAGATAAACCAGGCGATTAATTAACAATAAAAGTTCCTTTTTTTAAGTCTGTCTTTATAACTGTATTCCTCTCTACAAAGCTGTTGGATGTGTGTGAAATTAATTTTTGGGCCTAATTTGAAATTGAACGTTCCCCTCCTTGCTCTGCTCTGCTATGGCACAATTTAAATTGCTGCAGTAATGGGGGTCAGCCAGGAGTCAATATTACTGAGGATTAGCATGTTTTGTATAATTATATGTTTCTATTTAACAATGATGGGTAAAGTATGAAAATGTAGAACTTTTCTGTTCTGTGGACAGTATCTTGTGACTCTTCCTCTGGACAGTGAGATGGATTTGACATCTCCTCCTCCATGTTGCTTATCTCCTCCTTGGCCCGTCGGCGGTTCTCCTGGAGAAGTGACACAGAGAGACGAAGAAGTGGTAAAGAAAGATTAAAAACAAACCTTGAATTTGATGTGACATTTTAATATTTTCTTTTTCAATTTCCTCTGAACAGAACTTCCCATTGTGCCTGCAGAAGACTTAATCTAATGTTTGTTTTATTTAATTACCTGTGCACTTTTGTTTTGACATTCAAAGTAGTTTCACAACAGACTAATATTATTAGTAGACTGTAGGAGTGGGAGAAAAAATCGATACACCTAAGTATCGCGATTTTTTGTCTGCCGATTTTAAAATCGATATTTTTATTCAAAAATCGATATTCCCCCCCCCCACAGACACACGCACACTCACACTCTATAGGCGCTAAAGTCGCAAAACTGAGGCAAGCGACATTGCTGGATAAAATAGGCCATAGCTGTTAAAATAGTGCTGAGTAGATTTACTACTTTTCACCAGCAGACAGTGGGCAGGTGACAGGTTTCTATTCAAAGTTTTGGCGTATATTTATTTTAAAACACACACACGGACGAGGGGCGAGTGTGGCTGTAGAACTGTGGAGCGGAGCAGAGAGAGACACAGAGTGACAGAGAGTACTCACGATGCCGAGAGTACTTTGTCAAGTACTGTCTGACTCTGAATCTGAGGAATATTTACTCTCTGAGGATGACGGTCAGTCGTCCAGTGAGAACCAAACTGGCAGCGTGTGCGCGCAGCGCCATTACAGTCCCGGAGCAGTACATACCGAGAGCTTTTCCTCTCCATGGCGACTGCCGAAGAGTGTACATAGTCTGGGATGCAGGGAAGCTCAAAACACCACGAAAAGTGACAGTGTTTAGCGGAGAATGAGACCGCGGAGCTCTGGTCAGACGAGGGAGAAGCCGGGGGTAAACAGTGCAGGCAGCAGAGGCGTTCATGCTCGGCCCGTAAATTACAGCGATGACGATGGCTGGGAAAACCAACCACTTTGAAACTATAGCCTTTTTAAATCTTGATAGCAAAATTGAATATTTCTTGAAAAAACTCTGTTGCCTGAAGGGACAATAAGCCACTTTTTATATGCAATCCAGGCTTTTGAAGAGAGGGAGCATAAACAGCTGGTTAAAATATATTGCTGGATAAATCCTAAATACAGACTCACATGTGATGTGTATTTTTCCTGATATAGTCTGTAGGCATCATCATTGTTCATCTTTTTCACTGGTTTAAAAAAAGCTAACTAAAGATTGCAAAAGTCGGCAGTATCGTAGAATACTTAATGACATATGTTGTGTCACTGATCAAAATATTCACACCAATGTTATGGCCGTAGATTATGAAAAGAACTGGACTACACAAAAGTGCCTTCAGCTTTAAAGTCCAATCAGCAGGATCTGCTGGTCAAAATCTGCACACGCGGTGGTGCAGCAGGTTGTGCGTGTGCCTCACAGCTGGTTGCTGGTTCTAACCTTGTGTTGGCAAGAGCCTTTTTGTATGGAGTTTGCATGTCCTCCTGTGCATGCATGAGTTCTTCCTGGGCACTCTGGCTTCTTTCCACCAACCACAAAACATACTTATTAAATAAACTGTGACTACAAATTGACCCCAGGTCTATCTCTTCATGTGGAGTCAGGCCTGAATGATCTAAACCATTAATTAATAGCTGCATATAAAAAAACACAATAGATTCAGTTAAACAGGGGGGTTATAAGAGTCAGAGCTTCTACAGGAGGAACATGAAATAAGAGTCTTTTAGTGCACTGTGCACGTTTGCAAATCACTAAACAGGAGAGGGTGTGAGTGGTAATTAATTGATTCTTGGACACAATGGCCAGGGAAACTGTTGTTCCTTCCGATGGCTTGATGTCTAATCTTTTGCAACATATATATCCAGATATTATCCAGACACCAAACAGCAGTATGATAAGCAGAAAAATATTTCTTTGGGCCCTTCTGTTCTGTGTACAGCAGAGTCAGCCCTCCTCATAGGCATCAATGCAGATTTAGTGTCGCTGTTTTCTTGTCTTACCTGTCTGCTTCTTCCTGCTTGCTTGATGCTATAAAACATAGGTCCGAGCTCTGCCAGCCACTCTCCATCCACAGCCGTCACACACTGCATGTACTCCTACAACACAAAGAGCAGGTTTAACATTAATTAAACAATCTAGCTTGATTGTTTTTATGCTAGCAAAGCTCTACAGGCTACAGACTTCTTACTTTTGTGGTCATGACGAGCTCATGGTAGATGATGTAGTCCGGGGTGTAGCCCATACCAAACAAGGAGCTGGTGGGATGAAGGTGACATGGCATGCCTGTCCTCACGTTCACATATTCACCGATGCCCTAGGAGCAAACAGAGGCATTAATCACAAATTAAACATGTGATCCTGGATTTCCTGACAGGAAAATGAGACACAGCATGAAGTTTAACAGAGTGAGTGTGTTTCCCAGTGTGTGTGTTAAGGTCAGAGCAGAACGGGTCCTCTGGGTTAATTTGCTTCTCCACCTGGCCTAGACAGCAGGAAAATAAATCTGAAATATTTCTAACACGGCAACGATTGCTTAGGTTAGCCAGCTGCTCATAAGTCAAACGGAGAGCCCTGATTATATAGTCATGATTTCAAATTCCCTTTCAGATTTTAGCGCTGTATTAATGTGAGGCCAGGAGGGATATTTCACCGCTCTGTAATTATGCTGCTGTAAATCTGCCACAACCAGTTGCCACTAGGCGCAGCATATTAACTGAGGGAAACCCAGAGTGCACAAAGTACCTTGAGCCTGGCAGCCTGGTGGAAGTAGGCAGCACAGATGCACTTTCTGATGATGTCCCAGTCTGACCCACAAGAGACTAGGTTCATCCTCTGCTGCACCATGATGTCCTTCAGCTGTGACCGCACCTCACGCACCTGCATAAAAACAAAGCACGTTTGAAAGAGGAGTTAAAAAAGAAGCCATCTTCAACACACTGGAGAAACCTTCTCTCCACAGAGGGGGCTGAATCACCCTGTGAAGAGTTTCTCTGAGTCCTTTCTACACTTTTCCCCTTCTATTGGTGTTGTTAGAGCTGGACAACTTTTATGGCCTTAAATATTAAATATTAGATAAAACACCATTTCAAGGGGCTGCAAAAAGATTTTTCCTTTTGCCTTGTTTTAAAAAACAGTTCTGATTATTATTTTAAATGCTTCTCACTGTCTCTGTTTGTTTGACGAAAAATAGTGTGCACAGTTTTTAAAATGCCTTCAAATATGAAATAAAAGGGCCAAAGCTAAATATTTTTGTCCAATGACAAGGGAATCCTAAATCAAAACTCATGTGCCTGAGACAATGTGCTCTGTATGTGTCACTCAGAATACATTTGTCAAAGACAAAAGCTAAACACATTTTGTTTATACATACAGTTGTTGTCAATAACCCTGTTTGAATTCTACATATTTAATCATCTTTCAGTACTACAAATAGACTTGGATTATTCAAATCTATTAAATCTGATATAATCTGTTTTAAAGCAATAACAGTTTTCATTATCTTGATAACAGACAGAATCAAAAAAAAATCTGGAACAAAAGGGGGACACTCAGTCATGTTTTTAAACTGAAGCTGCCATGAGACTTGATGATAATTCCCTAAATCGCTGATCATATTGACAACGTTTCCTGGTCATTATCGATGTATTACAACAAAAGCCTCTCCAGCCTACAATAATCTGTATTCTTTTTTTTTTTTTACTTGAAATGCCCCAAATTCAGCCTTTTTTGTTTCTAGTTTTTCATATCCTCTGCTAGTCCTCTGACATTTTAGTGCAAATATTGTTAACTCTTATACTACGTATAATTCCACCTCCATATAGATATACCCAAAAAATGTGGTGTAAATATTATATCTTGTTAAAATATTGGTAATAGTTAATACTGTGTATAACGTTGACTGATATAGTATATATCAGTCAGTCTTATTTCCACTTAATTTTTTACTTCTTTTCCTTCATAAAGAAGTTGAATATTGATGAAAGGCTCAAGCTCTCTTCATTTATTGTCACTTAGTTGTATTTATGCTATTTTTCTATTTTCATTCTAATTACTTATGGTTTCATTTGTAAATCTTTCCCTGATATTTCTCTGTATCCTGCTGCTGCTGTAAAACTGGAATTTCCCCCTGTGGGACTAATAAAGGTTTATCTTATATTATCTTATCTTATTAGTTTCATCTGGACAGGTGCAGGTCTTTGCTTGCTATTTTTGTTCATCAAAAACAAGACACTCATCAGTGAAATTTGACAAAGACTTTAATTTTGTTGCAATGCTATCCTTACATGTGCCATTATTATTTGCCTTTGCTAGTACTGTAGTAGAGCTGAAAATGTTGTTATTGGTATGGTATTGTGATAATCATATCAAGGACCTTGAAGGGCCAGAATTTATTCAGATTTTATTCAAGGCAAGAGGGAGTTTACAGAGGAATCATTCACAGTGCTAATATTATTTTCCTATGACATTTTGTCTTGAATATGTTTGTCTTTCAAATCTAAGTGAGGACAGGAAGTGATCCACACTCTGTGCCAGCATCAGGGGTAGTCGTATCAAAGTCAACACAAGAACGAGACAGAATCTGAGAAGCCTGCTGGGGAGGGCAGCACTGAGTGTGTGCATGTCCTTAGTCTGCAAGTAAAGCTTTACTATGCTAAGTTCAGTAACGTTATCATGTCCCTCAAAGCTAAGTCATCACGCTGTGTGAAATATTAGACACAAATACCAAAACTGCGTAATCAATATGATTATTCATCAGAAATAAAGATGGGGAAGCTTTGTTACAGGGCTGTTGCTGATACACACAATGACAGGGGCAAACAGAGAGCAGCAGTAACAACATGAGTCTGACCTTGCGCATGGCCTTCGTGTGGATGAAGTGCTCATTGCACCACACGCTGGAGTAGTTGTTGTTCTTCCACTGCATGTAGACGTTTAGGTAGGTGAGATGGTCACTCTCTGGGACCGAGAACTTCTCCCTCACCTGATCGCTCTCTTCCTCACGACCCTGCAGACACATACCAGTTAAGAAATCTGGAAATAAATTGAATTTTTATGACATTTTACAATTACTTTTCTCACACTATAGAGTTCAATTTAACATATCAATAATCAATAATCAACTGAAGAAATACAATGCAATAAAGCAATAGAAAAAAGGTTGACGTGACACAAACAGAAAGCAGATGCATCAGACCCAAACAGAACAACACGAGTATCTAATTGGAGGCCTGAGGTTATCTTTCTGAGGAATTTAAGACTTTAAAATTAACATATGAAAAACGTATGGGACTTTTTAGCTGTTTTATATTCTTATATGATTATTGCTGAGTCTTTTCAGCAATAGGCTTTAAAGCAGGGATCATCAACCACATTTGTACAAGGGCCAGTTTTTTTCTTGGCATGTTATGGGGGCCCAAAAAGTGATAATAATTACAAAAAAATTAAAATTACATAATTTGGTCCACTTACAGTTCTATTTGTTATCAGCTCTATTCACCAGTCCTGAAGCACAACATGGGGTCTCAAATAGTTTTGGGTATTTAGAGATAAAATCTAGCATTAAAACAACACATTTTTAGCCTGTACATGTTCTCATTTTGGTAACATGGAAGACCAAAAGGGCCAAAAGGTAAAATAGATAGAAGAAAACTTGAACTTATTTTAAAGTCTGCGAAAAAAGTCAAAATTCTGAGACCGAATTTAGAATTATAAGGAAAAAAAGGTGGAGAAAAGGTAGAAGTCTGAGCATTAAGTCATACTTTATGTGAGAATTCAAAAATTAATTTAACAATTCAGACTTTTTCTAAAGATTTTGATTTCTTTTAGTCATAAAAAGTTTGATCCTTAAATAGATAATCATAATAATCAGAGGGCCAGATGGAAAGCTTGAGGGG
Source organism: Scarus forsteni (assembly GCA_036419115.1). Lineage (NCBI taxonomy): Eukaryota > Metazoa > Chordata > Actinopteri > Labriformes > Labridae > Scarus > Scarus forsteni. Next base: position 10,652,522 of record JAZDUH010000354.1, read on the forward strand.
CCTAATGTGGCCCCTGGGCTGCCAGTTGGTGATCACTGCTTTAAAGGATTAGTAAGTTAGTAGAGTAAATATTCTAAAAATAAAATAAAATTAAGAGAACGAAGAGGCGCACTGCTAGTTTTCTTTTTGGATTAAAAAATACAAATAACATTTTCTTAATTCTCATGTTGTTTTGAATCGTCTTAAATTCAATTTTAGTTCCATCTTTAATGCTGTTTTGTTCGTTCAGTTTTTATTTTGTAAAAGTGCTTAGTTTTACTTTAATACTTACACTTGTCAAAGGCAAGATTCAGGGAGGGACAGAAAAAGTTAACCAAGAAACAAGAAAATATTTAAAGACAGCCACGCACTGTCATCCACAGAATAGGGATGTCACGGTTACCGGTAAAATGGTAAACCGCGATAAAATTTCCCACGATAATCGTTACCGTGTCCAGTTAAAATTACCGTTATATCGTGCTTGATCACCACTCTGCCTCAGTGACGCACGGTGATGCTGCTCTTTGCCTGGAAAAGCTGGAACTATGTATCTGTCCTCGATTAAGGAGCCTCAAGCGAGGTGCACATGCGCAGTTTGCATTGTTTGGCCTCTGAGTTTGACACATTTATTGACAAAAAAGACAATAGAACTGTTATGAATATAATAATAAAGGGGTTTAATTATTTCAATTCTGTGTAAAAGTACTTTTAGAACATTTTGAGCACACTGCAACAATACCGCGATAATAATGATAACCGTGATAATTTTGGTTACAATAACCGTGATACAAAATTTTCATATAGTTACATCCCTACCACAGAACAATGAGAAACTGTGACAACCACTTGCACAAATTAACCATGTGGAATTACAGGAAGACTTTCTGCTTTTCCTTTCATAGATTCATATTTAACATCTGATTACAGTTTGGGACCAAAAATGAAACAGAATGTATTTTTTTAGCACTTAAACACACCTGTCTTAAAGGTGGTATGAAAAACTTATTACAAGAGGAGCATGCATCACTTCCATGTGCTAAGTAGAAAACGCCATAGTCTTTGAAAGACTGTGTCAAAAATAACAATTTCAAGACAGATCACTAAGTTTATTGTTATCAAACACATAACCAAGCGCAGTTTAACATTTATTCAATTTTAGTAACAATATAAGCCACAATATTTTCTTTATCAGTTGTGGTCTTTTAGTAAGGGCTTACTTTAGTTTATAAACAGTGTTTTTAACATTAAGTTTGGTCGTTTTATTGGTTTTTGTCAAGAAAAAGGGTACCTACATACTTATTCAAGACCAAAACTGAGAAAAATCATGACTTGTGTCTGCAGGTCTTTTAAGACTTTTAACGGTCTGCAGGAGCTGATTACAAGAGTATACTTTTTAGTAGGTACTAAATCTAAAAGTAAAAGCCTCTAAACCTTTAACAACAGCACAAGAGTACAAACTGATTCTTTAAAAAGAATGTAAACGAAACTGGAAGCTTAAGCTCTTCTCTTTCTGACACCTCACTGTTGGTGTCTTTTATTAACAGCACTGTACCTTGGGTCTGTAGAAGATGGCTGGCACGGACAGCATGGACACAATAATAAGGATGTCAGCACTGCAGCCCATGTCACAGGACACAATGAGCATCTTAGAGAGAGCGGGGTCAAGAGGAAACTCCACCATCAGACGTCCCGTTGGTGTTAAAGCACCTGAGAAAATAATAAAAACACAACAACAAAGTCACACATGAAGTAAATCAAAGTACATGAGATGTGAAGACTGTAAAAGGAAGAACCCTGAGACCAGTGATAAGCTTCTTTTCCATTAAAAGCCTGTGGCATGATGGAGAAGCAGGCATAAAGTGACACTCATTTGTCTAACACCATGAGAGAGGAGGATGAACTGCTGACAGCTGAGGATACCCGAGGAGAAAAAGAGAGTGAGATCAAAAACTTTGCAGTTTCTGATTTAAATGATTAGACTACAGAGTCTAAGGAGCTTATGGAGAGGGAAAGCAGAGAAGCAGAGCAGCCAGTTTGGGGCAGGTAAGCCTTAATCAGAGATAATCTGCTGTTAACACACCATACAGGGAATCATCAAAAGTCCCCCCTTATCCCCAAATCCCTAAATCCCCAGGAATCTGGCTAAGGATGAGACAGATATGAGACTCGGCCAGTCAAATCAAAAACAGGATCAGTTACTAGGCAATTACTCCAGTGGCTAAACTGAACAACAGAGTCCTCCAGGCCTGTTTGTAGTGTCGGCATCATCACCGCAGCTTCTTCTAAACTGCTGCTCTCCTGCCTGTGTTTGTGGTGTCAGCATCATTGTGTATATAACAGCTCGAAGCAGCACTGAGGGGGAAATAGGTTTAAATACCCCATTTTCTCTGTCACTGCTTCATCTTCATCTCTAAAACAGGATGATTTATGTTGCTGCACCTTCTGTGCAGGACATACTGAAGATTTATGAGACTACCAACAGCAGAGAGAGGACAGTAAAAACAACATATTAGCAGGATACTTTGTGGGATGTTAGAAAGACACAGTTCAGAAACAAAAACTTAAATGTTGATCATTTTGGCGACTACATTTTATTAATATCTGGGGAAATTGTGGGATTTTTATGGCTTCATGTTTGCAGTAAAACTTTTTATTTGTGTTTTTCGTTATGGCTGTACATGTTTTATGGACCCAACAATTTGACTACATTTTTAAAAATAGAAGAATTTATGGGTTATTTAATCAATTTACAGCTCAGCCTTGCTAAAATGGAGACTGAAAGTACTGCCACCAAATATTAAGTATGTAGACCTAAATATGGTGTATCAAAGTCTGGTTCATTCTTTGAACAACAGGTTCATCAAAATTTAGTTCCTGGAACTTCCCTTAGAACAAATAGTTCCTTTGGACCATTGTTGTCTGCATACCCACAGCTGCTGAAAGAGCAAAACAGATTCTGCACATCAGGCCAAAGAAGCAGTAAAAGTAACTGCCCCATGTTAAAGGCTCTGGGAACGGGGCCTGAATTTGTTGGAATATTAATAGTAAGCGGGCAGCATTTGGTGTTTTATTTTTTTATTGTTCAAAATGATACTGCTGATAATTTAAAAACAGTGCAGAGACCAGTCGTCAGTTGTTTAGATAGTTGACAGCATGTAGGGATATGTATTTAAAAGTATAGAAACCCATTCAGGTGGAAAAAAAAGCCCAAATCAGACTGTTTCTCTAGACTATGTGTGTGTTTAAGAAGTCTGTTTTAATGGCAGCTCCACAGCCCAGTGAATTCTGTGAGCCCTGTTTTTGGTAGGAGGGACTTTTTGACCTATGCTTATTTCAAAGGGTGCTTTAAATTCATACCATCATGAATCACCTGAGCTCAAACAGCCTCTCCTGGTCATATCAGCCAGAATGATTCAGTGGATCTGTTCGGATGGCCAGGGCCTATAAAGTGGTGTGTGCTCTGTTTTTTTTTTTTTTTGGCTTGTTTTGTTTTTTACAGAGTGGTCAGTTATGTTCATATGTTTGGTTGAGATGACTGCTAGAGCATGCCCGCTAATGCTTATGCTAAAATAGGCAGTTTGAACATACTACGTGCCTCTGGTCTGGCTGTATTCTCAGTCTGTCTGTGACACTCTGTAGGCGCTCCTTTAAGGTCCCTCTCCCCACATGAGCCCAGTTCGCTCTGTAAGTAACTTTGACTTGAGGTGAGCAAAATGTACATCCATGAACTCACATTTGGTGAATGACTCTTTTGTGTTGCATATAAGTAGTGAGTTCAGATGGCAGGTTGTCACTGTAGATGTTTCTCTAAAGAGTACATAAAATGCTTCAAGCGCTCAAAGAATCAAAGATGCTCAGCACTGCATGACCTTCCCCTGATGTTCCTGGTCATTAAAAAGTACTAACCCCGAGCAGGGACGTTTCTGGGGGGAAATCATAACCCTAGAACAAAATTCAGAGCCCTGTTTCTGCTGTTGAAATGGACAGTTCTTTAAAAGGTAGGCAGTTCCAGAGGTTGAAAAGGGCCATTTGTTTTGTGGGGATTACGTTGCTCCCTGTGGACAACTCTCATCAGGAGTGATGGAAACAGAGAGGCACATCCTCCTCCACTGCAAGCAGACTCACTCAGAGAGTAAACATTTAAAAACGTCTCAGAGAGAATTCCAAACTTCTCAACATAACCTCCCAAAGAGAAGATGGCAGTTCATCTGGATGAACTACAACATCAAACTTTAATGCATAATAGTTGTGTGTGCATGTCACAGTATGAGGGACACACTGTGAAAGCTTCACACACACTTTTTATCATTTTTATTTTTTTGTTTTCATCTAGTCTACTCCCAGCCAGCTCTCTGATTGCATTTTTGTGTTCATCTATCCATTGATTAATTAATTGATTTATCTATTTATTCAATTTCTTATTGATCTATTAATTGACAGATTTGTTGACTTATTATTACTGTATTTATATGGTGTGAATTGCTTTGGCAATAGGTCTGTCACAAACATTCATGCCAATAAGGCTCATTTTAACTGTCTTTAATTCAGTTTTATAACGCTTGCTTGTACTTCTACATGTGTATAAGTGGTGTTTCTGCCAAAAATGAAATAACATCCTATTTCTGTTCTGATGCATCTTAAGGCTAATCTATGTAGTCATAGAACAACTCCAAGGTACTGTTATTAGTTAATTTAAAACTTTATTTTTATTGGCATGGTCATGTAAATCTTAAAAGCACACTTTAGAATCAGGCCATCGGCAGAACAAACTCACAAATGCTTAGAAAAAAAGTGCTTTTTTTAGAGTGGTACTCAACCATTACTCATGCTCCACATTGTCATGAAGGTCTGGCCTGCAGGAGGTGTAACTCAGCCAAACCTCCAGCAGATGGTAGAATTCAGACCAACGGGTCTCAAGAGTTTTTAGAGTTGGTTCAAAAGATGTCATAGTGTGTTTTTAAGGTTTGACTTACTATGCTGTGAAAATAGAGCAAGATTTTTGATGAGTGTCTTAAAGTTTATTCTTACTAATTCTATGACTGCACTGTTAAGAACATTACAAACATACGTTCTGTTCTACAGATTCTTAAGGCTCATTTTGCTCCACAGATATTGAAGAAGACTCTGACTTTGCCTTCGTTGTGTCTACTTTTCATGTTTTCATTTTGTTTCCCTTTGCATACTTTGGAAGCTTACAAATATGCACCAAAGGTCAAAATATCACTAGAAAATGTGAGGGCAGTGTTGAGCAAATTGGCCAACATTTCAAGTGCATCATCAGAAACACAGAAGTAAACATGGAAGATAACAGGACTTTTTGTTTGGGAACTCTGGACATACAAACTCATGGATGCACATGGACAAACAACTAGGACAGAACAGTTGGACGGAGATCAGACAGGAACTGATGATAGAAAAAGAGGCATGAAGATACACCGGAGACCACTCTTTTTTGTGGTTAAGGTTTTAAAACATCCCCTAAATAATGAAGACATTTACAAGACTTAAAGCTGAACTTATAATAAATAATGTGTGGTGGGTGTCATACTCTTTTCTGACACCTTACCTGCACCCGTATTCAGTGACAGTAAAGAGAATTAAATATAACTGATTTATTGTCTTGCTGATGCCTTTGCTGTTGGTTTGGTAGGCCACGAAGAGGCATCAGTGTTTATTTGTTTCATAAAGAGCTCAAAAAACATTCCCTGTGACTAACTTATAAAAGCATAGTTGTTGAAAACCTCAATGTAATTCAAGTATTTCGCTTATATTACAGGCTTCTGTCTTTCAACCTTCTGTTCACTCCTCACCTGTGTTGTCTAAAGCTCCCAGGATCCAGAGCTGGTACATGGAGTTCAGCATGTTGTCCTCAGGTGGTGGATCCATGAAGTGGAACAAGAGCAGATCCTGAACACCAAGAGATTTCAGCAGCAGTACCACATTAGCCAGGTTAGTTCTTTGAATCTCAGGTATGGTGGTAGTAAGCATCTCATTTTTAAAGGCGCTCTGTGTGTAGAGCCTGGGGAAATAACAGAGACAGACACAAATTCATTAAAGATGGCAAGAAAAACAGGAAAGATGTAAAGATGTTTGGGAATTACTTGCTCTTTGTTACAGATGCTGTTAATTTCACCTTCAAGACAGCAATATTCTCGTGAGGATTTAATTTCACACTTAGGTAATTCATTTTGTTCACCTCTTTGTTGAGACATTAGCAGCTATATGTAAGTGGAGCAGAAATTCAAGAACACTACATTCAGGCAGTGAAATATTTATTATGGCCCTGAACAAACTTTGCTCAACAACAACAACTGTCTGACTTCAAGTGTTGACTCATCATGATGACTCTGCAGAGCTGGGCACGAAGCTGAGATCTAATTCAAGTTTTTACTTTTCACAATGTAGACAACATAATACATATTTAAAGATTACTACATGACATGTTGCATTTGTTTGTCTTTTTTTACCACAATTTTACCATAATGTAGCCTCCCTTCTTTAATGTATTAGAGAGATTCAGTTTGTGGACATACCCCATGGAAAATAAGCACGCTAGCCAATGACTTGCTGGGAAAGAACATGGGCATCATTTTAACATTGATATCTGCAAATATCAGCCCTTCTTGTAAACATTAGCCATCCACAAATGAATCTGAACTCTAATCTCTTGGCATTGAGGGAGAATTACACCTTAACGGGAGACTGGTGTCACCTGCACAATTATAGCTTCTAACTTCTGAACTTTGTGTTCATCTGGGCAATAGTTGCTTTGTCAATGATTGGTGTATAGATACAGCTAAGCATCCATGTGGCTACTTGTGTTTTTGTCTTTCAGAAATGTATTTACTAAATGAGGCAAACATATGTATCAAGTCAAGACTCTGATACAGTGTTCACGTAGGATAAGATAAGAGACAATAAGGAGACTGGTTCTGTCTCTCTCTCTCTCTTTCTCTAAATGTCTTTAAACCACCTTCATACCCAGCACTGATATGTGATTAAAGAAGGAGCACAGTAAGAACAACATGTTGAATTAATACTGGATTGACAGGCAAGCACAGCTGAGAAAGAAACATCTCAAGATGACTTTGGTATTAGAAACAAGGTTAGTCTATGGTTAACTCTCAGTTCAATGTGGAGGTAAGTAAATGGTCATTACCTGTAACACTGCCCTGGACCTGTACGTCCTGCTCTGCCAGAGCGTTGGTTTGCATTTGCTTGACTGATGGGATAAACCTGAAGAGCATCCATTCCAATGCGAGGATTAAAAACCTGGTAAACAAAACAGAAAAGGTTTCAGATTAGTTTGGACATGTTTAATGTGAATTTCCTCGAAGGACTGATTTCACTGAACTGTGAGGTGTATAAAGTATGGCTGTGAACATGTGAACAAAGAGACAGAGGTGTTTTACCTTTAGTTTGCAGTATCCTGAATCCACAACAAACATGATTCCATCCACAGTGAGGGAGGTCTCAGCGATGTTCGTAGCTACAATGCATTTCCTCACACCATCTGGAGCCTAGCACAGGAGACAGGAAGTCATCTGTGTTTTATCATTTGTTTTGGTTACAATTATTTATTGATGAGAGGCAAAGAGATGTATGCATAAACACAGGCAATTATGGATCCAAACCTTCTGAAAGATCTTTGCTTGGAGGTCAGAGGGCAGCTGGGAGTAGATGGGCAGCACTGCCAGGGGAGGAGCATTTTCCAAGTCCTCCAAACGCTCCACGATTTGATCTGATGTCACCTGCAGACACAAAGTTAGTCTTTACCTCGATTGGTAACATTACCAGAAAAAAAGCACCAAAGACAGAATATTTAAAAGCTTATAAACAGCCTTTAAAAGAGCTTGAGTGACATGATACAGTGAAGAACAACTTTCCAAATGGCAATCATAAACTAAAATTACTTTTCATTTCATTAAAAATTTCGGAGGAAACCCATCATTTTCTGAAAACCATATTTCCTAAAATAGAATTTGGTATCCAGCTAGCAGCCAGGATTCATAATACAGATGGGGTCCCTGGTCCTCACAAACAGGTATTCACCTACCCCCTTTTTATGGGTGGGTTGTTAAAAGTTAAAATCCTGATTGGATACATTCAGAACAAAACACACAACTTTTAAGCAACCATACTGGCATGAGCCAGAGCTGGAGACACAGAAAATGATAAAAAATCTGAGCCCAATAATCATTTAAAATGAATCTTAGCATTATCATACCTTATCTATGAATGTTCCAAATTGGTTTTGAGTAAAATATAAATATGACACAGGATTTTATCTGCTGTGATTTAAGACCATGACGCACTGAGCTGAAGCTTGGGGTTTTTCATTATTCATTCATTTCTTCATTTAATCTCGAAATTCCATTGAGAACATGCTCTCATTTCCAATGGCGTCGAGAGAAAGTGCTTTTGTGAGAAAAGAAGAGAAGCAGGCCAGTTTTAAATTTTCTTTGACAAAATAATGCTAATTGTAATAAAGTCTATTTAAATGATGAAAATGATTTTTAAAACAGGAAGACCAAACATTTCGAATCAAATTATATAAAATGCAACTTATTCCTTACTTATAATGTAACTTATTTAACACTGGATGTTTTTAAGTTTTATTACAAACCATATTTTATAACAAAAATGAAAAGATATAGGAATGCAATACATAATGGCTATCATCTATGATATATTACAATTATTTTAAAAACTTTACTTTAATTCTGATATCATCCAGGTCTTAGATTACACCCAGTTCATTAAACAGTCATGTGTTGTATCATTACTGATTTTTTTATTATACTATCTGGTCTCTAAGTTTTAACAATTGAACTTACATTGAAATTTCTTGACATAAATGCCCGCCTCCTTCACATGTGTGCCTTGTTCATTTAGTTACCTTGTAAACAGTGTCACCAGTCTTTATTTGAAAATTTACAGTATGCAAAAACTGGTTTGGTGATAGTTCGGTAGCACATCTCTCACCTCGATGTCCTCTTGCCCAGGCATAAAGATGAGGATGTCTCCCATCAGTCCACTGAGGTGGATCTGCAAAGCCTGCTTCACTGCTGCCTCCACATAGTCCTCCTGAGGAGTCTGCACAAACCAAAAAAAGTCAACCCAATGGTAAATCAAACCAACAAATAACCTGTAGCAATGTGGAATGTGAATTATAACTGTCTATGAAGTAAACTGTCTTTTTTTGTTAAACGGTATTTTAAGGTAAAAGTATTTTCTTTGAGGTTTTGAAAATCATCATGACTGAATTATGAACCAGTGGGGTGAACAAAACTGTCAGCGACCAGTAATTCTGTAAATATAAAAGAATAATAATGTTCTGAAGCTGCCAAATTTTTGGAAATTATGAGATGCACTGGAGAAGTCTTCTATTTGCCTTTTAGTGAAAAGTAAAGTAAAAAAAAACATACCTTGCTAAACAAGATGTCTACTGGAAATGTTCTTCCTGGAATGTGGAAAATCGGTACGTTGCCAAAAAATGAAGCAAACTTGTCTGAGTCCATGGTGGCAGATGTAACAATGAGTTTTAAATCAGTGCGTCGAGATACAACCTGAGAGAAAACAGCAAACATGGGAGAGGTTGATTTAGATCAAGAGATTCTTACACTTAAATTGCACTAAAAAGACATCAAACTTAAAAAAAACACCTATCACTTAGACACACAATAAAACAAACTATGTATTATTACACCTGTAAACACGATAAACAGTTGTTTACTGACCTCACGTAACAGACCAAACAACACATCTGTATTTAGGGAGCGTTCATGAGCCTCGTCCATGATAACAGCGCTGTAGTGATCCAGGTCTGACTCCCTCAGTGACTCCCTGAGCAGGATGCCATCTGTCATGTACTTAATTAATGTATTCTCAGAAGTGCAGTCCTCAAAACGGATTGCGTAGCCCACCTGCAAAAACATAAAAGACAAAAAAAAACTGAGTGTTTACTCAAGATACTGTGCATTATGAATTTTGTAGTGCTCAAAAGAAAAATGCCCATATACCTTAATCACATTAAAATCTAAGCGTACCACAGTGTGCAACTGATTAAAAACATTTTTCTAATTAATTACTACCAATTACTTGAGTTATTTCCCCAATTTTTCCTCTGCCGTGGTTCATTTGTTTAGACACTGTCAAAACAAAAAGAAGCAACTTTCCCTCTTGTCCACTAGATGGTGGTGTGACACAGTTGGAAAGTTACCACCTGAATTTAACCCTATAAAGCCAATTGTATCATTTTTGATACATACTTTTATAATACCTCTAACTACTCAATATGATCAACAAATTACAAAAAAACCCCCACCTGAATACAATCAGATAAATGATAAAAATGTCCTCAAATGGATTATCAGTTGCCAAAACACCTAATGTATCAAATGAAATACAAAAAATCGAAATGCTGAATTTTATGGACATTTTGATTTTTATGGATTTTAGCAGGAAGTGAAACAAACATTTCAGCTACAAAAGAATTAGCATTTTCTGGCTATAATCTATGGTCTTGGGCCTTAAAGGGTTAAGGAAGAGAGCTCTCAGACTGAACATGACAAATTACATCTAAAATATCATTGAGCAGAACCAGAAGGAGGAGGTAAATACAAGGTTTTTCTCTCTGCAGGAACAGGGAAGATAAACACACAAACAGGATTTTTAAAGACAAGGGCTTTAGTGTCATATGAAAAGTTCTTCCACGGACTTCCAAGTGGTCGTGTGACCTCTTATTTCATGGGACACGCAAAAACACAGACATGACTAAAAGCAACACTGTCAATGTACTGATTGTGGATATTCTTTTTCCTGACATACTCCTGGCTGCTCTTTGTTTGTACTTGTTTAAAGTGTCAACCAGGGGCAGGCACTGCAAATTAGGCTATAAATGCTGTCGTGTGCGACAGCATTCTCTTGTCCATACAGATAAACATTAAATAAATAATTAACTGTATATATGGTCTGGGTCTGGGTAGACAAGAAAACCTGAATTGCCCCAATATGAAGTTGCTGGAATCTGAATTACTTGAAGACTTGCTCATAGTTGCTCTTTAAATTTTACATGAAAATGACACTGGTCTCATTCACTTTAAATTTTCAGGTTTTTGTTGCTTTAATAGTATCTCAAATCATAGAAAACTCTTTAATGCAACAAAAGTCCTGCCCAAAAATCAGGAAAGAAGTTCATGTTTAACAAGGACAAAATATTAAGTCATCAAACTAAAACCATAACCACTTAACTAAAGTAATTATTTACTATTAGTAGGAATACACAATGTGGGACCTTTGCCAGCAGGCTGATATCTAAACTCATTTGAGCAAAAATAAATATCTATATCGATAAGTATAAATCATTTAAAGGGCTTTTTATTACACCTTTGTTGTTTGCATTTTTTTTTCTTTACAGCTAAAGTAAAATCAAACTTTTACTTTAGCCGTCAAGTAAAAAGTGCTGTTTAAGGAGATACAAACACTGAAAGAATCTGCCCTATTTTGTGAGTTTATACTTTCAAATTAAAATTACAAGCAACAATTCTACCAACTTAATGCTTATGTATAAGGCTAAACATCTGTAGAAAATATTGGCAGAAATTTTGATATCTAGTAACACTGATATATAGCTATATATATTTAGCTTTTAATACATCATACTGATGATATTTTTAGTTTAGGACTTTATTTTATTCTGTCATTAGAATAAAGCATTCGATACAAACAAAACAAATCTCAAACAAGAGCATGCCTAGTTAGTAGAGTTATGTAGTTTGCTGTTGGGTAATTTCCGCTCTATGACCCCTTGAATCATTTGGAATAACTTAAAAACTATAAAACTAAGAAAACAAGTGTTTCTACATTAGAGAATAAACTACTGTCTTACAGAATCTGTGAAGACATATGTTCACGAGAAATTTTAAATACTTCAGAGTCTTATTGATTTATTTATTCTGCCGTCGAGTACCGGACAGCAGATATGGGCCCTCTTCATTTTTTCTGCGGTAATAGCTGAACAAGAACAAGCATGTAAGGCCAAATGTAGAGATTTTTGCTTGTGCCGTCAGCTGTCTCACCTCCTCTCCCAGGTTGGTGCCAATCTCTTCACTGACTCTCTTAGCCACGCTCATGGCTGCCACTCTCCGGGGCTGCGTACATCCCACCATGCCATAGCTTGTGTAGCCATCCTCATGGAGATACTGAGTCAGCTGGGTGGTCTTTCCACTGCCTGTCTCTCCAACAACAATCACTATACTGTTGTCTCTGCGGATGAAACACATTTAAAATTTTAATTAAAACTGACTACAGTGTTCACACTACTTTAAGGGGGAATAAGAGACAAATTTACCTTATGATGTTTAAAAGTTGCTGTCTGACAGCAAAAATAGGCAGGTACTGTCTCTGCTCCAGAAGACTCTTCTTCTTTGCAAACTCACTGCTCGCCTCAGACTTTTCTTTCATGTGGTCTGCAAACTTCTGCTCCGCTCTTCAAAAGACAAAAATCACCAAAAAGGTCAGGTCAGGCAAAGGACAAACAGTGCTCAGACTAAAGCCTCTGAATTATTCCTTTTAAAAAATGTCACTGTCAGGGTTTGCAAAGGCAGTCATGTCACCTGTAGTCCACTTTGCCGTCCTCACCAACGGGTTGGCCCCCTGAAGTGTCTGCTTCCTCCGTCTTCTTGATCCCCATGATGTCACCCAGTTTTGTTCCAGCAAGTTCCCAGTGCTTATGTTGTGCCTGGAAATATAGTCATTGAAATAATATGACTTGATTATGAATTCACAGGTTTAATTTTTTAGGTAAATTCACAAATGGTGATTAGAGGACAGAGCCATTTTATGTTGTGCTGTTATTTCACCTTGCTGACGGTGGCTTGAGGTTCAAATGTCATCCAGCAATGACATAATAAAAAGTCTATGAATCTGAAACTGGTATTAATCAATGTAAGGAACACAAATAAACTCTATATAGTTTACATTCCTTATTATGATTTTATGTTTGGATATAGCTTTTAAACAACAACATAGCTTACAGTTGCAGATGCACCCATCCGACATGCAAGTAGTTGTCCCACTTCTATACATCTTTCAAATAGCTCAAAGTGATATTTATTAGTCTTTACCATTTCTGTTCTTGTTTCAACGGTAAAAGTTTTCAGCATTTGATATATTCTGGGTATGGATAAAGAAAGTATGAGTCTGATTGACTTTTAGGTTTTAATGTTAGTGAGAATTGGGTAGTGTCTGTGTACTAGTGGCATGGAGCCTACTCTTTAATATAGTTTTAACTAACAGGAACAAAGAAATGGAGAAAAGAGAGGGACCATGGACTGAGACCTGAGGGACGCCATAGGTTAGCCTTTGAAGAAGTTGAATGGTGTAAATAACAGTGACAGCCGTGGTTTTGAGATAGAATATAAATAAATCCAGTGCTTTACCTTAAACATCAATCCCATGCTAGAGGAGGTTAAGTCAAGTAGCGCAATCAATGTTATCGAGGAAGGAAATCATAACAGCAGAGTTTTTCTCAATGAGCAATGAGGAGAAGTTCAGAGCAGCAAATGATTTTGTTAAAGGTCAGGTAAAGTTTGGGCTGAAAAACTTTCTAGGAAAACTGTGAAAGTAACCACATTTTGACATGGATATGTACCGATACTGAGGAAAGGGTTGAAGTTTTGTTTTTTAAATTAGATTCTTTATCAAACGTTAAAGTAACTAACCTTACAGTGCAGATGGGTCTGACTTACTTAATGTCTGTAATGAGGCATATACACTGTGTAAAGTTCCAACCTACAATGATTGTGAAGTGGCCCAAAGCAGGACAGCCCAATCACAGTCCTTTAGATCAGGAAGAGGTGAGAGGTACAAGCGGGACAACAACAGGACGTGGCTGCTGGTGCAGCGATTAGCATAGTTACAGCCTCAATAACAGTTATGTCAGATCTGGACCACACTGCTTTTTTAAATTAACAGCAAATACCAACAGTATAAACTTCTCAACAGAAATTATATTTTTACTCCACTTCTGACATGTTTTACTGTTTAGACTGTTTTACAAAGGGGCTCAGGTTCAGTTCTTTACACCACAGCAGTAAACCCCCCCTACTTTATTATCTGATTGGTCTATAATGAATGTGACTGAATGAACAATAATCACTTGCTGGATATTCTTTTCCAAGGTCTGCCCATTCCCAAACAAATTTTATGGTCTCTTTACCAGAGGGACTGGTGAGATATGTAATAAAGCTTATCTGGTTTATCCGAATATAAAGCAACAATTTCCCACCAAACAAAAGTTCTCACAGGTGCTTTCACAGATAAGCACAGTCACTGTCTAAAAGAGCCCTTAATATGACTTTAATGTTAGACAAAAAATGGTCACAACCTTTTCTTGATATAAAAATTCCAAAGTAATGTCAAACTTCATCATTATTATTATTATTTTTTGTACATTAGTCAGAATAGTGTTTGAAAGTTAAGTTGCAAAACAAGTCCACCTTCTTGCGCTCCTTCTGCTCACGATGTTTTCGAACAAGTTGGCTGCCTTTGCGAGAAATGATGGCCATGTCAGAGGTGGCATCTTTCACAGGGATGACAGGCTCTGGCTGCAGAGGAGAAACACAAAAAGCAAACACTAAGTTCTGAGCCTAACATCAAACACATTTTTCACAGCTACTGACCCACCACAGCAGTAAATCCAGTTATTCCAGACTTTGTTTCACCTGCTTTGTGAAGACTATCCTTCCATCCAGAAAAGGAGGAACCAGGTTGTGAACCAGCAGGTGAACTTTGGCAGCATTGTCCTCCTCAAAGTCTTCATCCACCTCTAGCCTCTGCACCACCCCACTGGTCAGCATACGATTTGTCTCCCACCGCTCATTATCCTAAAGAGAAACAAGTCATGTTACAAATACAGAAAATGCACAAACTAGTCAAATACATCTATTTGTAAATACACAGAGAACTTCAATAAACCTCATTGATCTGTCGTTTCTGGGCAGATATTCTCTTTTGAGTCTGCTTCTGGAGGATCTGCTCTCTCTTCTTTACATATTCATCAGAGGTGGAGGTAAAGGGGTTGTGGAACTCATCATAGCCTTCATCCATCATGTACCAATCCCTGTCAGCTTGCTGCATAACAATGGGAAAGTAAACATGTTAAAAAATCACCATCAAACAGCTGATAGTTTCTATACATAAATGAAAGAGGAGAAAACTTACCTTTTGGTCCTCCTGCCACTGCTCTTGCTCATCCTCATTGTCAAACATGATTCCTCCTTCACCATCATCTTTCCTACCTGAAGAAGAAACAGGAAAATAAAGGCGAGGCATAAGAGGCAATCAACTATGAAACCTTTCTGAAGCACAAATGTCATGTTTTGTAGAATACCTTTTCCTTGTGATAAACGAGGTGTGGACCCCAAATGTTTCCTGTCATTGGCCCACTCATTGTACTTGTATGAGGGGGTGGGTAGGGGTGTATCATCAGGATAGCGGCCTCTGACAGACCTGAGAACACAGGCAAAGAGAGAAATATATCAGGGTTTCCTGGCCATAACAATACTTGGGTTCAGATCAGGTTTATCAACAACCCCCGTTGTATTTTCCATAATGTATTTTTCTATTTCTTTTGATTGGAATTATTCACTAATAGTGCACAACAGGTAACTACTTATATAAAAACAGATAAACTGCCCCTCAGCTGACAAACTATGCAAACTAGTAAATCGAATATATACACAATATATATTTAATTTTATTTTATCATATATTATGAGGCAGTCTGAAAATAAACACAGTAGATCATTGGTAGAGATTATTACTGTTTCTTCATATAATGCATCATTTATTAAGAACCAATATCAATTTGATTTTTCCATAGATTAAGTTTTGTCCTGTGTGATTATAAATCAAGTCTCACACAGATTCCTACTGTCCCCCCTTGCAACAGTTCTGGCAACACAGTTAGGAGAAAGCAGCCCAAATCTTTTAAAGTCCTGCCTTCCCTTTCTGAATAGTAAGTGAACTTCTCCAAAGCATAAAACTCACTCATTTATTGGAAGCAGACCAGTAAAAATATAAGCGGGGCTTTTCTATATCTTCACATGATCATGGTGGCAGAATATACCCCCAAAATGAGCAATGTAAGACCAAAAGGAATGGAGTTATGTAAATGCCAAGAACAATGTTGCAGTTTAAAGAACTTTAAATAAAACAAATAACAGTTGCTCAGTTACCTGTCCCTTCTTTCACTTTCTCTGCCAGAGCGATGGCTTCTCTCTGAACGATCTGAATCTTTGTGAGAGGGGGCTGGGGATGGAGACTCCCACTGAGAGTGCCGTGAACTGGCATACCCACTGTCATCCTCCTCCCAGTTGGAGCGTGATGGCGTGAATGAATCTGTTAAAAAACAGAGTCTAGTAAACAAACTGAGCGAAAGGTCAAAAATTCAAGGAAAACTACACTCTGAATATAAAGCTCATTCAATGAAAGAAGCGTACCTCTGGGGCGATGCTGTGGTGTCTGAGGTTCATCTCTTTTAGTGCCTCGACTGATCCGCTCAGACCAGCCGTCTCTCTGTGATCTATCGCTCCTCTCACCTCGCTCTGAGCGCTCGGAGCGACTGCTGCTACTGCTGCCTCGGCTACGACTACCTTCACGCTCATCTGAGGGACAGAAAAGAAAAACTTACTCAACATCAACTGATTGGAAACTTATACTCAATTTTTTCTACCAAAACCATTTTATCATTAAAGAGAAAACCTAAACAAAATGTGTTGAACTAAAATCCAGTGACATAGCTTCCATGACAAAGTTTATATAACTTATATGACAAATAAAGAAATATGTATAAAAGTGAGGGTTCAATAAATTCTATAGAACACATATATATAACGAGCGATGGGAAACAAAAGCCAACTCCAGTTAAGAATTGATAACGACGGCGCTATGAAATCAATATTATTAGTTGTTTTGCATATTAGATCCATTATGTTTTCATTCCCCTTTGTTCTACAAATCAAATCAAGGACGTCATGCTCCCTGCAGAGGAATTCAGCTGAAATGATAAGGAAGTCAAAAATCATGGCAGACAGGGGCAGAGGTGGTCAGACTTGAAGCATTCATCTATGCATCCCAGCACTGAATGTCATGTGTCTGACATTGTTGCCACTAGCACCCTACAGGCCAACTTTTGTCCTCACAGAAAATTATCAGGAATTGATAGAGTAATCGCTAAAGAAACACATCAATAAGCACAATCTATAATGGCATTGGTATGAATAAAATAAAAATAAAATTAAAAAATGAACAATCACCTCTGTCACTTCTGCGCTCTCTTCCTTTGTCTCTGCTCTTCCCTCTGTCACGGTTTTTCTCCTCTTTGGAGGAGGCATAGACTCCATGCTCCCGTCTGTCTTTCTCTCTCTGCTGGTGTCTGCGACGAAACTCCTCACTGACACCGCCCGGGTTCGAGGGGGTCTCTGAACCCGTCACACGATATTTCCTGCTGAGGAGACCGATAGAAAAAAAAAATTCAGTGGTCAAAGTGTTCATATAGCAGTTGTACGTATCGGGTAAAAGGAGAACAAATAAAAGCAAAAAGACGAAAAAGATGGAATGTTTGACCCTTGAGTAAATCCATCCCAATTTTGCTGTTTGTGGTTTTATTTCTACAAAGAGTGGTTAATATTAAAAGCACTGTGTTAACAATAAAACTAGGTACTTTACAGTTTACAACAATTCAATAACTTAAACAGCAATTATTATGAAATGAAACTCTTAGTTCGGATAGCCTGAATGCCAGATTTCCTCTAGTAAAATTAAAGTGAGGTTTCCAGAATGCCGTCTTCTCTGCAGTTTGAAAAGGGACATTCAGATATTCACAGAATAAGAGGTGAAAACCATAACACTCTTAGAGAAAAATTCCCTTCGTTAAAGTGAGTTTAGTAAAGGTGAGTTTGTTTAACCTTTTGAGCAAAGAGATCATTCAGGAAACACAGACAGCACAAAGGTTAAAGATAACTTGCAGTGTTATGTAAAATGTGGCTTCAATCTATACATATTTGACAAGTATCAGCATGGAACACAAATTTTAATTAACATGCGTTATACCGTTTTATATAGTTTATTCTATTAAGTTTTAAGATGTAAACCAGTGATTCTCAAAGGCTGTGTTGGGGAAAAATGGTGCACCTTGAAAATAAATATATTATTCCTACAGTTATACAAATGGGATGAACATGTTTTTTTTTTGTTTTGTGCCAGTACTTGACATAATTTCTTACATATAGCTTTAAATTACTTCATAACAAATCCTTTTCTAACTCTCCAGTCAATGCTCTCTTTTACATTAACAGATATAGTTTAATAATTTATTGTTCGTGTTATTGGTGTAAAATTTCTCATATAAATTGCATAACAAACGTTAGACCACCACCATGTGTCCGCTTTATGCCACAGCTGCCCTTAATTGACAGCACTGGTTATTACCAAAATCATTTTAATGTTTCTGTAATGGTTAATACACCAGTATGAAGAAACTATTAGACAGAAATGATATTTTTAGTACTCGAATTAAACGTATTATTGTTAACCATGAGTTTTCTGTTTTTCTAAAGAACAAAACAGTAAAGCATATTATTATTTCTTCAATCAATCAATCAAACTTTATTTATAGGGCACTTTTCATACTTAAGAAGCAACACAAAGTGCCTCACAGAGGCTAAGAACAATATAAGAACAGAAACAACCCCCCCACCCCACCCCACCCCAAAATACAGAGACATATCCAGACACACATTCGTAGACACACACACACACACACCTGCTCCCATACACATTCATTCTAGCTGTAAAGAGAAGAGAGATAGAGAGAGAGAGAGAGAGAGAGAGACATGGCTGAGCACCGAGGACTGAGGTAAGGAATAAGCCACCTTTGGGGGCTAACACTGAGGAGGGCTCCCGGCCCACAAGGAGCGCAGCCGGAGACTTCCCCGCCCCGCACAGACACGAGGGCCCACACCACAGTGCAGTGACCTATAGCCATGCAGGCGAAGCCGTCCCCCGGCAGCAGCCCCAGAAGTGGACCAGCAGCAGCCCCCAGCATGGAGAGCCCCCATGAGGAAACACTGGAACTAAAAACCATCATACTAAAACAATAATAAAAACGTAAGAAGAGAGATAAAATAACATAAAATGGATAAGTGAAATGACATAAAAAATTAAGAATTAAATGATAAAAGTTTGACTAAAAGAATGAATAAGATATACAGTAATACAATAAAACAATAAATAATGAAATAATAATTAACTTGGTTAAATCAATTAAAAGCTTGATTAAAAAGGTGGGTTTTAAGCCACTTTTTAAAAGTATCAACAGACTCTACAGCCCTGAGATTCTCTGGCAGGCTGTTCCACAATCGGGGGCCATAATAACTAATAGCCACCTCCCCGTGTGTCTTAGTTCTAACTTTTGGTACGGTTAAAAGACCAGTGCCAGAGGACCTCAGGGTCCGCAAGGGCTGATACGGTAAAAACAGGTCAGATAAATAAGAAGGCCCGAGGCCGTTAAGACATTTATAAACCAGTAAAAGAACTTTAAAATTGATCCTGAAACGCACAGGGAGCCAATGCAGCGATTTTAAAACTGGAGTAATGTGTTCCCGCCCTCTGGTCCTCGTCAGCACTCATGCGGCTGAATTCTGTAGTAATTGTAGGTTGGAAATTGTCTTTTTGGGAAGACCAGAGAGCAGGGCATTACAATAATCTAAACGAGAAGAGATAAAAGCATGCATTAACACCTCAGTGCTGGCCTGAGAGAGAAACAGGCGGACTCTGGCTATATTTTTGAGATGATAACAACCGATCTTAGTTACATACTTAATGTGTGGAATAAAAGAAAGCTCAGAGTCAAAAATCACGCCCAGATTTTTTTACAGAATTTGTTGGTTTGAGATCTTGAAGTTTTGGTAAAGTTTCTCTCTCTGGCCTTCAGGGCCAATGACTAAAACTTCTGTTTTGTCCTGGTTGAGTTGTAGGAAGTTTGCAGCCATCCATGACTTTATATCTAAAATGCAGTTAAAAAGGGCATCAATAGGCCCTGTGTCATCAGGAGACACAGCGATGTACAGCTGCGTATCATCAGCATAACTATGGAAGCTGATGCTGTGCCTCCTGATGACATCCCCCAGGGGAAGCATGCAAAGATTAAAAAGAGTTGGGCCTAAAATTGACCCCTGGGGGACCCCACACTTTATCTAATGGGTTCCTGTGGAACATGTATCCAAGCTTACAAAGAAGCTTTGGTCAGTCAGGTAAGAGTCGAACCATTTCAAAACAGTACCAGAGAGGCCAATCAGGTGCTTCAGTCTATTTAATAAAATGTGATGGTCTACTGTATCGAAGGCGGCAGTCAGATCCAGCAGCACCAAGACTGTGAGTTTATGGTTATCCAAATTGCAACTGATATCATTTAAAATCTTTACAAGAGCCGTCTCCGTACTGTGATTCAAGCTAAAACCAGACTGATGCTTCTCTAAAATGTTATTCTGAATTAAAAAATAATTTACTTGGTTAAAAACAAGTTTTTCTAAAACTTTACTTACTTAAAAACGGTAAGTTGGATACAGGTTGATAGTTATTTAAGACATTGGGGTCTAAATTGCTCTTCTTCAGGGGGGGCTTTACCACCGCTGTTTTAAAAGAAGATGGAAAAACACCTGTCTGAAGAGAGCAATTCATAATGTACAGCAGCTGTTCCTCAAAGAAGCCACAAAATGATTTAAAAAATGGTGTGGGAATTGGGTCTAAAAGGCAGGTTGTGGGCTTTACCTGGGAGAAAACTCGACCAAGCGTCCTTGCGTCAACCAGGGCAAAACTCTCCAGTGTTTCCTCGGGTAAAATCAACGACCCAGGTGAGTCGACAGTTAAAATCTGTTTGGGTAAAAGATTCAACCTGATGTCATTGATTTTACTCCTGAAGTGGTCTGCAAAGTCCTCATATAAAATGTCGTTTGGAAAGGAGGATCTGTTAAAATTTTTGTTCGTTAAAAGGTCAATTGTGGAGAAAATAAATTTTGGGTTGTTTTTATGGTTGGTTATTAAATTTTGAAAGTGGGATGTTCTAGCATGTTTGACTGAGTTATTGTAGGATTTGAGTAGTTCACAAAAGATTTCAAAGTGAACAGTTAATTTTGATTTTCTCCATCTTCTCTCTGCACTCCTGCAGCTTCTCTTCAGTTCCACGATTTCTCCAGTTCTCCTTTGTTTGATTTGTTTTGATTTTTTTTAGTTAAAAGTGGAGCAACTGAGTCTAGTGTGGATTTCATTTTACTGTTAAAATTGTCAACAATAAAATCACAGGGAGCTGGTAAAATAGCTGCAGGAGTGCTCTCTAAAATGTGAATAAAATTGTCAGCCACTTCAGGAGTTAGGTATCGTCTCCTCACCGATTGATTAAGATGTCAGGTTATAGTAGGGTTTTTTTTTAACTTATATTCCTGAACAGTACAACTCGTTCTAGTGACTGTTATGTTTGATGAATTTCAGTTCCTCAGATTAGTTCAGTGAGCCGGCTCATATTTGGATATAAAAAGGGGAAATCTATATGAAATTCTTCATCCCTGTTCAAAATGTCTGTCCAATAGAAATAACATTTTCAGTTTTACACAAGTTTAGTTAATATTGCTAAAATATTGATGTCTTCACATTTTTATGACAGGCGGTCTAAGAAATTTGTGAAGCTCTGATGCTTGAGCAATGTTTTTGATAAAAATTCAATAGTTAACAGCTGTAAAATAATAATTTTAAGAACTGTAATAAATGTGAAATGGGCTGTAGTAGTAGATATGAATGAAAAGGGCCTTCAGATTTTGGATTAACTGTGGGTGTCAGAAGCATCAGAATTGTAACATATTTTCATTGCACCTACTGATGTAGACTATGAGTGGAAACACCAGCAACTTGCAGACGCAGTTATCTATACTGTGACATGTGTTTGACATTGTTGCCACTGAAAATCAGACCAACATTTGCCCACTCGCAAAATGTGCTGGAATCGATAAGGGAATCGTTAAAGAATTGGATCGATTAGCAGGATCGTTAACAGCATTGATATTGATAAAATCTTATCAATTCCCATCCCTAAAAATAATAATTTTAAGAACTGTAATATATGTGAAATGGGCTGTAGTAGTAGATATGAATGAAAAGGGCCTTCAGATTTTGGATTAACTGTGGGTGTGCCTTAGACAAACATATTTGGGTAAATGAAAACCTCTGATGTAGACTATCTAAAAAAAATATAACACGCAAGCAATTAGCTATGCCTGTCTACCGGTACAGATCTTCTTACCTCTCCTTTTTTCAGCCTTTATTTAAGTTCTGCATAAATCAACCATGATTACAATGACAAGATGTGATCAGTGTGATGAATGTCAATCTAAAGACCCTCGATTTCACTGAAGATTTCATGTTTATGTCTCTGTTTGACTAAAAGGCACAGTCCAAATAGATGCACTTTTGTATACGGGACAAAGGAGATACTCAGTTTTAACTACGGAAACATGATTCGTTTTTTGTATCTTCTTTTTTGGGCTAAAGTGGATTTGGTGTCAGAAAACAGGTGATTTTACGAGGTGTGTCAAATACTTTTCTCTCAGTGAGCCTTTTATTGTTCACATTAATGGTCTGATTATCAGACTTTTGGAATCGTTACATTATTTAACTGTCAATATGTCTGAAAAACTTAATTGGATTGAGGCTATTATTGAACTATGAGAAATCTGATTAATACACCTAGACTTTTGTCCAGTAACCAAATTATCAAGAGCACATATACATATTCATCTCATTGTTTTTGTTCTATTGCAACAGCACGAAGGTAAGATATACCAGCAGAATAAAAACAAAAAAATAACGAAAAAAGACATGCAGCAGGAAGTGTAAGAAAGCAATATTTTACAGTGTAACTCAAATGACTTTGATGCTCAACAAAAGACAGGTTAAGGATACATAATATTACATGTTTGCCAATTTTTCAAAACTTATTTTCAATGAAACAGATATCATTACTAATATTTTGTGTCAAAAGCACAAAGTCTCTCCTTAACTAAAATTGACCTGTTTCTTCTCTGATAACAGTCCATTTTTATTAAAAACAGATGTAAAGCAAGAAAAAAAATATTGCATTCTTTTAAATAATTATACTCCATATATCATATATAATATTATTTATTATCCTTTGGATATATAAGACTGGACGTTATGTGAGGATGAGGTAAACAACCATGGTACACTGTACAATTTGTCAATATTACTGCCAATATATATAGAATTTTACATGTCTGATTTATATGGCTAAGATAGGCTGTGAATATCTGTAAAATCAGCTTTTTAGGCATCTGTCATTACAGATATTGGTCTAATACTAAAGTGCATCCCTAATAAAGGATATAAATATATATTTCTTCAACTGGATGACAAAGAGCCAAAGCAACAGCAGGTATAGCAGGAAGTTTGATGCCAGCAGTTGTTTTGCACTTTTAAAACTATTGACAGAATGGTGCCATTATTTTCTCACATAACAGATTAATTCACCAAAACAAACCAAAAGCACATTGTCTAAAAACTAAAATACAAAATTAACTGAACATGGTATGAGTTTTGGCGTTGGTAACTTTCTAAGGAGTCTAAAAATCAATTCCTTTATTGGGGCGACTTTTCTGAATGTTTTCAGACATGAAATGGCTGTAGGTAAAATAGTTTTGGAAATATATTATAACTATAAGGTAGATATTTTCCAGTGAATTTTAATTTGAGTCGAAATTGAGCCTTTGTTCTGTTAATTTTTATTATAATAACCCAACAGGAACGACATGCTGATTCGTCATTGGCATTTCAGAGTCTGCCTCAGTAATTATAAACATGACATGAGTCTCACAAGAATACTCTCATTTAATTGAATTAAAAACATCTATTTCTCACTGCTTGTCTAAAATTAATAGCTTAAATGAATGAAATCGTACTGCACCTTGTCTGAAGCAGCTAGCCCGCTGTAGCCCGTAAGCTTTGGCTTCTCCCCTGACAACAGAGATAAACCGCGCAAACTCCGTCGTGCTTCTCGAGGGCTGATTCACGCAAACTCACACGTACACATCACACATCAGCTCCACGTCTGCAGGGACACAGATCAGGAAAACGAACGAGGAGCTTCTGCGATTGAGAAGTTATGAAATCGCAGTATTCGTTAAAACGACGCATATGTTTACAGACAAGGAAGCAGCCATTGCAATCCCATGATTCTTAGAGAAAAGAAAAAACTTCTTCTTCTGCTTTGGTGTTTTTGGCGGTTGGCAAACCAGCTGAAAGGTGCATTACCGCCACCTACTGAACTGGAGTGTAGTTATAGATTTAGGCAGTTGTCCTTACATTCTGTTGATCAAATGTGTCTCTTTGAGAAATAGTAGAATCGATCTGTTTGTTTGTTGTAATTACAAGTATGCAGTCTAGTGTAAAGCTTATATTCTTCTGTTTGAGTAAATCCCTCAGCCTTTTTCTCTCCTGCGAATATTGATTCCATAATACAGTGCTGTACTGTTTAAAAAAACCCTCACAAACCTTTATTTAAAAGGGATTTATTGACAGAGACAAGCGGTGGGCAAACACCATTCATGAGGTCTTCCTCAGTGTGACCAAAGCAGAGAGCAGCAGTATAAAGAGAAAATAAGATTAATACAATGAAGGCCAAGCATAATGAAGAAATAGGAGCACAGGTTAAACTATAAAGCTCACAGCACTGATGGGTATAAAACTACTACTTACACCCTGGTGCAGGGATGGGCAAACTGAACTCCCATGTCCTCCTCTTCACGTAATATGACCCACAAGTTCATTTTAGAGATGAGTCGTTCCCAGACATGTAGAAAGTATGACAAATCTGCCCTAGAATATAATTATCTTATTATGTCTTTAATAATATCTGAGTATTCGCATGTAGTGTACTCTTTCTTTGCAAAAAAAAAAAGTATAGTTCTGCTTGCAGTATTGTTTCTTTATCGATTTGATGCATCACTAAAATAAAATAAATATAAAAATGAATTATTTACGATAAAAGCAAGATTTGATACTTTTGTTGAATTATTGAATGATATCATGGGCACATCAAATAATAAAAGTTGAATTGTAAGAATGCTGTTATATGTAACGTTATGTGTTTCTCTGGCAGTAAGTGTACCATTACTTGGCCCTTTTGATTACCAGAGTGTGTATCACTGTGGCAATGCGTTGGTTGTCTATGATACTGTCAGTTTGCTTTTAATGTTATCTTTCTTTTTTCTTCCTGTCTCTATGCTATGTAGTTGTTTTGTGGCTAAAGTATGGGGAAGTACGTCTTGAGAATACCATAAGAAATTTACAAAAATAGAAGCTACTTTAGTGATCTCTGCAACTATCAGTATTATAATAGACTGAATAAAAAATGTTAGACAAGCTTAAAATTATGTCTCAATACATATAAATATATATATATATATGTATATATATATATATATATATATGTATATATATATATGTATATATATATATATATATATATAGGTATAGATTTTTTTTTAAATTTTTTTATTTACAACTACAATTAAACATTTATTTTTTTCTAACATATTTTCTTTTGATTTAGCAGAAAACGACCCAGCTTTATTCTTTGATTTAATTGTCTGTGTTTTTTTGACAGATTGGAGTATTTTGAGGTTCTTTGTTGCTTAAATATGCAAATGAATGAGCCTTGATTTGAAAAAAAGATATCTGTCAACAGAATGGTTTTGTTATCCTTGAGATACAATGAGTGGGTTTGCACTAAACTGGTTCAGTCAGTTCTTTACAATGGTTTGGCTATCCAGACCTTCCTGTCAGTCCACATAATCAACATTATCACCCAACATGAATATTATCCATGTCTTCTGGTGACAAAAAGAAGAACCTGATGACTCTAGAAATTTTGAAGAGTATTTGGAAGATTTGCCCTCTGTTCAGATAGTGTGCTGTGAGTTGTAAATAAATGTGTGTGTGTGTGTGTGTGTGTGTGTGTGTGTGTGTGTGTGTGTGTGTGTGTGTGTGTGTGTGTGTGTGTGTGTGTATGTGTGTGTGTGTGTGTGTGTGTTTTATTCAGTGTGATCCACTGTATGACTTAAACCTGATATATGTTCCCAAAAAAAGAAAAAAAGTTGTATAGGCTGGGTCGTGCTGATGTAGATAAAATAGTGTAAATATTGTAAATCTAAGTATTGCTTGGAATTTAACTTATTGGTTTCTTTTGATCTTACATTCTCTTTTTATATTTAATTTCTTCTTTTTCAGCTGTTATATGTTTGCTGTGTTGTACCTTTTGATTGCTGCATGAATATTTTAACAAGTTTAACTGCCCTTCCTCACCTACAAACAATGAGAGAATTATCTTCGTTTCTGCTCTTTTTCTTAATCTTTGTTAACTCTTGTTTGTTGCTTCCTCTTTTATCTCCCATCATGGTTATGAAAGTCACTGGTCATTCATTCATACACGCTCTAGGTAAAACTGTCACATGAGAGGTCTGGTTAAGTAAAGTGTTTGCTCATGCATTAAGAGGTTGATCAGGGATTAGGCTAAAGGTAGGTGAAGGAGTTGAACCTTATACAGCCAGCTAGTGTTTCTGCTGTTGCTGCATGATAAGAGGTTCTTTATGGCATACAAAAAATGTTGTGTTATTAAGGGTGAGTGCTATTTGTTTACACCCACCAGAAGAGGCCTTTCTTTTTAAATACCCAAATGGGCATGCAGAGGATTTGTTTAGCATATGGTGAGACAGTAACCTATATATCTGCCTAAACAAGCTGTGGTAACTCCAATCTATCAGCAGAATACATCTGTGTACAGACCACCTATCAGCTCTAACACAGAGCACATCAGTAGTTACATAGTCATTGTTGACATGTAAACTGTAAACAAAGCTGCACAGAATTTCACAGATATAACAGAAAAGTTACATATTTTGCCATCTGCTGTCGTACACTTGTACCACAAGACTAGATTTGATCATTTTAACAAAGAAAAACCATTAAGTCATACAATTACAAACAAAAACACTGCCATGCATACCTGAAAATGAAAAAAAAATTACTCAAATGCTAATCCCCTATTATCATGTCCAAACAGCAAACTATCTCTCTTTACCAATCAGACACAGAAGATAAAACTTCTTAGCAAATCATTGTTGACATTTTAATACTTAAAAGGATATGAAATAGGATTTGAGTGTCGCCCTTCCTCGGTTAAGCATTGGATTTGTTTTTTCTTCTGCAAAAAAATGTTCATTGCCTTATTACGTTGATTAAAACGTCTACTCTACATTATCAAATTAGACGTGTTCTCGGACAAACTATAGGATCAGATACGAACGTTAGTATTCCAATTCTGTATTCAAAAGTAAAACATGAAAAAATAATAATATTATCACAACGTACCACCCACACTCACTGGTGTCAATTTTTCAAAGTCATTTAATGTTATTAGTTGAACAGTATTGTATGCGCATTAATAACGCAGCGCTAACAACGATGGCATTTCCTAGTCTCATGATCATCAAGTGGTCGAATCTGATTGGTCCGCACACTGAACGACGCCGTTTGATTGGTCGGTTGTCGTGTTTGTGCTGCATGGTAAAATAAGATGTACGTCATTGGTCAGTTTCACATGTCTGCTGATGTGCCGGGTTGGGGTGTTTTTTGATTTCGTAACCCGTCATTTGGATGGTAATCGTCCTGTGAATGTTTAAGCGTTTCTAGGGTGACACTCGGGGCGTTTGGGGCCAACTAACCTCATTCAAACCGAGAGGAAACGAAGTGACCGTAGCCAACGAGCGTTACATCAGCGATACCTGGCTAACGGAGCTAACGTTAGCTAACCACCCAGCTCTGCTAAGAGGGGATTCGCACTCGCGTCAAAATGGGAGAGGAGATCAACGATAACCTCATAAACTCTGGAAATGGAGCCGCTAATGCCACGGGTGTTGAGCAAACATGCGAATCCGGGGATGATGGCGTCAAATACTACACACTAGAGGATATAAGAGTCCATAATTTGAGTAATGACACATGGCTCATCATCCACGACAAAGTGTATGACATCACAACTTTCCTAGAGGAGGTAAGAGGAGCTCTCCGTCTACCAACATAGCGATTAGCTTTAATGCTAACAGTGCTAACGCCGCTGAAGTTTTAGCTGTCAGGATGTCATCGGCCACATGCCAACATCCTGGAATTACTTAACAATTATCAGCCTTGTATAACAAGTCGACATGCCTGCCTGTTTACTTCTTTTCGCCATTTAATGTCTGTTTTTGATGAGCAAGAGCCACAGTCTTAAGTAACCCCGGGTCAAACAAGGTTACGCCATCATAGGCTTATACACGATTCTCCTGTGTTACCTTGTATTCTGTTCAAACACATGGACACATTAGATACCTACTAATGTTAGCTAACGCAGAGAGCAGGCAAGCTGTGGTCCCGACAATCCATTTTCTTTCTGAACCATAAAGTCCAGGGCTCTATCAAAAGTTGTTTCTTCATCCATAGTTTACAATCGAGTCAATGCTAGCTGAGTCTAATGCAACAATATTTAGATTTTGTAATGCTTGTTTTTCCAGTCTTCAAGTCTTATTAAAGTGACTTTTCACCTAGCACATACAGCTGTGAGATAAGGATAAGCATCAGTGTAAATCAGTGACTTGGTTTTGAGAGGTAGCCTATTTGAGACTACCAGTTTGAGTATAAAGAATGAGTAACAGCATAAAGTGTAACTCGACGAATGTTCACCGTGCAGAATGTTTGACATGGCCATAAATAAATAAATTGACCAGCACTGCAGAATCTCTAGTTCAGGGGTTGGGGACACGTCTGTTAGCCAGAGGTCCTTCTTGATTCTAACATTACTATTACATGGTTGATTGTCTGTATGATAGGTAAAACAGGATGGGGCATTTACTTCTAATTTAATAAAATGAACACTCAAATATATGTTTTTCCTTTTTTTTCTTGAACATACAACATTTATCACATTTAACCTCCATTAAAAATGTAAATGCAAAGAATAATGAGTTAAACACAAACAGACAAGTTGACACCACTTTCTTAAATTTTAATTTAACATATATAAAGGTTGAAAGTTCTAAGACTTAATCTTGGCATTATGCCAAGTTTTATTAGGTATTTTTTGAAAAAAACATCCAGAAAGGACATTTAAAATGTCTGTGAGGTTTCATATTATATGTGCATGATAAACTTCTTTGATATGAATATGAGGGATTAAAAAATAGGACCAGAAAGGCAGATTTGTTCAAGGTATTCACAAACCATAGTACAAAACTTAAATAAAACATTGAAGACAAAGAAAATTCTTTGCAGATAAAGAAAGCAAGAGAACAAAACTAATTAGTAGGGGTGTAATGAAATGGTCAACTCACGAAACGATACGAAATACGAAACAGGGCTCACGATCCGAAATACTCACCATACAAAATGAAGATTGCAGAAGATCTCCAACAGTAGGAAGATGTGCAAAAATCTCATTTTCTTTATTTTCTTCCTAATGCAGACATAAAGAAATATTGCTGCATCAGTACAAGATAAATGCTCTTTGAAAAAAACAAAATTGTATTTTTTCCCCTTATTTAGATGACAGTGCAAATACAAACATAAAATCTCAATAAATAGTGCTTTGTTGTTGTAAAGATCAGGATAACCACATTCTTGAATGAAAAGGAAAACAAATAGCAGTCCTCAGAGCTGCAGTTTAGACCTATAAATGTCTGAACTGTGAACTATAATATATAGCCTATAACAGTGCATATACTTCTGGTCTTTAAGTATGATAAAATTCTGTCAACTCAACAGTAAATGCAAAAATCAAATATTGTTTTTATGCAGACTTACACAAACATTCAGTTGCTGCCTGTCTCCAGTTCAAAATAGTTGGTAGTTGTACTCGCCGTAGTATACAGTGAACTGTAGCGACATATTTTGCACACGGTTGTTGTTTTGTCCGCAATCTTCTGACTGTTCTCTCGTCTTGTACATGGGAAGCCAAAATAGGTCCACACAACCGATTCATTTGACAAAGCAGCGTCAGCTGTTTCCTCGACCTCGTCTTCCTCCATATTAATGCGAGTGTTTTGCCACGATAGGCGAGGAGGGTAAAAAATCACCAGTCGTGCGTGAGCACCTTCGCGTTTTTCATTTCATGCTTTTCATTTCATTTATTTATTTCGGTCACATCAACACAGTTATTCAGCATCACACATTGTCAATAGTTGATCAAATGTTCATGTCCGAAAGGGTAGACGGGAGAAGCAGAGCTTATCTAGTCCCGTCCCCATTTTCTCAATATTTAGTACTTAGTCTCCTTTTTTTCTACATATTAACAAGTTGTTATGCATTTTTATTCATTTATAGAGGTCTTACATAATTCTAGACTCCCTTTTAGAGTCCGTATTTGACATATTCCATAATCCTTCGTTCCACGTAATCCTTTTTTGTTGTTGTTGTGAGTCCCGGTTTGTGATGTTGGGGTTGTGATGTTGGAGTGGTGTGCCCTCGTTGCTTTTCATTCTTCACTTTTCAGACGTGTTAGACGCGTGCCTCTCGTCACTGTCCTCTTCACCCAGGCGAATGATTCACTATCATTGTTTTGGTACATTTCGTTTTTCTTGCTGTCTTATAGACCAATCAACCCACATGTTTTGCTTCACCAACCATCAACATCCTTGAGCTCTATACATGTTTTCTATAAACCCCTAGATGTTTACTTATTTATATCCGTCAAAGTATCTTCTCAGTATTCTTTTTTTAAATTCTTTTATGGTACCGCTGCACCTGGTTTCTTCCTGGAGGCTGTTCCATTGATTTACTCCATTAACTGTGATAGTCATCCCTTTCAATGTTGTTCTTACTGATTTCTTTTTGAGAATCATAGACCCTCTGAGGTTGTGCCTTGTCTCTCGTTTTGTGAACCTTGTTTGTAGGTTCCTCGGCAGCTGGTCATGTGCAGCCTTATATAATATCTGTACAGTCTTGTATTTTATTAGGTCATATAGTTTTAGGATCTTTGCTGTGATGAACAGCTGATTTGTGTGTGCTCTATAGCTTGCGTGGTGAATAATTCTCACTGCTTTTTTCTGGAGTGTTAATATACCTTTAATATTTGTTTTGTAGCTGTTTGTTTTTCATTTCGTGCTTTTATTTTGTACGTCTTTGAATTTTATTTAGTCATTTTTTATTTCGCGAAATTTCGTGGCATGAAATTTCATTACACCCCAACTACATAGAGAAACATAACAAGAAACAGGAAAAATATAACAGTGCAGAGCTTAATGTCAAATTTGGGCCTCAAAATGTGTTTTTCTTTCAACCCATTTTTTACCTGTAATTATTTTTCTGATTGCCTGCATTCATTATCTTTTTCCATCCCAGCTCAGAGATGTTGATGTTTCTTAAGCTATTTGTAATTCTTTCAGTGTTAAAAATTTAGTAGGGCTGAACGATTTGAGAAAATAATCTAATTGCAATATTTTTTCCCAATATTGCAATTGCAATTTACTCTGCAAGTGTTTTAATGTTCCTCATCTTATGTATTCTTAAATCAATCTAAGGATAAAAGATTTGAGAAAAAGTGGAGCAGTGAAGAACAGAAGCAAAATAGGTATGAAATTGTAAAAACTGGGCGGACATTAGCTCAGTTGGTAGAGCGTCCGCCCACGTACGGGGGCTTCCAAACCCGAGCAGTGGCAGTAGGTTTGAATCCCGGCCACAGCCCTTTGCTGCATGTCTAACCCCCTCTCTTCACCCGCTTTCCTGTCATTCTCCAGCTGTCCTATCAAAATAAAGGCCAAAAAGCCCGAAAAAATAACTTTAAAAAAAAAAAAAAAGAAATTGTAAAAACTGGGTTAACAAAAAGGTACGAAGGCGTAAAAAAAGTTAATAGGTGCAAAATAGGTATGAAATTGCAAAAAAAAAGGCAAAAAACTTTAATAACTAATAAATATTGATTTTATGCTATCAATAGAGTATCACGCTGCATTTTGTTACACTACATTTCCTTCACCCCTAGAGGTAGACATTGTCATGTTTTTCTTTAGATATAAAATTATTAATCTTTTTAATTGACTTGAGGGATCGTTTAAGTGCAGAGAGGGGCAGACTTTTGTTCTTTGCCCCAAACTAACTGCCTTTTTCCTGCTTTAACCTGTTCACAGAATTTTTAACTGAAGGCACTTAAAGTGAACCATTAGTACACTTAGAAAAATACTGTATGGGTGCATTATGTTGATTATGTCGATCTAAACACAACGTTCATCACATCAAGACGATTCGACTAAAATGTCCTCCAGTTTACTAACTTTAAATCCAGCATTAGAGAATTATGGGTGAAGCACTTGCTTGCCAAAGCTGACTCCTCAGTTGGCCTGTGATCTTTAGTTTGGAGTGACTTATTGGGCAGACTTGATCAAGCATGAACATAACCTGTATGACTTTCACTGTGGGTTGCAACTAAGAAAAGTAAATTGGCTCATCAGTGCTAACACATCTTATGTTTTTAGCATCCTGGAGGGGAGGAAGTTTTGTTGGAGCAGGCGGGTGCCGATGCCACAGAGAGTTTTGAAGATGTGGGTCATTCCACAGATGCAAGGGAGATGCTGGAGCAGTACTACATCGGGGAGCTTCACATGGTAAGATGTTACAAACCCTGAGGGTTTTTTTCCCTGCCTGTCTTAGATTGAACAGATCTTTACTTTGAATAAAAAAAAAGGCAACTTTGTAATGCCAACATGCTACCACTAGCTGGCACTTCTATATTAAGTTAAATGACTTGTAAAGGTGATTTTTATCCACTTTGCATATTTTATGTATGGAATTTTGATTTATTTACAGCTCAACTCCAAACGAGATAAACCTGTTTCATGTACACACAGGGACAGGCCAGAAGTTTTTAAGACATAATTGAAAGCCTAGCTTTTAACGGAGAACAGTGGGTGGGGGCCTCAGACAGCAAACGGGAGAACTTGAACATGTGAGATAAGAAACAGAGGGCTGCTCATGCAAAGAAGTATCGAGCTGTGCTAATGCATAACCACATTTTAAGTTAAAAAACACAGCTTTATGTTATCTTTCTCAATTCAGTAAAGCGAAAATTGTTGAAGATTGTGTTGCAGAAAGGGCTGAAGGCCATTTGCAGGGTTCCCAAGGATACTTAAAAATATATTAAGCCTTTAAGTCCACAAAAGTCTTATTTTTACCTGTTCATTTTCTCAGTTCAAGTCTAACAAGGTTGGTAGGGTAGCGGGTGGGAGCTGTGGGAAACTGGAGTTCAAACTACAGAGGGTGTTGTGGGACCAGTCAGACAAAACCCTTTAAGGGGAGGTTCCCTGTTGGTAACCCGGCTGATGTCCTTGCTTCTGCTTCAGCAGTCTTCTTTGGGTTTGGGGTGGGGGTGTTGTTTAGGGGGGCATGTAGAAGGACAGGTAGAAGCTTACTTATATGGAGGCTTGTTGTGTTGAAGGTGGCAGTGCTGTGGCAGTAAATGGTCATGTGTGTCCAAAGTTGGTTGTCTCTTCACTTCACAGGGATTATCGGCTTCATTTAATCTTTGCTGGTTGTTGGTTTCTTGAACTAAAATGTAATAATGGTGTGAACGAATGTTGATGTTCGATGCAGAGCTTTTATGTGACTATTATCAAAATCCTGCATGTTTATCTGTGTGCTTTTACATCAAAGTTATGAACTAAGTATTTGAGAGCAATCTGCTTCTTCCTAGCTGAATTTTGTATTGTGTTGTTTATAAGTGGAAACACATCTATCAGTCCATTTGATAAGAAAATTATATTGTTTCTTTTTTTGTAGGATGACAGACAGAAGAATAATGAAAAGGTAAGCAAAAATAAATAGGTAAATCAAAGTTTTTTTTACAGCTTTGTTGTTGGATCTCTTTTTTATGTTTTGTCTTTTTTCCTGTTTTAGGAGACACTGAACACAAGTTCAGGAGAGTCTGGGTGAGTCATTGTGATAAATATGTCTCTGTTTACAGCTTTAACTTTAGTATTTATATGCTTAAGAGTTTTTAAAGTACTTATTAATTAGTTTAGCTGAATTAAAATGGTTTGTATTTCCATAAATAGCTTATTTCCAGCTTGCTTTTGGAAACAGAAAAGAAGAGAAAAGCAAAATGAACCCTGGATAATAAGCTAACAACAAAAATGTGAATTTTCACAGATTTGGTTAATGGTGTGTGATTCTGTGTTTTTAGTCAACGTTAACATTTGTGTATCAAATCTATTCTTACAAATGTAACTAATGAATGTACCATTTGATTTTCTGCTGCCAGAACCATTTATATTTTACACCCAATTTTCCCCTAGCACTTCTTGGACCACATGGTTGATACCAGCTATTGCTGCAACTGTTCTTGGCATCATGTATCGCTACTACACGTTGGAGCACAGGTCCTCCTGAGTGCTGGCATCCAGTTTTCCTCTCATTCTTTTCATCTGAAGGCCTTGAAATGTTTGACCAAAACCTGCTGACGCTGAAGGCTCACAGTTAGGAGTGAATCCATCCTCTGCAATGGGAAAAAAAAAGTGTGGAGCAGTTTGATAAAGTACTTTTGCTCTTGTCCGTCTACATAAAGTGCACCGAATAGACAGTCAGACAGAGACTTTATTGAATTGTCTGCCTCCATTTTCTTTGAGTGTCATTGTCACTATGCTTGTTGTCATGTTAATGTTCCGTAACTTAAACTTTCATATGCATTTGACCCATTTTGGTGTCTGTTTGTTCATTACCCTTATGCTTCCCCTGAGTTTTTATATAAATAAATCCCTGTATGCATATGTTATTATCAGGCATTTAGCAACTTAAGAGATACTCAAGGAGATGTCTGTATGCAAACTGCTCATGGCATCAAGGATATGGTATACAGTGACTTATTTTTATGCTGAATTACATCTAGTTTTGGAAAAAAAAGCAAGAAATGTTACTGCTGCCTGACTCTTGAGAATCATGACTTTATTCCCTGCACTCCTAACCGCACAGTTCTTCACTGATTTATGTCCTTGTTTGTGCTCTTTTTTGATCATGTAATTGCAGTGTCATGTTTTTAAATCTATTACTTTATAAAATAGAGGTAAATTTTATTGCATTTCTGATTATTCAAGGTAGAACACTTGCCCTTTTTACACTGAAGTCAGGATAAATTTGTCTGAAGTCTCAAAAGCTAATTCCATTGAAAGTTAATTAATGTGCTGTTATGAAACAGTATTTTACTATTCAGATTTAAGATAAAACTTAATTACTGTGTTAGCATCTAAAAGTAAAATGTTTTATAATATTCTGTTCCTGAAATGCGTTGTTCTTTATGTCATTTATTTAACTGATGATTGCTTCACCGCATAGCGTCTAAATTAATGTTTTTGGTGGATGGTACCGGCAACTTTCACTGGAGAGTTTAAATTTGAATTTTCAAAAGGTCAGCCTGCTCTTCTAAAAGCCATAGTTTGTCATTAAACACACTTTTACCAACATTGTAATAACTTTATTTAAATATTCTTAAAGAGGTATTTTGTTTCATATTGTAAAAAAACTGGACAACAGTTATAGGATTTGGGAGTTTGCCACCTGTAAGTTCACAAAAGTTAAAGATTCTGAATATAACTTGCTGCTGCTTTTACATGTAACAACCCTTCCTTGCAGGTGTTCTCACTAAATTTGTTG
Source organism: Scarus forsteni (assembly GCA_036419115.1). Lineage (NCBI taxonomy): Eukaryota > Metazoa > Chordata > Actinopteri > Labriformes > Labridae > Scarus > Scarus forsteni. Next base: position 10,688,294 of record JAZDUH010000354.1, read on the forward strand.
AAGATTGCAATTCATCACATCTTTGCATTTCAACGGCAGTTTTATGTCACAAAAGTCTAAATAAAGTTTATCTTTCAAAAAACTCCAGTTTCAGGTTATTGGTTTACTGTGGGAAAATCATTCTTATATATTTAAATCTGTAAAGATCATCATCACACAACGGTTCTATTCTTTATGTCAATAAAACAAATCGCTGATGTCCTCTTAACAAACATGTATCAACTTTCCCTTGTAAGTTTGAATTTTAGTCATATATGTATTTGTATCTATTAGTATTTATTAGTATTATCTAATGGCTGATCTGAGCTGTAAAGTTTGGCTGTAAACAATTTTTACAATTGTAAATGGGCTTTTGAAGTGATTTCACATAATTTTGTCTGGCTCTGTTAAATTACTGTCTAAATTGATTTAATTAATATTGGAAATGACTCACAAAATTCATAGAATGCAGGAAAAGCACTATTCTTATCAAGACAGGATGAAAAATAGAGTTTAAACTGTTGTGCATTACAACTCCTTTTCAGAAGGTTGTAAAAATCTCAACATATTTTGTATGAAACATACACTGTGAATACAAATTCTTTACAATAATTTACATTGTTGAAAATTACTGTTCACTCCTAAAAATAGATTAGATTCAATAGAACTTTATTAATCCCTTAGGGAAATTGGTTTTTAGTTTTCTTATTATAAATAGTACCATTGATTTAATAGAGTGGTTCACAGAATGGTTGGCAGCCATGCATGTCCCATGTACTTGGTTCTGCCCGTCCGGGTTAGAGTCCAGCCTGTGGCCAGTTTGCAGAGTGTCTTCCCCCGCTCTCTCGGCCCCTTTCACAAGCCTATCCACTTTCTCTCTTCTATCAATAAAGGCACAAAATGCCCCAAAAAATACATAAAAAAAAGAGTGCTTGACTTTATAGAATCTGCAGCTCCAGGCTTGGTTTAGTTGTACTGAAAGTGGGATGATACCGCAAGCCTCTGTTTTGCCTGTAATGAATGTTACACACGTGGTTTTCACTCATCATCTAACAATTTTCTCAAAAGGTTCTGCCCTTTCCAAACACTCAACAGGATGATGCTCAGATGGATATAAAATATATACTGTGTGAATATTACACAATGCATCTGATATGTCAGGAAACAACAAAGTAAAGCACATTACTACAGGAGCCTGTGAGGACATGGATGCAAACATGGCATTTCCTCAATCTGTTGGCAATAATCATGCTTTTAACAAAAAAGAAATACACAGGTTAAGTCCTAAGAAAACAACATATTTACTCATTCCCACAAGGAAAAATATGGAACTTACCTGTACAGACAGAACATAAACTGATTTTCTCTTTTTTTCTGTGACCATTGACAACAGCTCCACTCCCAGGTCCCAAATCCCCCAGTTTGCAACCATCGCTTTAAAGTTCTTTACATCAAACTGAAAGTGTTAAAATATAAAGTGATTGTTTTTGTATCTCTTGTACTTATATGCTGTTTTTTTAGGTTACCATCCCATAGTGTGATGTTGGCACCAAAGTGAGTAACAGTGGAGTTGTGCATATGCCTGCTCCACTCAGATACTTCTCTCGTTGAGAGGAGCAGTCACAGTCATTGAAATTAAAGCCTTCCCATCCTCAACCCCCACAAGAGCCCTCACAGTGCAGCGAGTCCACAAGCAGCAGAGCACAGAGATCACAAAACACTCAGTGCTTCATCCTTGTTAATGAAGGGGGATATGTTAACTGGATAATCCCCCATAACATAATGGCATGCAGAGAATGAAAACATAAACCATTTGCAACCCATAAAATGACTGAAATACTAGGATGGATATAGTTGGGACACTTTTTACCTCCGCCAAGGAGGTTATATTTTCAGGAGAGTTTGTCTGTCTGTCTGTCCGTCTGTGAACAAAATAACTAAAAAAGTTATGGATGGATTTGGATGAAATTTTCAGGAAATGTTCAGCATGGGAAAAGGAAGAACTGATTCGATTTTGGTGTTGATCCGGGTCAGCGTCTGGCCGCCATGGCGAAAAATGTGATTTCCATGAATAACTAGTGAACTAAAATAGATATCATTATGAATCCAGTTGCTAATGGTATGTTTTCATGGTCAAGGAATCTAAATATTTAGATGAAATAAAGGTAGGACTAATATTTATGGTCAAAATCACAATATGGCTGAGGACTGTGGCGCTGGCGGAGGTCTGTGCTCTCCGAGTGCTTTTCTAGTTATATTTATGTCTTCTAGCTATTTGACATTAATTTGAAGAAAAAGTCCTATGCATCATACATCTCCATAAGCATGAAGTGAGTCCTACTCATATCAGGACAAAGAAAGGTTTCATCATATGTTCGTGTTAGGGATTGTCAATATTGTTTTAGTAAACTGTTCCAAAATAATTTTTGTGGTAAGCTAACAGTCAGATGATAGGTAAAGAACATTTAATTGACAGGAACAGTAAATTTATTTCACAATTCTATTGCTAGCATTAATTGTCATACATGAGTTTATATGGTGCTTGAAATTAAAATGTATCTCAACACACATTACTGAGATGTCAGGTAACTGCATGAGATAACAACACACAAGCAGGACTGGAGAAGGTGTTTTTTTCTAGCTAGTGAAGGACAAACTTCTAACATATGGCAATGAGCAGGTGATCCTCAAATATGTTTGTGGCTGATGAGATGTCTGCACACACCAGGAGAAAGAAAACTCTTACTTGGAGTAGAACATCAAACACATATCAACATATGATTATTGATTGTGCATTGCATGAATTCGTGAATTGGCTTAAACTTTGTGTAGCTGTAATCCTTGGTGTCCCTTAAATACAGATCCTAGATCTCAGTGGGACTGGCCAGACTGAATAAAGCCTTAAAAAAAGAGAGTATCTCATTCCAACGGTTTGAATGAGTTTGTCTTTATCCAAACTCTTTTAACACTTTGGGCTGTGTGAAAAGGTGATATACAAACAAAGCTATTATCACTAATCATAAGTCTACCTTCAATATATGAAACATGAAGGCATACATACATACAAAACATGTTTTGAGTGTTTTGTTGCAGTTATACAAAAAATTTACATTTACATACAAATTTAGAAATTAAGCATTTAACTGTGATATGACCCAAAGATGAAAGCTAGTAAATTATGACTTTGTTTTTGTTATCACCTTTGTGATGTCACACTCATGAATTCTTGTAATTTTTATGTGTCACCTCAGCTTTCGAACAAAGTAAGGTTTTAATTTTCAATCTCATTTACTGAACTGTCCAAGACAATCTAGTGTCTTAACTGACCGGCAGCTACCCAAATCAAAGTATTTATGTTTCTTAAATTAGCATCATGCTATAATGAAATACTAACAATTCAACCTCATAAAATATCAATGCATTTATTCTCAATAAGACAGCCTCTGTTTTTGTAACATGTAATATTTTAGAGGAACACAGGGTGGCACTGCAACCTCAAGATTTGTAGATGCCAGTCATTTGATTTGGCCACAACAAGAACTGCTGAAAAATGCACACATATTGAGATGTCTAACCTGACTTGTGCACCCACTCAAACAAATTCATCACTAGTGTTCTTTGCTCCAGGCTTTTATGTTCATGAACAGCAGTAAGCAAAAAAAAACAAAACAAAACAAAAAAAAACCCCTCCTGTCAGACATGGTTGAAATATCATGCAACCAAACAGTCACTGTATGGCTACATGTTTTATAATGTGGTACTGATGCCATATGGTACATGGACTTAGCTTGTAAAGGACTCATCTGTCATCTTATTCTCAAAGGGCATTTTAAGGTCACTCTCAACTATTTGCTCCACATTCTCACGCTGATGGTTGAAGCTGGTAGACACTATCAGTATTGGTTGAGTACATTCAAGCCCATGGAAACTCTACTGACTCAACAGTGAGAGCAAATGAGTTAAGTGTCTTGCCCAAAAGCACATTGTCATGGAGAAGCAAGGGGCCGGGATCAAACCTTAACCTTTTGTTTAAAAGATGACCAACTCCACCACTAACAATCGCATCTCAAATTGATGAAGACAGTGTGTAATAAAGGGTTTCAGATTACACAGACAGGCAAAACAAAGACCAAATTCAGATTTTTATGCTGATTACTTTTTATGCCTCTTTCTTTCACCACAAAGTACTTGTTTCAGATCACAGAGCTTCAAATGAAAACAGTCCTACTCATCATTATTGGTACCCATGAAGTTTAAGTACACAATGTGACAGTACAGTTTCTTTACAAACCTCTCTAGCTTTGCTCTGCATCACTTTATCAGACTCAAACTTCGCAGAAGTAATGTTCACATACTAAGTTTTGTAAATTATACTTCATTAGCTACTATAATCATGCAGTCATATTTAGAATAGGCAGTTTTAATTGCAACCACTTGAAGCCTACAAGGAAAAGAACACCCTACCAACAATTAAGCATGGTGGAGGTTCCATAATGGTTTGGGGCTGCTTTGCTGCATCGGGTACTGGAGGCCTTGACCGTATCACAGGACTAATGAAATCAGAGAATTATCAAGAAATTTTAGAGCAAAATATCCTACTGTAAGAAAACTTGGTCTGAGACGAAGATCGTGGACCCTCCAGCAAGACAAAGACCCAAGGCACACATCAAAAAGCACGCAGGAATGGTTGAGAAGGAAAAAATGGCCTGTTTCAAAATGGCCAGCAATGAGTCCTGATCTCAATCTGATTGAAAATCTTTGGTATGGCTAAAATCTGCCATTGGGGAAAAGAAACCTGCAAATGTTCAAGAGCTTGAAAAAGTGGCATAGGAAGAGTGGGAGAAAATACCAGCTGAGAAGTGCAAGAAGTTTATAGATGGCTACAAGAAACATTTGGAGGCTGTCATCAGTGCCAAAGGCTGTGCAACAAAATACTGAAGAGGGGTGCCATTATTGCTGCACATGCTTTTTTTCAGTTCCCTCTTTGAAATTACAATATGTAACTTGTAAAAATGTCTGTTGTTTATTAAAGTATTTTGGACCTTCGATTAAAAGATCCCGATGACATAAATTTGGTACTTTCAATTTATTTCTTAAGATATTGTTAAAGCAATGAAAATAATGAAGGGGTGCCAATAATACTGAGCAGGACTGTATGGGAGCAGATGTTGCAGTCCCTCACAAAGACATCCTTCCCCATGGCCAAATCATCTGTCACTTCCACCAGCAGTGTTCCTTAAGGAGAGCTAAGGCTGCTAATGCACATCACTCTGGTGTCCACAGAGACCTCAGAGGTAGAAACCCCAGACAGCTGGAAAAACACTTACAGACGTAAGTGGAAAGACACTTACAGACGTCGCAGGAATTCACATGGTCTCTACAAAGTGCTTTGATTTTGTTGAAAAGGGTCTCCTCTTCATGTAAATTATAATAAGTGCACCTTCAGTTATGTGGAGCAGTATTGTAGCATCAGATTCACCTGCTTTTATTTGGCATGCAGGGTACTGTGAGAGCAGACAAACACCGGCGCTCAGAGAACCAGTGTAAGACTTTTTGTCTGCAAAGGGAATCCCGAGAGGAATTTGAGAGTGGAACAACTGCCTAAAAGGTTCACTAAAAACACTCACCCCCAAAAGTAAAGACATGTCCAACTTTCCTCTCCCTGAAGAACTTAGCTTGATAAAGAAATCGATTGACTCAAGAGAAAGTCAGAAATTCTTGTATTCTGTCTAAACTGTTTGTGAGTCAAGCACTAAATTACGAAACTTTTACACTAAATTCCAGAAGTAGTAAATCATGCCAGTTATTTGATGAAACTTCACAAATATTTTGCTTCAAAAACAATCATTTGATTTCTTCATATGCATTAATAAATCACTCTCTGAAACATCACTTTAACAGAATAATCACCATTGGTTGAATTTGAACCAATCTTTTTTTTAATCCAAAGCTGCAAGTTTTCATTTATGGTTATTTCAAACTGGCATTTCAACTTCTACCTCTGATTGATCAAAGACTGCACTCAAAATGAAAGCTTCAATGCTCGGTTCAGGGTTTTGTTTTGTTTTTTGGCTTCCTTCTGCAGTTCTAACTGCAGTGCTCAGTAAGGATTTAGTTTAGGAGTCAAATGGCTGCCAGTCTAAGCCTGTGATGGATCATTTTTGGGAGCTGGCCAAGTGGCTGAATATATGCCTTTTTACTTAATTAGTACTTTTGAGGTGTCCTTCAGCAAAGCATCTAATCCCCAACCATTCTTGCAGTGCTTCATAATGAGCAGACCATCACTCTGTTGTTCGTCCAATAATACATATGCACTTTTAATGATGCATGTTAATCATGTTTGAAATAAACACAAATGTAAATAATAAAATTTCCCTTCAATGAAACTTTAAGTACTACTCTGCAAAGTCTATGTCAGTTGTTCTCCAACAGTGTGAAAGGTCACACTAGTGTGAGTTAAGGCCAGTCCAGGTGTGCCTTGGTAATATAAACCACAAGTTATCACTGCAAATAAAAGTGCATTCATTTTCATATTAAGCAAATTCTGTCATTCTATTTTTTATTTCACCAAATTTTCAGCTATTTTGGATCATTATTTCAAATTTAACAGCTTACTGACTGATTATATTTGGCACTGGATATCAATACATTTGTACAGACCACTAAGATATTGCATCACATGTTTGCATTAATATGAATATGATGTGGCTTCACTTTTAGGCTTGATTAGACATGTACCTTCAGCAAGACATGTTTGAAAAACACTGGGCTATGTGTTCTAGTGCCTGGAGTGCAGTACTACCAAGACAAGACAAGTTAGAGATAATAATGCAGTACAGTAAAAATTGACTTCAATGCTATATTTTAGTATTCTGTAAATTACAGAGAGCTGCTGGCCCATCTGCAGCAATGTACTGGCTTACTTTTGAGGCATTTCTCTCTTTAGAGAGGGGTAGAGCTAAACAAAACACTGTAGCTTATGTATTTACTATCAGGATGAACCTGATGCCACCCCACTTGAGAAAAACTGAACTCACCCTGTAATGTATTGTTGAAGTTAAGTAACGGTGTCAATCCAAATAAACTGTTTACATCTGTCTTTAAAAAATGGATGGATTATGTAAAATAAGTTTTAGTATTTATGTCAAACCCTTTAATTGTTCTTGTTCCATAACACCCAAGAAACATTAAAAAAATTAAGCACCCAAGTTAAAAGAGAATGAACTGACTGTCAAACACATTTTGATCTGATGATGCACAAATGAGATAGTTGTATTAGATTATCTGATGTCTGACTCGGACACAATCAAAGTCATAATACTTTATTTCATAGCTAATTATAAACCAATACTTATCAAACATTTGTTCTTTCATAAAATTTCAAATTTAGAAACATTGCAAAACATTTTCATAAGTTTGACATTTTATCACATAATGCTGTTTGGCCTGTGAGTTGCTTAACACTTGAATGCTTTTTTATACAAGTGTTTCGAGGGTACTGTTTGCCCTTGTGTTGTCAAGCAGCAACTCAAATGATGAAATAAGTTGCCTCAAACATTTGTTCTTCTTTCACTGTGACAGTTAAATAAACTAAGATAAATCTTGCAAGTTAAGGGCACGCTGTGGTAGGAGATACGGAGAGGAAGATTGTGGTATTAATATCTTTAAACAACCACCATTGAGGAAGTGACCAAATTTTATCTCTGGCCTGCATAAATGCAATGACCTTTCTATAGTGTAGCCGCCTAATTACTTTCCTGCTTGCACACATTGAAATGCTGAGACTTAAAGGTTAACTTCTCCTAGCTGTTGTATGCCAAGGTCTTTGACGCAGACTTTAAATTGAAGCAGGGTTGATATCCCCAATCCTTCAAAGTGTTTGTAATCAGATAGAGATGTTAGCTCACAAATGTCTCATCTGAATGGAAGTAAAAATATCCCTTTCTTGAGATTAAACAGTGGAACAAACTCTGACGTTTAAGCAACAAGCTTAAATGTGAAAAATCTGACACTATTAAAAGACTATCTACAGAACAACAGCAAACATCTCTGGGGCAGAGACAAGGTTGATGGCTGACTATAAAACAACTAAAAGTGTGGTTTAAGAAGCAACAGAAAATAAATCAAGTCCTTGCAAATAAGAAAAATTTAGAAATGATGCAGTCAACTTAACACTATCAAAATAAAAAAATTGATAAAACAAAATAATATGGGGAAAAATACACAATAATCACGATAACCCATAACAATAACTAAGACTGTATGGTTGTTGTTTCAAACATGCCATCACCATCTCTGTATCAACCCATTACTCTTTTTGTTACCCCTGATATAAATATGAAGCATTTTAGCAAAAGTCAAGCAGCATGCCAGATGACAAAAAACAGATATAACTGACCTGGTCTCTACCACACCTGAAAGGATCTTCCTGCTACACGAGGGTCAACAGTGTGCAAGTGGAAGATACACTAGAGGAGCGCTCATGAACACTGTTGTTATTGTGGTTAACTCCTGACACAAAGTGGGCCTTTGATGAGATGTAGCACCCAAGGGAGTCTGCCAGTTTGGGGCAGAGGGACAGGGCCAGCCTCTGCAGGATGAGTTTGAATTTCCTGCGAAAGTTTCGGTTTATCCAAAAGTAGAAGATGCAGTTCAGGAAACCATTGGATGTTGGCAGCCAGACGACAACAAATTCAATCCACTCTGGTACGTTGCTTCCTGATACTGCTGCAAAGCAGAAAACACAACAACAGTTAACAATAACCCTCTTTATGGGAGAAAAGGTTAGCCTGTTGGTGACTTTCCTCAAGGGAAGGAAACATTCAAGATTCTATTGATGCCAATGCCATCATTGATTCTGTGAATTGATTAGATTCTTGTAGGTTTCTTTATTACTTAGGATTTTTTGTCTTGACAAAAAAGGGCCTACACAAGAGTCAGGAGTCCTCATCAAGCACATGACACTCTTGATATTCAGTGTTGTGCTGTGTAAATAAACCTTTCTGCATGGTGTTATCACTCTTGCTTTAAATCAAAGACAAGGACATTGCTCTTAGCTTGATTTTGACTAAAACTGAGCCACACTCAGAGCTGCTCCTGTCTTAAGTCATCCATTTTACTTCCATGACTCCTTGGTGTTTATACTGACCACGGAAAAAAACGTATTCTGCATTTCAGACAAACTTGTACCTAAGATTACATACTGATTCAAATGAATCAAGTTTAAAAGACCTATTTTCAAATTTACTTTGTTTCATATGAAGTCCATTTTCATGAGCAGACCCATTCTGTCGTTTTGAATAGTGTGTCTTTCCTCTTTCTGTGTATACTGAGCAGGAAGTGTGTCTCTCCTGTTGTACTGGTGGTACTTCTAACATTAGAATGAACTGTAGACATCTATAGGAGGCATATTTTGAACAAATTATATTCGGTTTCAAAGTCATTTTACTTTACACAGCCTCTTAGTACACAGTACGCAGAAGCAGATCCTGAAAAAAAAGGAAATGTACTGTGAACATGTCTGCATCAGAACAGACTTAAATCAAAAATGTGACCCCCAGAATCAGAATCAGAGCAAATTGAATTAGAGGACAGACCCTCTTTTTTATTTATTTTGATTAGGCATGTACCCAAGTGAAAAACCGATAAGGGAATTGTAAGCAAAAAAAAGAAAAGATCAATTACTCAAATTTGTTAGAACAGGTTCTTCAGTGGAGCAGATTTACTGCTTTTAAAACCATAGGCGGTGAATATAAAATGCATCAGTGGATAATAAGAAACAAAAATTCACCCTTCAGATGTGAGTCTTTCGCTGTAGAACAACAACATAAAGACATCAGCTTCATGCAGTGTGGATATCAAAGTACTAAATTAACTGATGGATTTGGTGGAGTGGCAGAAACCACTTTGCAGTGAGGCTCACTAACATTTGGACCGCGGCTTACTTTGAAGATTCAGTGCAGACTGTCAGCTTCATTTTGTAGAGATTTTCAGCCGTATCAGATGAATTACAGTCTTCTTTTGAATAAGGTCTTCACTTCTAAAAATATTCAGCTGTGACACCATTTCCATTCTCGATTACTCTGAGACAGCACATGCTCGGGGTAAATGAGACAAAGTCAATAAAAGGTTTGAGTCATAAAACTGGCCACGAATCAGATTATTTATGCCAAGCAGCACATAAACAACAGTACAAGCCATTTCTCTCAGCAATCCTATGAGATGTTTATGTCAGAAGAAAAGCTGCTAAGTGTGCATTTGTAAAACCAAATTAATTAATCTAGGACATCAAACAGCTAATTTGTAATCGTCATTGATAACTTGTATTATTGTGAAACACTGATTTAACTCTGACTGTGGAAAATTTGAAACTCAACACAAACTGCTAAAAATGTAAAATTGTACCTCATGATGATGTTGCATTTCCATAATGTAATAAATACAAAGCCCCAAGACAGTCACTTTACCATTCTGAGGCCATTGAAATATCATAGGGATCATCCTCCTGACTACAACACTGCCTATTCAGGCTTTTGTTTGTCAGCTCTGACTTCTTACATCATAGACCTAGAACATATACTATTTTTACCTTTACTTTTAATGAGTTTAATTCCTATTTTCCCATTTCTCCATTCCTCTTTGTTTCTGCAGATGTCCTCCAGTCTGTACTTACAGAATTCTTCCTCTGATAATCTTTAGGCCTTATCTCTGAAATATGCAGTATTAATCAAGAACTTACACAATGTGATGTTAGGTCAGTTTTCAAATAAGTCATTACAATTTTTGATGATTTTGTTGATGCATAGACAGTATGCATTGTTAGTATTCTTTATTATGGTTGTGTTCAGCATTATGACTTAAAAACAGTTTTTTTCTAAGGTAAACCTTGCTAATCCCAGGTGTGTCCAGGTGAGTCATTGGGAACAGCATGCCTAACTGTAACATCTTTGACTTTAGCACTGAAATAGAAAAGAGTACAGTGTTTTTAATTTATGTTTGAAAGTACACATTAATCAGCATGGTTTATAGTAGGCCTGTGCTCAAAATATCGATACGACAAAATATCGTCATGCACACCTTGGAGATACATGTATCGATACGGATTCTACAGAATCGATACGGCCTCAATGTTTGGACAGTTGTTGTAAAATACTCTTTGGGTAATGTTAACAATGGCACAGTTCAAAGTAGAAGCCAAGCTACAGCATGAAACACAGTTCCAAATCTAATCTTAGGTGTCTACCATCTTTGGGGACCTGAATTAAAGTTCTTAAGTTGTAAAGCCATTCAAAACTTATCCTTCTTCTTTTTTATCTTGTAATAAAAAACAAAAGTTGCTGGGAATTCTGTTAAAAGTGCAGTCAATGTTCACAATTTATGTGTATCGGGATACGTATCGTATCGTGGGGTTGCTGGAAGTACCCAGCCTTAGTTTATAGTTACCTCCACCAAGGAGGTTATGTTTTCGAGAGAGTTTGTCCGTCCGTCCGTGAACAAAACAACTCAAAAAGTAATGGATGGATTTGGATGAAATTTTCAGGAAATGTTCAGCATGGGATAAGGAAGAACTGATTCAATTTTGGTGTTGATCGGGATCAGCGTCTGGCCGCCATGGCGAAAAATGTGATTTCTGTGAATAACTACTGAACTAAAATAGATATCATTATGAATCCAGTTGCTAATGGTATGTTTTCATGGTCAAGGAATCTAAATATTTAGATGAAATAAAGGTAGGACTAATATTTATGGTCAAAATGACAATATGGCTGAGGATTGTGGCGCTGGCGGAGGTCTCAAATATATACTCTTACGGCCACTTCATTAGGTACACTTAGAAAATATCAGGTTCAGCCTCTTCGGTCATCAGAATTGCCTTAAATCTTTGGGCATAGATTAAACTTGATGATGATGGGATCAAATACATAATTTTCATCAGAGTTTACTAGATAATGTACAAGTAAAGTAATTGGTACATTATGTTTTGTTTAAAATAATAGTATGTTGCTTAGAACTTGAAAAAACAGGAAAAAACAGCTTCCCCGACAATTTATAAAACTAATAGTTAATATAAATTCCAAAGTTATGAATATAAAACAGAAGTAGGGTTTTTGTTACTTAATTTACATTTCTTTTGATTCTAATATTAGAATGAACTATTATTGCTTAAGCTGAGGCTCAAGACACAAAAAGATGATCAGAATTGATTAGAGGTATTGTAAATCCTTTAAGTTTAATGTAAATAGTTAGAGCTTAAACATAATTGAAACCCAATTAAGTTGCTCTTTGAAAAAGTTGCCCTCTGTTTAACCACCAGTTTTCAACATATTTCTTATTTTTGAATGTGCCGGTCAGGGCTTATATTATTATTTACGCTCAAAATAGTTTCATAAACAAATCATAGCCAATAACATCAACTACTTTTGCCGAAAAAAAAAAAACAAGAAAGAAAAGAAATCCCCTTCAGGGAGGGGGGTCCACATGAGGCCCTTGAGCCACCAGTTGCCTATCCCTGCCAAAGACCTACAAAAACAATTTCTGCAGCTAGTTTTTGGAAATCTGTTAATATGGGGCAGCTATGTTATAATTCTTACACTGGGTAGTGGTCTAATTAACGTGTTAAGCACTGTACATTTATTTTGAGTGAAGCTAATGTATTCCACAAATACACAATAGGCCACTAGTTATGTAAACATATAAGACTTTCCAGAAGGACACTGAGAGTATGGGGACAAATTGAAAAGATTATTTTCTGGCAGCACTTCCCTTATCGTTTGCCCCACAGCAGCTCATTAAAACATTTACTCTGAATGAATTATTGCTCACCATTGTAGATCATAGCAGCCATGCATGGTGTCCAGCAGGTGTAATAGGCTGCCATCACAGGTACCAGCACTCTGGATGCCACATTGTGCCTGCTGCGTGGCGCACAGTCATATTTACGCAGTTTTAGCCTCTGTCTCTTGGCAGCACACCACACTCTCAGATTGGCGTATGTCATGATGATAGAGCAGGGGAAAAATATCAGACATGTCAGGCTCAGGGAGTATCCAGCGTTAGTGGAGTAGGACGGATTGCAGACCAGTGACGCTGTAGAAAAATGAACCTCGATAATACCACCTGGGACTGAAATTGGCGACAGCAGAAATGGAGGGAAGCACCAAGCCAAGGCGATGAGGACCAAAGCCCTCTTTCTGGTCATGACAGTGGAGTACTGCAGTGGGTAAAACACTGCGATGTACCTCTCCAGACTTATGGAGGTCAGAGTGTACATGCTGGTGGAGTATACGGTGGCGTTGCAAAACGCCACAATGTGACAGAGAGCATCTGGTCCCTCAGTGTAGTCCTTCAGCAGACTGACCCACAGATTCAAGGGCATGACCAGCAGTCCAAACGCTGTGTCTGCAGCAGTGAGGGACAGCAGAAAGTACCGAGAGTTTCTTGACCAGCCAGTAACGGAGGAAGAAATCACCAGGAGGACTGCTATGTTTCCCAGAGTGATCATCACGCCCAGCACGATGATTATAGCAACTTTACAGGATCGGTGAGCGAGCTCCTGCTGTCTCAGGGGGTCAGCCCCTGACAGGTTGAAGTCTGCAGGAGTTGAGTAGTTTGAAAACATTTTTCCTTCACAGAGACATCACTTCAGCCAAAACATATATCCTGTGTGGCAAAACTGATCCAGAAGACATATTAGGTGATCAAAAAGAAGCCCATAAGAGAATAGTGGGCGTACATTTTAACAGAGAGAGGCAGCAGCTTTTAGACTGATAGCCAAACAATCAGCAGCACACCTGAAGCAATTAGTGCAGGGAGCCACAGCAGCACCTCCCACAAGTTCCTGGCCTGATATCAAACTAAGCTTTGTCTGTTTAATGTTAGAATTTTGAAAGTTACATCATAGTCTGGATATTTTATGGCGTGATTAAGACTTTCCTCTAAAACACAAAATAAGGGTTAAAGGGCCCTGAAAACTCTAAGTAACCTATCACAGCCAAGTTATTTTAAGAAGACATAAAGATAGCTCAAAATATTTGGTTCACATGATAGTGTGAACACCTGACAGCAAATTAAATGGCAGATTTCAGCTTTTAAAGGCTGTGCTCTTAAATGTTTGATCAGCTGCTGAACAGCCTATTTCAGTTTAACTGTTGTTTTCAATAAATTGCTTACTCAGCATTTTTTCTCTTACTTCCATTTCCTTATTTTTGCTTTTTTAAGCTCTCCTTAGAACCTTCGTAAGATCCAACTGTGGATTTGTGCTGAATTACTGAAAAAATATGAATAAAGAATAATTTTAACAACTTGATTTTTTTTTCCTTAAACAGAGAGCAGTGCAAATTAATGAACATTGACATGTAAATGTGCCAGATTATAGCCACATGTTGATTCTATCTGTAGTGCCTGGCAGGTTGAAGTAACGTATTTGGACAGGTATGATGCTGGTCATTTAATAGGGATGGATAAATGCATCCAATTAACACTATACTGGCCAATATCGGATCTGTTTTCAAACATCAGCCATCAGTAAATGAATGTGGCATGAACAGATGACATTTGGAGATGAATATCTGTTGTTTCATGCCTTTGTAATGTTTGCATCAAGGACACAGCCTGTTGTTTTAGAGGACATGTTTCTTAGTGGATAGAAGGAATCAGCCCTGAATTTCACAGTCAGTATTTTACTACTGACTTAAAGGTGTAGTCAGCGATCTTCTGAGCTTCTAATCTAATGCAGTATTTGTCAAAATCCCCATAATTCTCCTCTCCATCCACAAGATGTCACCACTGACAGCAGGTTGAAAAAAAAGTCAGGTTTCAATACACAGCCTTGGCTCTGAATTTCAGCAGATAAATACTGTGACTTGGCCGAGTGACCAAAACAGGGTTGGTGTTGCTTTCCGACAGTGGAGGGAACTCCGCTAATTGAAAGACCTGAAAACGGACGCGGATGTCTTTCTGCTGGATAGGTAAGCAACATTAGCTTTGTGGTGCTCCGCATAACAGTAACAGCCGTCAGGCATTCATCTTATTGTCTAATCTGCCAAAATGTACTGTTGTCGTGATGTTATCAATAATTGCAGTCGAGTTGTCTGACGAGTCGGGGTTACCTTAGCTACATTGGTCAGCTACGCAGTTTCTACGGCCATTTCCATGACGATTCACGTCCATTAGCTTTTGGGAGGTGGATCTAAATTCATTTATCAACAACCTCTCCACTCGTTTTCTCCCATATTGCTGACTACACCTTTAAAACAAGTAGCCAGCTACCACCATGCATCGAAAGTCAAGACTAGCTATACCATCTTACCCCCAAAGTCTTAGAATAATCCACACTGGCAGGTTTCATCACCACCAACAACAATGACTCAGTCAACAATTCATCACTTTTAAGGACCCACATAAAACCTATGCTCTGTCACATCCTCAGAGGGCCCATATCTCACAACCAATCATGGTCCAATTTCCTCGATCACACACCATCAGGCTGTCCGACTTTCCTCCACCTTCTGTCCCACTGACATGCTTAAGTGTTTTTGTCTGCACCACTGAGTGGTAGCTGGCAATTTCCCTCCTTCAAGATGAACCTGCATGACACAAGGGCAAAGAAAAGGGCGGGAAAGATTGTCACTGACCTTTTCCTCCCAGGTAACCATCTGTTTCAGGGTTATTCTCCTGTGTGACAGTCAGTCCATTAGACAAAACACAGCACACACACTTCACATGCATAGGCACCTACTGAGAGGCTAACACCACCTATGATTTATAATATCCTGAGCAGACAATCAAACACTGTTACACATATTTTAATCTCATACATTTTTATGAAGAATAGGATTTCATCTCATCCAGATTCATCCCGTGGCCTTGCAGAGGGGCCTTTGTGGACTTGAATGAGATGTTACTTAAAATGTGCATCACAAGAGAGAAAAATTATACAAAAAACTATATCAAAGAAAACGTGTTAAATTTTTACTTGTTTCGTGTCATGGCATTTTGAACTGATTTATTACCTTGCCTCCTGAAGCTTTACTTCAATGCCATAAATCTCCCCTCTCTCTCTAAATGTTCTATTATTTGCATGTAAACAAACATCAGTGTAGCTGCTGCTATAATGTGCCATGGGATGAAACATTCCTATTTAAGCTGTGTAACATACAGACAAGAAAGACTGTAAATAAACATTCATATACAGTATGTGCCCTAAGACACTCAGCTTTTCTGAGCCGCAACTCTGGCTCGATCTCCCAAAGGAATACTGACAGCTATCTGTGTTTGATATATGTGTTTCTCTCTGTCCTAATGAGCGGATTTCTCCTGGTGATATCCAACATTAGGCTTGGAGGAGGGGATAGACTCAGACTCTCAGGTTAATATTTTCAGCATCCCCCCCCCCCCCCCCCCCCCCAACAGTTTCAGTCCTTCATGTTCATTGCACAGTCAATTTCATGCTTCTTACCTGATTCTGTCTCTTTTCCAAGGGCTGTGAAAGCACCAGACAGTCACAAATATAGAACAGGATTCTTCATATATTACAACCGTGCAGCGTATGTGGTAGGGTGACCCTTTACCTCTGGATGTTACCAACAGATCCTTTTATTTATTTCTGTCAACCAGTTTTGCTCTATTCTGCTGAAAAATATTCACTTATTGCTCTTATGACATGGAATAGATTACTCAAAAATTTGAGTTGTTTGCAAATTTGTAAATGTAAAAAATTACATAAAATGTTTCTTTTTCAAGAAATATAATGGAATGCAACAGAACAATAAAAAGGTAAGACATCAGTATCAATCATCCTTTTTGCACCCTAAATAAATATTATAAATGAAAGAAGACAAAAAAAATCTAATGTTTCATAAGAAAACTGTCTACTTTTCTACAACCAGTTTTGACAAGACAAATACAATATATAATGATAGTGGGCTTTGGACAGTCAAAGTCCAAGACTAATCAGTGATTTAGATGTTATGTTTGTACAAAAAACACTACAATTAACTACAAAACAGGGGAACTAGTGCTGTTAGAGGTCCTTTGTCTCATCTTTTCATCAAGTTTGATAAAAGCATTTGTATTGGTACCGATACATGGCAATTTATGAAGGAGCAAGAACGTACATGATACTGATATTATTCAAAACAAACAAACAAATCCTTAGGAAATACACAAATTCAAGGAAAGGGTATTTCATCTAAATTGTGTAAGTATTTTTCATCATTTCATTTTGAATCAATATTAAGAATACATTTTTCATTGTTGAAAGTAAAATATAATGACATTAATTTTGCAGTGTGGCTAATAGAGTTAGATAAAATATTTTCATGAAAAAGGTAAAGACTGATGTAAGGGCTTTTAAGCATTGTCTAAAACAGGGTTAAAAATTTAGAGAGCAGTAATATTCAATTCAGTTTCAACTCAACTTAATTTTTATGACACATTTCTATACAAGTATATCCTATATGTGCTTGACAGAAGATAAAAACAGGCACGGATCATTTTGGCTCAGATAATGTCTATAGTTCAAGGTTTTTTAAAGAGTGGCACAAAGGGCATTGCAATAAACTAGTCCGCCAGATACAAAGCCATGGACCAGTTTTTCTGTGTCAGCCTTGGACATGTACGACCGAAGTTTAGAAATATTTCTTAGACAGTAGAGAGCGGTCTTTGCTACAGAGGTGATAGAATGTTGGAAGTTCAACTTTTAAACAAGAACAACACCAACAATTCTGATGTACTTGCTGTTTTTAAGAGGAACTGCAGATTACACATACATTCTTTTCTCTTTTTGGGAGCCTATAATTCAGTGCAAAGAGATAAATTATCTTATTGAGTGTAAACATTGAAAAGAATCAAAGCTAACAAGCTGCCAAACAAAATGAAATGTTATCACTATTATGAAAACATTTCAAAGGTTATTTTGAAACCAAAAATTTCACCAAATTCAATATTTGGCTTAAAATGTAGTTATTATGAGAAATTTTTACTACTAACTCACCAGGATTCTGCACCTCAATGCAAAAATGGGGCACAACACGTGTTTGTTTATATATATATATATATATATATTTATATATATATATATATATATATATATATATATATATATATATATATATATATATATATATACATACATACATACATATATCTGGCCCCAAGAAATGAAGCGCTCATTGAGTTTCTCAGACAACGAAAATTGACAGAGAGGGACGTATTAGATGAACCACCATGGGATGTACCACATACGGATAGCTGAAGTGGCTGATGTCAGCAGATCCTCTCCATGCTCTCCAGCTTCCTCCCACAGACCAAAAACACTAAAACATGCTCAATAGGTTGACTGCTGACTCAAAATTGCCCTTGGGTATGAGTGAGAGAGTGAATGGTTTCAGGGTGTATCCTGCCTCTTGCCCAATGTCAGCTAGGATAGGCTCCATCCCCCTGCACCCCCAAAAGGGATAAGTCAAATATCCAGCTGGAAGTGTCCATCAGAAGATCGGCACACTGTTTTCATGAAGGGATGGACATGGTCAGCAGCAATACTTGGATAGGCTGCTTCAGTTGGTACCAAAGGGCTCCAAGTGTGCCAAGTTTATATCCCCCACATAATAACACCACTATTCATAGCCCAAACTATTGATATAAAACTGGACCAATCTATTTTAAAGCATAAAGTAAAAAAATAGACCAAAACCCCGCTGTGATTTGATGTAAAAAAAAAAAAAAGAAACTTTTAATGAGAAAAGCATGTTAGTATGCTGTTTTGTAAAAGAGGTAAAAAAAAAAAATCAACCCAAACAAACTGCACATTTGATCATAGCAAGTCATTAAGTTTACTTTTGTGCACACTGATAAGTACATTTTGAGCCATATACTAAATCTTGTTAAAAAAAAAATTAAAGCATATTTTGTGAAAAATTAAACAAATAAAAAAACAGGAAGTACACTGTGCCATTCTTGTCTCTAAGTTCATTCATAAACTCAACTGCTCTTGGAGTATTTTTGTGTCGTCTGAGTGTAATGGGATGTTTTTATGTGACAAGAGCGAGTGTTTGTCTCTATGCACGGTCTGAATGTGTGGGTGTGCACTCACACTGGCAGCTCTTGCTCAAAGGTGTATGAGTAAATGCAGTGGATCCCATGTGAACATGAGTGAGATAAAGAGGATGAATTTGTACATGCATTCAACTGAACATTCAGCGAGTGGGTGGACTCCTCCATCAGCCACCCACTGCAAAGCACTTCCTGATGTGGAGGAAGGTGGCCATTGATTTGATCTGTCTGTGCATGTGTGCTTGTATGTGCATGAGTGTGTGTGTGTGGGCAGCAAAGCTATCTAATTCTTGCAGTGCGGGGTTGAAGCATGATGTTTGGAGAGATAGCGTAGCGGAGCAGCTTGATGGGCAATTGTGTGAAAACTTGCTGTCTGTCTTGACAGTCTGTCTAACAGATAACAGCACAGACAAAACCCACCTGGCAGGTTGGAAGTTATTAAAGCAGTGTCTCGGATAGATCCTCGTTGTACCAACACCAGTGTGAACACCACGTGAACCCAAATATGGAACTATCCTGTGCTGTGCAGAGATAAGCACAAGCATTAAATGGAGAAAGCAGTGTTAGCAGACATATTATGCATGATACTAAACTGCACATCAATACAAGAAGAAATGCATGTGATAGATCCCAGTTGAACAAGTCCCAACAAAACAATATTCATTTTAAATTTCCTCACATCTTGGACAGTGAGCTTTACTTTAAAAAGTGACCTTAATACTGTTTATGTGCAGATAATGGACACAGTGTGTCTGGCATTCCCCATGGGTTTCCCGTAAACCCTTAAAAGATTAAATATCAAAATTAAGATAGAGGCTACAGTCGGCTGTGGAAGTTTATTGATTAAGTTCAGTCAATTTAAACAAGCTTTTCTCCTGGGTATACGGAGGAAAAGGCCTCTTTTATAAGTGCTGTTGACAGAGAGACCGCAATCTGGTGCTCTACATTCCTAAAAAAAACTCCTGGGTAATTTAAGCCGCACATATTGACCCTGTTATACAATGTTTGTATGTCACAGTGCCTCTGCCTCTCTCCCTGGTACAAAAATACCTACACTGGCTAGAATTTCAGACTTGCATAACAGCCTTTCCTCTTTTATTTAAAGAGCCTTGGTATTGAATATCTTTTCACGTGTTAGTGTTTTTAAGGACAGTCTGTATTGAATTTAGCTAATGTCCCTCTCCGTGGTTGATCTTATGCGACATCTTTTTACAAAGAAGGTGTGACTGCTGGAGCCCTGTTCTCAATCAATCTTTATTTGTATAGCGCCAATTCATAACAAGTGTTATCTCAAGACACTTTACAATAGAGCATAAAGCTCTTCATTTTATGGATACACATATATGCATAGATACATATATACATATAGAATACACATATACATATATATATACAAATATATACATCCAACACCCAACATGAATCCATATAGCCAATCATGGATCCCTCCATCATGGCGGCAAGAAAAAACCTTCTGTTAAGCAGCAGGAAATCTTGAATGTGGATCCCAGTCTCATGATGAACAGCAAATCCACACGATGCTGTGATGGGTGTGAGGGCAAAGGAAGGGAAGTAAGAGGAGACAAGTGGACGAAGTAAGAACTAAAGTTAGGGACAGGTCCATGTATCATCGGCCTGTCGCCTGATTCCTTAGAGGTTAGCCTCTTGAGATGCTACATCTCATTTCTGGAGGGTCCTCATGTCTGAATGGTTGTGGTGATCATTTTCTAGAAGTATAATCTTAGATATTCAAACTGAAAATAAGAACTTATGGTAGTGACGAACTCATGGGTGCCCAGACCACAAGTGCATCCCAACCATATTTGTCTCCGTTAAGTATAAATGTGTTAAAGGCCTCTTGAGATGTGACATCCCATTTTCAAGAGGGACTTCATGACTATGTGGTAATAAGAAATAGATACTGTAGGTGTAACGATCATGGATATGGAGATCATGCTAATAACTACATGAACAGCTATAATGATAATGAGAATGGAGTGTTCCTAATAAAATGGCCAACTATGTGTGTCATGTTTATAGCTGTAGTTTTGAGGCTTCATGACTCCACAGCAGCAGGCAGTCTCCACCAAGGATCCCAGGCCACCTACAAGACAAGAGCCAGAGACGAGTACAGGAGCAAACAAAAGGGGCAAAAACAGATGTGGAGAGAGAGAGAGAGAGAGAGAGAGAGAGAGAGTGATAGAGCCCATTGTGCCAGACCCCTCCCCCCCGGCAGTCTAGGCCTATTACATCTAAACTATGAGTCTAGTTTATGAACTAATTTATTTATTTATTTATTTATAACCTATAAGCTGGTCCCTAACTGAAAGCTTTATCAAAGAGGAATGTTTTAAGTCTAACCTTAAAGGTAGAGAGAGTGTCAGACTCCCGAACTGTGTTCGGTAAATTGTTCCAGAGAAGAGGAGCCTGATAACTGAAGGCTCTACCTCCCATACTACTTTTGGAGATTGATGGCACCACAAGTAGGCCAGCATTTTGGGAGCGTAATGTTCTAGAAGGCTTGTACGGCGCTACAAGCTCTTCAAGATAGACTGGTGCCTGTCCACTGAGAGCTTTATAGGTGAGGAGAAGAATCTTGAATTCTATTCTATATTTAATGGGAAGCCAATGCAGAGAAGCTAAAACAGGAGTAATGTGGTCTCTTCTCCTAGTTCTAGTCAGTACACGTGCTGCAGCATTTTGGACCAGCTGAAGCGTCTTAAGTGACTTGCTGGGACAGCCTGAAAGCAGAGAGTTACAATAGTCCAGTCTGGAGGTAACAAAAGCATGGACTAGCTTTTCAGCATCGCTCTGGGACAGGATAGGCCTGATTTTAGCGATGTTGCATAGATGAAAAAAGGCTGTTTTTGAAATTTGCTTTATGTGAGAGTTAAAGGATAAATCCTGATCAAATAGCACTCCTAGATTTCTAACAGTTGTGCTTGGTGCCAGGCTAATGCCATCTATGGCAGTTAAATCACTAGAAAAGGATTCTCTAAGGTGTCGAGGGCCCAGCACAATAATCTCTGTCTTGTCTGAGTTAAGAAGAAGAAAATTTCTGGCCATCCAGATTCTGATGTCCTTTAAACAGGCATCTAGTTTATCTAAGTGGTTTGTCTCACCTGGCTTTAATGATACATAGAGCTGTGTGTCATCAGCGTAACAGTGAAAATTAACAGAGTATTTCCTCATGATATTACCAAGGGGAAGCATATATATGTTCTGTATCATATGGCTCTCAACTATCTAACCACAACAAAAGTTTCAGTTATTCATTTCACTTCTAATTTTTTTTTTGCAATTTCTGTCCTGCCATGTCATCTTTGATTGGTCTTGCTGGTCAGCAACACAGCCAATGTGCTCCCCACTACCTTTTCAGATTGCAGTCAGCCATATTCAGATTTCAAGGTTTGTTTTTCTTTTTTCCCCCACTGAAACAGAAACTTTAAAATCAACTGCAGCCTGATTTAAAGGAGATATATTTTCTCATTTTCTGCAATTATAAAAGGATCCTTGATGTCTTCATGAAACATTAGTAACATGCTTTGGTCCAAAAAACCCCCACAATGAATCAAGCACAGCTGCCTTCTTTCCACACTCTCATCTGTTCAGAGTGGCTGGTTTTGAGGGCAGTCCCATTCATATACTAATGAACTAGAGCAGACCAGTTAGCAAAATTGGTCTGGCCCACATGATGCATTTACATCTGGCCTACATACTGTGAAGAATGATGGCTCTTTACTGGCCTGGATCTGGTTTGTCAGAGCTGGTCTACACGGGTGCCAGTACTGGACCAGGTGGGGACATGACCTGCAGCAAGAACCCTAGAGAGAACATCAGCCCTGGATTTATATTGTCAAGTTTCATTACTAATAAGTAGGGCTGTCACTTTAGTGCATTAATTAGATTAATTAATTACAGCGCAAATTAATGCACTAAAAAAATTAATCGCGATTAATCATAGCACACAAACATCTTGATATTGGCCAGCTGGAGGACCCGTACATGGCAGTGGCACGTCACTTCACACATGCGTCTCTAGTGAAACCAAACAAAGCTGAGGTGACAACAGGAATAGCCTATTTGAGACTCCGCTTTATTTTATTTTTGAATTTATTTATCTATATTTGTACTACATTCTTTAATAATGCATCAGGCCTGGGGTGCTGGTTTGGTGGAGTGGTTAGCAACCAGGCACCCCATGTATTTGCTTCTGCCGGTCCAGGTTCGAATCCCACCTGTGACCAGTTTGCAGAGTGTCTTCCCCTACTCTCTCACCCCCTTTCACAAGCCTATCCACTGTCTCTCTCCTATCAATAAAGGCAAAAAATGCCCAAAAAATACATTAAAAAAAATAAAAATAAATAATGCATCAGGCCAAATTGTTTTGCTGGATGTCCTCGACCTTTTTCTTATTTTGAATTTGATCTATTAAACACACTTAAAGTGTAATTTGAGTTGCCTGATTGAGCTTAGAATTTTCTGGACAAGTTGCCCTGACTTTGGTTTTATTCAATCACAAATAAAAATGTAGATTTACAATCTTCTCTTTTTAGTGTATTCATTTGATTAATCATCCACTACAATTTTATAATATCATAGAATTCAAATTCTTTAGGTGGGGACTTTAAGAAAATATGAGATTAAAATGCGATTAATTAGATTAATTAATTACAAATCCTATAATTAATTAGATTAATTTTTTTAATCGCCTGACAGCACTACTAATAAGTAAAGATTGGAGTGTTTATGAAAGCAACAAGGACCACCATTAATCTACAATGGTGACAAGAAAATGATTTTTCTGGATCACTTTCTGTGGTGAAACACAGAGAACTTTAATTGTGGTAAATGAGCTCCTGCTAATGCTGAGACACAAGATTTGGACAAATAAGTACCAAAGAATACATGTGATGACCCTCAAAGATCGCTTAATATTACAATTACTATTTAGCGGTTTGGCAGACCTAAATTATCCTCCATACATTATGTTAAGGTACATGAAATAATTTCTGGCTTTTTATTCATTGTCAGGATTTCTCTTTTCGTCATGTTCCTATTGGGATGAAGGGGAAGAGAAGAAAAACAGTCATCATTTTGTTTTTATGTTATTGCCTGAAGCACCTTTAAAATTAGTTTAAGCCCACTCCTATTTTATTGATGGATAAAAACAGACTTATAGGGGAAGATTTACGAATATACTTTGTTGTAGGGATGAACAGATGTTTTGATTTCTTTGTCTTTTCTTTTAAGAAAATGTGTTTTATTACATGATCATTATTGTTCCGCTTCTTTTATGTCCTTTCTTTCTCTTTAAATCTATGTTATTATTAGTTTCATCATCATTATTAGTTTAGTCACTGGATGCAGACAGAGGAAGGCACTCAGGGAGCTGGCTGAGGAGGCAGAACATGGGAGCTTCTGGATCTGCTTAGAAGAAAGGACCTAAGATGGCACAGAGGATCATAGAGCCAGTAGGGAGACATCCCTATCACTGCCCCTCCACCTGGATATGTTCTGGGATCAAGGGGTGAAACATCTGTGAAGGGTGGCTCTCAGCTGACGACTCTGCAGCTGGCCCAAGGGCACCGGCGGAGGTGCGCCAGGCAGAAATGCCTTGCAAGCAGAGATGCTTGCGCTTCCAACTGTTACTTTAGGTTATAGATTAGGTCTGACATACACAAACATCAGTATGATTAGCCACGGATGTTCCAGTTATTAAGGTAATCAACCTAGGATAAACAAATCTAACACTGAAAATTTGTTGTGGAGCTTTGTGAAACAGTAAAAGTTCAGTAGATTAGGTTAAAGGTTGTCAAAACTAAAGCTCTATTTTGCAAGGTATGGGTCTGCAAGGATCAGGTCGGGCCATCTCTCGTTTGGGGGGAGATGCAGGTGTGTAAATAATATGTGCATCCATTTCAAGTTGTTTTTGCAGTGTATGTTTCTCTGTCTTTACAAAAATGTTTGCAAAGTTTCCAATTTTATGATTTCTTGTGTCTTATGCAGCGCTCATATTTTCAGACACAATTTCTTTGTGTCAGCTATTGGATGACTGCTACAAGCAATCACACGCCCAGGACCATAACCACCATCATTACCCAGAATGTTAAAAGGAGTCAATAACTGCAAGAAATATTATTACATAGAGTTTTTGCTCATCTCCAAACATTAAAACCTGATATTAACAGGAAACACGCCTTCACTCAACAGAAAACTGAAAGATCAAGAGGACATGGAAAGCTCAAATAGTCTATTCCAAACTGAACAGTACAGGGACTACAATATCTATGAGAAAGAATATCGCTTTTATACCTTCTGTTGTCAACCCTGATACTAATGGGCATTATGTCATTGTTTCTTGTAAACTATATAATATGTTTGTGATATTAGCCAATCTTTACACCTCAAATTTTGGGTGGGGATTTCAGTTGCACCCTGACTCCAGGCTTTAACAAAGCAAAGTAGCTTGTAATGTCTGACCACTCCCCTGTTCAAATAGATAATCACTTCCCAGGCAGCCACCCCCTCAACGGATATGGAGATCTGAAACTCTGATGCTCTCTGATGGAGACTATTGCTTACATCTCAGGAGAAATAGACTCTGTTTTTCCAACTACATGACACACTGGACATCTCTATATTCACCATTTGGGAGGCACTTAAGAGGTTTTCATCAAGCCAAATTATCTCATACACTAGCTAAAAGACTTGCAGAATTGACCAAGCTCATTTCTGACCTATGAATATATTTAGGAGCTCTCTGTCTTCCAATATATGCTGTATGTATACACACTCATCATTTGTCCTCATGCGAGGGCTCTTTCACAGTATCAAAATCAGATAAGAATTTAAAAGTCTGAACATGTCTGCCTGTGCAAGGCCTTGTACTCACATGAAAGCTTTCTAGTACAATGAGGTACCAGTGTCAGCACAATACTATGGATGCTGGACGAAGAGGAGCACCGAAAGTTAGCAGTGCCAGCAACTTGTGCCAGCTAATGCTACTGCAAACAGTAGCATTAGCGACACTCCACTCTGCAATAGGGATGGGAGTATTGACATTGAGTATGAATGCCTACACAGTACTCTTATGGTTTCAACTGCTGCCCAAAATATTAAATATATTTTTAATATTGGAATATCTGCTTGATTTATTTTCTTTGGTTCAAGAAAAAACAAACTTACTTATCTGATGGTCAAGTGCATATTACATGTTTTCCTTTTGTTGTTTTGGTCTAAGAATCATGTCGAATGCTGAAACACTGCAAAGCGACATCACACTATTCTCACTGATGCTGTGATCCCATGATAATTAGTTCTGACTGTTTTTTAAAGCTTCATTTACTTGTTCTAGTCAGTTAAAGGAATTACTAATCAGATTAAGAATCATCCACCTGGGAACATCTCTCTTGTGATAATGAGTACATTTAAGTTTTATCTGATTCATCTCAGTGGGCGTCATGGTGGCGCAGCAGGTAGTGCACATGCCTCACAGTAAGGCTGTGTTTACATGGCGCCGAAAATGGTCAAATCCGATTAGTTTTCGTTGTGTTTTGGCCTTGCGTTTAGATGAAATTGCATTGAATTTCGTTTGAAAATGGAAACTTTTGAAGACAGGCCCCAGAGTGGAAAGCTTTGAAAACGCTCTCCATGCAGCTACGTGTAAACCCAAATCAGAGCGTTTCAGGGTGAAATGCATGCGCAGTACTCTTTCACATGAAGGCTGCGTGCGCATACCAGGAACAACAACAGCGTCGGCCGTCTGCCAAGTAACGTGTGAGCCTCTTACCATGCTCGGTTTGTTATCCAGACAAAACTATCCAGACAGATTTGTTGTCCAAACTAATTTGTTGTCCAGAAAAGAAACTCCTGCCTCTCTGTGTGTCTATTCGCCATTGTTGTTTGTGAAAAGTTTTTCTTCTTGTTCGTGTGTTGCAACAGCGCTACCTCTCTGCATACCTACACCACCATCTACTGAACCAGTATGTATAGTACAGTGGATTCACTTGTCTCTGAGTGTCATCGTCTGAATGCAGAAGAATTCTAAACCGCAAAGGACAAGTCTTTTCGTCTTTAAGTCAGAAGTGTCTGTGCAAACGCAGCCTAAGAAGGTCCCTGGTTAGATTCCTGGGTCGGACAGGGGCCTTTCTGTGTGAAGTTTGTATGTTCTTCCATGCATGTGTGGGTTCTCTCCGGGCACTCCGGCTCTTCCACAGACCAAAAACATGCTCATATGGTTAACTGGTAACTCTAAATTGGCTGTAGGTGTGAGTATAAACGGTCGTTTGTCTTTCTATATGGTCGACTGGCGACTGGTTCAGGGTGTACCCTGCCTCTCATCCAATTACAGCTGGGATAGGCTCCAGCCCCTCCCGATCCCAAAAGGGATAAACGTAGGGATGGGTACCTTTCACATTTGAACCGATACCATACCAATATCTGGTACCTGGGAATCGGTATCGGTACTCAATTTTCGGTACTTTTGCATGTGTTTATGGGGTAATAAATATTAATTTGTTTAATATTAAGATCTCAAATTTTTTCAATGTAAATTTATTTCTCAATATATAAAATTTGACAGATATATATATATCAAAACAACATTCAACTGTTTGTATTGTAACATTGTAGTTGTTCCAAAAATTTCTTCAACATGAAAACCAGTAACTGCAGCCCTCACTTTAACTTTAGGGCAGTTTAACAATGGGTCCGACAGAGCTTTAAATAAAAAAAGCATTTACATTAACATTACAAAGTACGAGGAACTGACCTCGTAATGATAACTGACGCACATTAAAATGCCAAGCTAATACCATCTTAAACACGAGGCTTATTTACCTGGACCAGGTATCCTCCTTGTCGCATTTGCTGCCATCACCAAATGTTGAAGCCATTTCTTTTCCTGTGTTTCTGGCTGCAGACGACTAGTCGCCATTGGACGCAGGTGTGCTAACAGTGGCGAATGAATCCTTTGTGGTCGTAGATCTGAGGCTATCAAAAACTGTGCACTCTTCAGCTTTAAGGAAAATTTTGTGCATCACCAGGTGCTTGCCCAGATTTGAAGTATTTCCGCCCTGGCCTTACACTTGGCGTCAGAAATATTGCAGCGAGCATAATCTCCATCACATTTGATAAAGTGGAGCCATACTTTCGAGTAATTTCTCTCAGCCATGCTTGCTTTGTTGACTGAACCCACAGCTGCTGACGTCATTATGCTACTGCTGTGCTGCGATCAAGTCCGGTATGGAAATTCACCTACTCCACCCAATAGTATGCCTGCGTCTTCCACTCCCTCACAGTCACGAGGATGCGTTTAGGTACCTAAACATGGCACCTTTTGATTTTACGTGAATCGGTACTCGGTAGTACCTAGAGAATTCGGTCGGTACCTCTTAAAGTACCAAATTCGGTACTC
This sequence comes from Scarus forsteni, assembly GCA_036419115.1. Classification (NCBI taxonomy): domain Eukaryota; kingdom Metazoa; phylum Chordata; class Actinopteri; order Labriformes; family Labridae; genus Scarus; species Scarus forsteni. The sequence continues at coordinate 10,716,741 of JAZDUH010000354.1, forward strand.
ATCCCTAGATAAAGGAGTATAGAAAAGGAATGGATGAATGAGTCATCTCAAGACATAAACACATTATCAAAGAAAAAAATAGCTTACTTATTCAAAGGTAACAAATTCAATTGAAATCTTGAGAAAACCACCAAAATGTAAACTTAGTGTTGGTAAAATGGGCTAAAATAAGTTTTTGAAGCTGCATTTCACACCCAATTATGTCTGTTGCATTGCAGGAGGGTTAACCCCACCCCATCGCGACTGTACATTGATTTTACATGGAGAGTGGTTGCACAGGTCACTCAAGTCACGTTTAGTGTGAGTGCAGCTTCAGAGTATCTTTTATTGGCAGTGTCCAGGTTATGTCAGTATGCATTTTTCTAAACACTGACAACAACAATTAAACACAACAAATCAAAGCAGAACACGCAGAAGAGGACTGCATGGAACAAATACAGCATATTGGAAGTCTTCAATATACAAAACCCAAAACCAGTGAAGCTGGTGTAAATCGTAAATAAAAACAGAATACAATGATTTGCAAATCCCTTTCAACCTATATTCAATTGAATACACAGCAAAGACAAGTTTCTTAATGTTCGAACTGGTAAACTTTGTTATTTTTTGCAAATACTAGTTCATTTGGAATTTGATGCCTGCAACATGTTTCAAAAAAGCTGGCACAAGTGGCAAAAAAGACTGAGAAAGTTGAGGAATGCTCATCAAACACTTATTTGGAACATCCAACAGGTGAACAGGCTAATTGGGAACAGGTGGGTGCCATGATTGGGTATAAAAGCAGTTCCCTGAAATGCTCAGTCATTCACAAACAAGGATGGGGCGAGGGTCACCACTTTGTGAACAAATGCGTGAGCAAATTGTCCAACAGTTTAAGAACAACATTTCTCAACAAGCTATTGCAAGGAATTTAGGGATTTCATCATCTACGGTCCGTAACATCATCAAAAGGTTCTGGAGAAATTACTGCACGTAAGCAGCAAGGCCGAAAACCAGCACTGACTGCCGGTGACCTTCGATCCCTCAGGCGGTACTGCATCAAAAACCGGCATCACTGTGTAAAGGATATCACCACATGGGCTCAGGAACACTTCAGAAAACCACTGTCAGTAACTACAGTTCGTCGCTACATCTGTAAGTACAAGTTAAAACTCTACTATGCAAAGCCAAAGCCATTTATCAACGACACACAGAAACGCCGCCGGCTTCGCTGGGCCCGAGCTCATCTAAGATGGACTGATGCAAAGTGGAAAATTGTTCTGTGGTCTGACGAGTCCACATTTCAAATTGTTTTTGGAAACTGTGGTCGTCGTGTCCTGCGGACTAAAAAGGAAAAGAACCAGCCGGACTGTTATAGGCGCAAAGTTCAAAAGCCAGCATCTGTGATGGTATGGGGGTGTATTAGTGCCCAAGGCATGGGTAACTTACACATCTGTGAAGGCACCATTAATGCTGAAAGGTACATACAGGTATTTGGAGCAACATATGTTGCCATCCAAGCAACGTCTTTTTGATGGACGCCCCTGCTTATTTCAGCAAGACAATGCCAAGCCACATTCTGCACGTGTTACAACAGCTTGGCTTCGTAGTAAAAGAGTGCGGGAACTAGACTGGCCTGCCTGTAGTCCAGACCTGTCTCCCATTGAAAATGTGTGGCGCATTATGAAGCGTAAAACAACGGAGACCCTGGACTGTTGAACAACTTAAGCTGTACATCAAGCAAGAATGGGAAAGAATTCCACCTGAAAAGCTTCAAAAATTGGTCTCCTCAGTTCCCAAACGTTTACTGAGTGTTGTTAAAAGGAAAGGCGATGTGACACAATGGTAAAATTCCCCTGTGCCAACTTTTTTGCAATGTGTTGCTGCCATTAAATTCTAAGTTGATGATTATTTGCAAAAAAAAAATAAAGTTTACCAGTTCGAACATTAAATATCTAGTCTTTGCAGTTTATTCAATTGAATATGGTTGAAAGGAATTTGCAAATCATTGTATTCTGTTTTTATTTACGGTTTACACAACGTGCCAACTTCACTGGTTTTGGGTTTTGTACTTGAAATAAGTTGATGCAAAGTGTTTTAGGTCATTAATATGCAAATATTGATGCTCTCTGAAGAACACAGGCTTAAATGATTATTCTGTCAGTGTGAGCGGAGGTCACTACTCCTCCACAGTCTAATACTTCACCCAACACTGTCTGGTTCACCCCACAGTGAAGAAACACTAATAATATGTAGTGTTGTATAACTGCAACTGTGAGACCTTTTTTGTGTGTGTGTGTTTTTTGTGAATGTTGAAAAGGTCAGCAAAGAAAAATGTTTTTTCTTAAATGCTGTAGATATTTTTCTATTTAAGGTTACGTAACATGATTCATTTTTGTGAGGGGTAAATCATTCAAAAGTTGATAGAAACAGGTGAAAAGGCACATTGTCCTCGAAATGTTGTAAGTCTCAGTATGTCTTAAATTAGACACCACTCCAACCATCATAGTGACAGGGGTTGATGCTGGAGAGAAGAGGAAAACAGGGAGCAGTGCTGCTGACTTTATCTTAGTTATTGCTTCCCGTTGATTGTGCAGAGAAATCTTTATTTTCTGATGTCACAAACATGTGCGTCAGTCCCTGCTGAGTAACATGCACTGAATGACAATAAGCCAATAAGTGAAATGGTGCCGGAAAGAGCCTTCTATTACAGTTATGGAAATCATTTCCTCCTCCTCCTCTGCTAACTAACTCGGAAAAGAGCAGTTTTAAAAGCAGAGTTTGAACAAGCAGCAACATGAATAAGTGTTAAATTAGCTCTTGGACAATGAAAAAGCCATCCTCAGGTCCTTGTGTTTTCTAAATAACTGTATTGTAGTCTGTTTAGTATTTAAATTTGGCAACTTCAAAATAACTCATGAAACCAGTATGTGGGCTCAAGTGTGGCAACTAAACAAGAACCAAAAACAATGTTCAGTCAGTTAACCATTTAAAGGTAACTTTTTTCTTAGTTTACAGTATGTATTTACTGAAAATTAGGAGTACTTTTTTCTGCTAAAAAATTACTAAATGGAGATCACCTTAACTGAAAACTTGAAGACTCAGTAAGTTTACATGGTGACTGGAGAACAGTTTTGAAATAATGCTCAGTCAATTCAGTCTTTTTTGTTGTTTTGGAACATGTTGCAGGCATGGCATTCAAAATGAGTGAGTATTTGCAAAAAGAACCATGAAGCTTATCAGTTTAAATATTGAATATTTTGTCTTTGTAGTGTGTAAAATTTAACCTAGGTGGAAAATGAGTTACAAATCATTGCATATTCTGTTCTTCCTGTTTTATTTTTTATTTGGAATTGGGGTTTGTACATCAGTAAGGTCTTTCCCAGGCAAAGGTTACAAAGGCATTTAAGATGTGCTGCTCAAGCTGTTTTAAAGAGACTGTGAGGAGTTTCTCAGTAATTGCAAAAAAGTCTCACTTTTAGATATATGCCTGATCCAAATACGCGCTTATTGATGAGTTTTATAGCATCTAAATTATCTAGAAATGCTATTCCTTAGCTTCTTGGTCGGGTCGGACAGGGCTGGACTGGCCTGGTTACTCAACTTCGGGAACAAGACAATTAAAACTAGAGCAAATTTATACTATTTGGACAGGTTTTAGAGCAACGGGCTGTTAGTAGCCATAAATAGCCGGCTACAAAACTACAACACTAAGTTTTTCAAAACTTGCTTGTTGTCACACATCAAAAACTATCGCTATGCAACTAGAAAGAGATACTTTACCTCGTCACTTTGCATCCTGTAAGTTGTTGAAAAAAAGAAGCTGTAAATCAATGCAGAGTTCTGAGGAAGGTCCGAGCTACAACACAACAAACACACGCTTTGGCTTAGGTTACGCCTTGGTGCGTTCCAGTTATAGTCAGAAGTAGGAATTTCCAATTTCCGAGTAGGAAACTGCAGCTGGAACCTCGCCACCCCCGAGTTGACAATTGAAGATGGATGCCCCCAGTGTGAACAGTTATTTAGCTCCTGTAATAATCAATTTATTTGCACTTCTGACTGGGGTGTGTCGCTCTAGATCAGCTGTATACATAGTATTGTTAGACTTATATTTACAAAAATGCTGCCATAGTGATAATCACATTCGTCATGTGATATTTGTGAACAACAACGCAGGGCGTGCTAACAACAGCTAACAATAGCCGTGTAAATCGGCATGTTTTTTTCAGACCTCAACTGGAATGCTGATAAGTTGGAGATGTCACTCCCAGTTCCGAGGTTACTGGAACGCAGCATTACAACAGTCGGCGCGCGTGCTCATGGGTAGCAGAGTCTTTATGTCGCCGGTAATAGATTCTCCTCACTGTCCCTTTAAGCATAAAGCAATGGGCAGCGTTGGGGACCATAGACACAATTGGCTAAGTAAGCAGTATTCAAGGTTACTTTCCTTCAATACCAGAAGATGTCCAGCCAAGCCATCAGCTCAGAACTGGCAGACACTAGAATGACCCAGTGCCCCCATTTGCTCAGAGAAGTCTGGCCAGATGTGGTCTTCATAGAAGAACTGTGTCCATAAAAAAACATACTTCTGATCTGGGAACAAGGCCAAGCAACTCAACTGTGTATTAAAACATAGGAACTGGGAGCAGAAAAATGACAGAAGGCACTTCGGCCTGATGAGTCCAAATTTAAATGTTTTGCCATAGCAAAAGGAATTTTGTTCACTGAGGGGTTGGAGATATAATATAGTAATGAGTGTCCACAGGCAACAAGATGGTCAATATTTTTGTTTTATAAGGTAAATAAAAAATATGGTGAGGGAGGTTTGTTTCTGATATAGTGACAATTTCTGATTATGAAAAATAAATTATTGTCTATTCATGAGAGCATTCTTGTTTTATAAAAAAAATCTTACGAACCTAAAACTTTTTCTCAGTGCATGTATTTAGTGAATTACTATTTGTCCTGAATTTAGTTAGAAGGAGCTTGTCGTTAAGTGGGTGTGGGTGGGTTCGTCCTGGGTCAGCCTGACAGTTTCAACTCTTTTGAGCTTACATACATCAGAACAGTCAGTCAGAGCAGTGCTTCTGATTTTTGTGGTAAATTTTGATGGCCAACAATCTGCCTCTGTTTTGTAAAAAAAAATGTTTGATTATATATAATACTGGATGTTGATTAGGGAAAAAAAAACTAGTTCCTGCTGGGAAGTTCTGCATGCCCTGTAAATCAAGAAAGTCCCACTTTCAACATAGGCAGTCTGGAGAAACAACAAAAGTCAAAGAACAGATCATGGAAGACAAGGAACAGAAGTGGTATAAACTGTGAATTTATTTTACACAAAATGATTTGAACTGCATAACATCCAATGTCTGTTATTTTCAAGCAAGGGTAGAAACACCAGTAACTTGAAGAAGCATTCATCTATGAGCACGACAGTATCAAGTGTGCCATGTGTTTGATCTTGTTGCAACTAAAATCCTGAAGGCCAACTTTTTGAGCACAAAAAAATCAGAATTGATAATGACATTGCTTTCAATAAAATCTCATCAATTCCCATCCCTACTGTTGGTTTACAACTACATACCAAATACTGTGCCGTTTTCTGCTTCCACAGAACATATAATGTATATAATGTGATGATTTAAGATGCTTTTGTAATTCCCACGTGTGCCATGTTTGCACCTAAACTGTTTGAGTTTTTTTCTTACAGATCTATCAGTCCTAGCTAACACATTTTCAGAATATCCTGCAGAACACAAAATCATTATTTGTCAACAGGTGTCCTACTTTTACATAAATCATCCCAAATAATGCATAGTCAATGAGGAAACAGTCTGACCTTACAAACCATTGAGATGTTTGTTCGATGAAAAAATGCAGCTTAGGTTTTTGAGGTAGAATGCATTAGATCTTAATGGATTTTAACTGCAATAGTTTACACTGGGGTGTACATTTTGCATAACTCACCAGAGTTCCCCCTGACCCCACCCTTCTGTTCCTGAGAAGGTGCTGACACAAGTTCAGCTATGAGCTTCCATGGTAGTGATAGGAGGTCTGTGGGGCTGATACCAGGTGATGGGCAGTTTTATTAAAATGACGCACTGTGATGTCAGATTGAGCCAAGTGTCTCATGTTTTTATCAAAAAACACTTAACACAAACAAATGTTGGTTCCAGCTTATTTTACATATAATTGGTTTGGAAACACTCTAGATATAACCACATAAAAGTGTAAAAATACTAAAAATGTTTTTTTTTTCAGGATATGGCCCTTTGAAGAGGAAGAACACATGGTACAAAACCAAGAAATAAAAGCTGATACATCTTTTGGCAGCTGATTTGCAGTGGTTACATGACAGGCTAAGTAAACTGTTCATATATCTACAGGATATGTTCACTTGTCCATCTGGGCTACAGCCCACAGGAAGTGTTTAGGGAGGGAGGGCTGAATCTTTCAAACCCTTATGCGGTTAACTGGACAATTGTTCTTTCAGTCACATTCATTATGGGCTAATCAGATGGTGTCGTAGGCAGACACTGCTGCCAAAGAGGAAATCACATATAGTTTTTCAAATGAAGTTGTGCTGTAAAATTCCAATGAAACTGCCTCTATAGCAGGCAGCATCTATTCAGATCTCCTCAAGTGCAGCCAATTGTTTACTGGCTTGTAGTCTCTTCTGGCTATCGACATGCTTGCAGCTTCTGCCTGTCTCTCCTGAAAGGATGCTGACTCTTCGATGTGTCTGTAGACTGAGCTCAGTTGATTTAACTTGATGCTTTGCCAGATGGATCTGTTTGAATGCAGACATTGAATCAGGCACTATAAGGTTGGGTCAGCAGAAGAATCACTGATTTTTCCACTGCGAGTTTTGGGGTTTGATCCAGAGCACTTCATCCACATTTTCATGTGTCCCTACCAAGACTGAAAACTCTAAATTGCTCCCTCTGCCAACCTGCCAAATGCAGGTGGATTTGAGAAGCATCCTATACCAGAAAGACCAGCTGCCACTTTGGTCAGATGGATTTATCACTGTACCAAGTGGCAATTTATCTATTCAGAATAATATATTATAAATTATTGAAAAGAAAACCGTGTTCTTGATCATTTTGATACAACCTTAATCTGCAAAGCACTATTAAAAACCCAGATGAGAAATACTGTGAGGGCTAACATTGCAAAGGTTGACTCATTTTTCATTAAAACTTTCTGTGAATCTGCTTCTGGTGCTTATGTAGGGCAAGAGGGCTTAGTCTGATGCAGAATCAAATGACAGAAATGTGAGATTTAATTCCTCAGAGAGGCCCTGATGTTCACAACAGGAGGCCAAAAAACATTTTCACTTTCAAATGTTTTATCTATTACCATGACTTTCTCTTAAAGAGGTCAAATTAGGTTTTTTTGGAGGTTTTTTAGAGGTTTTTATGTCCTATTTATTTGTGTTTCACATGTCAACAAAGTCCGCAGCATGTGGACTTCTCCCTCTCCCCCCTGTGAAGAGCTCCAGTGTCTGCCTCAAACAGCTGATCCCCTTTCCCCAACAGAGTCTCTCAGACAGACTGAGATTAGATGTTGATCAAGGGTATTCAAAATCTGAAAACTAAGATCATCTAGAGGTCATGCTAACAACACTGTAAGGCTGAGTTCATTGATTAATGCTAAGTCAACAAGAAAATACTGTAATGAAAAACAAAACAAAAAGAATATTCGTACATTTTGATGCAAAACAGATGTACTTATGTCTCAAGCCTGTTAAACGAGGCATATAAATGTGCTAGAGGGTGCTGAGTAGCACTGAAAAGGGGAAGCTGAAGTGTTATACTGAAATGGCTTCTACATCTCAATCAAAGTTATTTTACAAATATTTTATTAGAAAAAGGTTGAAAGTTTGAATTTAAGTCCATTCTTCATTTCACACTGAACTATAAGGGCCATGTGAATGAGCTTATAATGTGTTAAACTAATTGGATTGTCTTGCATGCCTCCATTATGTATCCCCCAGAGGAAAGTACACACCAACACCAATCCAAAGGCTTTTCTTCACATTCAATATGTTGAAGTAAAAGCTGTAGAAATATACGCTTCACATCATGAAAACCACATAGAAAGATCTTCAGAGAGATCAACACAAACACACAGTCAACTTTTTACCCCCTACCTCAGAACCTCTGTCGAACAAAATAACGAGCACTTATTTCATCTCTCAGTTGGATAAAATCACTTTGTTTTCCATGCAAACAGAAATGAGATTGGAGCTGCCACTGATAAATCAACCTGAAGAAAACAAAAACACATTTAAAAGACAACTGAATGAGCAGAAGATAGCTCCGCAGCAACAGACCGTGATAAGGCACATCTCCTGCCTTCATTTGCAGACTCACAAGAAGAAATGCTATGTGCTGTTTTTCCTGATAGTGTTCACCCAGTTCTTGTCAAAGCATGCCAATGTTGTCAGATTTAAAAAAGCATATTTCCTTGTTCATACTGTAACATCCAAAAGTATTTTTTCCCTGGGTTATTCCATCAGAACTGATTTACTGTTGCTGTTGTTAATAGTCCTGACATCAATGTATAATGCTGTCTATTTTTACAAAATATATATTTGATAAATTAAATGAAATGTGATTCAAGTTTTGATCTTAATTACATTTCACATTGTTTTTTCAAAAGAAATAGAAAGATTTGTTGGTACATAAACTCCAAAGCTGTAGGCAGAATGAAGCACTTTCTGAGAGGTAGACTGAACTTCTAAAATACATATTCTGTTATTGCATGTTATTAATCCGCTTGAGTGTGCAAGGTGGTTTCAGGTCAGGAAGGTCATTATGTCAACACACTTTCAGATTCACAACTTGTATTGCTAGTCACCTGGGGGGCAGCAGGGAAAACTGAGAGCACTCTGTATCATCTAGCCAGAGAGACAAGGAAAATAAGCACTGTAAGAACAGAAGAATACCAATGAGGGGGATGGATCACCTCCTTGTTTACAAAAAGACCAAAACACAGTACTGTTTTAACCTATTATAGGTGCAGACAGCCTGATAGACAGCTTACACTTATATACTATGTTTGATTTCAAATGTAAGGAAACACACATGTTTAGCTGCAGTGCAATGTAGTCAATGTAAAGCCTTGAGTCAAAGGCTGGTGTTGAAGAATAAGGCCAGTGTACTAGCGCAGTTTCTGAAGAGTCCACTTGATGCTGGTTGCAAAAGCCAAGGAATCTCCCATTTCATCCTGTGCTAAAATGTTCTCTTTCAAATAGATCTAAATAAATTTGCAGCATGATTCATAATTACATTTTGTGTAATTATCTGTTATCTGTTTGTCTTTACTTGACAAGCCAGACAGAGTAGGAAATTAGAACAAGAGAATGACAGGGATGACGGTCGAAGCTTTTGAGACTGGGCCCTGCAATTTTCAAAATGTGAAACAACATTTGAGCTAATCAATTGTGCTTTTGAGTCCAATTGATTCTCTGACAAAGCTTCATTTTATCATGCTGCTGTTGCACAAATGTACTTGCAAGGGGGGAACAAAGATCCAAGCTCATCAGCCATCTGCAACAAATTCAACCAAAATATCCCACAATTCAATAAAAAGTTCAACATATGTTGGAGCAGGTGGCAGGCACACTCAGAACTGTTGCTGCAGGACAATTACTTTCCTTGTGTGCTTGAATCTACCATGAAGAATATTCCATTTTAAGCAAGTTGAAGTTTTTAAAAATTATCAGCAAAATAGATTTACTCAAATAACAAGTTAACTTGTTGATCCATTGTTATGCGTTCAAGGTCTGCTCGTAAAATGACTATTAAGTAAATGTGGCCGGATGTGTTGCAAATGCTTCTGTTAAGAAACTTGTGTGAATAAAGTTGTTTTGAGGGTGATTTATTTTATATTGATTTGTAATAAATTTAGCAAATCAGATAAACCTTATTAAGTTTGAACCCCTAACATCCTTTAACTAGGTTTTATTCTTAAAATCAAAAATGTTCTATTGATTATTAATTACAGAAAACAATAGGACAGTGTTGATAGTGGTATCATGGAGGCCTTTGTTTTTTTTTGTTTGTTAGTAAAGAAGTACTAACTAGGGTCAATAACAATAAAAATTATATAAATACCCTTAGGACTGTCTATGGTGAAAGTTAGGCTGGTTAACTGTCTTATAATAAGAAAGACCATCGCCAACTTCATTGTTTAAAGAGGAGTTTATCAAATAAAGGATTAGCAATGATAGCATTAAATAAAATGAATAAATAAACAAAATAAACACACACGCAGGTATAAATTAGACCAGAGACAGTTTGCAATCAGATTGACAGAAAGCCATTTACATATCAAAATGCTGTGACTATTGCTGATAGGGTTAAATACTGACAATGAAATATAATTTGAGACACTGGATTAATACCATGGTTCTATCATGTTTTAACAGCTTGAATTTTTTTATTAAAAGAAATACAAAGTGAAAGTCAAATTTTGGGCAAACATGATCTGGCAAAAGACATAAAATATCCAGTGATGTACTTGCTAATACTGGCCCCCCAAACTAATGCTGTTAATATCCATAACTATTAAACTCATTAATAACAATGCTGTGTTTTTTAAATGAACGTTTCATACACGATACAAGCATTTTTTCTTGAGTTTGATGATGAAAACAGATCAGAGTTTGTCAAACGATTCACTTCTTCATTCTGTTAACAGCTTCTGAATCAGCCATTTTTAAAAAAAAGATTTTATGGCTGCTGATCTAACGTGTGTTTCTTTCAAATATGACATATCTCACACCACATGCCACAAAAAAGTCAAACAGAGTACTGAAACATGTATTTTTGTAAAATTATTTGATTATAAAGGTAGATGTGTTCATTTTTGCTGATTATTCAAATCTATTCTGAAATATTCTCAGATCCCCTGTAGACAAGACTGAGTATATTTTCGAATTGTATTTGCATGTTTTTATTATTGTACTTATATGTTTAAATCTGTTTTTCATATAAAAGCAAAAAAGAAAACATAACAATCTTCCTCTGCCTGCATCCATTCAGAGCACATTCATATTTCACAGTGACTTAAGCCATTGTCATGTCCCATATGCAGACATCCTATATAAAGTGTCCATGCAGAACGATAAAGCCATGCAGAGCATACATCTCTCCTGATCCCCCACCGCCCCCTCCATCTGCAGCCCCTCCTATTGTGGATTCATGGCTGTTTATCTAAGTAGGAGCAGGTGCTTGCTGAAGAATCCCTCAGGATTTCCTCTTCATAAGGAGCTTGTCTGCCATTTATGTATTTGTGTCATGTTCACTATCGGTGTGTAGCAGCAATCCTTTGTGTGGAGTTTGTAAATAGGGGATAGATGGACTTCTGATACAAAAACAACACAAAAAGCAACACAAGGAGCTGAATAAAGGAAATATCGATGTTTTTCCACTATAACATGGTTGACAGTTAATATCATAGAGTTGTCAGCTGTTTATGGAGATGTGTCCTGTCATATGACTTAGTTCTTGCTGTATCTACCTTATTGCTTGATAAATCAGGCAGTTTTTAGTTTTTTTTGTTGTTGTTGTTGTTTTACACTTTTGTCATGACCAATAACTCTTCTTTCTTGCAGACTGCATGAAGGCAGTGGTACGGGACATGTTTTTCTGACCTATTGAAGGAACAAACTGTCCTGTGTTTGTTGGGACCCTGGTGAGTCACAAATCACTGGTTCACTCTGCTTCATCAGAAAGGCATTTTGTGACGTAAGGAGGATTTTTTTTTTTTTTGAAGGATTGTAGAAATCTTTTGAAGACATTACATAGATTGCTGTATGACTTGCTCTGTGGTATTTATGGATTTTGAATTTTCATCAAAATCATGCACCCTTGTGGACCCTATGGAGGGTATAGAGCTGGTCCACTGCAGGGCCAGGGCGAAAATCACATTGCTCCTCCTGAATCCGAGGTCAGACAATCCGATGGACCCTCCTCTCCAGTACCCCTGAATAGACCTTACCAGAGAGGGTGAGGAGTGTGATCCCCCTGTAGTTGGAGCACACCTTCCGGTCCCCCTTCTTGAAAAAGGGGACCGCCACCCCAGTCTGCCAATCCAGTGGCACTGTCCCCGATGTCCACGCGATGTTGCAGACTCGTGTCAGCCATGACAGCCCTACAACATCCAGGGCCTTGAGGAACTCCTGGCGGATCTCATCCACCCTCCGAGCACTGCCACCGACGAGTTTTTTGCCCACCTCGGCAACCTCAGCTACAGAGATAGGAGAGACCCCCACAGAGTTCCCCAGGTCTGCTCCTACACGAAGACGTGCTGGTGGCATGAGGAGTTCTTCAAAGTATTCTTCCCACTAATCCAGGATGTCCTGAGTTGAGGTCAGCAGTCCACCACCCCCACCACAGACAGTGTTGACAGAACACTGCTTTCCCCTCTTGAGGTGCCGGATGGTGGTCCAGAATCTCTTTGAATCTGGAAGTCGATGAAATCAAGTTCAACATGTAAATTCTTTAACTTAATTTATAGATTCATTGGTTTTAACAAGTTTTTATGAGTAAAATAACTGTTGAAGACATCACATTGATGCAGCTTATTTTAAGAGTAAAAATAACTCACAATGCAAGAGCATTGACTTGTTTCTTTCTTATTTATTTTTTATGCATTACTCTGTTTCATCAACAACCATCTTTTCAAAGTCTGGATATGCCCAGACTCGTTCACTGGCATACTGTGATCCCCATACAATGAAGAGAAATATTTCTTTATTTCTGGATTTTGATAGAATGACGTAGCTTTTTTTCCTCTGTTTTTTAAACATTTGCTTTTGTCCCTGCATACAGTTAAAACAATCATTTGAATCCAGTGCTAAACTTAGATAATTCAGATGTATTATGGGCCCTCAGCCAATTTTTGTTTAGCATATGTTTGTAGAACTGCACACTAAGTAAGTAACAATGAAGTGTTGTTTGTTTTGAGGGAAATGAGGTGAGAGGTGGCTACTGTGGAATAGTGTATCTCAGAGAGGAAGAACAGCAACTCTTCAGAAAACACTTTTTAAATACATCGAGACTGTAAGGGTTGGACAAAACATACTGCGTTGTTTTAACAGTGCTCACGATCAGGTTGATGCTATTTATAAAGCACACAATGCTCAACAAGATCTGTAAAATTAACTCTCTCTTCATGATCTGCGAAGTCACACATAAACACAATCATCAATAGGATTTTGTGAATCTGAGTCTTACTTTGCTCATTAGGTGGACTTAGTTTAATCTTAAGTTCTTGAGGCTGAAATATTACTAATTTGCAAAACTTCCTGCACACTGATGGGAAATCATTATACAAGCTTTTTGAGCCTGCAGGCAGAGATAAACCAGTTAGATGACAGAGCAGAGACTGTGGCAAATTAAAAAGAAAGCTATTCAAACTTGAAGTCTGCATTTACACTTCATAAACTTGCTTATTTATTGCAAGAATCATTGTTATCCAAAACTTGAAGAGTTTTATTGCACATCTTTTTATTTATATCTTTTATTGCATCTTTTTTTCTCATTGTGCAGGCCCATTGAAATATTTTTATTCAGTGATTTTCAAGGGTGCTCTCCAGATAAATGCTCTGTCTGTTTGTGTATAACACTTGAACTGGATCTTTAACTCAGTTATCCCTTAATGCACTTACTCTTCACACAGAGGAATAATACCAGTGACTGTGATACACACAGAGGAGGGAAAGTGTAGCTGCATTTTTATTTGTAAGTTTACAATAAATGTGTGGCTTGTAATTGCATAAATTGTAGTCAAAGTTATTAAACACTGTCTATAACTCCACCCCCTCCCCAAAACCATTAAAATCCTTCCCCTCTCTCTATTGCTCTCACTCTTGCAAAAGAGAATATTAATCTCAATTAAGTTTGTTTAAATAAAAGTTAAATAAAATAAAATACAATTGCTTGCTCAACCATTCAACAGATATTCCCAAATGAGAGATGCACCCCAAGCTAGGTGTTTGTTCAGCCCACAGGCATCTATAGCTGAGGGAATGAGTCTTGGCATGCCTGTGCAGCCAAAGTAAACATTGGAGCACATTGCGGAAAAACTGAAGTCACATCCACTTCTTGAGAGGGGCATGATCAGACACCTCATAAGGAGTTATTTTGAAACAGCCCTTTCTAAGCAGGGCTGATACAAAAGGATTAATAAGCATGCCAAAAAACATTTGAGTAGCCTTTGTGCAAGAAACAAAAAAATCTGTTCTGATGCCAGGTGGCATCAGTTTAAATATTTTCAAAAGGAGTAAAACTTAAAACCTCTAAAAGGCTAAACTCTCTATCATAAGCAGCCACTGCTCGTAAAAGCTCACCAAGCTGTGCTGCTGAGCATGTATGATTGTCGTTGTGAAGGCCAATTTTAAGAACTGAAATCGTCCAAACAAATGTCTTTTTGTTCAGATGGTCACGTAAAGACACAAATAGACTTTTCTTTTCTTTTTTTTTACAATCAAACTTTAAAAAAGGGCGAAAGGAAGGGAAAAAAAGCCAAATGTCTTCAGACAACATGATCACTTTGGACTGCAACACAGCTGAAGCTGTCACAAGTGATGTCTGTATCTTCTATTATACACAGAAAACACAGACTTTTCATGCAACATTGTTTGTTCTGAGAAAGCAGACTAATGGTGAAATCAAACTGACTTTGATTGAGGATAGTCATTGCATAAAGAAGAAATGTTACATTTGGTTTCAATCCAACAAAAAAAACAAAAACAAATGGCAGCTTCAGTGGCTAAAATCACATTTTCTGCTATTTATTGTGATTGTGATGTTAGAATGGAGAATAGAATAGAATAGAGAATATCTAACTCCATAATAGACTATTTACGTTGGGTACAGTCTTCTTAAAGGTGCATTGTCATTGTGATTGTCAGGATTCACAAAAAGAGGGCCCAAGTGCAGTAAAACTAATCTAAAGATTAAAAGACATTTAACAAAAAGCACAGACCAAATTCAAAATGACTCCCATACAGAAAATAAATCTAAACAAAAAACACATTAGGGAACTTACAAAGGAACACTGGAGAAAATGAGAAGATCACAAGGAGGATTTTCAATGAAGAGCCACAGGAAAACATGCAGGGAGCTGACAGGAGGCACGGAGGTAACATGCAGGACGAATTGATGCTGAGATTTTGAACACACAGGGATAATCCAACACAATGACGCAGGTGGGCATATTAGGGTAACAAGGCAACACACAGAGAGGATCAGAGAGGCAATGAAACATCTAACCTGCTCCCTATATCTGCCACAGAAATATTTCACTAAATGAAAATGTTTTCAGGGCAGAACCTTCAAAAACAGCCGCAGCTGGTGATTGGACGATTGTTCTGCCAGTCACATTATCACAGACCAGTTCACATCAAGCCACAGTATGAGATAGCAGCCAGACCCTGCTAGTTACAGTTATTTGGTCGTCCATGAGGGCAACCAGCGGAGACATGTTTATCACAATGGGGTTTGGATTCCTTCCCATCTTTTTCACGACCAGAGAAGCCAGTTGATAGATCAAACTCTTACAGAAAACGACTGGAAGAAGAGCAAACACATTCTTTCCAATAAGAAAAACTTTAAGTCACATTTTGTGCTCTTCTTTTAAAGAAAACATTCAGTCAATTTCTGATAAAACTGCAATTGCCGCATCCATGGACACTGCTTCAGAACCGCCATTGTTTTCAAATATGTAGCCACTTCCCGCTGTCGTCACATCTGCAGCCCCTGCCTCTTTCTACTGATTGGGTTGTTCATCTTAACTGAGTGATGTTGTAAAGGATTGGAGCTTGGCAAGTTGAACTTGTATGATTTTAGACAATGAGACAGACAGGTCCATCTGCTCTGCAAGATGATAAAAAATCAGGAACATGACAAGAAACAAGAGGTTAACTGTCAAGAACAATTTGAGTCTTGTATTTATTGTACATAGTCTTTTCATGTATTTGAACATCTTCTCACTCTATCCCGAATTCCTGTATAATCATTGCTTGGTGACTGCTTGGTGACCACACACACTACATGACCTTGCACAGCCCTCTAGTTGCTCCTTCATATCAGGTTATTCCCATGAACTGCTTCAGTTCAACATCTCAGACTGTTTGACACTCTGTATTGTTGTTCTCCTTGCTGCAAGTAAAACTCCACTTGATTTCATCCAGCTGCTTCTCGTCATCTTCATTCTGAATTATGTCAGGTGTTGGTACGAACCTTGAAAGCACTACTGAGGACTGTAAGGGGAAAAATCCTGACATTAACAAAAACTGAGAAACACAAAAACTAACTACAACCATGAAGGTGATGAGCCGACCAGTTACTTGTTAGTGTATTAAAGCTGTATAGATTGTATAAATATAAAATAATAGATTGGAACATGTAGCTTTGTCCTTCCTGCCATGGACTAATCCATTAGGTATTGATTACCATTTCAGTATGGTTATAGTTTTGAGTATTGTGATACTTAACTTGTACTTAAAGCACAATCCCTCCAAAAAATTTTTAAAAAATGAACAAGTTCACAAAAAAGCTGTGAGTTACACTTACATGAGCAATGCATAAAGTTTTTTCTTACACTGCTGAGTGCAAACAGTACATGGACCATAAAGGGGATTTAAAGATTTACTTTTCCAGACACTCTGCATTAAAGTTTTAGTCTCATCCACTCAAAGAATTAACTGAACCTATTCACTGTTTCCTGACGGTGTGTGAGACACATGCAGGGTTTACATATTCTAATTTTCTAGCAATGAGTCTATTAATGAATCATTAACACAGCCATACTGTGGCAGCCATGGTGATAATGAATATGGATGTTGGCAGCATAAGTCCCCTCAAATGGAGGCTTGAGTACGGGCACAGTGGCTGGCAAAGAGCGAGAAATGTGTTTTTGGCTGCTGCTCCATCCCATGTGTCACATACTTGACAACTCTCTTTCATCCACTCCATTTACTGTCATTTGCAATAGTCCCTGCCAAAAAGAATATTAGATCAAACAAACATTGTGTATGTTAGTTTAGATTCACGTGCTTATTTAGGAGGAGAGAAAAGGCTTCTGAACAAAGAAAGTTTATGATGCACAGCTCACAATAAATGAAAATAAACTTTTTACGTTATGTAAAGTCTGACAAGCATGATTTATTAGCAAGATGTAGACTATACTTGAATATGCAAAGTTAGATGGAGTTAACTTTCACAGTGGTGATCATTTTGAGTTGTTAAACACTAGAATAAGTATGCTAATGGCAGTAATTAGCTTAAGGGTACAGCTCAGTTGTAATGTCACACTACATACAAAAAGAGGAGAGGTAAAGGTAAACTTTGGTAAATTTAAAGTAAGACTGTTGCTTCATTTATGTTAACAGTACATAATTTATGACAGAATAATTATGATCCAGAAGAGATGGAGTAAACCAATCCCAATTATGTTCCAAAAGACAAGGCCAAGCAAACTGTACTATACCCTCAGTACCTTTTCTGCGAGGTCTGAAGCGGAAACTGTAAGTAACAGTTGATACCATTAGTGCGTGAATGTGGTGTGATCAGGTAAAACTATGTTGGAGTGTTTATTACTAATGATAGTCAAAGTTTCAGACTGCATACAGAGCCAAAAAATTGTGCAAATGGTTGAGCAGAACTATGCATTACAGCTGATGTGCTGATGCTGGAAAAGCTGGGGCAAGATTGAAGACCGCACATTAACATGCCGTTTTTACAGTACTTTACTGTATCACCCAAACATTTTGATAAAGCTTGATGCTGAATACTGACTGCAGACACTGCACTCATCTGGTTGATTTTTCTCACTAACATATCTGTTTTTGCAGTTTGTTAAGGACGAGTCATATGGGACAGGGCAGAGGGTGTCCCAGACTGACTAAGCTTGAATCTGGTTCTTAAAGATCAGCTTGGAGGCTGTGTCCAGTTTGGTCTGTGATCAAACTGGTAACTAAATCGTAATTAACCAACTTCTCTACAACCTTAATATCAAACCTTGAATCATGAGGCATGAATCTGGATGTCTAATGACTTTGCATACTGTTTGGCAGCCTCAGCCATGCTCATCTAGAGGGCAACCTCCTAATCATTAAAGTGTCTGAATAGGAATGCAAACAAAATAAAAAATAGAAGGCTTTCTTGTTGTGGAGGAAGTTCTTTCAACAAAAGTTTGCAGTTATGCAAGGCTTAACAGCAAGACAGTTTAAGTGCCTGCTGAAAACCTTTTGTATTTTTTTTAGACTTTTTTTTTTTTATCTGCCAGACTGCTTTCCTGCCCCTGCTTTTTTAAAATGTTTATTTTTGTCAACAGTAGAAGTCAAATCATGAATACTTATCAAGGTTTTGAATAAGAAAGAGCATCAGAGATCCTTAAAACAGAACTGTTTTGGGTAAGACAACCAGTTCTGTACTTGTTTGGAACACTTCTTGCAGCAGCAGAACGGTGTCTGAGTCTGGCATCTAGGCTTCAGCCTCATCAAAAGTCCTTCTCACACCATGCCTTTGTGTAAAAGTGACAGGAATATCTAAGATAATTCACAGTGCCAAAAGGCTTGGATGCATGCAACATGGCGCCTGCTCCCCAAACACACAAAGGCAGTGACACTCAACCCCTCACAGGTCTACTGTCTCTTGCTGAGTCCACATGATCCCTGACCTGACATGCCAGACGGACAGTTTCATACATCCACGGAAATAATCAACTAATCCATGTGGGAAGGAGCCATTCAAAAATGTTTCCGGGGGCAGAACCTACAAAAACAAACGCAGGTTGGGACTGGACAATTGTTCTGCTTGTCACGCTCATCACAGACCAATCCACATCAGGCCATAGCATGACATAGCAGCTCATGCTGTAGCTGTTAGCTTAAACTGCCTTAGACTATCATCTTACATTAAACTATATCACACGGATGTATCAACACTGTGTGACATGAACCTTGTCAAAGCCTCCCTATAAACTTGTGCTGAGAGCATATTTAAGTATCATTTAAGTATTCAAGTATCAGTGAGTAACCATGACAACCATAGACTAGACCAGGGGTCTGCATCTTTCCAGTAAAAAATTTTGTCACACAGAGGTCATAGGAGGTGCACACGTGATGCAAAATTGACATTAAAACCAAGAAATTATCATTTAGTTATAAAAAACACACATTGTTTGCAGATGATGCTAAAACATGCAGAAATAACATCAGTTAATTAGAGTTTACTACAAGTCAAAGAACACATTTTTTGCTCTTTTGTCCTCTGAGTCCAGAGAGCCACTAGTAAGAGGCAAAAGAGCTGCAAGTTGCCGATCCCTGGACTAGACCATAGACTTCTGCATTCTCTCCAAGTTTCCCAGCAGTGATCCCCAGGAGGGAGAAGAGCAAAAAAAAAAAAAACATTTTTTCTCATAAGACAAGCTTCATATGACATTTTTGCTATTTTTTAAAAAATAAATTGAGTCCATTTCAGATGGGGATGTAGCCACATCCACAGAGACCACTTCAGAAGCTGCCATTGTTTTCAAACACGCAGTCACTTCCTGGTGTCATCATGTCTGCAGCTCCTGCCTCTCCTCTCTGATTGGGCCATTAAGCATTTAGCCGAGTGAAGTCGTTGGACAATGGAAGTTTGCAAGACGGGCACGCAGGATCTCAGACAATGAATCAGGCACGTCAGTCTGCTCTGCAAGGCTACATGATCCCTTCTCACCATATTACTCTTAAACCTCTCACAACAGAGAAATTGTGGGGTCAACTCATTCCCCTCATCCTGTCCCTGTGATGTTAAGAGCAACGGTGAAACACCACAAGGGTTGGAAACAGCATAAATGGAGCTATGATGTCTGTTTCAAAACATTAACTCCCCTCAGTCAGACTCTGAGAGGGTTTTAATCAGTATCTGCCACCATCCTCCTCTAGCTTTACTTTAATAACTACACCTTCATGTGCCAATAGTTTTGGGATTCAAAGTAGCTAAAAAATAACTACTATTTGATCACTGGCACAGTTGGAAAAGGCAAAATACTTTGTCATTTCATTTTGATTGCACTTCTGCATGATGGATTCGCTTCTCACCCTCGTCCATTGATTTTAAATTGCCGTATTGCAACCTATGTCAGTGAGTTGAACTTGAAGGTAGAGAAAAAAACATCTTTCTCAGGATTTTTTCTTCCTAACACATTAAAATTACACAGAAATATGGAAGCACAATTCTGCTGATCCCCGAAACAGAGGAGAAGTATCGACTGTTCTCTGAGCTCTACTACTCAGCTTCTGGTTAAATAATCTTGTTTGAAACATATTAGTACATCTTATCAGTAACTCCCTCAAATGAGCTTTCTGAAGTGATCATTAGATAGTGGAACAGCGTGCTGCTTTATCAAACTCTGAATGCCCTGTGTAATTTGCAGTTTTTCTGCCACTTGTTTGTTTCCATTTGGACTCTGACTTGAGTGCCCAGACATGCCACTTTCAGTAAGAACTTGATAATCATGTTGGCCTTTTGCCTCACTTATTTGTTACTTTCCTTTGTATTCATCCCTTTTTACCCTCAATACTAAAAAAACAAAGCAATTAAGGTTGAATTTGCTTTTAGAGGGAAATGTGCACATTATTCAGTCTTATCAGCTTTTACTTTGCTTTCCACACCTAAAGAAGTTGTAAGTGTCCTTGCTATCTAAGGATGTGTCAGATGTTAAATAAGTTACTTTGGTTACTTGTTTAAAGTCCAGTGAGAGCTGACTCATTTATAGATGAATAGATATGAGGGCTAAAATTCTCCCACTAAGGATGCAATTTAATTTGATTAACACTTCATAATTTGTTTCTTTAAGGAAAGAAAGAAACATAAAATTCTGCTAGTTGTAGTATAGTTTCCATGTCCCACGACTGAGTCAATAAGATAACAGAGAGGACAACCATGCATTATGGTAATGGTCCTATTAAATGCACTCCTCAAAACAGCTTGGAAATATTATTTAGGTTAATACAACTGCTTGTACTATTGTCAATTTTAAACAAAATACATCTTGAAAAGATGCATTTGTAAAGTAAACAACATGGTAAGAATTTGGGTTGTGCCCCCCAAAAATGTGTCAAAATCCCAGGCAACTGGAAGCTGGTGTTTTGTATGCAGTGGCAGCATTACTTCATGTCAGCGCTGGTTCATTTTCCAAAACAAGGATCAAGGTCAATGAGACTAGTGAAGTCAAAGACAGACTGAAAAGTGGACATTCCAGGAAGACAACACACCTAGAAGTGTAGTTTCTCACCTTTGCCCCACTCCACACATGTGGAGCAAGAGAACAGTATTTTGTTATTTAAAAATTATATTTTGGATTCACAAAAAGGAACTCCAGCAATGATAAGCTAAACCTTCATAATTAATTTGTACAAAATTCCAATATTTCAGGCAAAATGTGGAATATATATCACCAATCTGTAAGGACAAAATATTGGGTGTAAATATCTGCAAAATTTGTCATATGTGCTTATAGCGATAATCAGCTTGATGGCAATTTTCTGCTGATACTGAGACTGTTCTGTTAATGATGTGCTTCCTCAGTTATTTTGTCATAAATGTGCAGAGTTAAAGGCTGTAGCCTGTTTAATTGGTGGTAGAATGATGGAGGGTTGGCACATTTAAAAGAAGATTTAAAGCCTGTTGTGTGCTATTTTTACAGGTAATGTTGAATGAGCAGTCAAGGGGTTTTAACCGTTGACAACTTAAAATCAGGTAAGAGTTACTTTTTAAATTTCTTATAAAGAAATAAAGCATTTTTTTTTCTTTGTATATATGCAGAAACAAGATATTATATAAAAGCACTACCCAGCGCTGGTGCTAAAGTACAGAACAATACTCTTTACCTAGCCTGTTATTTGTCACTAGTGTTTCGCCTCTTGGTATCTTCTTCATGTCATGCTTGTTCCATTCCATGTTGCCTGACCAAAGGTGCAGCTCTAACAATTAGTTGGAGCCATTACACACACACAAGACAAACTGTCAGCATGTACCCTGTGCCTTTCAGCCAACCAGCCTCTGCTTCAAGTCACTGATTTACAACAAATGAGTCTCCTTGTACATTTATGTATACATGCATAACAATAACAGGTGTCTAAATGATTACCTGAAAAAGAAACTTCTCAATGACTGCATTGTTGTTGTACAGGAGAAATGAGTGAAGAGAGTTATTTTGGAGAAAATTTTACACACAGCCATACTTCTAATAGTTCAAATGAAAGAGATAACTTATTTGTTAAATTGCACCCAAGTTCGTCAAAGGATGACTTTTTAGTCAAAAATATATTCTTTGGTTTTCTATATCATTTTATTCGTGGATCATATTCCTCCAATGATCTTTACGTTTCCTATGTATTCAGCCCCCATAAGCAACCTGCATCTGTTTCAAAATAGGTCTGGAGACAAGACACACAGACAGAATGTCTGGCACCAACCATAAACAGGAAACCACTGAATAAGCTGTATAGGCCTTGACCATATTCGAAGTGATCAGTGTAAGCATTTACATATCTCTGTTGTCTTAGATTACTGCTGCTATGTTTGTCCTTACACACATGTCTAGATAACTGAGGTATCAACTTGCGTTTATTTGTCAATCTTTCACTGAACCAGACATAATAAACTGCTATGATAAATCTCCAGTCTTGTCTTGGGTATCTTAAATTAATTGAAACATTTTGATTACAGTTTAAAATTGTGAGACCTTCTCAAATTCCTAAACGGCTGATTGCTTGAGCAAAAAGAAAATATATGAAAAATTTGGATGTAAAATGTTAAGATCAGTCTCTGTGAAACAACAAATAGAAAGAAAAAGTAATACAAGAGTTTACGTGAGTGTGGAAGAAGACCTGAATAGAAATGAGATGGGAATGTGAGCGATGGTGATGTCTGCTGCTGACCAACGGCTGCATGACAAAGCGCTTACTCTAATTATCAGACGACTCATTTATCCAGACAGAGTGATTCACAGCCCTTGAAAGTTATGTGTGTGCTGTTTCCACAGGCAAACTTTACACACACACACACACACACACACATCCACAGGCACACACACAGCTGACTTTTGTTTAATATAGTTAAACCGACAGATTGCACCAAAACACACTTAATGATGATACTCTGAGCTAATGTTAGCTACAGCTGGAGAGCAGCTGCTAGTCAAATTATGACAGAAGTATGTAAGCCACCCCTATCCCCCCCCCCAAAATTGTGTAGAACCATAGCAGGCAGCAGATGGGAGCCACTCACCATGTGACCTCTTTCTCCCACAGTGACATAAAAAAGGACACTGCTACTCCTGTGAACACTACATTAATAAAAAAAAACTCACATAAAACTGATTAGATAAGTTAAATATAATATGATCCTTGCCATCTCAAATATTACATTTTTACCTCTCTTCACTCTCCTTAGCTATATTTGTTTACATTTTTATCTATTGCAAGTTGTTTTTCTCTTTCTTTATGGGGACATAATATGCAAAAAATACTTTTTGAAGGCTTTTGAACACATTTTTGGGTATCTGGCCTTCCTCCCAGCCCCAGTAATCATAGAAATAGTAGACAAAAAACTGTATTTAGCAGGCTGCATATGTAAACTTGAAGTATTTGGTGAGCTGTTGAGTCTGTGGATATATTTGCTATATATTAACAGTTGTCTGAATATAATCAGTCCTTTATCCACCCCATTACTCCGTTTCTGCTAATGTTAGCCTGTAAGCTAAGTCACGGCTGTGTCCCACTGTGGTAACTCGGCCGAGATTAGCATGCTGTTGTGTTAGCCTGTGATGCTTGGGGGAATGAGCTTTGCTATTATCTGGTAACTGGCATGAGTTTGCAGTTCCTGTGTGTTCAGGACTGTAAGCAGAGCTTGGTTGGAGTGACAGTGCACTCTGCTTCGCTTGATACGCTGCAGGACTATTGTTAAGTCCACGCATTGTGTTGGCCACAGCTCTGCTCTGGCTCATTAGCCCATATTGAGGTGACCTCCCTTGAAACCAGTCTTTCTGAACAGAGAGGTTATGCGAGGGAGGTAAGAATGCAGATGTGTTTTTATTTATAGGCTTTTTGTACCAAAGCATGCTACTAACGTTTCATGAAGACATAAACAGCAGAAAGGGAGCAAAATATGGGACCTTTAATATAATAGTTTGTTTCTATCTAAATAGGAACAAATGTGCTCTTGGCTAACAGAGCTAATCCAAAAGATTTAATAAATGGCTAAAATGTAGTTATTCTATCAATTGGGTTATCATGAGTATTTGCCTCTGTGAAGAACAGGAGAGGTTATACAAAACATTTTTTCCATATTCGTTAAAAGAGAGCTCACTGTTAGTTGTAGAAAAAGGTTTTCAGACACCACATGCATTTGTGATGTATTGCATTAAGAATCACTCTTAAGTAAGTAAAAAAGAAGTTTGTAGTACAGTCAGTCACAGCCAAAACATAAAAAAAATCATCAAAAGCCAATAAATACTTAAAATTGATTGGTTACATCGAAATACAAAAGACATTTTGAGTATTTCATAACTTTAGTATCAACTAATGATTTAGGCCATGCTTCTTATTGAAGATGCTTTTGTTGTTGCCCTGTTTTGTGTCAATATAGAGTCTGCACATTCAAAAGTTCTTCAGAGACAAAAATAGCTAAAACAAGGAAGTTACCTCTGGAAACACACTTGAAGATACAGATTCTCAGCCAGGAAGGGTACATCTTGCAGCTACATAGCCAGAAAGTGCAGATGCAGTCACTCAGCTGTTGAATACACTCTGCAGAAAAACCAACAAACCAACAGCTTGGAAAACAAACCAAGATCTGTGTCCAAAAGTTTCTTCAGCAAGAAATGATCAAACTCTGATCTGCATGTTCGGTGAAAACTGCCCAATGACTTCAGGAGAGCTTCGGCAGCAGTGGTCGAACCAAACTGGTGTTCATTGTTCACCTGCACTGCACATGGCCAACTCCTAGGATTAAGGCTTAAGGTCCTCCAAGGCTGTCAAGAAGCCCCTGATCAGTGACAGACAGAGGTTAGTCTGGGCCCAAGCACACAAAAATGGACAATTTGGAACTGGAAGAAGATGACAGTGTCTGAATTCAGTTTCCAACTGAATTTTCCTCCTGCTAATGTTAGTGTATGCAGAAAGCCAGATGCAGCATTATCTGCAGCAGGTACAGCTACCATCAGGTATGGTGGAGACAGTATCGTGATTTTGGGGATGTTTGCTCCAAAGACAGTCTAGCTGCAGCCCTGCACTGTGAGGCACCCTCTGCTGTGAGGACTGGAAGTTGATTTGAAACCTTTCAAAATAAAAGCAAGTATACCAGGATTTTTTATTTTTAATTTCATGTGTTTTCCAGCCCTCGGTAACTCTATAATGCTTATTTTAAAACCATGGTTTTACCATTGCCTGTGATAAATACATTATCTGTTCCCATGATGCTTTAACTGTCTTTTAAGCATATGGGGCAGGTTCTGTGTTGAAGCTTAAAAACAAAGGTATCTTGACTAAAATTTGTTTCAGTGCCTTAAAAAAGAATTGTTTCTGAAATTGATGAGTCAAATTCATAAAACAGTCAATTATTCTTGTTTAACTGAAGAAAAAAACAGAGTAGGAAGTGTAGCCTTGTTATTTAGTTTAAATGTCCATTATGGATTATACTAATGAGGGAAAAACTCTTGCACAGTTTTGTTGTGTGGTCACTTATCTAGTAATGATACAAGGTTAAAGGTATTTATCATGTAAGCATGCAAGTCTGTGATAATTCTATTTAATGGCACAGTCCTCTTACATTTTAAAGTGAAGCATCATAAATCCTTCTTTGCAATACACCATCATAACTGATAACAACATTGTGTCTTTTCATTATAAAATAAACATTTTTCATGTACTTATCTAGTCTCACATTCTAAATATATTCTATGCCTCAGTCCTGACTCAATATGGGAAATTGGCATAATCTTGACGCCATCCCTTCAGACTAAATCTGTGGCAGTGATAAAGCGTCAGTCAAACGTTTTAAAATGTCAGGCACATGGATATGAGGAAAGGCGTAGGTGGAAGTCTGTTTCTGCCAGAGGGAGTAAAATAAAGAGAACTTCATAAGTGCATTTTTAATCTGCTGAAGGCACATCAACGCTTTTAAACACAAAGCCATGAATATTTTGAAAATGAAAAGAAACAAGTGTGATTCTTACATTAAGAGTCTGGTGTGTCCACTTTCCTTAGCTTTCTCTTATTCTTATACAATATAATATAATATTTTGATAGAAATGTAGTTTAACCTATGAGAAAAAGGGTCAGTATATAAAGGCACCCAGTGGTCTACACAATTTCGATCATACTGCATGGCATACTACAAATACTGCCTGGCAATTTTATGTCCTCTAAATGTGAAGGTATTTAGTTGCCAGACAGAGAGAGTGCAGTCTAGGGTCAAGATGAAGGGTCTCTGTGAAAGTGTACTTCTAAGAAATCTCATTAGCAACAGATTACTATGATGCAGAACAACCTCAATCGGTGACCCTGAAAAACTAAATCAGTTCACCCTTCAGTCAGGGTGGACTGTTTTAACTTGAAGAAGTTCTCCAAAGCATTCTTGAGATTTGATGTTCACAAGCAAGGAATGATCATGCACTTGTAAAATAACTTTGTGTGATTTTTTGTAACATTGAGGATGTAAATGTTTAAAAGGTCTGTAAGCTTTTGTGAATTCTTCATTGAGACTTCACTTCTTCATTCTTGAAATGCATTTGGGTGATCTTGTCGGCTTACAGTTTCTCATCGTTATTATCCTGGGACTTTCTGGCCAATCCTCTCCTAGTGGACATGTTCCATGTCAGCAGGACAATGTTAAAGCACCTCTATCCCACCACAGGTATTTTTTTTTCACTTTGTTTCACTCAGAGCTCATCTGAGGTTTGTCCTGGTGCTTGTTATTCCGATGCTTCTCCTCAGTGTCTCTTTCTTTTTCCTGTCCCTCTTGCTCTGCAGGAAACTTGACGCCCTCTTTCCTCACAGATGCTGTGCTTTTCAGTACTTTGGAGTTCTAGTTCTAACCTTTTACTCTCTTCTGCCATATTTTCTCTGTACAGTCCTTCAGTTTCTTGGCCAATTATTTGACAACCAAGGACCTGTGGCTATCTGAGCTGTCTGTCACGTCCTCCATGTTTGCATTGGTGACTCAGCCTATAATAAATCTGTCTGAGGCTGTTGGATACATCAAATGAAAGAAATGAGTGAACAAGCAGTTTGCTTACATTACCTAGTTTTGTGAATATTTATTATCAGAGCTGTGCAAGCACACCATAAAAATTTACTCTTTTAAAAAAAAATAATCTGGGTGTTAATTTAAAGAACAAGGACTGAAACCTTTGACCTTTGGTGGATTTGGTTTACACTGATGTCATACTTGGTACTTATTACGTTCAAGGCTGCTGTCCTTGTTGTGGGTGGCCAGGTTCAGATCCTGCCTGTGGCTTCTCTCTAGCAAATTATTCCCCACTCTCTCTTCTTACTGAACATCCACTTTATTCACTGACTATTTTTACAACACAGGCATCGGCAGCCCAGAAATACTTCCTTTGGAAGATCTCAACACTCAACTGACATCATAAGATTGATAGACGGACCTGAGCAAGAACACACTGCCTCCTGTACTTTAAAGAACTTATATTAATTTTAAACCAAAGTGCCCGCTCTGCCTCCAGCAATTTCATTTTTAGTTTTTAAATTTACATAGTTATGTACATTAGGGGCACAGATGTAGTGCTTACTGTGGAGATATATCATTAAAATGTGTCTGCTGTTTGTGTATTTTAAACCTGCAATTTTTTAAAGTCATTATTGCTCTTTAAGATTCCAGAACTGACACTGTAAAAAGCAGATTTTTTTCTTAAAGGTGCTATGAAGAGAGTCATAGTCGTAATGCTGCGTTCCAGTAACCTCGGAACTGGAAGTTGCATAATCTCCGACATATCGGTGTTCCAGTTGAGGTCGGAAAAAACATGCTGATCTACCAGGCTATTGTTAGCTGTTGTTAGCACGCCCTGTGTTGTTGTTCACAAATATCACATGAAGAATGTGATTATCACTATGGCAGCATTTTTGTAAATATAAGTCTAACAATACTATGTATACAGCTGATTTTAGAGCGACACACTCCAGTTAGAAGTGCAAATAAATTGATTATTACAGGAGCTAAATAACTGTTCACACTGGGGACAGCCATCTTCGATTGTCAACTCAGGGATGACGAGGTTTCCAGTAGGAAATTCCGACTTCAGGGGACGTTCCAGTTGCAGTTTCCCACTTGGAACCCGGAAATTCCTACTCCTGACTACAACTGGAACACACCGAAAGACGTGACCCAAGCCAAAGCATGTGTTTGTTGTGATGCTAATAAATGCAGCTCGGACCTTCCTCAGAACTCTGCATTGCTTTACAGCTTCTTTTTTCAACAACTTACAGGATGCAAAGCGACGAGGTAATGTTTCTCTTTCTAGTTATGTAGCGGTGACAACAAGCAATTTTTGGAAAGCTTATTATCTTAGTTTTGTGGCTGGCTGTCCGATCCAACTACTTAGCAATGGAATAGCATTTACAGATAACCTATTTTGATGCTATAAAACTTATCTTAAAGTGTGTATTTCGATCAGGCATCTAAAAGTGAGACTTTTTTTGTAATTACTTAGAAACTCCTCATAGCATCTTTAATGCTAGCAGATTAGCTTTATTTGAAGTAGCTTTATTTGCATTTATTTGCATATTTTCAATTTGGCGGTGTAGCTCTGATGGGGCTCTCCCTGCCTTTTCACACAGTGATAGTGGAAGCCAAGTAAGTAAGAGGACCAAAAAGGCTGCCCTTGCTTGTGCTCAAAATACTCTGGCAGTCATCAATGCATGAACCTCCGTTATAACAAAATATTGGTTCTTCAAAGGTCCCATGCCCTGGTGGGTTGACCATTTATGTCATGTGTCTATTTTTTAAGTCTATTTAAAAAGGTATATTCTGCAGTGGATCAGATACATTGTTTTTTTTTCTCTCCTTCGGAAATGCTTAGATCAAAAGGGACAGAGAGACTTCAGGAGACTATGATAATGAGCTCTGCGCTGATTGGCTGACCAAACAGTGTCTGATGGGGAGGGATCACAGGCCACGGAGCAGAAACAAAACAGTTATGGTGTCTGCTTGTGAAGCAGAAAACACAAATGTAAGTGGAGACTGCATGGTTATACACACTAAACCCTGGAAAGTAACAAGCTGAGTCTTTTTAGGGGCATTTTCATTAAAGCTGTATCATGCAGTTCTTCATGAACAGCCAGTTTAATAAAAAGTGTCATGTTCTTCTGCTCTCCAAGCTCCATCAGACAACATTAAAATCATAGATTTTTTTTTTTGCAGAACATGGAAACTTTCAGCAAACCACCTCGATAAGATGCCACATCTAACTTTCACAAGCAATGCAAAATAAATAAATAAATAAATAAATAAATAAGTCTTTGATGATTATTTCTTGTTAAAATGACACAGTGTTTTTTAGGGAGAAAAAAGTCTAATTACGGCCCCACTTTGACCAGAGCACTAGAATAAAGAAAACCTATAATCGCTGACATAAAATATTTTTTTCTAAATGAAACAAAACATTTTTTGTTTTGTTATGAACTTACTGACAGGAGTTGTCTCAACTATACTTATTAAGTTCATTATGTGAAGTTAATCCAATTTCTTAACTTAAGTTGGCAAAACTTTAAAAAATTAGTGTAAAGTCAGGTGTGGTCATGTTCTGAACATGACCACACCTGAAAAAATTTTGGTGTGCAAGACTGGTGCACTGGTAAGCAGTCACAGCTTGTCCAAAATTGGTCTGGCTTCAAGTCCTGCCTGTAATAATCTTTAATTAAGTTAGTTTTTCTCTCTGTTTCGGCTCAAAACTTTGACTGAAACTTAAAAATCTAGTGCAGACAGTTACCTTAAAGAGTTTTCTATATTATTACTATTATCATTATTATTGTTGTTGTTATTATTATTATTATTTATTTACAGTGAGGTAGCCCAGCTTTGTTAACTGTAGTTGACCATGTTCACCTTGTGCATTGATATAGTTATTTAAAGTTGATTACAAGAAAACTTTTCATGTTCAAATTTTAAGATGCACCGCAGGCTGTTGATTGTTTCTGCCATGGTCTATTTAACCGAGGGTCAACCCTGTCCCAGCAGGCTGGTTTGATCACCCTCTCTCCTTCTTGACCTCAAACAACGTGACTGTCAAACACCATAACTTGATACAGATATGACATTGCATGCAAAACATTTGCTGATGCATACTAAAAAACATTTTTCACACTGCACTGCACTACATTGGTTTAATTCTTGCTAATTTAACAGAATCTCAAAGTAAGAGGAAATTAGCTACCATTCAGTCTGTCCTTTTAATTCACTCTTTTTAAGACTATGAAGCATTAAAAAAGGCTGAGTTTACACCATCACACTGGTGCAGTTGTTCTCTGCATAAAGCTCTGTCTGCGGTGGTGCTGGCCTGTCAGAGATTCCTTTCTTTCCACAGAGCCATTATCCTTTCCAGCACACTAAACTAATTTGCAGAGACATGAAACCAGTGTGAGATATACACAGTCATCCATCACTGTGAACAATTTGTTACTTTTTGTCTTTTTACATATCACCAATGAGCAGTAAAGCATTTGTAAGCTTTTAAAGCTCAGCTTTCAAATGTGTTTTTGCATGTTGTGTACAAAGTATATTTGGAGTCTGTTGATCTTGTGTTAGTAGACTTAGAATTTTCCTTTTGTTGTCCAATTATAAAATTTAAAATCAACAAATCAGTGATACAAAAGCAGTGTGGTGTATGATGTGGAGGAGAGCTTGACCCTCAGATACAGACAGGCCATGTTGCTAAACAATACAACTCAAACATTAGGTATCAATTACACGTTTCATTTTTGTCTTTTCTTCTCATCAAATGGCCTGTTTTTTCTTTGCAGCATACTGGATATTTTTTTCTGTTAGTGGTATGAGTTGATGAAATATGTCTAAATTGTGCTTATATCATTGGCTCCATCAACCAGAGACAAGAGCCAGTGTGTCAGTTATTTTATTATTAACATGCATATTGTTTTGTAAGACACTGGCAGTGTGATTTCATTGAGCTGTGTTATTTTCTGGCTTCAGCTCTAAAATTAAACAAAAGTGTGATCAAGCTTTTAAATCAACTAGGAATATCATATAAAGCTGTTTTTATGCCTAATGCATGATTTAAATACTACCTGGCAGAGTCTTTTCAGAGGTAAACTCTACATGCAACAAGCCCCTGAGAACTTTAGCTCTGAATAAGATGGATCAAAGAGCCTGGAGACTCAACAGGAGCTCACCTCTTGTTGATAATGTTTGCATTGTTTAGCATCACCATCCTGTTTGCTAGAGGGTCTATGAAAGGCTTTTTTAATCAAATGATTATATGCTTGAAGACATTGATAAGTAAAATAAAATTAATGATAATTAAAATCAAATCTGGCAATACACAGCAAATCACAGAAATCAAAACAAAATTAAGATTATCTTGAGACTAATAAACGTCTATCCCACCTCCACCCCCAAATTCTAGAAGAACACCCAATGGGAGATCAACTTATATGACTTGAGGGTATGGAGATCAGTTGCCATATCTCTACTTTTTCTTCAACCCCAGGTACTCAGGATGTCTGTGGATAATGGTACACAACATCAAGGTTCATTAAAATGCAAATTCAATTGCAGAAGCACATAGTATCCTCCTACTGCTGTAATATCAGCTAACATACCTGTCTTTGGTCATTATCTTTTGATAACTTAGGACAAGTGTGACATGCACAAGTAGAAGTACTGAGGATGCATGCGGTTGGCCAGCAAAATAGTCAGACAGGTGGCTAAATAGTGGACTCTATATTTTCAAGGAAATTCAGCTCGTTCCATTTCTGATTAAATGCCCCGCTGACAGAGTAATTCAGTCATCTGCAAGTGACAAGTGTAGCTCCAGTCAATGGCTGCTGTTTTGCTTCTGAAATGCTCTTCAACCTGGATGTAAAGTAAAGACACTGAAGGAATGCTATGGAACAAATCAATAGCAACCATATCCATATCATCCTGTAGTGAACTGCGCATTTTTGTAGAAATATGTCCAAAAAATGGAGATGAACTTTTGCAAAGGAAGAGTCAAGTTACAATCACTTCACAAAGGCAGCCACTGACCACATTAAGCACAGGACTATGAACAATGGCCCCCAAAAATAAAGTATAAATAGCATAAAAAAGTATAAATGGTTTTAAACAGGCAGTTGTAAAGTAATATCATCGCACACAGCAAAGTCCAGAACTTCCTGTTTGTGATCATCTGTGGTGCTCTTTAAATTTTCAGTCCAGCTTGTATTGGTAAAGTAGTCAAGCTTTATCCAACAATAATGGTCAAAGTTGTGAAGTAAGTGTAATTTAGCCTCTGCTTGCCATTTAAAAAAAAAACAACCTTTATTTAACCAGGTAAATCCCATTGAGACCAGGATCTCATTTACAAGGGCAACCTGGTCAGCAGCACAGGTCAAATATTACAAAATTTAAAAAAAGGTTTAGGCAATACAATATGACCAATAAATATATCAAAAACAACAACTTGACAATGGAAGAGAAATAATGTTTGAGTACAGTTACGATTAAGAACACCGGCATTGTTCATAAGATTCTCGCTGCCCGGTGAGCAAAATGGAACTAAAGGTTTGAATGAAACCAGTTCAGCTGTTTTCTGTTCAGTCTGTATAGTGTTCCAGGCTGTGGAGGGAGTATACGAAAAAGTTCTTTTTCCAAAATCAGTTTGGACTCTTGGCACATGTAAGTGATAGACTGAACAACAGTGTAAGGCATAGGCGCTCCTCGACTTCTGCAGTAGTGAACATAGACAGGGTGGTACTAATCCCAGAGGAGACATAAATCAACAGCATCCAGTGTGTACACCTCCGGGAGCTCAAAGAGGGTCACTCAGCTTTGGCATAAAGGTCGCAGTGATGAGACATCCACAACCAGTAACAAAATGCAGTGCACAGCGATAAATGGTGTCCAGAGTTTCATTAAGGAAAATTTTCTGTCATATCAGCACGGCAGAGGGATTCTATTGGGAACAGAAAGTGTGCTTTGCAGGATTATGGCTGGTAGCAAGAGATATTCATCTGGTACATGAAATAAAATGTCTCGAGTCAAGACTTGGGAAATTATAAGGAGACTTCATAATGGCCATTTCAGACACAAGACTGACAAGGAGTAAAATGTTCATTCATTTTTATCAGTTCAGACATGCTTACAGGTTCTGTAAATGGGCAGTAAAGTCCTTGTATGGAATACCAGTGCACGTGTGGTGTTTGGTTAGCCTCTGTGGCTCTATACCTGGCTCATAGCCAGACATAAATATCTATGCTTATGTGGATAGTATTTAAAATCTTACTAAAGTACTAAAAGATGATTAGTGACATAAAATCCATACCCAATAGCCCAATAACTGAGAGAGGCAGTTCTGGACTGCATTGGCCGTTTTCCACTAGCACCCCTTGACCCTACTCTACTCGGCCCAACTCGATTTGCAGCGTGTTTCCACTAGCCTGGTACCTCCTAAAACAAGCTAGTTTTAGTACGTACTCCGCTCTGATTCCAAGCAAGCTGAGTCGATACTAAAAGATGACGTCACCGACTGCTGGCTACTGATTGGTCAGACAATGTCGTCATCGATGAGTCATGAGCGCGATGACCTAACATGCTAGCGGTAGCTACCGTTAGCTTACCCTCATACGTCTTTTCTTTGCAGCTTGATTGCTCTCGTCCTCGGCTTCATTCTGTTGTATAGCTTCCAAAACTCTCCTGTGCTTCTCAAGGGGTATTTCTTCTTGCCACCTGCAGCCTTCTTCTACTTTCCTTTTTTATGCAGTTTGTGACAAAAAGCCACAGATTGTTGCGTTGCACTCAAAATGACGTCACCGCAGTGCAGCTCAGCTGTTTACAGCAACACTGCACCCCGTTAGGAAGGCGACTGGGGCTAATGGAAAAGCAGCACAAGGCGAGTAGAGTAGAGCCAGGTAGAGTCGAGTAGAGTAGAGTAGGGCTAATGGAAAAGGGCCATATGTTCATACTGGTTCACTGGAAGCAGACATCTATCTGGATTAAAAAACTCTGTGATCTATACGTCCAAGATAGATTTGATTCAACAGCCCCCCTGAATCTGTCCACTGGGTAATCCCAGGACATGTATAAAAAGAACCAGAGCACTCAGAACATATGAGGTCATACACCAGTGTCATTGAATAATTGTCCTTGGTGTCAAGTAGACTCAATAAAAGAAGTAAAAATATATTT
The DNA here is from genome assembly GCA_036419115.1 of Scarus forsteni. NCBI lineage: Eukaryota > Metazoa > Chordata > Actinopteri > Labriformes > Labridae > Scarus > Scarus forsteni. Next base: position 10,751,153 of record JAZDUH010000354.1, read on the forward strand.
GTCCAGGAACAGGGCTTTTGGATGTCAACACTATCAGAATTGGTTAAAATAAAAACAGAACCACCCAGACTCAAAGACAGTATGCTGTACCCTGCAGTGCAGCCTTGAAACAGAGTCTGAACATGCAGGTACCTGAACTTCTTGAGCAGTCTTTAGATATCCCAAGCACTTCACTAACTGAGGCTGAGATAGAAAAATTTCCCCAGTGTAGATAATCAGAAAAAAAAAAACTGTTTAAACAGTTTTCCACAGTCACGGCCCATATGCATCCCAAATTTTGGGTTGGATTTCAGTTGTTGAGTCTGATTTAGTGTGCTTGTATCCTGGCAAACAGCTCAGCGCAAACAACAAGGACAAATATGTGTCATTGTACCAGTTAGTCTGTTTAAACAGCAATGCATAAATGTGGCTTTACTCTCACACTTGCAAAGAGAAGCCAGCCTGTCCACCAAAGGCAATACCTAATCTGCCATGCTATGCATGTGTGAGGGGAAGAGTGAGCGCTGAAACAAGCAGGAAAATGCATATTGAACTCTACATCTGATCTCCAGCTCACATAGGACCTGAAGGGAATCGATGGGATTGATCATGGCATTACTGTACGGACCTGGAGGTACAGGAAGAATCAAGAACTGCACCAATACACCTCCCAACTGCCAAAAAGCATTATTAACTCTTTTAGCTGTTCTTTAAAAGACTGAGAGCTCTGTGTGTCCTGCCCACAACACTCAGTTAATCCAAAGCTCGATAACATTGGCTTGTAGCTCTACTGGCCTGTTTTAACATTGAAAGAGGGCCTATGAGATGCTTTTAGCTTGCAGGTGAATGGACTTAAGTTTGTAAAATGCTTTTTCAGATGTTTGACATTTTCAAAGCACTTTTATACCACAGGTCACTCTGACACATTCACACCCATTTACAGCACATTCAGACACTGACGGTGGTGGACAAACTGCAAAGTGTCCAACAGTAATACAAGGAGTCCTAACTCAATGCAAGAGTCGAATGTCCCATTACATTACCCAGCATCACACGCTGCATCCATTAGAAATGTTATTCCACCCACTGTGTTTCCAGTACTAATTAAGTACTTTTACTTTACAACTGGAGAAATGGACACAAAGTGCTTTGTATTAACAAGAGGTGATTTCAAAAACCCATTAATACACAGCTATATGTGAGCCAAAGATTTTTCCCCAAAGTTGAAAGTGAAAGTAAATCATTTCAGATATAGATGAATGCTCTGCTATCTCAGCCACGTTAAGTAGATTATGAAGCTCTGCTGGGTGAGAAAAGCTAGAAAAGCCAGAGAAAAACAAGAAAATCCCTCATGCACCTCATCAAAATCCCTCTTTCTTTGCTCCTTGTCCACATCTACGTTCATAATGGAGAGGAAAATAGAGATACGGGGCAGAGTCCTGCATTTGTCAGGGTGATCTCCAATTACTCATTTCAAACCACACTGAAAAGATTAGATGAGTCTGTCTACCAAGGTAGAAGATGTTTTTATGAAGTTTTTATCAATCTGTAAGGAAACTCACTCCCTTATTTGGACAAATACACACCAGTTCCAAACTTAAGTAAAAACGCAGTATAAATTCTGCTATTTCAGTTTCCACCTTGAGGCACTGCCACTGATGTACCCTCAATATCTTTCTTCTCTCTTGTGTGCTTTGTAGTTAGGCCTTTTTTTCTGTTAGAATATGTTTCACTACATTTGCAGAAAATCCTGAATGCAATTGTAGCTCTGAATATCAAATGAACAGTAGGCTATGGTGTGATTCATTGTCTTGTGGGGGATAGTTGTCATTTATCCCTACAGTCAGTCAGGGGCTAAGTATCAAAGCACAGAGGCTTAATCCATGAAGTGAAGAGCTGCAGAATCTCCCTCCTACTACATCAGCAATTTACTGCTCCCACTTTTGTACCCTCTATTTCCTTTTATTCATCTCCCAGCATACTGAGATAAGAAGTAAACCTTTAACAACTGCTGCTGGAGGAAATTTCACCTCTATACCTCCTTAAGTCAATCACAGACAAGAGGCAGCAACTGAAAGCAGAAAATGACTGTCCTTTACTTTTATGTAACAGTCAGAGACAGTCGCTACACTCAAAATGTAAGAGGGGAATTCCTTTAAGTGATGTGGATAAATCAATTTCAGATCCCAATCTCATAAATTGGTGTTTTTAATCTACTGTAAAAAGTAGTGGAGGAAGCACTAAGAGACTGTTTAAAAGTACAAGATCCACAAAGGGAGGAAACTGAGGTGATCAAAATGTGCCAGACTTTGTGCTTCAGCCGAAAGAGCCCGTCCTTTTACAACCAAGATCATGATCATTTAATATTACCCAATATTTTCATTTCTGCCATCATGATTTTAAAACCATTTTAAGTCCAAGAAATACAGATGGAAATTGACTTCTTTTATATTAAAGTCATCATTAATTCTGCTCCATGATCAAACACTTTATTAACCTCTTAGGATTTTTGTGTGAAAAAAGAGTTGACTGACACAAGTATTATTCAAAGGAAACAATGTCTTACATTTGGCACTCCTGACATTGTTTGTAACTACTGTTGCTGTTGTTTTTGAAGGTTCTGCCCTGTAAAAAACATGGGCTCTTCTGTGTAGTGTCAGGTTACATTCTTTGTACAGTTAAGCCATATTTTGACCAATACTATCTTCCGCTGTCAAACTCTGACCTCTTTGTTACAGTTTATTCTGATTGTACAAATATAAATATATAGATATCTGCATCCATCCCATGCAGTTCCATTAATTAATAAAAATTGCATTTTGTATTGCAAAAAAAAAGACTCCCTATGTTTGACCTCTATTCTGGAGGTCAAACATTTAAAAAAATACAGACTTACAGCTCTGTTTATTTTGAACACACTTTTTGCAATGTGCTGCGAACTGGTCAACATTCTGGTAACAGTCTATTAAAAAAACAGAGGAGCATTTGCTGAACACCACACCAAGATGCAAATCTTACTGAGATGTGTGCCAGAGTTGATTAATCCTTAGCTCCATTGTTTGTGTCTGTTTTTCTAAATAGATAAGGGCTGCCACAAACAATTATTTTGATAGTCGACTAGTCAGCGATTATTTTTTGCGATTAGTCGACTAATCGGATCATGCATAAATTGCAGCTTATTGTACCAGCATACAGCTAACATCATTAGTTTCCAGCTTCAAGTGTTTAAGGTATGTACTAAAAATGAAGACAATTAAGATGATAGTTCATTCAACTTTTAATGAACTTTGCAGCTTGTAGCAGCATTATGTCATTAGCATTATGAAACATTAGCGTCATCACATTTTCTATTCAAACACATCGCTATGAAGTAGATAGCTCAGTGCTGACGCTAATGTTAGCAGCTAACTAGCCAATTAGCTTACCGAGATTGTCCTTCTTTGTCCGAAAATAAATCAGCCACGACGTGCTTTCTTTTCAGATGCTCGTGCATCGCCATCGTACTGCCACGGTAGGCCATTTCTGCTTTGCAGATTCTGCATTGCACACTTTTCTCCTTTATTTTGGAAAAATGCTCCCAAACTTTCGAGCACCGTAGCCGGCTAGCCATGATACTGCTGTGCATAATACTTCTGGTGACATCAGGTGTGACCCCGGATACCGCTTCTGCGCATGTGCGTAAAGGACAGAACGGCAGACGAGACAGCTGAAAGTACAGCGGCAGTTTTGGGGGGAAAATAAGGTTTAAAAAATATTAAAAAGTCGACGTCGATTATAAAATAAGTCGTCGAAGATTTTGATTGTTGACGTCATCGTGACTAGTCGACTAATCTTGGCAGCCCTAAAATAGATTTAGTTTAGAATGGGTACAATGCCACCAACATGTTTAAACACCGGTCAGTCAGATTGACACAATAATTTCACCTTATTTTAGCTGCATGTAAACATCTACTGACTGAAAACTACAATGATTTTAAAGACTTAACTGAGTACTCATGAAACAATGGTTCATTCTAAGGGCAAGTCATTGCCCGATCTAAGGATAGTTTGATCTCCTCCTACATGACATTGTATTTTGAGGGAAAACACTTTAGTTAGCCTAGCAAATGTTCATTTATGTCTGTCTATGCATTCTGCAGGATCGATCCTGTTGTAAATGATTGGTTCTTTAGGTAGTCTCCCCTGTTATTGTTGCATTACTTTATGTTTGAAAGGGTGATTGTGAAATGGAGAGCCAATATGTTTGAAGAGTCTGACAAGCAGGAAAACATGTATTTTTGTATTTTTATCTGTAAAACTCTTTACTTAACAGAGTGCAGAGTTTAGGAAATAAAGGACAACTTTTGCTTAAGTCTTTCCAGGTTCATATTCTGGACCACCTTTACTAAAATGCAAGTCCACACATGATTTCTCCTTGGCGTGTTTACTAAAACGTGCACAGAAGCTTAAGTCCTTGATCCTTCGGCCAAAAATTCAACTAATGGCCTTGGGCTTTAATGCATGTTTACTTCACTTGTTCTTCCCCTAATTTCCTCAGTCATCAGACAGAAATCTGAAGAAAAACAAATACAGAAAAAAAAACATGTTTTCATGAAACATAACTCAGTTCTCAAACAATAACTGTCTAGGGGCCTGGCAAAAACGTACTTGGTTTGCTTTAGCAAAATAAGATAGGACATCCTGGGGTTGGTGATATGACCGAAAGTTTATATCGCTATTTTTCCCCTCACGGCAATCACAATATTCTGAAATTGAAAGGGATCATGCATTTTAAGTGTTATTTCAAATAATTTTGAATTTTTCCCTTTTTGTGATTGCAATTATTGCATGACAGGTCCGGTGACCCCTGAGTTTCACCTGTCTGATGAAGGGCTGGTACCTGAAACATTACATCTGTGGTGATAAACCTTTAAATTGACTTTGGAGCAGCATCTACCCTGACAGCACGGAAATATTTCACTAGTCCATCTGGAGAAGAGGTATTTAAAAATGTCTTCAGAGGCGATACCTTCAAAAACAACTGCAGCTGGTGATCCTTCTGCTCATCACACTCATCACAGACAATCCATACCAGGCCACAGAATGATGTAGCAGCTAGCTACTGTTAGCTTTAACTAGTTTCAGTTCTTAAGCCCCGTTTCCACCAAGTGGTCTGGTATGGATCAGCACGGTTTGGCTCAGGCCAGATTGGTTAAAGCTGGTGACATCACAGCAGTGCGACAAAGTGTACCCGCCTATTAAATACAACGAAGAAGAAAACGCGACACAGTAAACAAAGAGCAATGACGGAAGATAGCCAGCAATTCTTCTTTTGTGTGATCAGCATATGGCTTTTTGCAGAGAAGGCTGTGTGCTGCGAGAGTTATCTTCACGAAGACGAGTGGAGATTTAAACATGGCGGGGTTATGTGTTGTTCCGCTGTCCCACGGGAAGTGACGTCTCCTTCGACCAATCAACAAACTGCAATGTTTCTTGGTCCACCTTCTGGGGTCAGATTGGTATGCTTGGCACCCCAACAGAAGGGTCCCAAAAAGAAGGACAGTAAAGGCCACAAAAAGTGAGCCGTACCAAGACGAACTGAACTGAACCCTCTGGTGGAAACAGGGCTTTAAGACTAAAATCTTACATTACATTATACCACACAGATGTATACCTCTTACAGTATCTATGACATGAACCTCGTCCATAACAATCCCCACCAAGTTCCCCCAGTAAACTGCCAAGAAGAGCCTATTTCCTCAGGTGTCGTTGAATAACCATGACTCTGGGCTACTACCGGCATCATTCACGCAGCATTTCTGCCACCCCACTTTCCACACAGTCATCTCCAGTTGGGAGAATAGCAAAAACATGTTTTCCATTCGAAAAGCTTTCAGTGGCATTCTTTGCTCCTCTTTTAAATAAGAAATTTAGTCAATTTCTGATAAAACTGCAGATACTGCCACGTTCATAGAGACCACTTCAGAAGCCGCCATTGTTTTCAAACATGTAGTCACTTCCTGCTGTAGCTCTGGCCTCTTTCCCCTGATTGGGTCGTTCAGCTTTTAGCCGAGTGAAGTTGTAGAGGACTGGAGCTGCATGATTTAAATGAATCACAAATCTGCTATACCAGGTTAAGCAGAAATTTGGTCTCTACTCAGAAGGGAACACTAAAAACTGAGGGCTAAAGTTGAGCTATCTGAGCCCCAAATAACTCACTTGACCTGTCATCTTAGTTAGTAGTTCAAGACTCTGTGCTGTCCGTGTACGGGCACTACAATGTCCCCTGTATCTTGGAACAAATAAAGAAGGATAGATAAAACTCTCTGGCAGAAAAGTATTGGTGACAGTATTAAAACTGGTTAACCACCAAGCACAATAGTATATCTCTCAAATGAAATTCATTAAAGGAGATACAGGGTGACAAATTTATTTTCAAAACAGCAACGTATCCCACTTTTAATCTTTTTCCCTTGTCATTCAAGCATGCATGCACCCTAACATATAGCTGTTCATAATAGACACTGCTGCAGAGGTCACGTTCATTCAAGTATTTGTTCACAGCCTCAAGTACTGGACAGACTTTGCCATCAGGGTGGCATCGAGGAAGATGTGGGATACTCAATGTCATCATGATTCATTCACTGTGTATCATCAATGGTTTTTGAAATATTAAGGCAATTGAAATTCTTTATGTAAACATCAGCATGGAGCATTTTTTTTTTTTACCAATATAGCCTTCCCTAAAGAGCTATGCCACCAGCATGACTGAAAAGTTTCATTTTAAAATTTTCAATTCATGTATGCTCATCTCATATTTGGAACTGTCCGAGTGGAGATAGTCAGCTGAATATACAATGTGCTGATGACTGTGGAGTAGTAATCTCTTTGGGATACTGATAAAAAGCCAGAGCTAAAATCAATCTCAGCCAGGTGTTCAAAACAGATTTAGAGGGATTTAACTCACAGCCAAAAACACTGGTTGGTTGACCAATTCTATCTGACTGTTGGTTTCTCTCTCTTAACTCTTCTTGAAACTAACTCTGTTGGGCTAAACTTCCATCTTTCATGTTGATATCAATAGGCAATGGTAATTAATGTACTGTGTATTACCACTATGGTGTTAGTGCAGTCAGTGGCAAATAAGGCTGTAAACATTTATAGTCTACACAACCCTGGGTGAAGAAATTGTTGGTTTTATTTGTTGACACAAAGCACATTATTTTCTGCCTCCAGTCTCCAGATTAATCTTTAATTAAATTGGGACTCCGACCCCTTAACTGCCCTCAGGACTTTTTCTACTTGTAAAACTGAGACACAGCATGACTGAGGCTATGAATGCTAAAGTGGGTTGTATTAGGGACGGAGGTCTCACATTACAGCAAACATTCAGTCTAGAATGAAGCTCAATTTCTTCTGCAACATATACAAGTAAACATCTGAAGAAGCCTCAGAACCATAAATAAGATCCTCACGGACTCTTAACAGCCCCTATCTGTCTCTTACCCACACCTCCCCAGATAACTTAAGGCTATTACTGCTATAAATTAAAATCTGGATTGGTTCTCATAATAAATACATGGGGGGTTACATTCAATTAAAGAACCAGCACAGTTTAATAAAAGGTTCTCTGTGGTGATATATTAAAAAACCATCTTAATACATGACATCTCAGATCATCCCAGTGTAGCTTTATGCTACCATTTCTTTATATTTCTTCTACAAACCAGTCCTTTTGGGTAAGTATATGGTGAAATTCTAGTTCAAAAGATTCAGATTCTCATTTACTGTTTCTTACACCGACTTGGTCTCCTTCAGAAATCGAAAGGACACAAGCTAAACAGCCTATGTTGCATGCTGACGATATCGCTTCTACAGTTTCAGTCAATGAGTCCACATGACTGTCTGCAGACACACACACATCAGACAACAAAAGAAATACAATCCCAGTTACAAATACTGTGAGCACAGGATAATTGTAGATCCACCCCTTCTTTTTTTTTTACCTTGCCCTATTGTTGGAACAAAAACGTAAATTGAATTGTTGTGATTTCACACTGAACTACTGCAAAGCTTTATTGAATGTTTTAAGGGAAGTTAAGAATCCTGCGGCAAGCAAGTGCCTTCAGATAAGAGATTGGTCTAAAATTAATAATAATAAAAAAACATTTTATGTAAAAGCGTCTGTCAAGACACACAAGGACACTGCACAGAATAAATTACCCTTCAACTTGAGTAAAAAATAGATGATGTGGTGATAAACTGTGCTTTAAATCTGCATTTTGTCAACTTGTTTCTGCACACAATGACTGAAATCTAAATGGTGTATGGTATCAGTTTAGCATGCTGAAGTGTATATGTGAAGTAGGTTTGTATTCATCACATTACTTATGGCCCCTGGCACGCCCCCTCTGCAAATTTGGGGGCTTTAGTGCACATTTACATGCCACTGATGCTTGTGAGAACCTTAGGGAGATGTGTCTTTAAAGACACCTTGACATGTGACTGCTGGAGCTGACCCTCTGGTCAAAACATCCAAGTCTACCATAAACCTACCATTGTACCTCAAAGATAGTCCATAACATGAATGCCTTTATCATCCAGGAACTGTCAACAAACACAGCCTACATGGGGCTTAATTCAGATATATGAAATAGTCCACATATATTCCTCCTTAGATCATTGCTGACCCACTGCCTGACGATGTTACAAGCTGCATAACATTCATCACAGCATTTCCTGACCCTTTCACACCTGTCACAAGTGCTCAGAGTGAACCTGCTCTCCTCTGTGAAGACAAAAGGGGGTCACTGGCAGACCAGCCAATACCAAGTTGTCTGGGGAATACCAGTCAAGCTGATCCCACTAGAGCTTGTGAGATCCTCGCGAACCCTTTATGGAGTCTGTTTCTGACAGTTCGGCCAGAAACATGTACACTGGCAGTCTGCTCAAGGTCAGTAATCAACAGTTATCAAAGGCCACCACAACTCTTCTTGCTTTAACCTCTTCACTCACATGCTGTCTCATTTGTTTGCACCCAAAATTAATCTTCTGAAGGCAGTTAAAGCTTTATTTTAATTTGCTTTTACCAAAGAATACATATTTGGACTACTATGAGACTGTGAGCAAACTACAAATTGTCTCTGAATTCTTTGTCCTCAAATGTTTTGTAGCAGGCTCAATTGTTAACATCTCCTATGAGAGTGAGAAATTGTGATGAATAGAGGCACAATAATATGGTTAGATTCACAGAAAAACAGTGACAGAAGCATTTATCCACATTGTCAGTTGTGACAGATTGCACCTCTGTCATGGATTTGCAGTTCAAGGCAGATAGCATCAGTGGCCATTAAAACTAATTGTCTTCTTTTGTTGCCCCCCTCCCACAATGCTCAAAGTTTTCAAAAGGAAAAATATTAGCCTCACATTACTCCCATAATGGATGGGCTTGTGTAGACAGAATGCTCTGTCATGAGGACAGGAGCAATTTCATGTTGCTATCTGTCCATTTGGCATATTTATCTCCCAGATCTTGCAATGATGGCCTTCTGATTGCTAGTTTTTAAAAGATCATCAGTGGTAGTACCTGTGCAACAGTCATCAGAAAACTGACAAAGCCCAACAAAAGGATTTGAGTGTGCAAAACTTGAACAGAAGTACTTATAATTATCAAGCAATCACACACTGTTCTGCACCCACCACAGACTGATGCCATGTCAAAATTATTCTGAGGTTTGCAACTAGTGTTTGGTAGTAGCTAAATTATTAAGTCTGACTTTTGGAAACAGAGTTTAGAATTTTGTCTGATAGAATAACTCAATCAGGACAGGACATAACACAGAGCTTCTCAGAAATAATCAATGATAATTGTTGGACATGAAAATGAAGCTAATGCTGTGAGTTTAAATGCAAAGCAACATCCACTAGATTATTTTCAAATGAAACTAGGAGAAAAACAAGTAACTGACTGATGGTTTAATGCCTCCACTGTTAAACAATTGCACAACAGTAAGAATAAATTGATTGGTGAAGAAGAAGGGATAGGGTTGCTCTTATCAGAGTGATTCATAGAAATCATATAGAGTAGGGATGAATATGAGACCTCGATGGTGACCTGTGACCTTATGCCCTGCAAATGTAATCAGTTCATCATCAAGTCAGAGAATAAATTTGCGCAAAGTTAAAAAGCATCTCTACGATGGATTCCTTTGATATAAAGGCTACAAGCAAGAGATGATCACAAATTCAAGGACATTTGGCCTCGTCCCATCCAAATTTCCGAGCAGTTCTTCCATTTCAAATTGGACTTTTGTCAAAAAAAAAAAATGCTGATTCTCTAAATGCTTTTTTGAGAGATGGGTTAAAATGCAGGAGGTTAACATAACACTGGAGACATTAGACATACTGTATGTTAATTCAAATCAAATCAGTTTATAATTTTTTCAGAAAAAAAAGCATGCAGAATTTGATAGAAATTCCTGATAGCCTTCTTAACATCTCACACTTGATGAATCCCAGTTGTGCCCCTTGGCCCTTGTCTTACCCATTACCCCTTGGTTTTGCGTGTTCACGTCAAGTAAAAGGGTGTCTGAATACTCCATAGGGCTAAGGGGAAGGGCTAAGACCAAGGGCTACACAGCCCTCAAAACAAAGACAGACCAGCACCTCACTTGAAACCAAGAGGTAAGAGAATAGGAGAATAAGAGAATAATACACCACGCCCACCAAGATGAAGCAGAGCAGAGACCAAAGGAAGTGCTTAATTATAAGTAAGGGATAATGCCTGACGAGGTGTCCATTATCAGAAAAACCTCCGCTCGCGGACGGTTGCTTCCGCAAAGTCCATTAATTTCTGATAATGGACACCTCGGAGGGCATTATCCCGCTTATACCATGGTCACTTATGAAAAAAATACATCTTTAATCAATTATTAACATGTTAATGTTGTTTTTACACCGTTAAAATCATTCGTTTTAAACAAGAAGCGGCTGAGCGGACTATTTAATATCGCTCATTGTGACACGTTGCTAAGGTAACCTCCTCTGGCCACAGAACCTGCAGCTCGGTCGGCTGCAGTTGTTGTATTAGGCCTAATCAGTGGAGGGAAGTGAGATGATTGCTTAACGGGATGTTACGTGAAAAAAAGTGTGATTTCAGAGGGCAAGTGCACCTCTTATCGTTTGTGTATATCCAGAGGATGATGCGATTTTTTTTCAAAGAATCAAAGTCAACAGATAGTTTACTAAATTGTTTTTATTGCAAGAAATATTGTCTACCATTCACTCTGATTATTAAATATGCTATCAAGAAAGTAAGTTTATCCTACATCGTTTTTTTAAATAGGATGTTCACCTCGTCTTTGTCTTCCTCTAAATTGTTCAATTCCTGCGGTGTCACCTCCTTGTGTCGCATCTCCTTATTCTCATATTCTTTTCTCTTCTCTTCTTCTTCTGCTGCATCCCAGTCTTCAAAATTTTCGAATTCACCAAACAGGTTGAAGGAAACCATGAAATCGTTAATTTTGTCCACTGTCTATGAGCTAGGCGATGTTAAGAGTTTCCGTTGCCACGGTTACCAACTACTGTTTGATCCAGCGCAGTAATTTAGAAGAATCAGGCTATTTGGCTGGAACTTCTTTTCTAAGTGTCCATTATCACCTTTTAATGGACACCCTGCAGCCAATCAGAATCGAGTATTCACCCAGACCATGGTATACGTAATTATGAAGTCATACAGTAAATATTAATCACGTTTTAGTTAATGGTTGCATTTTAAAAATTCTGGCTTTAACAAGCTGGCTTTCACAGCCGTTTCTACGGTTATTGTCACATCTTCTCACGTCACATCCAGCGAGCGGCTCTGGGTGATGACGTAGTGGGAATGTCTCTGTCCCCCGCGTCCCCGAAAGGGATAAGCAGTTTAGAAAATGAATGAATAAATAAACATCTTAGAGTGGACCTTTATTCAAATTCTTTTGGAAGTCCTTCAGCATGTTTAAAACAAGAATACAGGATCACATTCACAAGCAAATTATACATGAGGCTGCCTGACCTTTGACATGTGACTTCCAAAGTCAGTTTATTTTGACCTTGAGACAGAGTAGACAAGATATCACATTTTCAAGCCAAGTATAACCACAAGATCCCTGTACCTTACCCTGTGACCTCCAAAATTGTACATGTTCATTCATTAATTCATGTTATTTCTAGTTCAAAGAAAATCTCTCAAAGATTTACATTGCATTCAAAAAAATCTGCCCTACAACACTCCCAAGAATGTAATTCCCTAAATTGTGGCATTTTACAAAGCTCAAAAAGATCTGTTTTGGTCTTCAAGTTTTGTTTCTTGTGACTGAGAAGTTAACCCATGTTTGTATTGATTTGTGTTTTTAGCTGCAGAACATTCCTCTTTCTTGTGTTGTGTGTCTGGACTCTGACTTCATCACTCCTTATTCTGCATGAATAAAATAGTAATGGGGTAATTTCACAAACCCCCTGACCAAGGCTGCAGCAGTGTAAGCATAATAAGCTCAGGCATTAAGGCGTTAACCTGTGAGTCTGTGTTCACACCAAATGCTATACTTCTATATTTGCAACACGTTTTCATGCAACTAAATTGAATACATAAGTTCAAATAGGTCACATTCATTGAGGCCAATTTGTATTCTTCTACCCCAAAAGTCATTATAAAGGCAGGTCTGCCTCCCAGCAACATCAACGTGTGTTTCCACCCTCTCAATCCATGATTAACCATGGTGCCCAGCAGTTCCCATTTTTTACTTTTACTCTGCTTGTCTTATTAACTTGATACTAGTCAATTAAATGTGATCGATATATGTATGTAGCCACATCCAAACATTTTCACATAGGAACATTTCTCATAACATTCTTCCAGGGCCCTTCAACACAGCAATCAGCTTGAACGTATTACATCCCCCATTAAAATTTAAGATAGCAGAAACAGGGTCCTAAATCACATACACATGTCAAACTGTTTTGCCAAGATCAAATGTTTCAACTGGCGAGAAACTTGGGGCCATTTTCCCTAAAGCTCTCCAATCATTTTCCCTAACTCCCCATCTGAAACTGCAGAAGCAACACAACCTATCTCGCCTTGTCCAGTTGAGTTTCTTGTGCAGTTGTCCTGATACTTATTGAATGGAAAAGAGAAGACATGATCAACTTCATTTCAATAACATTTCTCTTCAGACTATCTTTGAACAATCCGTCATGACACAAGCATGAAAAAATTTGTCTGACCAAACCCATGTTCTCCACACAGAGTATCACCTGCTGCCTTCAAGGAGGAGATTCAGAGTCCCCTGCTGCAGGCTTCACCGTTTTAAACACTCTTTTATCCCAACATCTGTTAAGATTATGATGTAGTTTTAATTTCTCTTGGCTCCTTGGCCTTCACACTGGTTTAATGTATTTATTTAAATTATTGGTGCTGTGCAATAGGGATGTTCTGGATGTGATTGTGACGTGTTGTGACTCCAGTGTTTGTGTTATGTGATCTGTGCTGATCTTTTACGACTGCAGAACCAGCAGGGAGCCCATGACAAATTTCCCCACGGAGACAATAAAGTATATGAAATGAAATACAAGAGTTATTAATGAAACCTACTTGAGTATTTGTGGCCTTTTATTCTTCTCTACATCATTAATCATCATAAGATACCCTGTAGGACCTCCTACTCCTCTATATGAGAACATATTCTCTAACACTCTTGGTTAATGCAGCCTATGGAAGTAAACTGTACCTTATAAAACTGATATGAACTGATGAGGATGCAGAGAAATCCATCTTCCAATAAAGGTTTTCTTTCTGTCTTTGTAAGAGTTTACTTGGGGAAAATTAATGAAAAAATAATTTGTTTTTATTGTTTTTTTAAAAAATAATTCTATTTGCATTGCTATTTATAAAAATAAATCTCTGATCTATATGTTGACCTCTCAAACTCCTGTCGAGATATTGTTTCCACATGGTTGGGATCTTTTTGTTGCTTTGCTGTAGAGGTCATGCAGGCTGGACAAAATGAACACTATTTATCTCCTGCAGAGACAAAGAACCACTGCAGGCTGTTAATGTTTCCCCTATATTGCTGCCTTATTCAAACACACACACACAAATACTCAATGGGTTGAAGGGTTATTTAATCTGTTACTTCTCTCTCTGGTACAAACAAGTGAACAGCATAATGAAAAAACACCCACCTTCTCTGTTTCTCATGGATCATTGTTAAAACCTCACAGATATAGATCACAGAGTCGCACAAATGGATATTATTGATTTCATGGCGGATATTTTTCATAATGTGTTTTAAGAACACATTATGAGTTGATTTACCATTGGGTCATAAAGACCATTTTAACCAGTATTACAAAAAGTGTATCTAAATCAATTGAGCTGGTTTCACCTCTTACTCCCTCTCTCCATTCCTCCCTTACATAAAAGTCCACAAAGTTGCAGCTCATCTTTAGCAGAAGTTGATTTTCAAACATTGACAGGGTCTAATTATTCTGTTAATTCCTGGAGTATTCTATGAGATGAAAAGGTTTCTCAACAATGGCAGGTTACTCTTTCTCTTCATGTTGCATTTAGACAAATCATAATGTGTCTCTTAAAACATGGAATGGTTTTTGGTGCAAAACAGGATGGTCCAAGTATTTCTGATCTATTGAGATTTTTATACACAACCATCTCTGGGGTTTTAGAGAACGGTCGGTGCTTCAAGATGATGGATAGCCAATAAGTCAGATAACCACTTCTTACAAAATAAAATGTGAAAATAAGTGTCGTTTATATTCACATTTTATTATGTAACGAGTAACTAAGTTGACAATTTAAAAAGTACTGGAGTAGAAGTATCATTTTTATTATTTAATGTCAGTGAAGTAAAAGTGAAACTTAGGTTGCAAAAACATATCACACTCAAGTAAAGTATAGATATTGAATTGGACTATTACTTCGTTCCTTTACACCACTGATTCTTGGTTACTGCTGCAATATTTAGACAAAAGGGTCAGACTTTTGGTTAAACAACATGAAAGGATGAATCCATCCTGTCTTGAATCAACAGTTCAAGGTGTGGCAGTGATGTCATGGTGTCTGGGATATTTTCACACTTTGGGCCCTAAAAGTTTTAACTGAGCATCATTTAAGCCCCAAAGTTTATTCCAGGATTGTTCCTGACCATGTCCAACCCTTCATGAACAGTGTATTCATCTTCTGATGGCAACTTCCAGCCGGACAAAGGCAGATGCCAGAAAACTCAAATCATCTCAAAGGGATTTCTTGAACATGACAATAAGTTCACTGTGATACAGTTTCTTCCATAGTCACCAGATCTCAATCCAATAGAGCACCTTTGGGAAGTTGTGGAGCAGGAGTATTGCATCACGGATGGGGAGCCAACAAATCTGCGACAACTGCATGACACTATCAGGTCAATATGAACCAAAATCTCTCAGGAATGTTTACACCACCTCATTGCACAAAGAATTCAGGCAGTTCTTAAGGAAAATGTGGTCCAACCTAGTATTGCCAATGTGTACCTAATAAAGTGTCCAGTGAGGAAATATATGCCTGCAGTCTGCAGCACCCAAAATAAAGAGCTACTTGTAGTACTGAACATTTATGTTTGCACAGACCCAATTTTAAATTTGACCAACTGAAAGAACAAAAAACAGAAGAGCCCAAAAACATCTTCTGAGTATGCTGCTCATATTTTATTTAAACAACTTATACTTGATTTAATTGCATGAAGACACAAGCTTATGTCCTCTGGTGATATTCAAGTTTGTTGTTGAAGAGGAAAGCAAACTATACAGATATTTCTGAGCTATGTCACAGCTGAATTATCCATAGTATTTGTTAGTTGAAAGAATATGCTGTTAAAACTGAATCTAATTAGCAGTGTCCTCATTAAAACCTTAATTAGAGGTTTACTAATGGAAAAGTTAGGTGTTGTGAATGTCTCCCACAATCTCTCACAGTGTGTAATCATAAGGCAGGTGCAGATTTTACCATCGTGCCTTGTTTTCTCGCATAATTCACTAAATCGCATGGCTGTCTTGAACCCTTCTGCAGCAGCATAGTTTACAGATTTGCATCACTTCACTCCCTACAGTGGCAGAGCTGGTCATCATTACTGTGGCTAATGAATTTACTTTTAACATATACCTCTTATGATCACAGTACAAAAAACCTGAACTATCCCCTTAAATTTTGAATAAATAAAACCAGAAGCATAAATAATGAACTGATTGTTGTCCTCATGTCTCTCCTTGATTCAGGACAAGAGGTCACATAGGCAGAAATCAATCATTTGTTGGAGGGTGCCTAAGTAATCCTCGCCTTGTCAATGTTGTTTCACATGTGTCAAAGCAAACACATATTGGATACAACAGATTACAATAAAGATTACAATGGAGGGAGCTCTTAGCAGGAAAGAGGAGGGCTGTATCTAAAAACACACTGTTGATCAATAACTCACTCTCTTAGGATTAAGGCAGCTCCTATGCTGATGCAAGTTCAAAGTAATGATGATACTTATCAAAAGAAAATGGTCTCCTGAGTCTCCTCAGTCTACTGACATAAGAACACCATATCTGGAAACACACAAACGCAATCTGATCAAGAGGCAAAACATAATGAGAGCTGGTTTAAATTGATTCAAAGTGAAGAGTTAAAGCTAAATATATCTGTGAGAAATTTTGCTATTCCCCTCCAATAAATCTGACTGACTGGGAGTTGTTAAACACAACATGGGATCAATGAACGTGTATGTTGTTGCATTGCAATGTGAGCTCCATGTCAGTACACTCAAGTTGGAGGATGAGCTTACCATACCAACCAAAGACCACTAGACTTTAAAATCTTTATCCAGTCTAACATGTAAACAGCTTCAAAATTTCTCATTTTCATGTTATGTAACATAACACATTCTGCATAAAATACCAAATGATTCATTCCCTTTCCAGAAAAAATGTCACATTTTCTGTCTGCAGCTTCATGCTGAATCACAGATGTACGCTGCCCTTTATCTTCAGCTGCGAGCTCCATTATAGCATCTAGTCCACAACAGATGTCATTTTCTGATAACACAGCACACAGTTATGACCTCTGTATTTTGAGCAATAGCTCACAACATCACACCTATAGCCTAGACGCACACGCATAGACTCGCCATCTGTCTCTCAGTAGACTGCACTGAGCAAAGCACTAGTTACAGCAAATACAGCAATTCCTTATGTGGTTCGTGGCTGTGAATATATCAGTTCTGTTCCTCTGTGTATAGCATAACAGATAATCCTGATAAAAAGCCATGAGCTGTAATGATGTGCTAAATGTGAATAATAAGAAATCCTTTACAACCTTAATAAAATCGACAACAGCACAAAGACAAGGTATTTAATGTTAGTACTGATTAAACTGTTTATAATTATCTGAATCAGATGCTTGCAAGTTGCAGTAAATTCCTAAAATGATTGAGACAATAGCATGGTACCTTTGTGCTTTCTCTTTCCAACACTCTTCAAGCACCAGAGGAGTGAATTTTTAAAATATTTAAAGTATTTTTTTTCCTACTCTTGCTCTGAGGGCATCTTTAATACCATAAATGTTCACCATCTACATTGTTGTATTATCTGGTTCATAATGCACCATACATTTCAGTGGGAGGCAGGTCAGTAACTTGCATTCTTCATCTGTAAGGCCATGTTGTAACTCACTGAGTGTGTGTGACGCGGTACCATTTTTGCCAAAAAAACCAGGACTAATCATGGAAAAGGTCTCATCTTCATGGAAGCAAAAGTTATTTCAAAACCTGTATGTGGCTCTCGGTATTCCAGGTACATATACAGTATGCCGTAGGCCCATGAACACCCCCACAGCATCACAGATGCCAGATTTTGAGCTTTGCATTGATGCCATTCTGGATTAGCCTTCTCCTCTTTAGCCCAAATGACTGCATCATTTCCACAAAGAAGTTGAATTGTGAACATGTCACACCAGAGCACTCCTAAACTCTTCATATCAGTCTACCTCAGAAGATTTCAGCCCGGGAGGGGTCAGCAGCATTTTTGGATGTTGTGGATACATGGCTTTGTTGTGCAAGTTAGATTTGCAACTTCCATTTGAAGATGTTACCACATACTGTTATAACTGATCAAGACTTTCATTATATATCACAGAATGATGCCAGTTTTCTCTGAAATTCCACCAGAGGAAAGCTCTCAGGCATTCAGCGTTCAATGCTTTGCCCCTTACCTGCACAGATTTCATCAAACATGTTTTTTTTTAAAACATTTTTGTTTTGTGCAAACAATGGGCAAGTGAAAGCTGGAACAAGAAAGTACATTAGTGAAAAATAAATTTTAATGCAAAAGCAGAATGGACACAGGTACAGTGCAAAGTGCCATTGAATAATAAGGAAAATATTAATTGCACGTCTTTGTCTTCCTGTCAATCCTATTTTTTCCACTTTTTCTTTACCTGCTTGAAGCTTAGGCTCAAACATTGCTTCCTCCAAACTGTGTATGGAAGTTATAATTTTAATTAAATGTGTCATGACTGGAGGACTGTTCAGGAGTTGTTGCTTTTTTACTTTATGAAAAACTTCAAAATGGGTCTTTTTTTACAGAGACCTTCAATAATCTTTTCAATTTAGAAAAACACAAAAGAGACATAAAATGTCTGGTTTAATGCTTCTGCTGACAGCGATCTTTACACTTTTTTCTTGTGGACCTGAAAGTATCAGCCAGTCTTCTTGTTTTGTTAATAACTCGGCTGTAGATCTTTAAAATTCTTTAAGTCTCAGTTCTATTATCCTGAAGTGGAAGCTAATATCTTGCTTGATCAATTGTTAAATCTAAGGATCTGTTTACACAGCGACAAAAACAAATGAATACGCAGAATTTTCATTGAGTTTTCACTCCTTTTTACATGAGTACGGTGCCCAGATTGCCAGAATCCACAGGGTTTTGAAACCAGGATCCAGAGTGGAAAGTTTTCAATGTCTTGTGCGTCCAGTCACCAGTTGTTGCTTGCTAAAAGCTTGTCTTCACTGGAAAGTGCACTGTATGTGTGTTGTAACACCCTCTCTACAAACCTACATTGCCATCTACTGGACTGGCATGCACGCTACAGTGTTTTCAGTCGTTCTTGTGTGTCTATCTGGATGCAGATCATTTTTGAAAATGCAAAGGAAAAACCTTTCCATTTGTGGTGCAAACATTCTCATGTAAACAAGGCTTAAATCTTGCTCATACTGACTACAGAGGGGAAAATCTATAAAGTCCTACCAGGTAGGGCAACTACTCACAAACTGTTTGACTTTTGACCAGGAAGACTTTCACAAAAAGTGCAGAACCTTGTGCCACTGTTGACTACGGATGACTGAGCCATTTGGTAGTGCTCCTCGTGGTAGTATCACCTAATCCTTATTAACCTGCTGTCCTTTGAAATGTTCAGGTGTTTTTATGCACTCAAACAACCCTAAAGTCTTTCCTTGTCCCTGTGCCAACTGTTTTTGGAACACACTACAGGCATCAAATTAAAAATGTCGCATTATGTACAAAATGATTCAGAAAATGTGTCACTTTTAACATCAAATATCTTGTGTTTATGCTGTATTTAGTTAAATAAAGACGAAAAGAATATTTACTAGAGGTGTGATTGCAAGTCATCAAGGAATTGGGTTCATGTCTATTTTTTACGTCATAAAATCACAAACTCTCAGCTCTATAATATAGTTTTAAGTCCTACAAAAGAAAATGGGAAGCAAATTCAATAAAATCATGGACTCCAGAGTTGTGACTGGGTAAACGAGTATAGTAATTGTGTCTGTGCTACTGCTGCTTGCAAGCTAAGCATCTTAGCCAAGTACTTGTCCTGAAATACCAACAGATGAGGATATTTTGTGGCTGTTTTACTTTTTAACTTTTCTTTAAGTGTTGAAACAGAGAGACAAGAGTTGGAAAGCTTCCTCCATCATCTTGAGTTCTTTTATGAAATGTCTCCTAAGCAGAAAACCATAATATGCCCTGAAAATATTCCATGTGGCACTGCTGACCACCTGGTGATTAGCAAGCCTACCACGGCTGAAGTCATCCTCAATGAAAAGGTCAAGGTGAATCTGGTGAGTTCTCAAACAGTAGAGCAGCCTCAGGACCTGGCTGGCAACAAGCCGGTAAAGTTTTTTAGTTTTTTTTTTAAATGCAAGGCTCCATGGACTGATGAAGTCAGATGCTGACATCATTATCGACTGATTGATTCAGATAGGTTACTCTTTACACCTCATGTTTATCTGCTTCTGCCCAACTTGTAGAACATCTTCTATTGTAAGGTTATGTTTGTTTATAACTTCTGTTTTCCATTTCCAGCTAGCAGTCCAGTTTGATAGATTTGTCTATGAGCCTATGACTTTTTAGGCTTCTCATACAATCTATCCCTGTATGACAGCTGAATGTCAGTAAAAAAAATCAGAAAAAGTTTTTTTTTTTTATTCAAAGAACATGACAGTGGTGACATTTTGTGTCTAACAGATAAACTAATCTCTAGCATGACTGGAAGTGTTTGAACACCAGGTCACATTGGCTGCTCCTATCAGAAATGAGAGAAATTAACGAACCAAAGAGAAGAAAAAAAGACTTTTTCACAGTGAAATGTTTTAAACATAAAATGGATAATTAACTTGAGTACGGTTTATCATCAAGAGATTTTTAAAATGCCTGTGCTCAAGTACTATTTTTAAGAGAGACAAGGAGCTTTCAATTTTCCTATAAATTATGTTATTAATGAGGGTTTCTCAGATGTCAGTGGGTAGACTCCTCTACATTCTCTGAAATTACATCAAAGGACAATAAGTGAGCCTAGCTTCTGCCTACCATCTGTCTCAGTAGTGTAATTGTAATTGCATACCACACAACTTCATACTTAAATGTAGGGCTGATCAGGTTGTTTATTTAGTGCAGTTAAAGGAACACTTAAACATTTTTTGTGTTTGCCACACTCCCCAGTCCATGACAAGCAGGTAGACGACATTCTTTGACTGTGCATCCAGTAACAAGTAAGAGACCGGCAAAAATGTTTGAACGCAAGTTAGCATAGCTCAAACGCTTAAAGTATACTGATAATGTTTTAGTCTGCCCCTGCCTACAGTTATCAGATAACTCTAGACAGTCCTGTGTGCTTCTTGTATTTTTTTATTGACCATGTGAGGTTACCTTATCTATTTTACACTAAGACTAGCAATTTCTGAATGTAGTACTTACGAGACTAAGCCACAGGACACAGGATAGTCTGACTGAAGAAGTGCTTCTTAGAAGGTCAACAAAACAAAGCCTCTTTTACGAGTAGAAGATTGGTACCAAGGCAAATGGACAACTTTATCAGAGAGGACAAGGATGATTTCTTCGGGACTGATAAAGACTCACAACCTAACCTATTCGAACCAGAATATACAGAGGAGGGACTACATATTTTGGATGCTATGTGTTTTCAAAGAGAACATGAGGCAATGGAACAGCCTGGGGTTGAGGGGAGAGTCCAAATCAGCATGGACTGGTGGTGTAAATGTGGGGCTTGCCAACCTATGGCAACAGAGAATGAGTGCTCCTGCTGTACTGAGTGGGATTTAGTGCTACACCTATGGTGAACCAGTTCTTTGGTCTACACTGGAGCTTGTACCTTATCCACCACTTAAAAGTGTTCAAATGCATCTTTGCCACAACTTGACTCAATCTCAATGCAATTCAGTTCAACATTTGAAAAAAAAAAAGAGGATTGCACCTAAATTTAGAAGAATGATAATGTCAGTGATTTGAAGTAATCAAATTTGATTCCTGAACTGCTTCATCAACTCTCAGTTCAATTACATGAATCATGCATCTGTGAAAATGTGCACACGTGTTCAGTCTTGATATTGACTCATATGACTGTCATGAGAATAAACTGAAGAAAACAATTGAAGCTGGTTACTGCACTATTGCCCATCTTACAGCAGACAATCAACACAATCCATACAGACCCATTGTTGCTGTCCTCTTGCCTCATGTTGTAGCATGACTCAACCCAGAAGCTGCGTCAACCATATTAAACAACAATGACATGGCTCTTTCATTCAGCAGTAAATTATTCTCCTAATATTGTGGAATGTGATGTGTTGATATCTGCCAGGGCAGAAAGGATCTAATAAGAGTCAAATGAAGAAATTGCCCCTCTCCTCGTGAATCAAATGCATGTTGTTCTGGTTCACCAGTTTGTACAGCAGGTGCTGCATCTTCATGCCTCCTATATTTCAGACTGTAGGTGCCATCATTACCATCAGCAGCTGTCCTTGACATACCTGAATGTGGACAGTTTAACACTGATGAGATTGTATAATGTCTAATCACTGCACTGCACTGCCACAGGGGCTGATACACGCACAGGGAAATAAGTGGCAGGAAAAAAAACAAGGTTCATTACTTTTTATGGGGTTAACACTAATTTTGTTATCTCCAGAGCGGCTAAAATCAATATCTCTTTAATAGATAAAATGTGGAAACAATGGGATCATATGAAGGGGCACCATCTGAGGAATGAGCATACTGAGTAATATAAAATAAATCCAATGTTTCACTCCTTTAAAATTAGCTCTCTAGTCTCAGCTCTGTGTTTAGCTGACGAGCTTGCATCATTTTAGCTTTATTTCACTTTTCCTTAGTAACTTTCTCTAACCTTTACAGTTTCTCTAATGCCAGAAGAACACCATTTGTGACCAGGATTGGAATTGAATTTGAGCATTCAGCATCAAAAAGAATCAATTGACAGCTTTCAGTCACATGATCAGCACAGAAGACTGAGGGGCAAAAACATTTTTCATCTTTACAAAATGCCACATGAAGCCTCTGGAAAACAAAATGAAACTAAGCACACTAATTTAAACCACAAGTTTAAGCCTCTATGGATGCTTATATGGCACCTGAAACATAATAGCCTCCATCAATGAGGCTGTTTTTTTTCCAGCATTTGTCTGTGAGAAAATTTCAAACCACAATTCTGATGAAGTTAGGATATTGAGTAAAATGTAAATAGAATCAGAATACCAGTCCTTTTCTATGGAAGCAAAGAAGTACCAGAAACCAATTTGAAATGGGTTAACAGAAATGAGTTTTCATTTTCAGAATAAAGCTGTTTTTTTCACTCAGAAGTAAAATAAATAACACAATTTCCAAACTGAATTATCATTTTCTTGTTCAAGACTGTTTATTCTGTGACTTAATTAAAATGAAAAAGAAAAAGATATTTAACATTTAATTTTCAAAAGGTGCCCCAGCAAATAGTTACCAAAATTCAATCTGAATTGTCAAATTTGAAAATTAAAAAGTATTAGCAGTAATGCTTTTTCATTTCAAAACTACTGACTCATAACTACTGAGTGTTAAGACTAGGTATAAAAAGAGCATCCCTGAAAGGCTCTGATCATCTAGGTGAGCAAATAGTCCAACAATACAAGAACAAAGTTTCAAAATGTACAATTACAAGACATTTAGGGATTTCATCCTCGACAGTCGGTAATATTATTAAAAGACTTATAGAATCCAGAGAAATCTCTGCAAGGAAGTGGCTTGTCCTCTCATCAGTTAATGCACCCAATGAAAATGTTCTCTTTTATCAGCTTCTCCAGTGTAAAGGAGGGATACATGTTTCTTATCTGTTAGGGGAACTTTCAACCAGTACTTGACATCGCATTAGAGCTGTCAATATAGTGCCCTTTTCAGACTGGCCAACAAAACAATTTAAACCCGGTAACAATCGGCTCCTTTCTGCAATTTGAAAGGGTTTAATCAGCATTTTGACCTCGGTCAGCATGGGTTTTTTATCGGCTTGCCTCCAATTGGCTTCAGTGGGAACGTCACCTGCTAATTTACAGATGACCTCTGCGTAATGTGCCCATCCCCTTCATCTGTAACTTACATGATTCTTTGCTGTCTCAGAAAAAATTCCATCCACTTTTGTATCATCAGCGCCGAGTTTGTACATTTCCTGCTATTAATTTAGTTAAAGGATAAGTTCGGTTTCTACAGCTTTCACATTGTTTATAGAATGAAGTAGAACAATATTCTCACCCAGAAGGCTTTCCTGATCCAAAGAGGGCTTTGGGAGATATTTAGATCCAAAATCGAGCGACGGACATCCGTATAATGGTAGCACATGTATAGGGCCGCTCCTAAAACTGCATTAATTGCCAAAAACTCATTAGTTTCACCAATATTTCATCATGGTCCGCTCACGCTACTCCTCCAAGACAGTCCAGGCTCGCTCAACCCATGTGGTCGTGACTGTGCTGACCTCTGAACTGAAGACTGCTCTCTGGAGAGCTGTTCTTCTCTTTGCCTCCGCGTCCTCCTTTCGATGAGCTCCTCATCTGTATACTCTGGCTCGAAACTGTGAGGACACCCATCATATTCAAAGTTCTCCTCCACAACATCTTCATCCGATAGATATTCATCCTCATCGCATGCGCTGAGGCAAACGTAAACAAAGTCTTCAGTTCAGAGGCCAGTACAGTCACAGAACATGTCTGGAGCAACACAGACTGTAATGGAGGAGTAGCCCGAGTGGACCATGATGAAATATTGGTGAAACTAATGAGTTTTTAGACGATTAATGCAGTTTTAGGAGCGGCGCTATACATGCCCCGTGTGCTACCATTATACGGATGTCCGCCGCTCGATTTTGGATCTAAATATCTCTAAGCACTGTTTGGATCAGGAAAGCCTTCTGGGTGAGTATATTGTTCTACTTCATTCCATAAACAATGTGAAAGCTATAGAAACCGAACTTATACTTTAAGTTCCCCATTTTATTCATGTTATGTCTTGTCTTCATGTTTCCTGTTTTACTGAAAATTCATCTGTCTTTCCTTGTCTTCTTGGGTTTTACTTCCTGTCTAGCGTTGTTACACTAGAATCAGTTCTAGTGATTTGTTCACCAAATCACCATATCATTCAGTTGTTCTGTTGTTGTTTTATTTGGTACTTTGAATCAGTTTTTGCCATTTTTAACTCTGTTAATCATAATATGTTATAGAAATTAAATGTGTTAAAACAAGGGGAGGTGTTTGTTTGTTTATATGGCTTGATGTCTGTTTCAGTGTCTCGTGCAGTGTAAATCCTTCACTGAACAGTCAGACCACAGTTCATTCAGTGAAGGATTCACACTGAACATGCACCATTCCCTCGCAAACTTTCACATTGAGAGGATCCGACAGTCATGTATTTTCTCAAACTACAGGTTTTATACGCTACTTGTTACATGCTGTGTCCTACTTTATGTGAGTTGTTGCAGTGGTTGCCCTTGCCCAGTGCCTTCTACAGATGGTGAGTCTCATGTTTTAAGTTTGTTTATCTGGGAACTAAATCTGTTAAAACAACAGGGAACAATGGTTGCCATGAAAATGGATCCCTCAGAGGAAAATGATTCAGGAGAGTGTAGTTCACCAAGTGATTCGTTAACCGCGTGATTCAGGAGGAGAGTGTAGTTCACCAAGTGATTCGTTAACCGCGTGATTCAGGAGGAGAGTGTAGTTCACCAAGTGATTCGATAACCGCGTGATTCAGGAGGAGAGTGTAGTTCACCAAGTGATTCTTAACCGAGTGATTCGGGAGGAGACAGTAGTTCACTAAGTGATTTGTTTACTGAGTGATTCAGGAGTGTTGTTCACCAAGTGATTCGTTCACCGAGTGATTCAGGAGGAGAGAGTAGTTCACTGAGTGATGCAGTAACGCGGTGCAGTCGACTCACGCTGTCCCTCCATGCAGCTGCTCACTGGCTGCCTGCCCGGCGCTGCTGTGTGTGCTAACAGCTCAACTGAACTGAGAAATGAACAAATCACTTCAGGAAGTGATTCTGATCAGCACGTTCACTTTAAAGATTCCTTCTTATGAACGAATTGTTTGACACAACACTACCCTAACTGTATTTCCCCAGCTGTGTCTCATTACTCCCAGTCACTTCATGTATTTAACCCTTGTGTCTTTCCATGTCTTGTTTCCAGACTGTTTGTACCCTTGAGTCACTTTCACATTCTTTAATAGTCTTTGTTCTGAATAAAACTCTTCTGGACCTCCCCTTTTGCCTTGAGTTTTTGGAAACCTCTGCCTGATTCTGCCTGCCTTTGTGCATCCAACCTAGACTGTAAATAAACCCTGTTTTTTGCCTCAGACTGTGGTTGTCTGCTTACAGTGTTTCTTGTGCCTAGTGTTCATGACACCTTAACCTTATTTCTTTAAAGTGTATCAAGTTTACACTTAACCCAGTGTCCCTGAACTTTAACCACTGACCACTAAATTCTAATCAGTTTATGATTATCTTAGAGTGGACACTTTTGGAAAGTTTACAGAAAATTGCTTTAAAGGGTTCATGGCAGATCACATTTACAAGAATGGCCTGGATGACTGTACTAGCTGTATGAGAAAAATTAAACAAACTCAAAAAACATGTTGCCTACAGCCCAGGCTATTGCAGCATAGAGACCTCCAAAGGCAATGGTGGTCAGAAATTGCCAATAGGAAAAAATGTATGTACACTTTACAGATATCTAATGATAGATCAGAATGACATACATTTTTTGTTCTCTTGCAAAAATGTAGCTTGCTTCAAATTTATTAGCTTAAATGGTTATATCACTCACTACAACAACCACATGATATTGATTCTGCTATTTAAACATGTATAATATGAGATTTTCTGCATTCTTATTGTAACACCAGATCAGAAAACTACTTTTTTAGCAACTCAAGAAAATATCAGGCAACATGTAAAAAAGGTCAACAGTGATATGCCAGTCTTCACAGCAAGCAAGACTGGGCAAAGAAAGTGCTAAATGATAAATAAGATTTAAAGCTAAAACAGTGTCTCTAACAGCCTCCCACACAAATGCCTCTAACCTCTCTCTGTCTTGAGTCCTGCAGTATAAGGATGAGTGATGATATCTGTAAAACAGACCTGCTGGCTGTTTGGATCTGTCAAAAACGGAAGAAGACTTGAACAACAAAGAAAACAAAGATGAGTGTTCCATCTGTTCCCTGAGCTGCCTGTTTGCTCTCTGTATTAATGACATCCAAGTTTTCAGCCTGTAGCATCACCGATTCCCATATCAGGCTTTCCGTTTCATTTTCTATTGGTAAATGGACAGAGCTGACGTGTTGAAGTGGAGATGAGTGGATCTATTTTAGTCTCAATAGTCAAAGCTGTGAAGTTAAAGAAGGTGGTTCATGAAGCAGGGTCAGAGTGCTGCTGTCAAGAGAAGCCATGCTGGTCTACAAGTCCCCTTAGTGCCTGATGTGGTTTTCTTTTCAATACATGGGAGAAGGGATGTGAACAGCGGACAATGACGTACAAAGTCACTGATCCACATTTGAATGTCCTGCAACGGTATTAACTCACTAATCTATTTCTGCATCGCCTCCTTTCTTTGTACATCAATTTAAAGCTTTTATGCATTCATAGCAGCTGAAAAAATCCATTAGCCCAATAGCCATGAGGCACACCCACATTGTTTTCCTGTTATAATGCTGCTACTGCTATAAAATTAACCTTTTTCATCCTCCTGCGTGTTTATGGTGTTCTCACTTGTTCGCCCCCCTCTCCTTCCCATCACCCTGTCTTCACAGTGTTGTATGGCCTGGACAAAAGTATAGAATCACCGCTGTTGACCTCAGTGGAACATATCCTGCTGCTGTGATAGGAATGGTCAACCTACTACGTATGAACTAATCTTCTCATTTAGTCAAGGCATCAATCACAGGCAGTTTTAGTGGTTCAGAGGCCTTAGGCAAAGGAGGCCCTTCTCCAGCTTGTGATGTAAGCCACACAAACAAAATAGTGAATCATCTGTTTATCACCTCATAATTCAACAGCACTAGTGGTCATACCCAAACATACAGTAGGTATGACCAAAAACACCCATACAGTACTTGTTCATCTCCTCTGAGGAGATCATAACTCAAAATTAATGCTTTCAAATGGTGTAACATGTCTCAAGGTCAGTCATAACTTACGAGAATAAAACAAACAAGCTCACTGTTGTAAACATGTAATGCCCACCATCGTGAACATTCATTCATCAACCAGGTGCCATAATTTCAACTACACTTTCTAATGTGAATATGTTTTGAGACTTTTTGTGGGGCTTGAATCTTGCTGATGGGGCCAAGGAAACTTTCAATAAAAGCTCTATTAGATGGTATTTTATGAACCCTTGACACCTTATTTATATCCAAAACACTTGTCTGTGTGTTGTTTTTGTGTCTTGCCACACTCCACAGTCCATAACAAGCAACTTTTGGCTGTGCGTCCAGTAACAAGGAAGAGACGGACAAAGTTCCGTGACTGCTAGTTAGCTTAGCTCCAGTCCTGGGAGTATATTGGTAGCGCTTTTGCCTGCCTCTGTCTACAGTCATCAGATAAACTCTAAACAGTCCTGCACACAGACATGACAGCACCCCCCTGCCACAATATGGTGTTATTTTAGCCTACTTTAAAGGGATAGTTTGGGTTTGTGAAGTGGGGTTGTGTTAAGGACATGACATAAGCCTGAACATTTGTCACAGTGTCACAGCTCAGTTCTCTCTCTGTTCAAAAGTACTTGGGATGATGCTATTGCTGTTCGGTGGTGTGCATGGTGCCATGAGAGGTCATGGTCTGACACAGCTCCTGAAGATTTACATCAGAACAGCTAGTTGTGAGCACAGCTGAAATCGAGGAGGTTATAGCCGGGTTTGGACTTTGTCGTTCGTCATTCCTTATGAGTCATCTGCACCACAGGCACTATTAACCCTACATCTTTCATAAGTGTCAATGTGTAATGAAGTTTAAGGGTGCAATGCTGCAAAACCAGATTTTATCAACAAGAAGAGCAGGTAAAGGAGGACCCGCCTGCCCCATGCCTTCATAACTGATCTGATTTAATACATATTTCTGAGGATACTGGCAGCACTTTTGACAATTGAGAAGCTGCCTCTCATGACTGGTGGAATGTGTAGGGCTGTCAACTCTCAGACTCATGCAACATGTAAGCTAAATCGCAGGATGCGATTCTTGAACTCTTTTGCAAGTTGGATACCACCAACGCCATTTGAGAACCAGAGAAACTAAAGACAGACTGAACTACAGTCGACCTGCCCAAAACAATTCCTTATCTGTTTTGGCTCCCTTGTTCTGACCTTGAGTTCGGAATATCTCCATTCCCCTGGAATGTAATGCAGACAGAAGCTCAGACCCCCACCCCCATCTGCTCCTTCTCTCATGAACTATCCACTGGATCAGAACTCTCTCCAAGGCCGTCTCCATGTCATTACTTATCAGACGGTTGAGACTATGAGCAGGTCTGAGGCTGAGTCAACGTCACAGGCTTATGCATACACATCCACAATGGCACACATATCAGATATTCTCCTCCAACTCAACGCCTAATTGGCCCCATGTGCTCGTCTCCATGTTTGTAGTAATATGTTTCTCATGTGCTGAGGTGTTTTTTTTGCAATCCCACACTGTGCTCCCCTGACCAGTGCCTAGTTTGGAATAGTTTTTTTCCCCTCTCCTCTCCTCCTGTCACCTTTTTTGCAACCCACTGGTGAGTGGACGCTGACACAACTGGTTTCCGCTGCTCTACGGTATTTTTGTTGTTTTAAATAGTGTACAGCATCCTTGGTTGTCATGACAAAGGCATTATAAATTAAATTTATTATTAAAACGCATGCCCCCAAAACTCCATAGGCAAGGGATGCCAACCCCTTTAGCTACGGGATACTACATGGGACCCTTAACAGTCGTTTAACATGTTAAGGGTGTTAGCAGTGTAAATGATGTGATGCATGGGCTATTTTATTTTGGTCAATATGATAGAAAGTCAGAGCTGCGCATCTCACCTGCATCTCTGGGGGAGGAAACCTTGAGAATAGGGGGCTCAGTCCAGAGCAATAGCATATGTCAAATACAGGCAGGGGCGGAGCTACGTGGTGGCAATGGCGGCCACAGCCACCATTGGCCCCTCTCCGGCCACTTTGCTGTGTCATTGACTCATGTGCATAGTTTTAGAGAACATAAAGACTTAAAAAAGTACAGTCAGCCTTTTGATGCATCAAAACTCAACATTCTTCAGCAGTCCAGCTCTGAGCTGTAACACGCTGTTTTTGTCCCAAAGTGGACTGATATGTATATTTAATTTACTCTGTTTCACTGTAACAAGTACATGTTAGTAGTTCTCACAGGATATCGATGAATCTCACCATCTGGGGATAAAAAGGGGTTTTCTTATGATAAACTTCAGATATCTGGAAAACAACAAAAAAACATTAAATGCTAAGATGGGAAACAAAATGAGTAAGATTCATAGCTGAATGATCACCCAGGACTCTTACTATAATTTAATATTTTAAACCTTTTTGTCCAGTCTCTTTGCTCAAAAGGTTTTTTCCATCTGAGATTCCAACTGCAACGTTTTTTCATTAAACAAATAAAAATGGTTTATCATATGATTGGGTCATGATGACTGTTAAGACAGTGATTGTTCGTCAGGATAGAGCTGTGAGAGACACAGCTCAGCAACATGACAGCCACCCCCAGAATTTCACTTGTTTGGCAAATTTTTCATCACACTTGACATTAGTGATCATCAGGCCCACAACAGCTTCCTAACCTGCCATCAGAACATTATCAAGTTAAACAAAGGCGAGAGGGATGGGATCAGTTGTAGTTTAAAAAGTATCTACAGCTGTAAATGCAACCCCCAAGACTACTGGGATCTGAATTAAAGAAAGCCACCTGTCAGCCAGTAACACATCTGATTGTTGTTGTTTCACTAATGTGCAGTATGTTTTTTAGATAAATAAATGTACACATTTATTTCTGACTTCATGATTGACATGGATTTTGTTCTTGGGGAAACAAGACACTAAATTACTAAATTTAGTGTAGCAATCCTGGACAACAAGCTGATGTAGGTTTATTTATGGTTACATTTGTGGAGATTTCCTGTTAACAATCCAATTAATAGGGATGGTGACATGCCTAGTCTTACTGTATAAGGCTACAATTAACAAATGAAAACAACTACAGTAACAACTCTAATAATAAAAACAGTCATCTAAAACATTTTAAATATCTTCTTATTGCCACCCCTATGTCAGTAATTGTCTCATCCTCGTGACCCCAGTGAAAAATATCTGGCTCCACCACTGCAGACAGGGCTGAAATACTTGGATTACAGTTCCTGTCCGTGCCTTCCAAAGTTAAGGCAGTTTGCTTTTCCTGTGGAGGAACCTCCCGTTTGTTTTACTGATTACCCAAATCAAGTTAGATGGATTATGGTTCAAACTTACTGCTGAAGCCCCTTTTTGAGGTTATATTCATAGAAAAGCGTGACAGAACTGTAGCAGTAGGGAGGTGTCACCAAAATGTGGCACGCATGGGCCTGGTATCAAAGTAACATTGTTGCAAGTTGGAGCACATCAACATCAAGTGTCATTGAGCTGTAAGTGTTAGGGTGCAGTGTTTTGCATTTAGCTCGTGATGTGTGAGAGAGGGCCCACCATGATGGTACTAAAAAAGAGGAAATGTGTTAGTATTAGCAAAAAGCTAGCATGTCATTTAAAAAAGTTTGGATAAACTAGCAGAGACAATCTGGAATGATGAATACAGAATATTAAGTTACAGACTTCTGTCTGACATTGTCTAGCTCTGTCTCTTTTGCTTTTGCCATCATTTTGGTCATGATGAATAGACTGGGACCAACATGTGTCGACATCCAGTCAAAATCTGTGTTATGCAAGTTTTTGTCAACAGCTAAACTGAAATTATTCCCATTTGCCTGAGGCCAATTATCCGGTGTGTTAGAATTGCAATTACTGGCACATCAACTTCCCCTCTCTTTGTCTTGTTTATTTATTCCTCCAGTGTTCAGATAAAGAAGTATACATGAATGCCAATGCTACAGAAAAACTCATACAAAATGTTAATCAAGAGTGGGTGTTTTTTGTTTTCTCACACAATGACAGAGTTGAATCACAAAAGTAATGTGAAAATTGAAATGTGTGTGTGTTTGTTAGACAGTGGAGTGTGCGTGAACATAAGCTCTTGGGAGAAAGGAGATGAGCTCCTATGAAAGACTATTATGACTGCTTGATGGTGCAAATTTTTTCTCCCACTGGGTCACTTTAACTCATCTAAATATCACAACTAAGGTCTGTGTGGTGACTTTATTTCCTTCGCAGTGTGTGTGTGTGTGAATCTTAAATCCAGGTGACTCATCTACTGACGTCTTTCAATACACTCACTTTGATCAGGCTTTGTGCATACACCCAGGACCAAGGACATCGAGGAGGCTGCTGATGAACTGGAACGCTGCATCAATTAAAACTAATAGAATGATGAATTAAAGGGATGTATTTTTAAAAAGCACCCTACCCTTTTAGTAATGTGCTGAATATGTAACAGTGCATCTGCCAAGATACATCTCACAAAAATATCTTTATTTATAATCATGTTAGGACTTGTTTAGGACTAAGCTCCACTCCAGTCTTCAAAGTGTATTTGTATGTAGGTGTGTGCATATGTGCATGCATGGGCTGTTTGTAAATTCGCACAGTGGCTGGGGGGGATTGAAAGCATGTGAGAGACATCAGAGGATCTAGCTGGAAGCATTTCAAAGGTGTGTTATGCTCCACGGGGAAAAGGAGGAGACAGCTAATTACGAGTGAGATTTCCCATTCTGCACCTCTTATTAGCCATTTCCTCATTACAAGAAGGTGTGATGCAAGAAGCCACAAGGGATACAATTTATCTATCCACTGTCTTTCTTGTTTCCTTTATTTTTTTTTACAGTGCCCCTGGCTAGACCTCCTGGCCCTGAGCTGCAGTGGTGTTAGGGAAGCCCAATGGTGTTTAAAGTCATTAAAAGGTAATCTGATAACATGGAGAGTAAATGGGCTGATTCCACGAAACAACAGCGCCCTGTTGGTCTCTGGGTTCACGCCTGCTGTTGATTTTATTGCCAGTGAATGTTAAGCGGTGGTGAGCGTGCTTTAATTGTGGCCATAAATCAGACGGCTGAGCACAAAAAGGGTTAGAGGGGAAATAGAGGGAGGAGGAGAGGGAGAGAGCTCACCTGAGGCTCACAGCCCCACTGGACATTTCATTGGCCTTGGGAAGGGGAGCAGCAATCACCATCAAAGCTGCCTCTTTTTCATCATAATGTGCGGATGCCCTCCTCCCAGAGCCCCCTCAGCACATCCTGCATCTTTGTCCCTGAATCTGACAAAAAATGAAGGTCTACGTCTCCCCACAAGTAGGTGTCACCATGGAAACAACCGTTATTCAGCGCTCTCAACAATAGCTGCTAAATGAAAGGAGCTGTCTGATGGAATTAAAGAGTAGGCTCAGTCCCTCTTTCCACGCAATAAGTACCCACAGCATCCACAGCCACGGATACACAGGGCAAATGTTTACATGATAGCATAACCTACTTTTCAGAAGACTGTTTCTTTTCAAATCTCCTGAACTGTTGTGAGCACAAAGTAAATGTTACATCCACTAAAATACTAACAGCCCTCAAACATAATAAAAATGTAAAGATTCACATTGTTTAACGTCATGGTGTGTTCCAGTTGATCTTGGGAGCCGGATTCTATGAGTTGCAAATTAGATGTTTCACTGGGAACGCTCCCTTTGATTGGACTACGTCTTTACCAGCTCGTCCTACTTCTCACGACTAACTTCCAAGGTAAATGGAACGCACCAGAACTATTCAGAAGATGTAAAGAACCATCCAAGAGGTGTCTCAGGACTGTTTAAAACACATAATTTATGGATTTATGGATCCAACTAGATAGTGGATTATGGCATGCCCATAAACCACTCTGTTTCATCCCTGATCAAAACAGGCCGTTTTAGTGTTCCTGCATGAGCTTTTCTGACCACATCAATAGTATCCCGCAGCAGGCTTGTAGACAGCACTCTCAAGAGCAACCACACTCTCAGGACTGTCAGTTTTTTGCAACAGTGCCACACAGTGAATTGGAGTTGTCTTTGCAGGAAGGCAGAAATAGGGGCAGGTTTAGGCATGTGTATTTGGTTAAAGTTGGGTTCATGCAAGCTCTTAAAGCTAGGTTAGGTTTAGGGTAAGGGATGGAGCAGGGGTCAGGACCCCTATCCCACCAGATGATAAATCCCAGGGGAACAGGTTAGGGTTAACTGTCTCTCTGCGCATGTGCGACCGAGGGGCGTGAGAGTGCAGTCCCGGGACTGCTGCCTGCAAGGCTGCAGCAGGACCCTTCTCGACCACACTACTCTCCAGAAGCAGATGTGACTTAATCCTTCCAGTGCTCTGCTCCAGTGTAAAGTGTCCTGATTTCTTACTTCCACATATGCTGCCTCAGGGCTGAACAATCACCTGGGTCAGAGTTGCTTCCTATCTGGTCCAGGCAGCATAAAACTTCAAACGTACTGTTTTGGCAAATACTTTCTGAAAGGCAGAGCAAACACCAGAGGGAAGTAGGGACTTTCCTCATGAAACATTTTTGCATAAAACATTAAGACGTGCATTTTGCAAATAAGGTCTTTTAAAACCCTTGGTGAAAAGTCTTGAATCCAGGCCTTCAGTGTGCAACTGTTTAATCTGATAACTTTGATTGATCCTTGTATTTTACAGGCTCTGTAGGAATGTTAGTGTTTGTTGTCCTATTTGTATGTTGCAGGCATTCTGGTCAGGTCTCCCCGGAAAAAGAGATCTGGCTCGATTGGACAAACCTGCTTAAATAAACGTACTTGTTGCTTTCACAAATTCTGGTTTTATTGGTTCATTAATGACTTTGTAGTTAACTACCAGTAACTTTACTTTGAAGTAACTTACTACTTTCTTCTTTAAAAAACTCATCAGCAAAAGTTTCAAAACTAAATTAACAATGGACAACAATATTTCAAGCATCTTTCACAGAAACAAACTAAAAAAAAAGAACAGTTTACATTGTTGAAAGTGCAGATCACTCTTTCCCTTTCACTCTCTATTCTGGGTTGAACTTTTGAGCCAGTGTGTGTACACATGATTATGATACCTACCCTTAAAATATAGTCATAAACTATTAATTACTTTGATTAGAAACTTAAGTAATGTTGCTACCCCTTAAACTACTAGTCACTCTACAAAGTGATATTTTATTGTATAAGTTATGTTTCACAAGTAGTTTCTGCTCAACACTGCTGGTAATGGGATTTATTGGATTGTTATATTGAAGATGTAAATCTATGTTATGTTTAGTTAATTACAATTGTTGGCTGTTATTATCTTTGCAGGTTTAACAAAGCTCCATTTTCAGCTACTTAGTTTAAGGCCTCTGAGCTTCGAGGCTGGAACTAAGTAGCTGGTGTTATGTTTTTGAGTGGTTCATTCATCAAATTCATGTGAATACATGAACAGTTATAGATTCAGTTCTGTGAATTTGCACTCAAAAGTACAATCTGACGGGGGTAACGGTAAACAATTAGATTTTGGAATTCATAGGTCAAGGTCATTGAGACTAATGTTCCTCTCAAGATCATGAATGTGATATCTCAAGAATGCTTGAGGATTCTGTTAAAATTTGCACAGATGTCCTCTCTGATCAAATATGAACCATCCAGAGTGAGTTGGATGTTGGGGATCATACAACACATACATTTCAATATCACATCTAATTTTGACAAATTATTCCCATCAGCAATAACAAACCACAAAAACAGGTAAACATTAAATGAAGAGATTTATTCACCTCACTGCAAGACAGAGAGCGTCAACTACAAGAACATAGGTTTGTGCAAATGCAGGCTTGCATATTAGCATATCATAAGACCCAAAGGAATAACTGCACAGCACAGCTTAACAATAAAAGTAAGCATGCAATAAAGTCCTTTCTTCCATTTGAAGAAATCAAATATAGACTGATGCATTGGTTGCTTCTCACCCACATGGCCTGAAGTTCCACCAGTTGCATATTAAGGTTATGGGCTGTAAACTTTGTTTTGATTAGAAGTGTAGGAGTGTCAATGAAAGAGAGAATGTATACAGGAAATGTCAAATACTCCAGTGTGCTCTAAAACCCATGGCTTCTACATTTTGTCTAATAATGGTGCAAGCAGTGATGTGAGAAAATAAACATCTCAGAGAATCCTTCACAGCTAATCTTGTTTTTCTATTTTGGTGCAAGAAGGCCAGATAAACTCTGGTCTAATTAGCTCCAGAGTTTAGCTCATTTTGTTTGCAACAAGTTTTTATTAATGATCTCTCATTAAGACATGAGGGTGTTTTTTTTGTTTTGAAAGCTGTCAAAAAGTGATGATGAATGTCTGTGTTCTTGGGTTCAGCCTGCTCTCACACACAAGCGCACAGTGACACTCTCTGAATACTCCAGTATTTCACACATGGAAAGCCACAAAAAGATGTGTCACTGCATAAAAATGATATGGACTATGAAATGATTTTCATTTCAGAAGAGTTATTAGCTTAGGGCAAGTATGGCGTTGGCATTAAAAACCTTTATATCATCTTTTAACATGCAGTACTGCGAGTCTTCAAATGCATTTTTTATCAATTAGGGTGAATTCAGAGGTGCATCACATGTTAATAAATCTCAGTACAATAATGTTTGAACTAAGAAAACACACTCTTGCATTTTACTAATCTATGAAATAATACTTTATATACTGGTTTATTATTGTATCACACCTCATCATATGGATGTAAAGAGGGCTGAGAAATGGACCGTTTGAGTAAGCGATGCTCATAACCCTGAGGCCAAGTGGTGAAGTGAATCAAGTAACAGGGTAAAGAGTCAATTGCCATGTAAGTCACAACTCTCAGCAGAGCGCCTTTAAAATGTGATTTCTTTTGAGCAAGACTGCCTACGGGGAAAAAGGGGGAAACCTGATCAGTCTGCACCCTTTGCTTTATTTTGTAAAAGAAAATGGCAAAAAAAAAGCTTAGCAGGGGAATCCAAACTGTTTTTTCATAGACAACCACTTATTAAAAACATAAAGGTGTCCACTGGCCACTTCAATATGCCTCCCTATCGATGTATTTAAATTAGTACAAGCAATCCCATATAGGTTTAGGTATGACTATCAAATAAGCTTAAAGGTCAGAGGAAAAACAGCCTAAATCAAATTTTTCCATTTGTAGCTTAATAATCAGATTTAAGGGGGACCTATTCAGGCCTGACAACCACTTGATCTGCTATTGTTTAGGAAGAGAAAGACACTCAGTGTAGCACAGAGGGACAACACAGACTTATCTGCACATTCAGACACATACAGGAGAAGGCTGCACAATCTTTATAGAACAGTTTGTGCTTGAAAGTGATAAACTTGCAATGTTTTGTTAATCAAACTTTGACATAAAGAAATAAGCAGCTAGCAAATAAACTCAATTCAAGATCACACTTAATTTTTACACCACAGCATTATTGACTTTAAAGGTCCGATATTTCACTCCTTTTCATTAAGTTTACACTGGTCCCAGAAGTTGAGTTTTTTTTTTTTAAGTTTCTTGCTAAATTATATATATATAAGATGCTGGATGTTAGCATGCTTACAAACCCCCTCTGTTTCTATCCTTTTCAGAACAGGCTGCTTTGCTGAAAATTCACACAAGTTCCTTCTAACAATGATCCTCTCTAGAAGTGGATGTAACTTTTGCTTTCCTGCTTGGTGCTCAAATGTTAAGCGTGGCTATATGAACATGCACAGACATGTTTCTTCCACTGGAGTCCTCTGTGTGCTGAACAAACACCTAGCCCCCATGTGGGGCAGGTGGCACATGCGGGGTTGTAGATAGGCCATGGACACCTCTTATTTGCTTAAAACATACTATTAAACATAGTGCATTTTTACACAATATGGGACCATTATGAGACCCGATGCCAAAAGATGTCAGCACTGCCAACATGTGACTGTAACTTTCAGTACACTTGACTTTTACCTGCCAATGCTTATCGAGTTGTGACGAGTAAGTTTAAATGATCACAGTTTTCTGGGTGCTTCATTAACTTAAGAATAGTCAGTTAGGATCAAGTTTTACTTTGGGTTCACTCTAATTTAAAATCGCAATCCTGAAAACTTTCATTATTTTATTTTATTGAAATACTTTCTGCAGGTCAATTTATATGAACCAATATGTCCAGTCGATTTAGTTTAGACACCCCTACTGTAACTGAACACAAAAACTGGATAACAGATCAGTTTTATGTAATAGTTACACATTCTTTGCCAAATATCAGCTGTTTCTTTTCTCTACCTTGGACAGACTGTTGAAATTTCTAGGGAAGAAAAAATTCTGAAAAAAATCATAAAATGTCTGAAAAATACTTCTTTTTTCATTTGAATAAATATATATCTTTAATAGATATATATTCTATATTATGTATTGCATCACTGTCTTCCCTGATATATAGTAGTTTTTCAGGGCTTTGCTTTAGTGGTAAGACCAAAGTCCCTTCAGGATTATTTACATTTTAAGAAACTGAGTATGGCTGCGAATCCAGGCCTGCTAAATCAATAGGCCTCATCCTGTGATCCACAGTGACTGAAGGATCCTCAATACTTGTGCTCTTCAAAGGAGCCCAGAGAGCAGCCAACAGCAGTTCTCGCTGTGTTTAGGCGCTTTCGCGAGAAGTCAATAGTCTGCATCTAGGGAGGGCGGCTGAGGCTCTGAGGGACAAATCAAAGTCAGATTAATATTTGAAGCTCGGAGGGGAATATGTGAATGTTAGGGTAGCTGTAAAGACTACATATGCTTCTTGTGCGTTTAATGACAGGGGTGGCCTGGTATTTGGCGATATACCAAGTGAATTAGTCACAGTTTCAAGTAAGTTAAGCATGAAATAATACATAAATGCAATGACAGTAGAAAAGGCGGTCCAAAAAAGAGTTATTAGTGGAACAGTCTGCAAATAATAAGCTTTGAGTCTCAAGGTTACAGATAAATTGAAAAGGAAGGTTTAAGGCAGGTGCACTTCTTTCACAATGCTGGTATGGGCAGAATTAGTCTGACTTCATTTATAGATTTTTCCAGCAGAACAGATATTTTATTATGATATTCTGAATCTTTATCCTTTTACCGTGAATATAGAGCACTATTAGTCTGCAGAGGTGATTAAAAGGCAGATATATGACACATCACAATAAAGAATTAGTTCATAGTAAAGTAAGACTGTGATATATTTGTCTCTGTTTACTTACTTTGGGTGAAACAGCTTTCCTGAATTCTAAGATGCAGTGCTCTGCTAACTCAGTACATTTGCATGCAGGTAAAAAGGTGAGTTGTTGTTTTTGTTAGATTTAAAGATGCCCCTTTAAAACACATGATTAAATGTTGTACTTGAAGGCATCTTTTCTAAGGTAGACAAAAGCTGGAGATAAACCAGCTCTTAACTACAATTATGAGGAGGAATGATGCCTCCATGTATCCCCTGTGTCCATTTATTGCATCTGCTGTGCACATCCTCTGG
This sequence comes from Scarus forsteni, assembly GCA_036419115.1. Classification (NCBI taxonomy): domain Eukaryota; kingdom Metazoa; phylum Chordata; class Actinopteri; order Labriformes; family Labridae; genus Scarus; species Scarus forsteni. The sequence continues at coordinate 10,790,639 of JAZDUH010000354.1, forward strand.
ATTTAAAGGGATCTGGACTGGAAGAAGCTGTATACATAAGGATGGTACGATCAATACAGAGGCAGACGGGACATAACCGAGTGACCACAGCAGCAGGAAAAAAACATGACAATTTTTTTAAGTCAAACTAATAACTCCAGTCCTCAATTCCCACATCTAAACAATGTTAGATTAAGACTGCACATACACAAAAGAAGTCTGTCAATGTCCCTGATGATGGATACATTTGGTTCAAGAAATTAGGGAGAAACCAACGGAAAAAGGATTGGCATATCAGTTAACCAACAGCCATGTAAATCGGAGACTTTTAGTCAGTACAATCCCTAGCTGCATTTAAATAACTTTGATTTCTCATTGAATGTAGTACTGATCAGTTTAGTGTAACACTATGATACAGTTCACGATGAGACAGGAATCATTATTCTCTCGGCGGCTGTAACTACAGCATCTGTAAATGCAGTCACCGCAGAGCCACCAGTCAACATGGTCAGTCATTAAACTACACTAAGACAGTCATGTTGGTGCACAGAGGAAAATGCTGCAACAGCACAGTGCAGACAATACTGACAAGGTTGTCAGTCCACTGGTCATCAGTCATCTGACCTTATCTAATGATAATACCAATTATTTCAATTTCATTTATTAGCTTTAATACCAGAATTAGTCTAACTGCTACCAATCAGCCATCAGGACTAAACCAGCAAAGGCGCTTTGGGCAGGACTATCTCCTTGCAGGACTTTGTGCTCATTTAGGTATACAGCATGTTCAAAATGTATAGCTGTGAAAGTCTTCAAGTTCTTACTGAAATACAAGTGGTGAGCTGTTTTCTTACTTAAAAAGCCTGATCCTATAATAACAAGCTTAAAAGGGGCATTTAACCGCTTAAAGTAGTCAAATCTGGCATACTTATGTCAACAACTGAGTTTTCCACCAATGCTTGCTTACTGGAGAAGATGACATTATTCCATCAAGCAGCCGAATGAATCTATGTTTTAAGCTGTTTTTAACTCTGAATGCAAACTCACAGAGAAAATGTGCTAAGTAACTTATGGCAAACATTGCAACTTTCCAGGCATGAAGAGCATCTTTAAGCAAAGTGAAAGGGCAGAATATCTAAAACAGGCAGTCATTGTTTGAAATACAATTATTTTTTTAGAACACTATTTCTGTTTGGAACCCATTGAAAGTACTGAGTAAATCTGGTTAAGATGTTTTGATGTAAAAGGTTTTGATCAGCCGCTGATCATTCGCCCGTGACGTAAGGCTGGACGTCAGAAACGATGACGTCCAGCATGTGATTTAATGGACATTTACACGTTTATAAAGGTCCTCTTGGTAAATACCTGGGTCATCCCGCCAAAAGAGTGAAATTTGCTTGTCGTAACTCTTCAAAATCAAACTTCATTTTTCATTCAATTTCATTATAGAATTTAGTAATATACACATTTACTCATTCAAAATGACTACTCGTCAATCTCAGGCTACTTTATTTAATTTATTGCAACTTTTGACAGTTTATTATCATTGCAATTTTTTCTCTGCTGTTACCAAAACTCAAATGCCCTTTTAAAACCATGAATAAGTATAATTAGCTATAATAAGAATATCATCCACATACAATGCTTTCCCTTAGAAAAAGAGTTAATTTAGAAGAAATGGTTGGTTACATGATGAAAACACTAATATTTATGAAAAAAAATGCCTTTTTTTGCTGTTACTCTTTATTTGAGTAACAGCAATGAGGGTAACAGCAATGAGTTTTTAGCATAAAATTAGCAATTGTGTGAAATTTAGCCACTTAGCATCTATGCTAGTAGCTTGAGCACATGGAGCAAATTTTTAAGATTTAACTGAATATTTTACTTTTGATATCAACAAATGTTGTCGTAGAGATAACTTAGGTAACAGGACTGAGTTTTTAGATTGACCATCTCTAAAACAGCTAATATATCATTGAATTTAGGGAAAAATAAAAGACATAAGTTACTTTTGGTTTTCCCATGACTTGCAGAAGACCTAAATGATGTCAATTCCTGCAGAACATGTCACTGGTGAAATATTCCTAAATTTTAAAGGGGGAAATGTGTTTGGGTAACAGCAATGAGTGAAAACCTGGGGACAGCACTAAAATGTGAACTTTAACCAAAATATAATGACTTTAAGTGTAGATAGAATATGGAGTCACACTTAAATGCAAAAGAAAATTTGCTTTGGAAGGATTTTGTTCATGATGCAGTGTAGTAAAGTGTAGCGTTTGGCTGTGGGGACAGGCAAGAAATGCTATGTATAAGTGTTTTGGATGCTATTTTAAAATATTAAAAAATATATATCTGTAATTTCTACAAATATTAATGTGTATGATGATTGGTATAATAATAAAATATAATTTGTAATATATTATTACTTGTGTTTATACATTAAATATACAATAATATGCTGGGGACAGAAATTTCACTCTTTTGGCGGAACCGCCCACCTACCCGAAATTAACTACTGATGTGTACTGGACCACTCTAACAAGGCCCTGAGTGTCAATTTGATTTTTCTGCGAACCATTTTATGAAGCTTAGACTGTCAGTGGGCGAACACACAGCCTACAGCAACCGTCAAGTAAACTCATTAAAACATGGATGTGTCTTTATCTAATAAACAATCAGTGTAAACCGAATACTTACTTTGAAGATGACTTTTCATTCAGCTCTTTTAGTTTGTTCTTTCAAGTTTGAAAAACGCTGACTTGGATCCGTAAAAGTATAAATGTTCATTACAGCAAGGAGGATCTGCAGAACGAGTGCCACAGACTGCAGATTTACACACAGACGCTGGTATCCTCGGATCCCGAAACATCTTTAAGTGTCCTTACAAAGTCACATCGGTATTTCACCAAATTTGATAACGCAAGCCCAAACTGTGCACACCTGCATCCACAGGTAACATGGATGATCTCAAGTCTTCCAGATCCCGTTAAGGTTTTCAGCCATTTATGATTTAAACCCGCTCAGTCTCTTTTCGGAGAAGTTTTTCTACGTGTACTCCGTTGTCATACAAGCATCTTCATGCATCCAAAACAAACGGCCGTCACAATTACCGGAAAGATGGCCAATGTATCTCGCTGGGAAGTGTTTTTATCTATCGACCTCACTGTGAACAGCTGCCCCACGCGCTGCCTGACTGCTGTGCAGCGGCTAATTCAGTCCGGTCTAAGCTCTTTTTTCTGTTTTTAGTCTAAAGGCGATCAGAATAATCTGACATCTTCAGTGAAACCTTTGCTCTGCATTAATGAGACGTTCTTCTTATTTAATGGCTCAATGCATCTCTGCAGAAATAATCTGATAAAATGCCTTATAGTCAATTACCAACAGCGAGAGTGACGTCATGTTAGTCCATGTCTGCAAATGGTCAATGGGTCATATGTTATAATAAGCAGCTATATTTGATTTTCATACTTTCGTTTGATCTGAACTGTTGTGATCTCCAGGTGAATTTGTCAAAAAAACATCTGAAAAAATGGATGAGAAAATGCAATGACTCATACAGGGTGAAGCTGAAGAAAGCAGCCCATCTGATGGCTGGCTCAGAGATGTCAACAATAATTTAGACAGAAAGTAAAAGGGGAAATGGAGCAAGATTTTACAGTACAACCACAGTCTTTTGACAAAAGACCAAAGTAAGGGTTTGAACATTCAGAGGTCTTGGAAAAAATGTATTCTGCCTTTTACAACACAGAGACGGCTGAGTTTTGCACAAGAAAAGATCTTGAAATTCAACCTGCCTGCTCAAAACTTGGTTGTATTTGTCTGTCATGTTTGCTTTGTGTTGCAGCGAAGGTAGGCACAAAGATGCACAAAGATGACAAGCTTTAGCAAACATTTTCCTGTTTCTTAGTTTTTTTAAGAGGCAAATATCTGAATTCTAGACTCATTAAGGGGGAAAACACAAGTATTTTTATGATGCTTTTTTATCTGTTGTTTTTAAATATTTAACAACACAAAACCTAGCTTATTTCTGAATTTAGCCAATTTTTTTGTATCCCATAACACTATAACTTGGTAATTTGCAGATGCTCAGCTTAGCTGGTATCCTTATAAGTTGTTATGGTGGTCCCTTATCTAGATTGTTTGCATGGAAAGAATTAGGGTTTGTTTGGAATGGCTGGTGAACTGAAGAACAGGGCTTTTGCTATAAACATAAAGAAAATGTACCTTATTTTTATTTTACTACAGATACATGTCTTTCAAAATGTTAAATTATTGGTCGTTAATTTAATTTTCTTTTAAATGTTTTTGTTTCTGAAAACACATTTCTGTACTCCAAGTAAAAGCCAGTGACTCAAATACATGACCAAAGGTTAAATGTTTCCCCAGACCTGATTGAAGCAGGCTGACTTTAAAATTTGTGTGAATCACCTGTAACATCTGGATTAAATATTATAGGTATATTCAAGTTAAGTAATCTAACTTGATTACATTATATCTCACTGTACACTGGATCTTTACAATTATTTGACAGAAGGTAAACACATATGAGGCAAATCAAGGTACTTAAATCCACAGGCTATAATGAATCTAACCCCTGCACCATGTCAATTGATCAGTGTTAGGGAAAGGTCTGTATGCATGAACGTTAGGGGGAAAAGAAATCCTCCGGGATCCATGACGCTGAAACATCTGGATGCTCATTTTACACATCAAAGTAGAAGTGTCATTTCGAAAAAAGCAGAAAAATAAAAACCGCCCCTCGCTGTTGCACTGTCTGCATGTAAACACTTTGTCAGCAGTGAAAGATAAAACAAATGAGTTACAGCACATTTAAAAAGGAATTCTCTCCATTCTTTCTATCCAAAATGGACAAAAGACATGCGTCCTGTTCCCCTTGTAGATTTCCAGATGGGTGCTGTGGTCAAAGCTTCATCCCAAGATCAGGATGGGCGCTTACTCTGTTGGGGTGGTGGCAAGTGGGCTGAGGATGGGGGTGGATAAGTCCCTCTGAGGACACATTGGGGAGATGGCCTTATGGCTATAGTACTCCACTACTTGCTTTGGCACCTCAGCAAGAACACATTTGGCCAAGGCTGCAGGTGAAGCCTGTGAAATACAGAAACGTAAATGTTAAAAGCTGAAAAATATTCTTCAGAAATGAAGTATCAAGCCTTATACATTCAACAAGTTTTGGGGTATTTTTTGTTTTTGCTCAGATGAATATAAAATGCCTGTCAATTACCAATTATGTATTACTTCAACAGTACTCTGCCCTTTACCTTGTAATCCCTTGTGCAGTGTCCAAAAAAGCTGAGTCACCCAGACTCATATTTAGATAAAAGTGTTCACCTTAATTTATTTTGTTAAAACCCAAATCACAAGTGTCGCCGACTTCATAGCCTAACATATCTGTTTCTTCTATGGAACGGTTTTTACACAGTTCTGGAGGTACAATCCAGTATTGTAGGTGTGATATCAGAATTTTTGTTAAGATGTGACATGTCAAGGGATAGCGTAGTATGTTTGAGGCACACGATAATGGTACATAGATCAGTCACAGACATGGTAATCAGCTGTGGCCCTGTGAGGGGACAACCAATAAACAAGTAAGGCTAAACATTCCTGCAGAGACTAAGAGTGCTGCATAACTTTCCGATTTTTTGGTGAAACAAGCTCAGTATTAATAGAGTGTTTGTACACTCCAATGGACATACTGATTTACAACCCTTTTCTTTCGAGCCAGCACCTCTGTTTTAGTGTTTCATCCATACCACACACTCGAGGCAGAGGGGCATCAAGGCTAGTATGTACTGCTGTGTCCAAGTAGTGTCAAAATAAATAAACCTGCAAGTGAAAAAGTATAAAGTAGTTATTAATTATAGTAACACTGTATATCAAAATACAGATAAATCAGTCTGAACTGGCCATCCAATCATGATGTCAAAGATCTGAGTGCATCACTCTGTTGAGCTCAAGCAGCAGCCTCCAGGATTAGAAAAGAGGCTCATAGGAAGTGCCAAAAGCTGTAGTGCCTCGAGGGTCCACTTGAGAATGACTGCAGGAACCCCACTGGTTACATGATGGTGTGTACAGATTGGATGGTTTACTAAACAAGTAAATTTATTGCCTGGTGAACAAAAATAGCTTTATCTATTAATATAAAACATTCTCTCACTGTACTGGTTGTTAATTTTTCCTCATGTTGTGCCCATTTCTATTTAATTGAAGATCTCTGGTCAGGAAATTTAGGAAACGGTTCACATGAGTAGCTATGGCAGCATCCATTGCAATGCATCGATAATGTTTCAAAGGCTCTTCTGATAACAAATGACTGATCTCTCATAGCTTCATTGAGTTCTTTCTAAAGTCTATGGCAGAGTCCTGCTTCAGTAAAACTTATCATAAACCAGACAATGACCCAGTTATGACATTTAAAACAATTTATTTATGCTATTGTCTCACTGCTCGGCATCTTGAACCCCATGTTTCCCATCGACCTCTTACCATTACATAAGATTCATGTTAGCAATGGAAGGCTATAGCTTGCAGTGTTACACTGAGGATGCTTGCATATCTCAAAGTGTTAACAACCTTAAAAATCAGGCAATGTGGGCATAATAGCATAGAGGGAAACTTTCTAACTGTTCTCTCTGTGAGCTTCAGGGAATAATTAGAAAATGAACGTCATTTCAAGATACCAGAAGGATCAGAATAAACAGCACTTGTCCCATACAGAGCAAGAGGGACTGCTGATGCATGAACAAAATGCAAACTAGTTACTCCAAGCCAGGGGAAATAGATATAAATATTAATTAAGTATAATTTTCCATCTTTCTATTGGCTAATCATTTTGTCACATTATTCTCCTACACAAGCAGACAGAGCTCTTTAACATTATTTTCCAAATCTTCTTTAACTGTTATATTTGCTCTAACGTGTCTCTCTTGGGGAAAAAGATGGTGTGTTTTAATGTTTTCTAAATTTTAAAAAGAACACTAAAGTGATGTACAGAGGGGCAGATATTCGGTACCAGTGAAATAAAATGTTCATATTTATCCCCTAAACTTACCGCCAAACTGAGACACCTGGACAGGTATGATGCCAGAGTATTAGTAGGTACAGGGGACATAATGTTTGGTCTCCTTCATGTATAAACTGCAAGACATTTTGGGAAATGGTAATCCTACCATTGTTTTCTCACCTTTTTTTCTAAGTGTAATATATTTAACAAAATAGTCTTGGGACTTCACTATCAATTTGAAATTGATTAAATCAAATCCAACCACACTGAATAATATTTTAGTAAATGATTACTGAATCAAATCCCAGCCAGTCAATCAAGAATCAGATCAGATCGGGGTGCCGGTTTGGCAGAGTGGTTAGCGACCAGGCATGTCCCATATACGTACTTCTGCCGGCCCACGTTTGAATCAAGCCTGTGGCCAGTCTGTAGAGTGTTCTCTACTCTTTCTCAACCGGGGCGTCGGTGGCGCAGTTAGATAGTGCGCTTGGTCAGTGATCGGGAGGTTGCAGGTTCAAGCCCAGCTCCGGGCGACACATGGCGATGTGTCCTTGGGCAAGACACTTAACCCCAAGTTGCTCCCACTGCTGCGTCAGTGGCGTGTAAATGGGCATGAAAGGGCGTGAATGTGTTAGAGATACTGATGGATAACTAACATAGATACTCTGAACCATCAGTGAGTGAATGTGAGCGCAAATGGGTGTGAATGGGTATGAATGGGTAGGTGTGACCTGTGGTGTAAAGCAGCTTTGAGTAGTCAAAAAGACTAGAAAAGCGCTATACTATAAGCTCAAGTCCATTTTTTTTTTTTTTTCACAAGCCTATCCACTGTCATTCTCTCTCCTATCAATAAAGGCACAAAATGTCCCAAAAATAAGCTAAATAAAAAAAATTTGATCACATCATCTTGTAAAGATTTCACACCCCTAGTACATAATGCCCCTCTGTAGCATGAGTAAGGCCAGCATACACTGAGCCCCTTCTTTGTTCCTTTCATCGACACTGGAGGAGATGTCAGTTAGTCCTACAAGTCTCTCAAGCATAACAGTCCAGAGACAGTGGCTATATGGAGAAAAATGGCAGTGTGCACATGAGCATGGACAGACAGATGAAACAAACTGACCGTTTTGAAGTCTCTGAAGGGCACAAACTGCACAATGTCCCTGAGGACCGGCTCGCCCTTAGGCGAACGTAGGACCCCGTCATCGCCATCCAAAATCTGCATGTCTGTGAAGTCTGCATTGCCCACACCAACAATTATTATGGAGAGAGGCTGGTAGGAGGCTCGAACAATGGCTTCACGCGTGTCTGCCATGTCTGTCACTACACCGTCAGTGAGGATGAGCAGGATGTGGTACCGCTGGAAAAAAGACAGGAGCTTTCAGTGTGAGAAAATCCATGTGAACCTTAACCCATTTAACAGCTGTGTGTGGTTTCTTGCTAGGACACCTTTCAGTGTGAGCTGTTGTCTGAAGTAAGCTTTAATATGCTGTCTCGGATAATTTTACAGCTTGAATGTGTCTGCTATAATAGCAGCAGTGCAGTAAAAGATTATTAAGATTATTAAGAAGATACACCATACAGCTATCATTCTGATAGTTTACAGTGGAGGAGGAAATGCTTCTTTGTTTTTTTACTGTGTGAATTTCTAATGTTTGCCCTAAAGGCCTACTTGTTTACTGCAGCTCACTTAAAGATCAAAACAATGGAAAACTGAGAAGTTAACAATTAGAAGAGCGACAACACAGTTACGGCTGAAAAATTGTGAGGAGCACAACGTCTGTACAGCCTCAGGTAAATTCTGATAGATGGTAGATAATCACCAACTCCCATAGGAATATTAAGGAAAGAGCAAGAAGCACAGGAAGTCTATTAGACGCAATTTCCTAATCACAGCTTAGATCATGAGGTTATTTCTTGGACAATAAAAGGGTCGAACAAAATGGAAATGTGTCTACAAACTACAAACAACTAATGTAGGACTTTATCACTTCTATCTGAAATTCAGAAATACTAATGTCTTCAGTGGTCAGTAAAAGTTCCTTTCTTCTTCTCAGCTGTAGGGCATCACAGCTCATAGCAGTGAGGAGAACCAGAGGCTACTCTCTCTGGGAACTCAGTGGGAGGCAAAACAACAACATCTAACGTTACAACCATGTCTTCCTTTTATAGAGAATAAAGGGACACTCACAGAGGCATCTTTAATGTTACCATCGCCCGCTGCCAGCTTAGCTATCCTGTTAATGATGGGAGAAACATTTGTTGGGCCATACAGCTGGATCTTAGGCAGGCAGTTCTGGTATGCTTCGACCACTCCTTGGATCTCTGCTCAAAGAGAGGAATGAGGAAAACATCAATACTGGTATTTACACTCTTCAGTAAACAAGCAAAGAGCACTGAAGGGACACAGTCTTATGAATCATTCACTGCATCAGCAGTCTACACAGCCAGAATGTGTACTCTGGCTCATACAAGTTAAATAAGTCACATCATTTAAAAGCAGCATGATTTTAGATTAAGGCTTATAAATATGCACTTTGGCTTTGGAAAAATCACAAAGACAGCTGCACTCTACAGTTATTCAACAGACTTCTTTCATGAAAATGATCTGACTTGTAATTTATGAATAAGTCTGTGAAGAGGATACTAATGACTAAGATTAATATTCTTGATGTTATACAGCCTTATTTAAGAATCATCTGAATTGCACTTTCAAGAGATAATTAGGGCTTTCATTACCTTCACATTCATCATCTTCTGGGTTGAAATTTATGGCAAAGTCATGAGATACCTGTTGATGAAGAAGAAGAATCAGTAAACAACTGAATTAAGTGAAGGGGCTATTGTCCATTGTTCATCTGGCTGTTCTTCCTAATCAGTTGATTATGGATAATATATTTCTAGTTAGTGACATCCAAAACTTTTAGTATCACTGATTTTAATTTTTTATGGTAAAAATGATTTTAAAAAATTGTCTTTACAAAAAAGTTCTCTGCTGATATTGCATTTCAGTATCTAACTTAGGAAATTTTTGTCATGCATCCAAACCTATATGGGTTTTTTGAAAAGAGATATGAGGCCAGATCAAACCCTTGGCTCAAAGAATTTGTTGCATGCATCACAGATGTATGTCCTATTTGCCTTCTTATCTGTTGCAGTTGTCGTTTTCACACCAAGCACTGATGTGGTTTTAATGACAATTGAACTTACAGTCCATTAGCCAGAGAGTTTTGCGTTTATCTCAAAATGGGAAGTGGTCAGTCACAAAGCTGGCATGTTCCCAGCTTGAGGAGGTAGACAACAACTGTGCCTTTTGGTGCGTTCACACCGGACGCTACTTGTTCTACCTCAGCGATCACTCTCCATGCAAAGTCAATGTACAGCCGCAATGGGGCGGGGCTAAACCTTCTGTGATGCGGCAGCCGCTTTTCACTCTACCACATAGCTTATCGCGCGATGTCAAAGTAAAAAAAGGTTGATCTTTTCAGATGATGTCGTGTGTGGCTGTGTGGCAACAGCCAATCAGCGGTGTGTGACGGTGTGACGGTGTGACGGTGTGACGGTGCCCGTGACAGATAGTTTGTCATCCGGACTACAGAGGAACAATTTATGTCCATGTGGGAATGTTGCAGTGAAATGCAACTTTAATCTGAGCACCAGCATGTGTCATACCATGTCCTGTGTTGGATTAGAATTAAAAATAAAATCACACAGTGAAATTTTGGAATTTCTTCTGATATATGGATAAAGACTTTTTGCATGACTGAAATAAATACAGCTGCTCCATTTTGACACAACCAAAAATACAATCCTACAACTGATACACTCTGCTCTTGTTTGATAAATGTTACTGTATGTGAGTGTTTGTTCACACATTCCTGACATGTCAGACATCTACTCAGGCCTCTATTCAGAATCACTTAAGGTTTCTGGTGTCCAATTTTCTTAAACAAATGCTGTAAAATCCGTGAATTCTTATGCAAATTGAGCCTAACCCCTGCAGGCCTTTTATGTCACAGGGAACATGTTATTTTCTCAAGACAAGTTGATATTTTAAGACAAGGGGGCTTATGAATAAAAATAAACTCAGTAATTACTTTTAAATGTGAAATTTTGATAGAATGACAAATTGTGTCATAAAACAGGGAATGGGAATCAGCTTGCTTCGTGTGAAATCCCAGGGTGCCAATGAAAACTAGGATTTGATAAGGGCACATGAATATATATCATGAATAATAATGTTCATGCTTTTCAGGCATAAAACACAATGAGAAAAGAGATACTAACAGAGATACTCACCTCATAATTTGGGGGGATTCTGGCACCAAATCCCAAAGCTGAAAATCTTTTGTCACTGAAACGATAAACAAATGAATCAGTCAAGCATTAACAGTAAAAACACACTAATCCGGGACAGACTCTGACAATGATCTGAGAAATATTGATGGCTTATCCATCTGTTCATTTTTCCAAGGGCAAACCCCCTGCTTGTTTGCATTTCATAAATGTTAAAAGCTTGAATTACAATTTGATATCCAGCCCACAGACCCTGTAGTCAGTGTTTGCACCTGTTCAAAGAGCTTCTAACAGTTTTCATCCTCTCCATTTTCATCCTACAATTTATTTGAGCAGATTTCCGCTTGAGGTTCTGCAATACTGAATTGTGCTCTCCTTGTGAAAGACCGGGGTGCTCAGTTTTGTATAAATGGCAAGTCAGAGGATGTGCCTAAAACCAATCTGAAATTGTTGCATAAAATGAGTCAATCTCATACTGTCCCCAAGCCTTGCAGAGCAGACGGACCTGCCTGATTCTGAAATTCTGCTCGTCCATCTTGTCAACTTCCATTGTCCAACAACTAGTGTAGGGAGAAATGCATTACAAAAGTAATGTGATTACTGTAATGCATTCCTTTTTATTGTAACGTAGTAATTACATTACAAATTTTTGCCAAAAAAAAAAAGTAATATTTTACCTTGTACAAATGTCAGTAATGCAAGTTACAATACATTTTTAATTTAACCCAAAAGGAAGAGGTTTTGTTTGTTTGTTTGTTTGTTTGTTTAAATACAAATTCACCAAATACTCTGTGAGATAAGCAGGGGGGAAAAGTCATCTGCTAGGCCTAAAGTTACAGTATCTCTTACACAATTTACCAGAATTTTACCTTTTGTCTGTTTTTGCTATGATCGTTTCTTGTATTGTGCCATGAGCCATTGATGAGGCTACTATTATATTACTGAGCCTTGTAATGAGCCTTTTGACCCTTTTCCACGAGCGTGCCTTGGCCCTACTCTACTCGGCTCTACTCGATTTAAGGCGTGTTTCCACTAGCCCGGTACCTCCTAAGACAAGCTAGTTTTAGTACGTACTCCGCTCTGGTTCTGAGCGAGCTGAGGCAATACTAAAAGATGACGTCACCAACTGACAGCTACTGATTGGTCTGACAACTTCATCACTGATGAGTCATGAGCGCCACGACCTAGCATGCTAGCGGTAGCTAGTATTAGCTTACCCTCATACGTCTATTCTTTGCAGCTCGATTGCTCTCGTCCTCGGCTTCATTCTGTTGCATATCTTCCAAAACTCTCCCGTGTTTCTCAAGAGGTATTTCTTCCTGCCACCTGCAGCCTTCTCCTGTTTTCTTTTTTTACTCGGTTTGTGACAAAAAGCCACAGACTGTTGTGTCGTGCTCAAAATGATGTCACCGCAGAGCCGCTCAGCAGTTTACAGCGACACTGCACGCCGTTGGGCCGGCGACTGGGGCTAATGGAAAAGCAGCACAAGGCAAGTAGAGTAGAGCCGGGTAGAGTCGGGTAGAGTCGAGTAGAGTTGAGTAGGGCTAGTGCAAAAGGGCCATTTGAGCGTAATGAGCTACATATAGAAAGCCAAATCCATATTTCCTGTTATTTTGATAAGAGTAACTTAAAAGTAATGTGATATTGGTGTAATGCATTACATTTCAAATACAGTAAAACTATAATGTAATCAATTATCTTGAAATGATAATAACAAGTAATAAATCATGCATTACATTTTTTGGGTAACTAGCCTAAACACTGCTAACAAATTCTCTTGGCTAAATGTTCAACAGCCCAATCAGGGGAGAGAGGTGGGAGCTGTGGACGTGACGACAACAGGAAGTGACTGCATGTTTGAAAATTATGGTGGCTTAAGTGGTGTCAATATCTGCTGGGTTATTTTCATCAGAAATGGACTCAATTTATTCTCTGAAAGAAGAGCAAAGAACGTCACTTGAAGCTTGTCTTATGAGAAATGTATTTGCTCTTCTCCACTGGGGATCACTGCTGGGAAACTGGAAGAGAATGCAGAAATCCTCCACGGACATGCCGGGTTACTCATTGTTGTTATGGTTACTCGGTGATACTTGGCGAAATGTGCTCCCCTCAGAAGTTTACTTGGTAGAAAACTTGGTAGACATTGTCCTTGACCAGGTTCATGTCACATTTAAGTGTTAAATGATACATCTGTGCGGAATAATTTAATGTAAGACGATAGTCTGAGGTAATTTAAGCTTGCGCTGTTGTTAGCTGTACCCGCTACATATGCTAGCATTGCTTAATATGGATTAGGGATGTAATGGTTACTGGTAAAATGGTAAACCGTGGTAAAAATTTACCAAAGTAATCATTACCGTGTCCAATTAAAATTGCCATTAAACCTTGCTTGATAACCACACTGTGTCAATATTCACGGTCATGCTGCTCCTAGACTGGAAAGCCTGAACTATGTGTGTCTGCCCCTCAATGAAGCAGCCGTCTCTCACAGACAGAGGTGCGCATGCACAGTTTGTATTGTTTGGGCTCCGAAAGTACAGCAGTTGGAGCCTCACTCAGACTCAGGTGTTTTCCACTCGAAATGGACAAAGTCTAAAGTCTGGTAGAAGTTGGATTTTGCAAGGATGTCGAAGGGAACTGATGGCGACCGTCACCCTGTCTAAAACTGCGGTGAAAGATAAAAATGTGTGTGATTAAAACTGCTGTAACTCCTCAAGTAAACGAGCAGACTGAGAGAGAGGATTCAGTGAGCCATACCTGAGTGAATTATAGGCGGTTTATCAGGATTTTCTGTGGGGATAATGTTTAAAGGTTTTAAATAACAGCATTACTATCATTCTCAAGTGTGTTCTTGCCGTTCTTTCACCGTTTGTTAGCTGTGTTTTGCTATATTTTGTAATACATCGTCTTTTCCCGTCAGTTAGTGTTTTGTGGATTTAGTCAATCATAATTTGGAAATTCTAAAGAAGGAGACGTTGAGATCTGTCATGGAGAGGGGAGACCAGAGGAGAGTCGTGATGGGGGCTAACTGCTTCAGGGGCTATCGTTAGTAAAACAAAAATAAATTTAAAAAAAGGCCAGGACATGGTCTAATCTAATGAGCTGTAACAAAAATGTGTGAGTGTATGAGAAATAGGTTAAGTTTATTTTTGGTCTAAAAACTTTGAACAGGTTCATTTACAACTGTTTATATAGAGAATACTGTTTAGAGATCAGATCCGTTGTTTTCTTTTCTTGTAATTACACACTGTTTATGCATTTATAACATAATAATGGCAAATACTTGCCAGAATTGTTAACTTTTATTTCTCATGAAAAAGGTTTAAACAAATTTACTTACATTACATTTCCTGACACAGTTATTGACAAAAAAGACAAAAGAACTGTTATAATTATAATATTAAAGGGGTTAAATAATTTCAAGACTGTATTAAAGTCCTCTTTGAACATTTTTAACACACTGCAACAATATAATAATGACAACCGTGATAATTTTGGTCACAGTAAAAACAATTTTCATAACGCTCATCCCTTATATGGATTGGTCTGTGATGACTGTAATGAGCCGAACAATCATCCAGTCACAAGCTGCTGTTGTTTTTAAAGGTTCTGCCTCTGAAAACATTTTTGAATGGCTCTTTCCCAGATGGATTACTGAAATATGTCCATGGCGGATATGTGGAACAATCCGTTTAGCATGTCAGGTAAACTGCTCCCCTAGAAAATATCCAATAAAAAGAACATAATAGTATCCCTACCATTGACTTTACATGATCTGACATAAGAAACACATTTCTTGGTAATGCAAAAAATGTGGTGACTGGACAAAAATGGATGTAGATAACCTTGCTTGCAACTCTTAGGGAAATAAATATAAAAAAAGATAAGCTGTTTTTATATGTTTTTGCCATATATATAAAGGGATAGTTTGAGTTTTTTAGGTAGGGTTGTGTAAGGTACAAGGTGTGAACCTGAATATGTGCCAAAGTATCACAACTTGCTTCTCTCACTGCAGAAAATCTGGGAGCAGACTCTTATGCTATTACACTGCTGTACATGGTACCAGATTCTCCACTTCACTAAAAGAATTGTGTGAGAAAACAAGCCACAAAACAGTTTGGGGGACTGACATGCTACAAATAGTTTGTTCATATCCACTTAATTTACCTCCACATTGCTGCTTTGGCTCAGCACTATTTTGAGACACAGCACAGTAGGGGCGAAATAAAAAATTGACTAAATAAAATTCAAAGACGCACGAAATAAAATCACGAAATAAACCCTCCTCGCCTCCCGTAGCTAGACACACGCTGCACTATGGAGGAAGACGAAGTGGAGGGATTAGCTGATGCTCCTTTGTCAAATAAATCGGTTGTGTGGACCTATTTTGGCGTCCAATGTAAAAGACGAGAGAACGGTGTGAAGATTGCGGACAAAACAACAACCATGTGCAAAATATTTCGCTACAATTCGCTGCATACTGCGGGAAATACAACTACCAACTGCTTTGAAATGGAGACAGGCAGCGGCTGTACTGTAACGTCCGTCGGACGTTAAAATAAAGGTGACTCCGGCTTGCGAATACCTGCTGTCATTTAACAGTCACTGTGGGCTGTGACCACGCCAACTACAATTTTAATTCAGGAACAAAACAGTGAGTAGAAATCTCTAGACCTCCTGCTGACAGCTCTCTTCCTCCTTGCTCGAACACACAAACTAACTCTCTCCTCTGAACTCTGCCCCGCTCGCCCCGCCTTCCTGGTCCCTTCACACTAAACGGTAGAACTTCTACACTATGTTTGTGTAAGTCTGCATAAAAAAACAATATTTGATTTTTGCATTTACTGTTGAGATGACAGAATTTGATCATACTTGAAGATCAGAAGTATATGCACTGTTATAGGCTAAATATTATAGTTCACAGTTCAGACATGTATAGGTCTAAACTGCAGCTCTGAAGACTGCTATTTGTTTTCCTTTTCATTTAAGAATGTAGTTATCCTGATTTTTACATCAACAAAGCATATATTATTGAGATTATATGTTTGTATTTGCACTGTAGTCTAAATAAGGGGAAAGAACTACAATTTTGTTGTTTTTTTTCAAAGAGCATTTATTTTGTACTGATGCAGCAATATTGTTTGTATGTCTGCATTAGGAAGAAAATTTAAAAAATGAGATTTTTGCACAACTTCCTACTGTTGGAGATTTTCCATAATCTTTCCTGAGTATTTCGTATCGTGAGCCCTGTTGTTTCGTGAGTTGACCATTTCGTTACACCCCTACTGCACAGCCTATATATGTCTGCCAGCAGGGCAGACTCACTGGTTTCACAAGAGAAAACAACCACCACCAAACAGGAAACATTTATGATTTTGCAGCAAATATGACCGTCGTTTACCATAGATACTTTGGAATTCTTGCATGAACGGGGGGGTACACACAGGAGAAACTTCTGCAGATGGAGAGTCAACGTGTCTGGACTGAAAATGGTGGAATCAGCTATGAGAACTGGAGGACCAGAGAATCACGCAGTACTTGTTGATTCAGGTGAATAAATCATGAGCTCGTGTCATCAAACTGGATGAAATATGAGTGTGGCCAAAAAAAATCACCTCAGGGTGCTTCATGTTCAGCAGTTAACAGAGATGGTTGATCAGAGAGAACTGTTAAAAATATATAGCACAGGCCTACTTCCTTACACTGCATTAATGTTTTTGATAATAATATTGATAATCATTCATTGATAGGCTAACACCTGCATGCATTGAAAATGTGTCCATTCAAAGTCAATACGCACACATAAAACGTACGTAATTGTGTTGAATATAAAATGCAGGACTTTGTGATGTTTGGAAAAGAGCTGCCAGTTTGTTTCCAGTCACATTAAGGATTGTTTGTCCTCTCTAATGACTGCCTCCATTATCTGAACACTTTGTCTGCTTTTTTCCCAACTCACAATTCTCCAGCCCAGAGCTTCAGAGCACTGCTAATAACATCTCAAACTCAACAGAAAAAAAGGTCCAACATCTGAAACTGTTACTTGCTCAAGTTGCTCCCTCTGAACATGGTGTGTGTGCATCAGAGGTTACCCAGCAGTGTTTTCAGCACTGTAAGTGTTGATTTATTTCTTGAGTTGACAAGTGAAGACTGGGGAGTTGTTTGTCCACCTCTGAAAGCTAACATAGCTCTGAGGCAGCTCAGCACAGCCATCAGAAGGCTTTCATTAACTCTGATGGGTGAGGACTTAAATGAATGTTGGCAGTGTGGTGATTAGCACCTTTTCTGAATTTGAAATACACTCTCGGCTGTTAACTCTGAGAGCATCCACTTGAATTGGAAAAGATTTTTGTTGTACTGTAATAATTACAAATAATATGGCAGCGCTGGCAATATAGAGTACGAACAGCAACACAAAGGCCCACTCATTCCTAAATTGTTAATATTATTTTCCTCCTCCAAGGATGTTCAGGGAGAAAAATGATAATGTGTATGTGTTCCCATAACCTTGAAGTATTATATTTACAGTGGCTGCAAATGGCAACAGAAACAGCCTGTAGGCTCTGGAGAATTTCAGCTCATATTTGGTTACCATCATTATCCTCTGTTCCAAGAAAAAAAAGAAAAAAATGCGCATGAGTCCAACTCTTTTTCTGTGTTATTCAACCCTCCACATGTCTAGGATATGTGCTGTTCAGTGTCCAGACAGAAAAAAACTCCAGGAACAAATTAAAAGCATTCAGATTGTTCTGTAACTAATAAAACGGCAAAAAAGATGTATTTGCTTATCAACACTGACAGGTTTCCAGCTCTTTTAGGTAAGTATTCATCAACATAACTATCATCAGTACAGGCACAACTCCCACTGCTGTGACCTGTCAGGAACAGTTAGGGGAAAACTAAATGTTTTACTTCACTGGTTATTCTAGCTTAACTTTATCTTTGAAAATTAAGTAAAACACCTGATAGGTGTTTTTGGCAAGCAAAAAAGAAGGCTCACATTAAATCTTATGCATCTTTATGATCCTCGAAGGCTAAAAAAGACTGTGAAAAAGAAGACAGTCTCTAAAGATTTCTTTTAATGCCTCTACCTCTTGCCAGAGGGTAGGTGTCAGATAAAGTGAGAGATTACCACATAGGGTTAGGTTTTTATGAGTTAACACCAGACACAGCTCACTGTGAGTAACACATTAGACATTGACAGCAAAGAATTACTTGATTTTTGCACAAAAACTTCTCAGGCACTATTCACACAGCACCAATAAAACCTTGAAGAACTGTATTAATTTGTGATTAAGCCTGTGACGCCATTGTTTCATGTGGTGCTTTGGCTCAGAATAAGAATAAACACAAAGAAGAACTAACATTTCTTCTGATAGAAAATGTGAGTTACTGCAATACAATGAGAACACGTAAAACGCCGTGCTTGTCATCTCTCTAAACACTTGACAAAAAGCACTATAGTGTATAATGTGTCTTTCAGGCAACAGTGCATGAGTGCTGCTCCACTGTGGTACTACAGGAGCCTCACTCGTCTTGACTCAACTATTTTGTTTGCTTGTTTTTTAGGATGGTGTCTCGTGATTTTTCATTTATCATCTCTATTGAGGTTAGAGCTGATAGTGAATTGTCATATAAGGACAACTTACAACAAAATAGTCAGAGTTTCATCACAGGTAATATCAAGGTGGGAAGTCCACTATGGGTATCAAACCCCTCTAACTGTCTGTGTGGTACTTCTGTGTGACTCCCTCATTGCAACAGACTGGGCTGAGTAATTATTACCTCTCTGTCTTCATTGATGTTTTGTTTTGTGCTATAATAGTTTAGGGCAGCTGTGGCATGACGGTCATGCATGTGCTGATAAGGAATTATTATTAGGAGATACTGTGATGGGAGGCAAAGTGCTACATACCGGAATTGTGTACGGTGGAGTCAAACTGAGTCCGGACCACACATGGGAAAATAATATTATTAACCAGTGGCTGTGCAGTTGATTAGAGAGACATCCACTATTATAGCCTTAATTTAATGTATTGAGAGAGGTGAAACGTCTTCTTTCAGAAATGAAGCTTCTTAAGCTGCTAAGTTTATAGTTACCACATGATGTTTTCCTTAGTTCAATTAAATCTGGATCGTTGTTCTCCAACACAGGAATCGTCTGTAATGGTTATGATGATCTGGAGACTTTTAAAAAAGTTCTGTTGTTTAAGGTATGTTATCAACTGATAATAAACAAATAACAAAAACAGAAAATAAACAGTTCAGAGCCTTAGAGAGGGATCGTGTGTATCACCAGAGGAGAAGCACATGTGTATGAGCATCAATGAGCATGCAATGCAATGAGCACTGCAAATAGACTGCATCTGTCTAAATTTTGGTGGCAGAAAATATTTAAAGCAGCCTTCATTATTTTTGACCGGAAAGAGGTACAGAGAAGCCTCTGACCTTTGAAAGAAAATTGAATCTAAAAAACAGACGCCGGTGAAGATTTGATCTTTAATTAGAGTTTTTGAGAGTGAGAAGAAGTATGGTAGGTTTATAAGTTAAATTTTTCACTTATCAAACAAACATGGACCATTCATATAGGATTAAAAGCACAGACTTCCTCTATGTTCTAAAAACTATAATATAATCTATCAAGATTTGACACAACAGGATACAGTGGGGTTCAACGAGATGTCATTTACTGTCTCCCCATGGAAATGATCAAAGGGCCCAGATAATAATAATCACATGCATCAGGACAGATGAAGATGAGTACCATGATGAAATCTTCCTGAATGTGCATGATATGCCTGTTGCATGACCACAAGCACATTTGTGCATCGTAAAGACAACAGGACCGCCCCTCAAGGAAATACCTTTAAATAATGCTGACGTGTTAGGAGGCTGTAATCAAAATGACTAATGTTCAGCCACAAATAAGTAAAGTTGAAGTCATTCTCTCTGGGGTGCGATTCATTGTAAAGACTCTGAGGCCCACTTGTCATTAACTGCTTGGGTAGTACTACAACAAAAGGACATTAACGGCTGGAGCATTGTTAATGACGGCTATGGACAGGGCGATCATGCAACAGCGGCATGTTGGGGACAACTGGCTCTGATGCAAGTGCAAAGATGATGTGACAAGATATGTCGTTACTGCTCAGACTAATTTTCTCTCTATTGTATATCTGTGAATGATGTAAAGGTGATTACATCATACTCAGAAACCAGATCTGGAAATTCTTTATTTTTAAATGTACTCTTGAAGATACGTTATAAGATACTTTACTGCGGAGACATGACAGCACATTCAGCTCAGCCAGCAACAAAGAATGCAACTGGCATGCCAATTTTCATCATTCTGTTTTGCCGTAAAGCGTGTGATAGTCCTTGTTTCCCTCAATTTGTCTGTCCATGTGAGGAGCCACGGGGAAATGTGCCCGCTGTAATAGCCCTCTCAGCAAAGTAAACGAGCCTCTGCCCACACAGACTAAAGCTCGTCACTCCGGCTCCATAATGCACTCCTCTGCAAGGACTCTAAAATCCCACATCACCTATATTCACTAAAGGCTAAAAGGTTTGCTTGCCCACATGTTGTACCTCACTAATGACTCTAACCAAAGAGGGAAGGGCTGCCCACACTCACTGCAATGTCTCCATGTATGACACTCTGGTGTACCTATGTAAACATGCCAATTTCACAGCTACAAGGAGGAGATGCTAATGTTCAGGCTTTTTTTTCTCCTCTCCTGTGCTATCTCCAGGATGCTATAATTAGCCAGACAGTGCTCCCCTGATATTCAATAGGGGGATCTGCATAAATCACAAATGTTAATCCTCATCTGGCTTACTTCTGAAAGATGAGAGGGTCTTTTTCTGAAATATATTGTATAATGAACAGTTTCACATTAATCAGCAAGTAGCAAAAGGCCTGCCTTCAATATTCAGTTGTATTCTGAACATTTGTAAATTGTCTCTTGATTTGTTCTCAATCAGAGTCTTAAATAAGTGCTGTTCTGCATCCAGTTTCTAATAGCAGGATACCTCCAGTGTTTGCTTAAGAGCAACAAGACTTCAAAGAGCTTGGACGTCTACAGTGATTCCTCAAACAGGCTTTACTCTGCACGTCCTCTGTCTTAACATCTGATTTCTACACCACGCTGTTGTTTCTGCAGTCACAGAGCCTCCCACTTCTCACTGAAGTGCTGTTATACTGATGTCAGCCTGATCTCTGCATGTGCTCCCCTTTAGTGCAGGGTAATGAGCCTGCGCAAGCTGAGAAGGAGGACCTGTAGCGTCAGCAGATGCTAATAAGACACTGAAACTTTTGAGTTATTCAAAGGAAGAAAGTCAGAGAAGCCTCCACTTTGAACAGAGAAACAATGGAGAACATGCAAGACTGTTAATGCTGTGCAAACAAATGCAGACTTAAGATGAAGTGTGTCGGTGTGTACAGTTTTTTTGTGTTTAAAACACTTACTTTCTTCTTCCTTTTTTTAAATTCTATCAGGCCCAGACCTGTATCCTTAAAATCACCTATTTTCAGGAAGTACAAAGAAGACTGAATGCTTTAGATAAACACTGTATAACTAATTATTATACTGTATGTAATAATACAGTAATAATATAATATAATATATAACTGTAATTTGCATTATCCATCCAGCCATCATCTTTAATGCTCTTTTTGGGGTCATGGGGGTGGAGCCTATTCAATATGACATTGGATAAGAGGTAGGATTCAACCGGACACCAGCCAAACTCAGGGCCACATTGAAAGACAACCATTCACACAGTTAACCACACTTAAGGGCAACGCGTGAGGAAACTAAAATGCTTTCATGATGCTGACATTCTTACAAATGAGACAAACCACATCATAAACTTCAGGGATTTTAAAAGTGGATCTTATTTTATCTTTCTCTGGTTTTTGAATTCTAATCAAAAGCAATTAAGAGTTTTTACTCACGTGACCAGTGTGGAGGGCTGGAGGGCAAAGAAAGTGCCATCCAGCACTCACATTGGTTTGGAGCTGCAGTGCAGATCTCTAATTTCAATCTCTAGCACAACACACGTCTTTAAACCCCATAACCACAGAATACTGAGATAGTAATGTAAACTGTAAGATGTAAACCCTTTGATAAATAAACTGGTACTAGCTTATTTATGTTTATGTAGTATCACTATTGGCTGTTCAGTCAGTGTTTTGGGCCAGTAATTTTATTAAAAGAAATAATATTCTAATTAAGTTAACACAAAAGCCGTTGTCAGGATTAGAAGCAGTATTTTTGCTGCTGCCTGGTGTAAGACACAGTGAAGCACTTGGCACCATTGATTGACTACTTGCTTCTCCTGATTTTGTCTCTGAGATAGGGCTCTGAAGGGTTATACTTTGAGCTTGTTACCCTCATCAGTGTGTGTATCGAAACAGAAGATGATCATCTTTTATTTGAAATAAGAAAATTGACTTGGTTAAAATGTCAGTTGGCAACTACGGCCATTAACTTTTTTGAAGCAGAGGAGAGACTTCTTTTCCTGTCAAGGGAGTATGTGATGTCAAATAAAACTATTATTTGGCTCCCTGAACCCTTCTCCTCAGGAAAGATCAAACATGTCATCATCCATGGGGAGGTTCTGAGCTGTTTTTCACATTCACAACAGCCAGGTTTACATGGAGCCTAATATTCCGATTAGAATCGGTTTAGCCCAAACCGAATAAAAATGCTCCATATAAACACCTCAATCGGAATAAACAGGCCAAATCCAAATGGAATTTCATTTGGTTGCACAGGGGTAGTATATTCCGTTTCCCAAACCGATTAAAAGTAAAATCCTGTCATGTAAACGGTGAATCAGAAAGTTGTCAGGCTGGGCTCTGTCTGCGCATGCTCAGTCTTCACGTAAGCGAGCAGTGACGTTTACTCACTTGGAAACATGGCGGCTTCCAATAAGAGCACACAGCACTGGTATGCGTCAGAGAGTTTGGTTTTTAATACAAACTCTCAAAGAACTAAACATTACCACACGTTTAGACTGTGGGAAAACAAGAAATAGTGAACTATTGAATTAAAAAAGTGCACGAAAACTCAGTGAAGCCGGGACAGATCAAAACTTCCAACAAATATGGAACCACTGGAAAACTCTGAAGGCTGGTTACTATGAGGCTAAACAGCACAACCCTCAAATAATTCATTAAAACACCTACTTACTGCCATCTTTGATAAATTGTGTGATGTTTAAATAGATCTGCGCTTATCACATGTCTGTAAAACAGCTGTTCCGATTAAATGTTGAGGCCCATGTAAACACCAGAACGGAATAGATCATGTCACATGTGAACAGTTCACCTGAAATCTTTAATCAGAATGGTTTTAATCAGAATGAGGAAAAGTCTGCATGTAAATCTGGCTATTGCTAGGCTTCATCTTTGACATATACCATAAAGGTAAGTATGAAGTCATATTTTGCCTTATTTAATATAATTTATTTTCCCTACAAGAGTATCATAGTTTAAATGCCTCTGTTGATTTATTTCTCTCAACACCCCCTAGCTTCTCTTTAAACATTTTTCAACCAAAAAACAAAACAATGGATAAATGCACCAGTTTGCAGCAAAGCTCTGGTGTGGAATACGAGCTTGTGCAGTTCAGTCCAATCTGGGCAAAAAGAAGTTGAAAAATAAGACAGCTTGATCTCCATCATGGTTTTCATAAAGAGAACACAGTCAGTATATGGTGGGTTTACAGATTCTTTTTTGGAAACTGTTAATGCAAAGTATCTGCCAAAAAGCTGTCAGCATCAAATCTGATGCCTGCACTAGATTTGTGTTCCTTTGACATAAAGGTCAGTGTGTCATCTCTCCTGATGGGCTGCTGAAAGCTGTAATTCAAAACATATTTTGAACCATGAAAGATTTGGTCAAGAGTATTCTGGCAGTGTCCTTGACTGCTGCTTCTATAAGCCACCTGTTTCAGACCCAGTTTAGCCTCATGCATAAGTTATGCCAACAGAGGCCTAATTTGTGTGCTCTACTTTTCACAGGTACAAACATTTACCCAAGCGTCACTCAGCTTTAAGCTAATTTAAATTGACTTGCAAATCTGAATGGTATGTGGAAAAAACAAACAAGACTGGTTTTGTGCAGCAAGCTACTTTGTTGACAATACAAGGCTTATAACTCAACCAAGAGAGAGGACTTAAAACGCAAAATGAGCTTCAGAGAGGATTTGAATCAGAGAGAGCAGAGCTCATGGTCAGGAGTTTATTCCCATTATCTTTACTTTATACTGGTGAACAGGAAAGTAATAACATGCTGGACGGTGCTGCAGCCCAGTATAAATCCCATTACTTTCCATTCCGCTGTGGTTGAGATGGAGTGGCCCTTTAAGAGTGAGAGACTCTACAGAAACAGCAAGTAAGAAGCATTTGGCTGCACTGTTTCACCACAAGGGACATGGACAATCCCTGAGGCACCAAAGAGCCTTTACTGAGAAACAAAAGACTGACAAACCTATCATAGTCCTGACAGATCTCTCCCACTGCGATCAGAGCCTTCAGGTACTCATTGGGCTGGTACGGGTTGATATAGTGCAGAGAGCAGCTGTTCCTGGGGTCCCCATTAGATGCTGTGAAGTCAATGGCAACCTGAGACACAGGATTAAAAAGACATGAACAACATGGACATTTTTTAGGTTTTTAATTTGTTCATGCTTGCATTTGGCTGATGATTATTTCATACAGTATGAAAGCCAAAAAATATGCCAAATAGCAGCATAAATTATCTTATCAGTGTTGAGAAAAACTGCACTTTTTACACCCACACACTGGAGATTGAGGCTGCTACAGCTTAAGAGCTCTGTATATCCAAGCAGTCGGAGTTTTCAACAAGTGAGCAGCTGCCTTTATACCACAGTGGTCTTCATGATTAATATTCTGAGCTTGAGACAGAGTGAGAAGAGGGAGCGGACCAAAGGGCAAGAGTTAAAGAGGGTTAGAATTTATCCCATCAAGCTGCATATGACAAGAAAACAGACCGAGGACACAGACTGTGCCAGAGGGTGTTCCAGGGATACAAAGAGCTGTCAGACTTTTCAAATATAGAAATACTGCAATGGAGCATTTAAATTCCACAACCAAGGGTGTCTCAATCAAAGTGATAACAAAATATGAGATGTGGAGATGTGCTGTTTTTAACCTTCATGTATTTCATCTCTTGATGATAATAAGGATATATAAAAAGTACTGGAAGAAGATGCATCATGCTGCAGATGCTTTTGACTGATGACCCTCTGCTCTGTGACACTGAATTATTTTGGTTTATTTTTGTTAAACTACCTACAACACTGGTTCCCAAACTTTTAGAAGTCCCCTTCAGACACTAGACCTCCAGCCATGTGTACCCCCTACTCTCACGCACTTATAGCAGCTAGAAAAAGAAATGTGCCTTTGAGCCTGCCGCCACCCTTCCACATTCAGCACGCAGAACATACGAATAAATCTCTTAAGGTGAATTATTTTGGATTTTATTAACCAGCAATGTCAGTTGGTAACACCAGTTCACTTTTGAAAATGAAATGTACATTTCTGGGACATATTCAGTTATGAACTTGAAGCTGTTGCAAACTCACCACAGCTTTAATGAGGAGGGTGTCTGACTGAACTCAAGTTATTATAAGAATTTTAGATAATTTAGAACAGATTTCCTTCTCAAAGATGCCTCACCAATCCATCCTCCAGCCTCTCTGCCAACACTTCAGGCCTTTATCAAATCTCACAATGCAAACATTTGCCAGTTTGAGCTTGAACTACTGTAACAACTGTTTGAAACCTGACATGTATTCACGTACCCCCTATTTACTCCTGGGGTTACACGTACCCCAGTTTGGTAACCACTGACCTACAAGATACATGTAATGTTTAGCAGTAGCAATGTTATGAAGAAACTCAAACTCCTAGTGCATACCAGAAAAGCATAATTAAAGACAGGCAGCTCATATTACCGTAAAGTGGATCTGGCATCCTCCCATGATGTAATCTAAGAAGGAGTACACTCTGTGGAGCTGCAAGAAAAAAAAATCTTTGTTTAGCAAAAACCTAAGAGTGTCCATGTGTAGAATGAATATTTAATGTAGAAAGAGGCATCTGGTCATTAAAATAGAATTAACTCGACAAATCTGTATACTTTAAAGGCATAAAAGTGCAGCTCTAAACATGTAATTTGTGAAAGTGGCTGATCAACATTTTCTAGAGTTGCACAGTCATCATTTTTTATTATTGCTTCTGCAGCAGATTCCTACCTTGAGGTCGCTAAGGATGACAACTCCTGAATTTTTATAGTTTCTCTTCTTCTGTTTGTACTTTGGGTTCACACAATCCCACGTCACCTGACAGAATGAAGTTAGAGATCAGCACAGAATACAGGTTAATGGTCATATACCTTTAGTATTTTCTTCCTCTGGGATTCTCTGTTCACTGACCGTCCCGCTGGAAATTTTCTGCATTTCTCTAAAAGTGGTGTAGAACTCTCCAATGAAGTCGTGCTTCCCCCTGGAGTCGTAATCCCACACTAGGCACTGTTTCACAAAGACAAAAACGGTACATCTGTGCAACTGCTTGTTAACTCAAATATCTTATCGGTCAATCACATGGCAGCAAATAATGCCTTTAGGTGTGCAGACATGGACAAAACAATCTGCTGTGGTCAGTTAGACCAACAGTCAACAGTTATATATTATATTGAAACACAAAGTTAGTCTTTTGTCCTACATTAAAACTTGTTGAGTTGTAACTTAAAGGAGACATATCAAGCTGATGCATGATTTAATACTTACATATAACATAATAAATTTGAAAACAACACCTTACACCCCCTTAATTTTCAAAAAATGAGATATTGTATTTTTTCTGATATCCTAGAACGAGATTTGATGCCTCTGAAAATAGGTCATTGCGTGATGACCGCAAGATTTAAATCGTCGTGACAACACAAGGCACATTGCTTTTATTGGAGTAATCTTATAAAACACTTCCTCCTCTGTGATGTCCGTTAGCCACAAAACCGTCACCAAGGAACACATCCACCCAGCAGCAGTGTATAGCTCCCTAGCTCACACTCACTCATTACCAGCTCTGGCCTGTAGGGGGACTCAATACGCGGTCGCTGCTTTGAGCCTGCCGGAAAATACAGTAGAAGAAGAAGGACAGGCTGGCTCAACCCTCTCGGCAGCTCTGACAGAACTGACCAATCAGAGCACAAAGAGCTGTGACGTTGCGAGGTAACTGTAGGTCAGTCTGAGAACCGAGCGTTTCAACGAGAGCTTGATAATGGCCTAAAATGAGGATTTTGAGAACGCTATTGTGGGGCAATGAAGGAACTAAATGACTTGTACTGAGGGCAGAAATGCTTTACAGGCATCCTAGTCTGGCATAGTGAAAAGGAGAAACAAGCATGATATGTCTCCTTTAAAGGTCCATCATTGCTTCTTTTTAAAAAGTTACTCTGGAGTCAGATGTCCCCAATGACATCATCAGATAATTTTTTTCTTTGACAATTTATGAAAGCATGCAACAAGGAGAGAGGAGGGAGTTTCCTTGTGCTTGAGGCAGAGCATTGCATACAGGTCATAAATATTCATTTTTATTTAAAAAATGTAAAAAAATAATAATAATAATAACACTTTTAGAAATATGGGGCTTTTAAGTCACGTCTTTATTATAAACGCACAACCATCTTAAGGGTTTACAGAGTATGGTTCAAAAAAGAGAAAATATCCTGCGAGAGGCTGCTTTCTGGCTGAAAATACACGGTCAATGGCAACAGTTAGAGGAAAATAGCCAGACAAAACTCTGATAAAAAGGAGCTGGGCATCAGTAGCAGAAGACCACACTAGGTGTCACTCATTTCAGCTCATGTAAGAATAGTAAAAGCTTCAGTTCTCATGGGTCCACCTAAATTGTACAATAGAAGACACGAGAAATGTTACATACTCTGATTAACCTTGATTTCTGCTGTATCATTTCAATGATAAGGACAGGTTAGGCACATCACCAACAATTAATTCAGCTTTCTTCCTCAGTCTGATGCTTGGCTTGAATTTCAGATTTTCTTGTCCATGTCAACATGCCTGACTGAATTAGATTCTGCAGCGTAATTGGTTGATTATATGTTTGCATAAACAAGGAACTATACAGGCGGACCTAATCAAGTGATCAGTGTGAGCCTGTGGTCATTAAAATATCTGTTTACACAATTAAAAATATATACTTATTTATTTTGAATCCATGGTAATGCAAGAGGGGTCTTGATTATTAGGTCCTGATTTCTGATGTCAGCTGTAACAGACTGACCATCCAGCTCATGAATCACTGACCCTGCTGCTTTCACCACTGTGATTAAAAATTTGCCTACCTTAAGCTTTCGCTCTTCATCACAGCTGCACAGGGATATGAGGGACACTTTGAAAGGCTCCCACACAGGATTCAGGTTGTTTTTAATCACCTGTGTGAACAGGAGAACATTTCAAATAAGGCCTGAGGGTTGAAACAGCTGCTGTTTGCATAGAGAAGAGGGATGTGTGCCTATTTACCTCAGTCCTGTGTACAAGCTGTTCCGTTTCATCATCATTGATTCGGTAAATTTCCAAAAATGGGTCTGATTTACTGAAGAGATCCTGCAGGGAAAAAATACATTTTAAAAATGATGACAAACAAAGTCAGGATGCTAATCAAATGTATATGGAGACGATCCTCTTAAATTCACATAAATCCCATGTTAGCTGGGCGGATAATTCCATACACTGGCAATAATTAAGTCATAGCTAGAGCTTTGGGTCAGGACCTGCCACATTTTGCTTGTTAGTGCAAATGATCGGTCCACACAATTTTACCAGGAGGTTTTTTTATGGTGATGTTACTCTCTTATGCTATTTTGGGTGGGAGGGAGAAGAATAGGAGACATGTAAAACACACCAAGGGACATATCAAACTCAAAAAGCATATAATGAGCTCTATGTGAGACAACAAAATCATTTATAATGTTTACTCTTGACCCATGTGATGACGCTTTAGTCGCCTACTGGCTACTTATTTAGTTGGAGGGCAAAACTGGACTGCCCACCGAGCAGAGAAGGTTTAGAAGGTTCAGCATCTTTGACTCTAAGATTTTGTTAATTGTACCCAAATAGATCAACTACTACTTTTGTGTTGTAATTTAGTTTGGTAAGTATTAGACATGCTAGTGCATTTGCCACACTGTTACCACACTTCAGTTCCTATCTCAAAGAAGGACATGCAAAACATAACGTGTTTTTCATGGGGTCTTATATTTGTATGCTTACTAATTTCTGAAATGTACTAATTTCTGTTTTGAGTCTTGTGTCTCATGCTGTAGTGTGCTTACCCATATGTAGAAAGTAAAAAACAAACTCTGTTTGGCTACTGAATAGATTCTGTTACTTTACCATTTTATTTCCCTCTTCCTTGATTGTAAACTGTTTTATCTTTGTTTGTCTAACTGCTTTATTTCAAATATCATCTATTTATTTTATTTCAACTTTGGTATTTATAGTACCTTAAGCTTTATGACTTCAAGGATTATTTTATTCAATCATTTAGTGATTTATTACTTGATTTACACATTCT
The DNA here is from genome assembly GCA_036419115.1 of Scarus forsteni. Lineage (NCBI taxonomy): Eukaryota > Metazoa > Chordata > Actinopteri > Labriformes > Labridae > Scarus > Scarus forsteni. The sequence continues at coordinate 10,820,562 of JAZDUH010000354.1, forward strand.
AATTCTATTGTCTGTTTATTTTTTGAACTAATTTTAAAGCCTTATCCCACTTCTTTCCTTTTCTTTTTGTGTGTTTCACATTATTTTTTATCTCCTTTTCATTATTGTGGTTTTTAGTAATTTTTGTTTCATGTATTTCTTTTTTCTCCTCTTTTTGTTTGAGCGTCCTGATTGGTTTTATAATCTAACATCTTTGTCTCCCAGGTCTCATTTCATGTGGTTGGGCTCCTCTGTCACGTGGGTTACTTTGGCTCTTTTGTAATTTCCACAATGTTGGGGTTAAACACATGATGGTTGATCTACGTTAATCTTTTATTGTTGATGTTTAGGTGCTTCAGTGCTGGTAGCTGTTAAATTCGGGGGTTTGCAGTTAAGCTCTGTCCTTTGTATGTCTCCATATGTTTGTCAAGACAATTTGTAAACCTCTGTTTACATAAAACAAAGTGCACCATAAATAAATGTGTTATTTTTTCATTATTATTCATACATTTTCCATCAGATTGATGGTGTTAAATGAAGACAGGCTGTCTTTTAAAGGTGCTTCTTTGTAATTTATCAATATCCAGATAGATTCCAGACTTTTTAGAAAGCATCATGGGGATGAGCCCTGTATCCCTTCTTATTCCACTGATGGTGTTCAGTGTGAGACCCATTTCAGTGTTTATCTTGGATTTTTGAATTTACTGGATAAAAATTTAAATATGGATGATTGGCTGTTCAGTCTGATTAATAACTGCTTGAATAGGCAGAGGTAATTATCTGCATGATGACAGGTCAGAAAGGAGTGCTGATAATATTAACGACACACCATGGGCTCTACTAGAGGAGACATCATAATTTCTGAATAGTACTTTTCTTCTGAAATTTTCTAAAAGTTTTTGGTAAAAAAAAAAAAAAAAAAGAGCTGTGAATGAAAAACCTAAATGCTATTTGCTAGGTTTCAGTGCTTCTTGGACGTGATTCCTGTCCTATTCTTATGTCAGCTCATTTCTAACAGTTTTACATAAAATACTGAAATACCTTGACTGATTTCGAAGCCAGTGATTATGTTACACTTTCTTTTTCAATCCATTACTTCCCATGTGCAGAGGGTCAGCTAAAATTACCAGTAATGGCTTGTCATTATTGCCATCATGTGTTTGAATTAACTTAGCTTCAGCTGTGTGCATCAGTGTTTCCTGATCCTTAATAGTTATTTGTGTTTACCTCAGATGATCCCCAGTCTCAGGTGCATGCGTCTCAGAGAAGAGCAACACTGATTATTTCTGCCAATTGACTCTTCAGGGGGATGACAAATAATTACTGTGTGTGTATGTTTCCTGTGTGTGACACTGAGATTGTGGTGGCTGAGGAGCAGGGTAGGTGAGGGAGGTTTGTGTACACTGAATGAGACAGTTAATTCTGCATTTCCCGCCACATTAGCCAGATACATCCCCCGAGGGACAGGAGCAAAAAGAGCTGAAGCTTTTTCTTTTTGTTGTTATGGCAACAGCTGGCTAGGGGCATGAGCGCCGTGGACTGATCAGACACACATGTCAAAATCTAATCCTGGGCCAACAATAACTCACACGTTAATTATTGCCAATTATCACATTTAATGCTTTATCATCATTAATCCTACCGTTCATTAGTGTCCATACTTCAATAATCAGTTCAGGCTGAGAGGTGATACCGCAAACAGGAACCAATTAAATGTTGTCTGCAGCTTCAGTCATCCTCTGTGTGTCAGATGACGTGTTACACCTTTGAGATCCGTCACAGCTTTTTAACATTGTAGAGAATTAGTTTAAAGTGAAAGCTGCTGGCTGCTGACAGAATCTTATTATGATAAGGAGTTAACGATTTTATCAAACAGGTTTTTAAGAATTATATCACACTTTTTGCCACGTTCTAGACCAGTGGTCACCAACCTGTAGATTTTGATCTACTTGTAGATCTTTTAGACAAGTCGCATAGATCTTTAAGACTAGATGCTTCATCCTTCATCTGACACACAGGTCGACCTTGTTGCTTATCCATGACAAATCTGGTGAATCCAGCTGCTATGCAAGATAAACTAGGTCTGACTGGTTTCTCTCCATCTCAATAGTTTTTAATATTAGAAAGATATTAAGATGAACTAAATTGTGTTTTATGCTAACATTGTTCCAGTCCTGAGTGATGGGTTTTGCTTTGTATTAGGCTGCATACATTGTAAAGTGCTAATGTGATTTTAAATCCACAGAATCTGCATTTTTAATTGCTGCCCTTTATCACATTTATGGATTGAAGATTGAATCTTTTATTGTGAAGTAGGACTGAACAACTAATTGCAAATTAGATTAAATCACAATATGTCTTGTTGCAATTTTCAAATCACAGACAGTGCAATATTTTTAACCCAAAATGTGTTGAACATTTTGGCATTGTGATGTAGTTTCTTGCCATTTGAAGCCCATTTAACCTCTTTAACCCAGTTTTTACAACTTTATGCCTATCATCTTTTTTTTCGGCCACTGTCAGACTATGTTTGGATTTTTTTCATGGTTTTTGAAATTTAATCCCAATGTGCTGCTAGAACCAATTTTCCTTAGTCACTTTGAATTTTTTTGCCTTTTTTTTGCAATTTCATACCTATTTTGCACCTATTAACTTTTTTTCCGCTTTCATACAATTTTTTTTACCCAGTTTTTACAGTTTCATACCTATTTTGTTTCTGTTCTTCACTTCTCCACTTTTTCTCAAATCTTTTATCCTTAGATTGATTTAATGTCATATTGGTTATACTATAAAACGATATTCACAATTGCAATATTGGGGGAAAATATTGCAATTAGATTATTTTCTCAAATCATTCAGCCCTATTGTGAAGTTTGATGATGATCATTAAATTCTGAAGTTTTGTTTATGGTTCTCAGTGAATTTAGGGAAGTAGATCTTGCCACCTCCGTTAGCGTCATAGGTGATCTTCAGCTGAAAAAGGTTGGTGACCACTGTTCTAGACCCCTGCGTTCAAAAGAAAATGTAAATTTGACTCTTCATTAACCAGTGTTAAACAGCCATTTTAATATGTGTCCCTTTAATTTCAAACGAGCTCCCTCTGACCCTGCGCCTCTCTTCATGAGACGACAGACATGAATTCAACCATGTGCCTCCATGGCTGAGTGGAGATCAGGGGATTTATACACGAGCTGAGGGATGAGTTTTACCATAGTGTCTCACTGTGATGTCACAATGAGCCCAAAATTCTGAACAGCATCAGACTGAATGCTTTTTCAGACTTAGGTCAAAGTAGAGCGAGGACTATGTTGGCCCATTTCACAATGGTAAATATTTTTCATGCAAATCCCCTTATAATAATTCAGGGGCCCGTAAGCTACTCTATTTGACATATGATGAATTGTACCTTGTGAACAATACATTTCAAAGGAATTTCCTCAGCATAGCTGGGGTATTTATTCTTTATTATCTAATAAATAAAAAATAAGACATAAATAAGGGGCGTGGCTTATATGATTACAGGCCAGGACATTGTTGTGTGGCAGGAGGCCCATGACTAACTCCACCTCTTTCTGTTTCTGTGACCGGCCTCAGCAACAAAACTCCAAACTGCTCTTAATGCTGTTTTTATTCTTTCTGATTTCTGTGTTTTGGTGTTTTAAAGTTTCTTTGATTTTTAATGTACTCTGTAGCACTCTCAGATGTCTTTTAATGAAAAGTGCTTTATAAATAAAACATATTAATTTTAACTATTAAAATAAGTAACATCAACTAGACTTCACACAATAATTTCTGCAGTTTGTAAATTTTGAGCAGCAAATGGTTAGAAATCTGGCTTCAAAAGTTAGACGGTATTAAGCATGGATGAGGCTCGTGTGACTTCACCCACTGGCCTAAATGGCCCGTTTTTAAGCCAAGAGTAATAGTTGCTTTCAGAAGACAAAGAAAAGGAGTGCTACCTGGACTCGACAGAGTTTGTTTGAGGTGCTTTTAATAGTCGGCAATAGGCATTTTAATAGTATAAAGAGAGTGCCTTGGAGTCTCTTCTTTTTGTTTCAAGTAATAGTTGCTTTATTGGAAATGCTGTTCCTAAATGAAGTTCTGTAACAAAGACAAAGGGGCGGAGATCAGATGGATCTGTAGTCTTCTATCAAACAGCTCAAACTTTTCCATCTATCACTCAGACCAGTCCCCAATAATGTATAACCTGGTGCCTCAAAATTACTAAGAAGAGTGATTTTAAAAGAATGCAACCCCTGCATGGGGTGACAAATACTATTCACATTTCATCTGATTTTCTATCAAGGCTGTAAACATGATAATTTTTTGTTTACTTTTTATTTGATGTTAGATCACATTCTCCCTTAAGAGTACAAAAAAGCAGAAAAAACATTTTAAACAAAAATGTATCAGCAAATAAAAAACAACAAAAGAAATCAGAAAACACAACAATAGAAACACATAACAAAAGTAAAGTTCTTGGTTGTTGTTGTTGTGTTTATGAATTAAGTTTAGGTTTCTCTCAGTTGTTGATTTGAGTTTTAATGTGTTATTGTGTTTTGCACTTCAGAGTCACCACATCTATGTGACTTCCAGTGCCTTTGCAGCTACTGCTCAATGAACTCCTTTTTTATGCACTCGTGCCTCAGTTTACTTTTGCTAACCACAGATTATACAACTTGCCTAAGAAACCTGAGGAGTCGACTGTTTGAATAATTATTGTTTGACAGTTGAGGCCAGTTCAGGTGAAAAATACAACTCCTTTCAAATATTAAAATAACAAAGTCAAGTCTTATCAGTTTGGTTAAAATTGCTTCAATACAAATGTTGAAAAAGGTAAGATAATAAAAGAAGACGCTGACCATTTACTTGGCTATTGAGTAAACAGTATTTAAAGACTTGCTTATAGTTTGAGCAAACTTCATCGTGATTTCTTCGTGGAGATGCATGGTTTACACATCTCCACAACTCCACCCATCTCTCCAAAAATAATTTTCTGATCATTTTTGTTAAAAGAGAAAACACAAACTTTAGTTTCCCTGTAGTTCATGACTACATACGATAGCTCCATATCTAACACTTCCAATATGAGACAGACATTCATTTGAATTGTTGAAACCTCAGTGGCATTTGTGTTATTTGAAAAAGGGCCAGGGAAATTAAACTGAGTAAAGTTGACATATGAGGCAAAAATAACATGCAGTGTTCATGAACCACAATAAAGCAGGCATTTTTTATGTTGCCATTGTGTTAGAATCAGTTCCCATTGCCCTGTCAAAGCAGGTGTTAGTGAAAAGTGCAAATAATAAATTTAAATAAATAGGAATTTTGAATCGAACACCACATGAGCATCAAGGTCAACCTCTGAATATTGACTCCTGAGGCTTGCTGCTAAGAACATGGCCAAGTTCAGCTCATCACAGTTGTAACTGGATGAAAGCTCCCGCTGTCGCCTTGATTGAAACATGCCTTCAGCAAACTTTGACAGTGTGTGAGCAAGAGCATCTAAGGTCAGTGATATCCAGCATTAATGGGAGCACATAACATCAACCGTGAAAACACACTTTACACAACACAACAGTTTCACAAGAGACTAAAGACAGAAAAGAATGAGATGCCAAATTAGATGGATGTTTGAATAATTAATCTACATATAGATGTGATGGGAAGCAGTTAATACTTCGCCTTTTCTGTAGCTAAAATTGTATGTTCATTTATGTTTTACTGAGATTCAATCTCCCACAATCAAGGCTGCAAATGCACCATGGAATATTCAGAGGTTGCACTTACAATCGTTCCAGCCTTGTGCTATTAAAACATCTATTTTGACAAATCATGAAAAGCATTTCAGTCACTGTTTTAGTAAGAGTCTTCTGCTAACCTTGTCATCAAGCTTCTTGGCACAGAAGGAGAGCTCCAAATATCCGTTGTTACCGGATATTTCCTCAGCATGCACCTGAAATGATGATAAGATTTGAACATGACTTGATGGCAGTCTCATGTGAAAAATGACAAGTAAAGCAAGTATATAATCATTGAGAAACATATTGAATTGAGGACCCCATATTATGTTGTAAGGGTTAATTCAGGACATTTGTATTTGGGACCTAAAAATTCCTGAACTATCCCTTGAACTCTGGTTCATACATAATGTTTTGGAGAGTGCTAGACAACGTTCACTATCAGTAATGTTCTAAACCTTCTAGTATTCATATACTGAGTGTCCCTGATAGGATTTCCAGTTTATCCAACACACTCTGTTAGAGTTTCAGCCACTGTAAGACAGCCTTCCTCACATGACCCCACTCTACTCTGATTGGTTGACTAATCTCTTTTGTGGTAATTAGGCAGGTCAGTGCTGCTCAGCACCATGTTGTCAACAGCTCTCATTCATATTGAAGTCTCTGTTCTGCACTGGGCTTCCCAGTTTGGGCAAGTGGGCTTACACCAACAAAGCACTGGTAGGATTATCTAGCTGCTAATTTATCTACTCAAAGATTATCTACACCACAAGGTCAAAGATTATATTAGCTGACACCCGGCACAGATACCCCTTCCTGAAAAAATAACACAGGGGTCTGTGCACACAAACAAAAGCCTCCTTCTGTCATGTTTTCCAACTACTACCTGGAATTTAATAAACAACATGTTTACCATTTCTTATTGGGGGTATGTGAATAATTATAATTATAATTATAATTTGTCCATTGCAGAGGATTGGTTTAGCTGAAATTGCCTTGGTTCTGTTATGAGCAGTTTACAGAGTGAGGTGGGTCCCACTAAAAAAAGAACTGATAACCATTAAACTGGTCCCAGTACAGAGCCCCATCAGCTGCCTACTGCTGAAGCTTGCTGTCTCAGTGTGCTCTTTCAATTTTTATTTGTTAAAACTACAGTCTAGCACAGACTGCTGCTCTCACAAAAGCTGTCTCTGCCACTCAGAGAACACAGACATTTGCTCTCACTCTGTTTAATTCTGACAGAAACGTACATCAGGCTCAGATCTACAGCTGAGGAGCTGGCACAGCCAGACCTTGACAAGTCTGACAGTAATGATTGGCAAACCAGGAAACTTGTTCTTTTTATCAATCAGCTCACTCTGACAAGTGAGCAGGGGAAGTCTTTGTAAAACAAAAAAGGTCTGGATAAAAGCTCTGAGAGCATTTCTCAGAGTGTCTTCATTCTTTATTTCCCTTCTTTTCAATAAAATGTCTATTATGCTGCATCTTTCTAGTTGGGATTACATACTTTCAAGAATGTACAAACAAGACAAACATCTAAACCGGTCTATGCAGTGGTAAACATCTATGTTTGATTTCTTTTCATTGGTCAACTTTTGATTTTAGGGTTATGATCAGATTGGACAATGCATATTGTAACAATAAAGATGACAACACATTGGCAGGGTTGAGCTCATGCAGTATGGAGGTGTGTTTTAGTCCCACATATTTATACATTGTCAGGAAAAATTAATTCTTTCCACTAAATCAAGAACATTGGGGTTACAGATTTGGATATGTCAAGTTGTATACCAAAACCCAGATTCCCCTGTTTGTATTGCAGAATTGTTTTGTCAGTGATTCAAAACATCATAACTATCAAGCTAAACAAACTTTGAAAACTCCACCCTCGTCTGACTAAAACACTCTGCTGTCAAGTCTCAATCAAATATCAGGATGCCGTTAATGTTTCCCCCAGCATGTTAAATCCTAAATCAAAATAAAAACTCTTTCAAAATTGCCCTTCTCTCTGTACATACTGAACAACACTGACAAATATATTACAGTCAACAGACATTAACTGAGACAATGGTGATTACAAGTTCAGGTTATTTGTCTACTATGGGCTTAAGTGCTCTGCATGATCATTAAAAGACAAAGCATGGCTGCCTTTTAGGATGTGGGACTTTATATATCAACAAATGACCATGCAGCCAAGATGTATTTTGAACCATAACATTTTCTGAGGTATGCTTTTTTTAATGTAGGTAAGGTGCACACAAACAAAAGCAACCTGAGTTGCCATGTTTTTGCTTATTCTGTGCAGTTTCCTGTCTCATTGTCATGTTCCACATGTTTCATTTTGTTCTCTGATCCTCAGTATTTCTTGTTTTACCCTCATTACCCTGATTGCGTCCACTTCTGTGATTGTCTTACCTGTGTCTGATTACCCTTGTGTGCATGAAGTGTGTGTATGCTCCTTTCCCCAGTCAGCTCCCTGCTTGTTTCCTATCTGCTTCTTCTGTGCATTCTCTGTCGCTCTTCCTCATGCTCTCCTTGTGTTCTTCCCTGATGATCAGTTTTGAAAGTTGCTTTTTAATTCTTATTTCTTGGTTTTTTTTTCTTTTGAACAACTAAGGTTTTTTATCCTGGATTTTTCATTAACAAAACTAGAAAAGCACTCCAAGGGCGCAGACCTCCGCCAAGACCTCCGGCGTGTAACCAGAGTGTGTAACCAATCATATGGTGCTGTGGGTGGGACAAAGTAGAGACAGCAGATGGAGCAGCGTGGAGAACTCCTCCCTTAACATTGCAAGGGATGCTGGGAAATTTAATGACATAGGCTTAAAAAACTAGACATCAGTTTGCAAATAAATTTCAATTCCCATAATGCTTTAGATGAATGGGATTTGCTATTAGAAACTAAAATGTTTCTTTGTGATGTCAATCTGGATCAGATTAGCACCAAAATATAAAGTGTTCTTCCTAGGACCAAACCACGCCTTTGGTAAAAATTTCATTTAAATCCATCCGACAGTTTTTGCGTTATCTTGCTAACAGACAAAAGACAAACAACAATGAAAACATAACCTCTTGGCAGAGGTAAATATAGTTTATTTTCTTTCCAGACACTAGGTCTTAATTGTAACACACTGTGAGAAACACTGAACGGTTTATCCTATGAATATCTGTGGCAGGGGTTGGTAACTGGTGCACCACCTGCAGCATACCTTCCCACTTAAGCCATAAATATACTTGCAGTTTGCCCCTATGTTCACATTTAGCTCTGCCAAAGACTAAGAATCAGGCAAAACCCATACAGATACAAAGAGCACAAAGACCAACACCCTTAATCATAAAAGCAGAAATTTCCCATAAAATTCTTTGGCTCCTGATATATTTTAAGTTTTTGGACATTTTATAAAGTACATACATATAAATTTGCCTGAGGAAAATGGAGGAGCTTAATAACCTGTAAATACTTTATTAATTTGAAAAAACAATATGAATTACCTTTCATAAAATTATTTTCAGCCTCACTTCTTGCATTCGAGATTATCATCAAATTAATGGAGCAATAAATTGAAGTGAGTGCAACGTGTCTGTTTCTTTTTGTTTAATTAGAAGTAATTACAGTGTTCTTAGTGAGTCTATGGTGTAATCTGCAACAATTTGACTCTCCTGCAGTTAGAAGAAAATAAAAATGGCCCTTTCTGTAACCATGAAGTTTTCCAAATGACTGATCACTGTTTGTACAAAAAACCCTAAAAACTTTGATGACAAGAAATAAGGAGGTAGTATTTGTCTCTGTTATATAATGTCTATGCATTATTTGTTTTCTTTTTGATTTGTAGGAAGTACTTGTCAGCACCACACATATATGAGCTGTACACTACATTTATGTGTCTATTAATTTAGTTGTTTAGTGGTATTGTTATTATGTCTGATTAGTTTTCATAGACTGTGGGCTTGTAACAGATTACTGCTTTTTCTTGATGGATTTACATCTCTGAGTGTACAATGCAAAATAAAGGGGGAAAACATCTGAATAAACATCCACTGTGGCTGCTTCAATTCTTTGACCACCATGCCATTAAAATTGGAGCAGGCAGAGTTAACACATCTTCTGACAGCTACAATCATTCAACACTTAAGTCTTCAAAAAAAAACAAACATTTATATTCCTGCTATGCACGTGTTGTTCAACAGTATGTCTACACTAACAGTCCAACCAATAAAAAAAAGAAAAAAATACCACCCAGTTCTGCAATATTATGCAATATGAGGTCCCAGCAAAGCCTCTATCTCTCTCTCTTATCCAACTCAATGTCAACAATGAGAGCCTTCAACTTTGTCACATATCAAAAAAAAGAAGGAATCTTAATTGTCCAAAGAACTGACCCAATGACTTTGGTTAATGGAAAGGGTTTAGGAGATTCAAATGTATCAACAGGAATTGAACAAGCGCTATCATACATCATTTGCTCAACATGTGGCTGTGCCTGTTTTCGCTCAAAACAATCTGTCTTCAGACTGTTTTGTTCCCAAATGTACAGTATATTCACAGATGTTTTTGTGGATTGAATACAAATATATTATCCCACTCTCTAAAAGGGTACAGTGAGCAAAGCAAGGCAAATGGTACCACATTATAAATGCAGAAAAACAAACAAAGACAGCATGTGTGGGTAGCAGCTCTACATGCTGGATGAGGGTTTAACATTATGAGGCACTGGATGGTGCTCTGAATTCTCTGTATTTGTGAAAAGAAATGGACAAAAATCCCCTTGTGTGAATTCCCTCTGTTATCTTGCAAGCTTATAAAGGTCTTTCTGTGGGCTGTGGTTGAAATAAACTCCAGTTCTGGCAGGAGATTAAATGAAAAATGATTTAAAATGGATGAGTTTGTCTTTAACTTTTTCTTCACAGCACAGAGGTCGAGGGTTAAAATCTTAGGCCAGGTCAGAGCTGTATGTGGAGACAAGGGTGAAAAGCTTCCTCCCACTTGTGGTGGGTTTTAATTTATAGTGTTCTGGTCTTATAACTACCTCCACATCATATACAGTCTGTCTACATAGTTTAATAGACAGCAATAATGCTTCATGATAATTTTAGTCACTAATGAACCCAACAAACATGTTTTTGCTCTGTGGGAGGAAGCTAATGTGGGGTGTAACCCGCCTTTTGTCCAATGACAGCTGGGATAGGCCCCAGTCCCCCATTACCCTTACCGGAAAAAGTAGTTTAAATAAATGGATGGATCAACAATTGCACTTGATACAGTACTTTTTAGACCAGATGATGTTTGAACTAACTGATTCAGTTTATTAATTTGAATTATCAGTGTATTTTTGTTTCATTGTCCAACTGTAAGCAGTTTTAAAGCTTTATCTTAGATTAATGAGGTAAAAAATTGGTGGAAAGGAGGCTCTTGGCTGCATTTCACATAACAGGCATAAATGACAAATAAAATTAAAGCTAAATGGCAGAATGAAGATCCATCACTTAAGAGCAGTTACTCTTACGTTGCTTGTTATCTTAATCTTACCACCAGGAGGTCAGCAGCACATACTCAGATATATAATTCCTCATTTCATTCAAAATTTACTATTGCTCTGCACATTATTATATATGTATGAATTAAAGTCCAAAGTTTTACTCCTTTTAGGTTTACAGAGGTACCAGATGCCCCTAAAACATCATTGTAAAGTTTTTTTTGCCCAAAAATCTACTAAAATAACATATTAGATTTCGGCATGCCCAGAAACCCCTCAGTATCAGCTTTGCTCTGAACAGGCTGTTCAGAACTGAGGTCAGACAACACAATTTTATCGGTGGCACAATGGTCATTATGTCAAATTAAGATGCAAACACACCAAAAGCGACTTGGGTAACCTGGGTGACCACTCTCCATGCAAAGTCAATGCACAGCACAAGGGCGGAGCTAACACTTACGTGATGCCACTGACATGACATGGACGACTTGGTCATGCTATCTGATTGATTTGGACATGCAACCAAGTCGCATGTGCAGCAGCTCAGACTTTCTTCACCACTGGGTCTTTCCAGCACACCGTGGGCACAGTGGCGGGGATCAGTCAGACCGATCAGTCTGCGCATTTAAAGGCAAGGAGATTTGATTGGTGAAGGTTACACTTGGCTGTGTTAAAACCGCTCATGGCTTCTCTCCTCCCTCTCTGCGAATTGCACCACTGGGAGGGACAGAGGTGCTGGTGTGCCTCTCTGCGCCATGCACGAAAATTGCAAAATGCCCTGGACACAACCCGTTGGCGCGGCGCAGGGCAGGTGCACCACGCCTGCACCTGGTCTACCAAAGTAGAGCCCATAATGAGCTATTTGATGAACTCGCAACTTGGGGGAGCAAAGTGATCTCTGTTGTCAAGTTCAGATGTAAGAACCACAGAAGATCACGGTGATGTCCAACTGCTCATTACATGATGATGTTGGAAGGAGTGAGACTAAAGTCAGCTAACAAATATGCTGTATTTGCAATATTGCACTTCTGTCTTTCCAAATAGCTACTCTCCAAGCTGCTATGGTGCTCTTACTCTCCAGATTTTTTTTTATGTCTGCGGTGGTATTCCCTCAGCTACACATCATTTAGACTGTGATATTGTTTTTGAGGTTACCACATGCAAACTTTTTTCTGATTTTCATTAGTCTATCTCAAAGAAACACCTTTAGATGTTCATATAAATAATTGTACATTCAGAGCACTCTCTGCTCTCACTGGACAACATTTTGACGACACCGGTCACCAACCACCAATCACGGGAGACGGAACAAAAATCAAATATGCTTTCTGTTGTGCCATTATGAGGTGTCTCAGGCTGGATATGTATTGACATATGCTATGACACATAACATTAGATGGAACAAATGAAGCAAAGCCTGCGAACTAGTTCAGGCAGACAACTCGAGCAGCGCTGCTATTCACATGTCACATTTCACATGTCATACGTCACACTCCTTACATCAATCCTCCAATCACACTCTCCACCTCTCAATTAGGCGGTGTATTTAAACTGGGAGTTTACCCATCTCTCCCTCTGCTCGGAAAACGTCTATGCTGCCAGACGCTGATTGCTGCGTGTTCTTTCACCCCCACCTCCACCCCAGCATCCACCTGCAGGCTCCAGGGGGTGTTCTCATATGTTTTGCTCATCACTCCTCCATGCCTTCATGTAAACATTTCTGCAAGGAGTGATGAGACTGGAGCCTGGACGCCAAACCTGTAACATGTATTTGCAGCAACAATAAAACAATTGAACGTGAGTTGACTGACTGAACTGTTATTTTGCAGCCAATGGGTCCAAAAAAAACTTGACTGCTAGATCTGCCAAAATACTGGGCTGAAATCATGCAGTCCAGGTTAGCTGGATCCTACCCCTGCTGTCACATGGCAAGGGGCAAAGTAACCTGGACTGATTGCCGGTCAATCACAGGGCTGATATATAAAGACCATATAAGCCAGCTGGCTCACACTGACACCATGGGCAATACTAAATAGGGTGTATATTTTTTATTATTTTATTATTGCTTGTAAAAGTAAGGTGTTCAGTTTTAAAATGAAACATAATTATTGTTCAGAATTAGGATTCAGCCTCGTTTGGCCACTACATGCCTCTGATCCCCACAAAGTTTTACCCTTGAGCAAAATATTTTTAGCTTGTTTCCAGGCTAAAAAACAATAGTCAATAGAGCAATATCATTTATATTTCAAATGTAATCTTCCAAACATGCAAAACTTCTATGGATTTACTTGCATCTCTGATTTATTTTGGATGTTCTCTAAAAAAAAACACTATTCCACAATAATAAAAGTGCCAAATATAAGAGGTTCTTTGAGGGATGATTGTTTTTTAGAGCTTCCTTGGAAGCATTTGAAAATAATCCAGAAACGTCAAGACCCAGAAATTTTCATCCAATCATGTCCTGCTCAGCGAAGTACAAGTACAAAAATAGCCAGTGATATGTTCAATGTCCATTTAGGTGCCTAAAAAGTCAATACATGCAGAATGTGAAAAGTCAGGGCAGACCGATATCTTTTAGATTTTTTTTTTTCAGACAAAGAAATCCAACTTGGTGGATTATCAGGATGTAAGAAACTTACCGTGATGGTGGATTTGCCCGCATATTTCCCATACTTAAGCAGCAAAGGCTTCACCATCTTCTTTTGGGCAACAATCTACAAAGAGCAAGACAAACACAACGTTGGTCATTAAAGCTCAACAATAAGAGTAATGGACTCGAATTCATCAGCACCAGGAATAGGTGTCCACTGCTATCCCTGCAATTCAAAACATCTGTTGACAGAATCAGGTTTACCTATGGGAAGTGTTCCAGAAAGGGGGATGATCCTCAGTGGTGTTAGTAAAAAAATGTTTTAAAGTAGACACTCCATAGACTGTTCCACATCTTAACACAGTCTCTGGGGCTTTAACATTTGCTTTGGTCTACATGAATCATAAATCAATCACCACATACTGTTTCTGTCCCTGTGTAAACAAGTTCTCAGCAGCCTTTTTTTACTCAGTTGTATTGTGTGTCTCTTTAAATGCAAATGAGGTCCCTCACCTCCCCAACCTGATTGCATGAAATCTTGAATGCAGATAGGGACACCATGTGAGGGTCAGGGGTTATTTCTATGACCCATTATCATGTAAGAAGAAGAACAGACTCTGAACAGATCATCAGATTTCATGTTTTTAAACATAGCAGACCACAAACTAAGGAGTGAGTTGTCTAATTTTGGCCTCTATAGGTTGGTAGATGCTTCGGACACTCAGCTGTAAATATAACATGAAGTGGTCCTTTAAGAGCAAAGTGAATGCCTAACACAACTGTACAAATCCAAAAGTTGGTTTAATGAGACCAAAGAGTCTGCGTACCTGACCCAGGGTGCACTCCACCCCACCCAGAAAGTCGTCATCACGGGTCCCGATGCTGTGAGTGCCATGAATGTCGTAAACTTCGAATCGCAGTTTCTGGACCTCCTCAAAGTAGTAGTCCAGTGAGAAAACCTTGGCAAAGACTGGGTGCAAGTTGCTCTTGATCACTTCTGTCCTGTCAAGCTGGGAGAAAACACAGTCATCAGTTATTCATTGTTTATGGTTTGCTAGTGCCGTCAGTGAATTCAAAATCATATTCATGTTAAATCTCTTAAGTTTGCTATTTAACTGGAGTTTATCACATTGTCTTCCTTGTCCAGAATATTGCTACTTTGTTATTTTAATCAATTGCCTCTGGATGAAGAGAAGCAATTTTTACTAGTTTCTTGATTCAAAAATAAAATGGATGCAAAGATGTACTTTTTGCTCTTAACCTTTCTATAGTTTTGGCTTCACTGCAACAAAAGTGCTATCTGAAAACATGACATACAGATAAGACTTTGTGCTTGTCTGTCAAGCATGTTGTTAGACTTTTACATTCATTACATAATATGTGCTGGAGTGTGTACAAAGGTGCTCACTGAAATCCAATAATTTTCTGTTACTAAGACAGAATACACAGTTTTGAGGAGTTTCTGGGATTTCTCTGTGTACGGTGTCGTCTGTATGCTCAGGCAGAGAGCAGTGGGAGAAACTAGTCATATTCCAGTTGATATTGAAACTGGGATAACCTGAGTTTCAGATAAGATAACGTCACTGGGGGAACACACCCTCTGGTCAGAATTTCTCACCTTCAAGTAAGACTTCCTTCAGCTACCCCACCTGTGAGCAGCTCTTAATTGGGTCATGTTTAGCTGGAATGTGATGTAATTCTCACTGCCCTCGTCCCAGTTCTGTCGAAATGGAATGCACCAATGCTCGGGTCATAGCTCAACTTACATAAAGAGTAGATGCCCAAATATTTGGCCTTGAGATGGAGCCTCATGGCAGAGCTGTAAAGCTGATCTTGCCTCATAGTGTAGCTTTAAGCAGAGTTTCAGGAGTGGACCACACCTCAACCACGCCTCTTCCTGTGTTCCTATAAATTCTAACCAACCATTTCCCTCTTGTTTCGCACACTCGACGCACCCCTCCCACCCCTTATTTATAACTTCTTTCTTCCTTCCTTCATTCCTCAGGGCCTTAAAGAGGGGGTTCGTCATGCCCGGGAGCTACAGTGAATTCCCCATGAAGTTTCCCCAAACTGTTATCCGCTTCACGTACCTACTATGTTGTTTGTTATCCACTGTATGCAATAAATAATTGTCAAATTCATCCTGTTGATGGTGTGGTCCTTACTCGTGAATGACTCTTTGCTCAAATCTGTGTGACATACTGTGATAATTTTATTGCTGCACAGCTTCCTGATTTCCAAAACTACAGAGAGAGTTAAGGGTCAAAATTATAAGTGTGCTAAAAGCATCACTTGTGTTTGAGGGTATTTCTTTTGGAAGTACTGCTTTGAACACAGTGTGTTTTTGATTTGTTTACCAAGTCTGTGATTAAAGCAGTGTGAGAGGTTTTGAAGATGACACCTATACTGACAGTATTCTTTTTATTATACAGCAAGAGTTAAGGATTGAAACAATATTACACCATGTACAACTATTTTAAGTCACTTAAGTGTATATAGAAGAGCAAATGTTATTATGTTCTGTCAAGAGGATGTTATGAGAGAAGATTGGATGGCCTTGACATTTAATCTCAGAGCCAAAGCTTGTATTTTAGCAGCTGACAGAGAAACGCTCTCTGAGGCCCCGTCAGCTCATCATGTTGGATTTTAGCTCCCACACAAATCCACGGACATGTATACACTGTCCAGACTCTCACAAAGATAAATCATTATTTTAAAAAATGATAGTCAAGACAATAGTTTTTATCATCTAATTATGATAGATCCACACTTTTTTTTTTTTTTTACAATTTCCTGTAGATATTTCTGTTTCTGATTATTTTTTTGTCCTGAAACTTTAATCTATTAAAGACATACCTAATCACAAGCAGACCCACTGTACGACAAAGTCTGTAGATGCTCAAATTAGAATACATTTAAGACTGAATTTGTCCAAAATGATGATTTTCAATATGGGCAGATATCTTAAAATGTTTATTATCAAAAGCAGAAACAAACTTTTGGACACAATCACCCACAGAGGAAACTTTCTTCTTAAACTTTGAAACAGTCCTTACTTAGTTGCCCCCAGACTCCCCTAGAACACCAGTGTAAAGTTTTACTCGTTTATGCATTCAAAGAACAGAGCAAACCGAGATTGGGTTAAAACCAATAAAAATGTGTCTTTGTCTTTTATCTTGCCCATGGGCTTATGTAGCGATTTGCTGAGTTGACAGGCCACCAGTAATAACATTTATCTGATTCTGGGTCAGGTTGTTTTCAGCTTTTAAGACTTCAGGGGAATATTGGAAAATAAATGAAATATTGGCACCAGTGCTTATTGTGCTTTCAGGAGAAGCTGTTCCATTATGGGTAGGGGATGGGGCTAAATGCAATAATTTCTGCATTTTGTCATTTAAAAGTTTGTAAACCATAATCACTCCTGGCTTTGGTGAGGCTAGGCACAAGCTGAGTTTAAATCTCCTTTCAATGGAAACTTTTATGCCTCCTTAATACTATTCCATTACATCTACTATCAAAAGGCTAATAAGGCCAAGTGTAAACTCAAGCAGAAAGACCATTCATACTTATTCATATTGCTCGCCTTCTCGTTCTCCTGATTTGGTGATAAACAATTTATGGACATTTGCTCTGTAAGTACCAAACCAACCAGATCAAAACAGCTCCCATGAGCTAATCATCTTGCTGTTATACACATCAAATCAGCTCTACTCTCTGTCACTGCTAGGTGGTCTTCAAGTTTAGCTTTTTAAGCCACAGGTCCAGCAATTCTGTGTACAACTCAGATGATTGGTATCCCTGCCCAAATCATCAAGCCCAGGACCAGATCATAATTTTCAGAGTCAGTTATATTGTCTGGTTCCAGACCATAGATGTCCACAACCAAATCATAGTTCCCAGGCTTAGCTCCATTGTATCTGGGTCCAGATTATCAATTACGAGGTCCAGATCACAAGTGTCATCAATGTCCTGTTCAGATATCAGAATCAGAGTTCAGTTTAATGTTGTTCTTGCCCTGCACATTTGTGTGAGGGTCTGGATCATCAGTTACCAGGTTTTTCTCTATAACATTGAGGTTCTGCAAATCTGTGTCCAGGTCAAGGTTATCAAAGTCTTGGTACAGGTCTTAAATGTTTCAGTCCAGCTCATCAGCAGCATGGCCCAGATCATCAGTGTCCAGAATTAACTCTGTAGTATCAAGGTCCAGATCATCAGCTTCCACAGCTTCCAGATCCAGCTCCAAAGTTTCTAGTTTTCGTTAATCAGTGTTTGGTAATCTACTGGTGTTCCTAGCACAGTTCATCAGTTTCTGTGTTCAGCTTCATTTTATCCAAATGTAGATAATCTGTATTAAAGTCCATGTCGTCAGAGTCTGAGTTCAGCTCTATGGTACCTTGTTCCAGATCATCAGTGTCTGTGTCCATGTCTTAAGTGTCCAGGTTCAGATCATCTGTGTGAAGATCAAAATCATCAGTGTCCAAGTTCAGTTCTGAGAGTTCAGATCCAGATCCTTTGTGCCTTTTCATGAGTGCATCTGCAGTTGGCCTTTCAGCCTTGTAACATGCATCCTTTTAAATCACCACAACCACCACCTGTGTCTAGATTCCTTAGAAAGGGCTCCCAATACAACTGCCAACCTAACTACCCTTCTGAATTCACAAAGAGGTCTGATTGCTAAAGACACTGTAAATTTCTTACTTTTTATGATGTTAAAAACGAATTTTTAACTGGATTTATAGTCACTCATGACTAAAATGTATCTACCAGTTTTTTTATTACAGCCTGCATTCTGTTTCACCCTTGACAGGACTTCTGACTACTATAAAAATTCTTGACCTTAACTAAAGAGGATTTTGAACCATGCACCATAAGGGCACTCTAGTTACTTCATGACGTGGCTTTCTATGAATCCTCCAACTCTTCTGCAGGGTAAATCACTATCTCTCAAAGCATCAATGACTCATGTGATATTTTAGATATTTGACTTCTCATCAACAGGCTGATCCTAATTCTACTTAACTTGCCCAGCCTGGTGGAGATCCTTGCTCTGTACAAGCTGTAAAGAATAATTAACTATGCATCATCAAACCACTGTGTGACCCCTGGTTCCCTTTGAGGCGGAGCATCTTTAATCATCCTGAAGAGAGGCCTTAAATCAGAAAGGAGGTGTTTTATCACAGGATAAAAGCGATGACTCAGGTTGGATTGATCTACAGAGACCATTCACTCTAATGGGACAAGTTTACCCAAAGTAAGCCAAGAAACTGCTTCCTCTCTACGGAAGCATCTCCATTAGCTTACTCTTAAACTTGCTCATGTTTTTCCTTTATTAGTAACCTGCCTGTAAACACATCATAAACACTTTCCTTGCTTATTGTAATTCTGTTTTTTTCATCCTCAATTCATGCTGTTGTCTGTTCGCATGCTGAGGATGGACGGCTGCCCAAAACATTCATGCATGAATAAACATTTTAATTGGACTGCTGTCCTGCTCCTGTTGTTTTTCAATTTTGCTTTTAAGCATTCAGCTCAACAGGGCTGAAGTGTTGAGTCATAAACCATTTTTTTCTATCAATAAAATGCAATTCAATTTGGTTTTTAGGTAAAATGTAAACATGTCAGACTTCCATTCACTTTCACAGAAATATTAGCAGTGCCGGGGTAAGAATAGAGACTGTGGTTCATCATAATGTGTAAGCAAAAATAATAATGATCAAACTCATCTAGAGAACGTTGTGGGATAAAAAAAAGCATTCAGAAATTAATAGGTCTTTACACAGGTGGTCTGAACTATTGAGCAATTTAAGAAATATCAAATCCCCAGAAAACATAATTTCAAGGCATTTCTAATAAAACAAACTGCATCAACATTTAAGCATATTACATATATTCCACTTTGAGGAGAGAGCAAATTTGAGGAGATGGCTACACTGTAAAGCTTTGCTTAATAGTGAAGGCTAATATTAAAAAATATGCAGCCATGAAATTAAATCTTTGTTAATATTACAACCTTGAAAGCACAGAAGTTGTGGATTGGAATGATGCTTATGCAATATCAGATAAAAATACATCATTTGAATAACTTTATTTAAATGACTATAAAGTTGTTCTGAGCTAAAGCTTTTAGTTAAAGAATGAAGCCAATGAAGAATCAAAATATTTCTGATTCTTAAGGGTCCAGTCATCACTTATTTCGTTGCTGATAAAAAGCTTCTTTCAGTCTCATTCATAAATAACTTTGGTTCAAATAGGTCATGTATTTATGTCCTCAAACTGTTGAGGGATTCATGTTTTTATTATATGAATTACATGTTTCAATAGCATATTATGATTGTAACATTACATTGAACAAGTTTAAAATAATAGTGATGGAGAAACTTCCTGGCTGAATTGGTTTAAAGTGATTCATTTGCTTTGCCAAAGGCAAGTGAGGAGATTCTGTTCAGCCCTGGTACCTGCATGAAACTCATAGAGGCTGGGGTCACAAGCTTACAAATACTGTGATAATTTTAATTCTTATTATTTATTACTTAACTCAACTCTATCTTATGAAACTTAAATCTGTGCCTGTTAAATGAGTGTGCTTAAATGTATCTGTAACTTATATCAAATCCAGTGTAGCTTATGTTTGTGCAGCATAAAAAAGGTAAATCAATTGACAAAATTGGGGGAAAAAGTACTAATAAGTGATTCACTGTTTTGTTTTCAGTATGGCAAACATCACAAAGAGAGTAAAGAGCCTCCATCTTGGACCCAAATCCCTCAGCTTCATTCATTCCCATCTCTCATTATTGCCTTTGCTGCCTTCTCCTCCTCTATTTGTGCCATCTGGATGGACAGATTTGGGATGAGTCTAAAGAGTCTGTTTGTTGATAAAAAGCTTATCAGAGCTATGGAGGATAAGTTGAGCTGAAGTCTGTGATGCCTGGTTGTTGTTGGTGTGAGGCCAGAGCAGCAGGGTTTACTGACACAGAAAATTAAAGCTTTCTCTGATCAGTTCTGCCAGGTATGTAGAGATCTGTCCATCACAGAGCTCAGGTTATACATCAACAGATAGATCTAAATAAACCCTTTATCATGGGAACACACTGAGCTCAGTTTACACGAACGATAAATATGCTTTTGGAGAAAAAAAAAAAACGTTTATCTCCATCCTTTTATTGATTTTGTCTTTGAGGGAGATCAGCTGGTTAAATAAAACAGATAAAGCACTTAAACAGCAGTAAGTCAGAGGGGCCGTACAGTGAGAGCTCAGATCAGAGGAGGAGGAGGGTGGTGTATGAGTGGGCTCAGCCTCTTACTCAGTTGTTGACGTCACTAAACAATTTGCACAGGCACGCTGCCTCTCAGCGCAGAGGAAGTCAACAGCGAAGGATTGGAAAAGTTGTGCTAACTGACAGTACGGCAAAGACTCAGAAAGAGACAGGACATTGAGAGATACAGAGGTAAGGGTGACAGATGAATAAATATTAAGATTGGACCAAATTTGAATCAAAACTAAGGACATTTTAAATGATCCAGTTTAATTTCAGTCCTCAGTTGATTTTTAAAAGCGCTGGTTTAAGAACAGTGCAGCCCACGTGTCTTTTCACCAGCATTAGCCTATAAGGAGTTAACTATGGTTTTACATGAATTTTGCTTAATACACAGTGTTTTATCCCAAGTAAACATTAGCCACAAGCACAATGTTAAGGATTATATTGTTGATCCAGTGCAGTGATTTTGACAAAGAATGTTTTTCTGGTCTCAATTTACCTCCACCGCAACAAATATACTGCATACTATTATGAAGTGGTCTTATCAATAAACCAAAGGCGTAGAATTGGGTAGGGACACTAGGGACACGTCCCTATCAATAATATGCCACTACCGTATGGTCCCTAACATAAAACACAAGCATGGCAGCAAGCATTTAAGACCAACAATAAAAAATGTAGAAAAAAAACAATAAACATGATTTTATACAATCATATTGTTTGGGAATGAATTATTCTTATGAGTAATCATTGGGAAACTTTATTTTATCCTGAGACTATAACCATACCATCAAAATTAATAATTGTTGCATCCTAAATTGTCCCATTGTTCATGTGTCATGCATTAATTTATTTATGTCAGAGGCTGGATAGTAGAGATGGAGGAGTAGAGGCTGGAGGTATAGTATATGGAGAAGTTTTTACTGAATATGATTGCTTGCTTGTCAGTTTGATCAGCTCTACATGACTAGAAATTACAGTCATACATCCAAAACACAAACTTTCAGGGGTGCCGCCTTGGAGCACTTTTATGTTCCCACCAATGTCAAAATCAAACCTACACCCCTGCAATAAACCCGTCACTTTTGTCTTTAATAAATGAACTATCAGTGTAAGCTGAATGCTTACTTTAAAAATGATTGTACTCTGTTTTTTTCCTTGGAGTTTGTAAAACAGTGAATCTGGTTCATACAATCGTATTTGTCCATTAAAATGGCCCTGCATGATCAGAGCTGCTCACTGCCAGTGCACTTACAATAGCCAATAGTATCTTCTGATCCTGAACATCCTGAAACATCCTGAGGTGATTTTTTTGGTCACATTCTTATGACATCAGCTCAGGATTTATTCTCCTCAATCAACAGGTATTGTGTTTGTCTGGTTCTTCAAGTTGTAGCAGTTCCACCATTTGCAGTTCAGAGATGTTGAGTCTCTCTCATAGGTTCTCCGATTCATACAAGTATCCCAAAGTATCTGAAGCAAAAAGCGGTCATTTTTGCTACAAAATCTGTCAATTTATCTTGTTTGTTGCTGTTTTTCCTCACGTGATGCAAATTAGTCAGCGCTCTTGGCAGAAGGACACATAGGCTGTGTTATGTCTCAAAATAGTGCCCAAGCAAAGCGGCTTGGTAGGGGAAAATTAACAGATGTCAGCAAACCCTTTGTAAAGTGTGATGACCCCACACTGTTCTTGTGGCTTGTTTTCTCCCCCAATTCCTTCAATTTTGCGAAACCACTGGCACCACGTACAATAAGGTAAAGCATTAGCGGCAATTCCACGATTCTTTGAACAGAGAGAAACTGAGCTGTGGCACATGTTCAACTCATACCAGGCACTTCACACAGCCCCACTTCAAAAAACTATCCCTTTAAAGGTGCAGCATGTAGCATTTTTGTCATGAAATGTCTGAATTAAATGAGAAATGTCCAGTGCTAAGTTTATGTATATTTAGAACAGCACTCAGATATTCCTAAAAAAAATAATAAGTTAGAGAAATCCTTCCTTTTTATGGTTGCAACAGCCCTAGCAATCATGTTTTCCACACTACATGCTCATTTTTGCCATGTTATTCATCAAGCTCCCCCTGTTATGTTGCTTACCCCAATACATCCAGCTGTCCATACCTCAACTCCATAATGGTGTGGCCAACCTTAACATTTTCAAGTCAAATAAAACGCAGCTTGACTTCATTCACATCTTCCTAACCAAACAGCTCCCTCTGGATCCATCTCATAATTCTTACAGGGGACATAAGATCATATTGTACATTTTTGTATTCAAGTTTAATCTTGTTTTGTAATATAATTCCTTTCACAGCGCTGCAAGGAAGCTACATCATCATTTCTCTTTAAGCAACCGCATATTAATTCAAAGAAGGCACCATTTGCCAGTTCATGTTGCTGCACAGCACCCTCACACCCCTGTTTCCTGCATGCATAGATAGATAGATAGATAGATAGATAGATAGATAGATAGATAGATAGATAGATAGATAGATAGATAGATAGATAGATAGATAGATAGATAGATAGATAGATAGATAGATAGATAGATAGATAGATAGATAGATAGATGCCTTTCAGACATTCAGACATCATTATGTGTATTTGCCTTGGTAAGAGGGGCTTAAAATAGCTGCTCATATATGCTACATTGAACCCAGGTCAGTCCTCTCATGTAACAACCTACTTACAACCAAGAAAAAATCCATAACTGCAGTGTGCTCCAAACCATCAGCCAAGAGCTTTCATCATCACATGCCACAAAATAGTATCTCTGCATTCATACAGCCCAAATACTACTGTGAGCTTCTTTAAAAAATGGCTCCCATGTGGCAGGAACTGAGCAGTTGTACGGTTGAGCATTATCACCCATTTCAATGAAAGAGATGGTTTTTGTTGGATGAGGCATTTGGGTGAAATAAATCCACATAATTAGAATTTCTCCGCCACATTTGAACAATTCTAGTACTTAATGGAGACCTGTGCGTTGGAGCTCCCTCATGAACTAAACAGCTTAATTAACAGCGAAGAGAGAGACCCACTGCCTGCGCATCAGATCAGCCTGGGACTCATCCAAGGAAGTTAACATTTACAGCTGGAACACAGATCTACACCCCTCATTTTTGCAGCAGCCTGGTGTTTGTCCCAGCATGGAGACCAATATGTTTCATCCACCACAAAACGATCTGAATCCTGCTGTTGTGTGAGCTATGATATCTTCAGTATGAGCAACGAAAATAGCTTCAGGTTAATTTAACCATCCACAAATGTATCTAGGTGATAAACAGTACAGGTGGGACAAAGTCAGTTCTGCACACATTGCCTCTGCTTAATCTTTGAATCTGAGATCCTTCAGATTTAAGATAATGGACTGTATGGGGGAGCATTACCCAAGTGTGCATTCCCCTGAGCCCAGCTGTGGAATCATTAAGAAAACATGTGCTCAAATCTCCTCAAGCTACAGCAATTTGTATAGCTTGAGCCTGTACATATGTATGAATCAGGTTACAACCTCACACATCAAATAATGCATTTAATGACCCAGATAAATTAAAGATGGTGGATTGAATTTTAAAAGATTAATGTCATTGCCTGCAGCATTAGTCCCACAAGCAGGGTCTAGCGCCACACTTACCAATGTTAATAGTTATTAAATAGCTTTTTTCATGTACTTGCACTTTTCTGTGTAGATTTCAGAATGAGAGATTTTTTTCTTTCGGAGTATTACAGCACACAAAATTTGATCGTACCTGAGCAACTATTTTAGAAAATCTTCCATCAACTAGTGTTAACGCAATAGCAAAGCTTTAACTGTAATACCAGTAGTTTAGTTTAGTTTAATTTAGTTAAGAGTATTCAATCAGCATTTGCATTTTCCCCCATAAACAAGCACCTGCAGTGTGTTAAAAGATGTAGGTTGAATCTTGAGCGTTTTATACTCACCCTGTTTACAACATAAAACAGATGAAGGTAGTCTTTTTCCTGCCATAATGGGGCTAAATTATGCACTTTACAAACCCTGAAAGCAAAGCTTTAAAATGTATGCACCTGCAAGAATTTCAGCCACCTGTACAAACTAAACATAAGGTGCTACTTTTTAGTTCCTTGAGCAAAATTTCTTAGAATTCACTGTTTGTTTATTTAAGTAAAATGTGTGAACTTTCCACTCCTGTTCATTAAGTCAATCAGTATTTATCAAACTGCAGAGAAAGGGGGGAGTCTCACCTCTGTCCATTGCCCATTGGTCTGTACCATGATTATGACACAGGGGTCGGATTTATTCAGCGTGTCTCGGTCCAGCAGGGCTTTGCAGGACACCCGTAGCTCCACCTTGGAGACGCAGGCAGCCGGGCCGCTGAGGCTGGTGGCAGGGGAGGTGGCCTCCTGAACGTCATTCATCCTGGCTCGGGGTGAGAGGAGCTGCCAACCAGCGGTGGAGCAGTGTGAGCAGTGTGAGCAGTGTGAGCGGTGTGAGGATGTTAGTCGTAGCTCCAAGGGGGTGATGGGTAATTACAGTGGTGGTTCGAGGAAGCTCTGTTTCGATGTGTCACGCTCACAGGAGACAGGCTCTTTTGACTTGATGACACATGCACAAAAAAAGAAAAGATTCCTGTTAAGTCTTTGAGGGGCTAAAGCAAAGTCAGACTGTTATCAGTACCCGTCTGAAATTCCTCCATGTGAGAAGAATCTTTCATCATCTTTAATGATGAGGACAGGACATGAAGGTGTGCTTCAGAGCAGCAGCAGTTCAATATAGGCATTTAAATCCTGGTCTTCCTTTTAAAACTTTTTAACATGATCCAGTTATTTTTATCTGCTGATTTATAGTTTTTAATAAGACTTAAAGACACGGTGTGATACAGCTGGGAAGTGCAGCTGCCTCACAACAAGAAGGATGCTGGTTCAAGTCCAAGGCAGGTGAGGCCCATCTGAGTTTGCATGCTCTCCCTGCACATGAATGGGTTTTCTTGGAGTATTCTAGTTTCCTCCCTCAGATCAAAAACATGCTTGTGAGGTCAAGTAGTAATTCTAAATTGCCTTTGACATAAGTACGTGTGAAATGATTGCTGTCTCTCTGTCAGCCTCAAGACTGGCTCACAATGGGACCCCTCACCTAATGTCTGCAGGGATGGGCTCCAGCTCCCCAAGACCCCAACAGAGATAAGCCTTGCAGATAATGGATATATTGTTAATTTACAACAAAGTTATTTGTATTTGTTTCACTTGTCCCATTCTACTGAGTATTATGGTAAGGGTAATGATTATTTGTGAAACTACAGTAATATTATTGTGGAAAATATTTTGTGAAGTGCTGTATTTACAATATCAAACTATGTTTTTTTTTTCAACTGTGCCATAGGTCATCCTCATGCCTGTGAGTGAGTTTGTTCATTCTAAAACAATTTAAAGTAACATAAAATGAGATTTAACAAAATGCAAACCTCCTGTACAAGAAAGTGCAAACACTGTACTGGATAAAAGATAAAGTTCCGTCTAAAAGACTTTGACTGAGGGTCATACCTGAATATGTCTCACTAGATCATTTGACATTTGAGTTACACCATAAAGACGATGTCTTGACATATTTTTAGTCTGAATATTCTCACCATTCTTTTAAAAGGTTTGTATTTTGGGTATGTTATGAAACTTCCACCAAGGAGGTTATATTTTTGATGGTAATGTTTTTGTTTGTCTAATAGCAAGAAAATGTGAAAAGATAAGAATGGATTTGGATACATTTTCAGGATATCTTATTCATGGGACAGGGAAGAAATTATGAGATTTCAGTGTTGATCTGAATCTAGGTGAAGATCCAGAATTTTTTTTAAAGGATTTGTTTGCATCGCCACATAGAGCTTACAGTGTAGGAAATGCTTTGGTGGAGGTTTGTGCTCTCAGAGCACTTCTAGTTTGTTCTCATTTACATTTTTGTTCCTTAAGGGGGTGTGCTGTTAAGTTTCAAACATATGATCCTGAGCCACGTGCCTGGATGAATGTGAATGAGCATGTGGGCAAAATGTTAGTTTGTCATGTGTTGAATGTTTCTTTGGTTCCTGTCAAAACGTAATTAATTTGCATTTGGTAAAAAATAAAGATCTAAACCAATTGAACTTGATTACCACGCAGTATTTTTTTACATTGTCTTTTATTCCTAAAAAGTAGTAATTTCACTGATAGAAAGGCATCATGCATGTCCTCTTCAGTCTTCTGTAATAGTGTGCTTTCTGAAAATGTTTGTTTTCTCCTGTCTCTCTCTTTAATCAAATTATGTTCCTTTTGAGGTCAAAACTACAACATCTTTAATGAATGAATTTAAATGGATGAGGCTTTTCTGAAATTTGAGGTGTTGTCTCTCCCTAAGGTGGGTCCATTTGCAAAGCAGTCAAGAAAACGCTGCTATAGCAGAATATGAGGTGTACCACACAATGAAAACACAATCCATAGGTTAAGGCACAAAGATGTGCTTTTCTAATGTACTAAATATAAGGAAAAACAATGTCAATAAGAGAGAAAAATATCCCCCCTTTCAAATAGTGAGAAACCAGATAACAGTGTCCAGTAAAGTCAGTAATCATACGGAAACACACTCAGATAAGTGTTCTTTATCCAACCTGGTGACATAAAGCTGAGAGGAAAAGACTAGATTTGTTCAATGTGAGCACCACCCTTCTGAAGTGCCTTTCAGCAAAGGTTTTTGATCCCCTCCTAAATTGTTTAAGGAGGAATTTGGTGGGATGGCAATGGTGTGGAGGGGTATGATAGAGGAGTTTGATTTCTCTACCTGTGTGTCTCATTATTCCAACTAAATCAGATTCATTCTGTGAGCCAAACGAAGGAGAGCGCCGCGCGCCTGGCTTTCAGCACCACGGACAGCGCCCGCGGTTCGTTCACCAGCTGTGGGTCTGGAGACCAGATGTGACCCAAAAGCATCAATCTGTAAAGTCACCAGCTCTCTGTTTAAATAAGATCACACTCAGAGGCTATGGCAAAAGTTGTTTTGTTGTCTGAGAGAAATGATGAGAGAAAAAAGTCGCGGTAAAGCAACACGTCTGTCAAATACCGAAAGCTGCCGATTTAAGCCAACTATAGGAAAAGATTATACAAGGAAATATCCTGGATCGTTGGTCTGACTAATATACACCGCTTTAAATCTGTAAAAACTGAGATATGTCATTATGTCCACGTTTTACACTACGGCCAAAAGCGTCCTACGGTAAGATCGTTTGTCCGTCTACTCTGAAGACTAATACTTAAAAACAAGCGAATCGGAGTCAGCCGACTGCCAAGTGCACAAGCAGAAACTTATTCTCCTACCTGTCGATGATCCTCACTTTGCTTTAATCCTCTCCCATAATAACACACTGCTTGATTCTTCGTTTCCTCCACAGAAACTCATTGGTGAGGCTGCAGGAGGGAGTCTGCTCGGTGTGTTGAGAGGAGAGGAGGAGAGGAGAGGAGGAGAGGGTCCAGCTGCTGATGTCAGGATGGAGGGAGGAGGTCGTCACTGAGAGATAGATTCAACAATCAAACTCTGAAAGCAAACGCTATGAGTCAGAACATCATATTTCTAGTATCGCTTCATTCATATAAAAGTGTGAGCAGGTCTAATGTAAATAACATTAGACACTAATCACGAAGTTAGTCTGGATGGACCGCTAATGCTTTGTAAGATAACTGAAGTGATTCTATTTTATCCGTTTTCATTGTATTTTAAATTAACAATGTCACATATCACCTACAAATAAATGTACTCTTTTGTTGTCACACCAAAGAAAAAAACAGATCAAAGTATGTAGGGGGAACCAGGGTTGGTTGTCAAGCAGTTTTGTTTTCCACCACTTATAGCAG
Organism: Scarus forsteni; assembly: GCA_036419115.1. Lineage (NCBI taxonomy): Eukaryota > Metazoa > Chordata > Actinopteri > Labriformes > Labridae > Scarus > Scarus forsteni. The sequence goes on from JAZDUH010000354.1 coordinate 10,849,453, forward strand.
TCAGACAATATAGCTCTTTTTTCATAATAATCCAATATTTATTTTGTCTTGATGGCATGATGACTTCTATTAAAATAGGGTTCAAACAAATAGTAAAAGGTAAGTTCAGGTTTCTTAAAGTGGAGTTGCTAGAGACTCATGGTTTTAGTAAATATAATTCCCAATAAGGGAACTTGCAGGCATTGTCCCTTATTGGGAGGAGAGATATTAGGGGATATGGGATGGAATATGGGATGGGAACTGGTACATAACAGTGTATGCTGCCATCAAAAAGCCTCATAATTAATCCACTCAAATGTTATAGAACAGCTAAACCGCTTTAAAGAATCTAGCTGTGCTGTCTTGTCGAACCAACTTATTATTTTGGGCAGTTTGAACTTATGAATAGTTAATTACGAGGCTTTAGGTGGCACCATATACTGTGATACCGGCTACCATCCGCCCCCAGATATCTGTGGTTGTGCTTTTTAATGCCAAATCACTGTATGCCAACTCTTAGTAAAGCAGGCAGGTTACTTTTCTAGTGGTTTTTATTCTCAAATGTTTGGATGGCACAGGCAACACTGCTATACTTCTTACACTCAAACGCACACACAGCATGCACAAAATTAACAGACTAACAGTCTCCTTTCTAAATTTTAGATGACGATATGAACAAAAAGACAAACAACAAACAACAGTCATTGCGATAAAGATGGATTTATTTTTGAGCTTTGTAGTTTAAGGATTACAGTTAAGCATTTCCAATTTTCTTTTAGTGAGAAAAACCCCACTGATATCCTCCAGGACAACCAACCATTACACTGAAACAGGGAAACCAGCATCATTTTTTATGTTCTATCAAATTTAGAACATATCACTGTAAAACATGTTATCATGAGTAAAATATATGAGTATACACTTCAACAACCAACCCAGTCTCCCCTACACATCATATCATATTTTTATTCACATATAAATAAATGTATATGTGAATAAAAAAAACAGAAATATGGATGATGAATTTGTAAAAATGTAAAACTGACAACCTTACTAGGACATTTTAATTTACCATCAACTTCAGAGCCATTGTGTTTAAAATTCTAGCCTTATTGTTTATATTGCAATGTACCTCTTTTAAGCAACTAAAGGATATAAAGTGTTTTGGCAAACTGCCGTGAATTGTTTCTCAGTGATGTCAGACTGTGATGTACATGGATGCAAATCAATTATGTTATTTTTTCTGTGATAAATCAATAACAACAACTTAATTTTGACAGGACTAATTTGAACCAGTCTCCCCATTTTAGGAGATACTTCTTCTTATAATGATTTTATGAATAGGTTAATTATATTGATATGTTTAATTTCTGTCAATGAACAACATGCAGATGATGCAGCACTCTTTGGCCAGTAGTTCTATTGTACCTTTTTGAAGTCTTACCAATTTATTCTATCGTCATCAAAGTAAATTGTTTCGACTCATAATTTTGATACTTTATTCAGACAAAGACAATTTCAACCCTTTGCTTTATTATTAATATCCATCATGCTCCACACAGTGAAGTGGCACCCTCCTGTCTAAATTTAAGTCTAAATCCATGTGTGCACCAGCACATTTCATCCTCAAACTAAGTATCTGTGGACAGCGCTGCTGCCTGCTCCCAGATATAAAATAAAATACCTTTAAATGAGGTTTCCCCTCATTGGGTTTGATCAGAGAAAGATTTTGATGTACGCTTTTTATGTAAAAGAGCGAACTATTCTGAAAAATCTGTGTGGTACTAGACTGAAACTATCAGAAGGAAAACATATTGTGCATCTTATATGACATTAATCTGACACATCAGGTGTGCTGTTTCACCTAAACTTCAATTCTATCTGGACAACATCCCATAGAAATCAACTGTGAAGAACAGAACCTTTAAAAAATGGAAGCTGATTGAAAGAGGGTTTTTTTCTGTCACAGTCTTCAGTTGGAGTCACTGTTCTGTTTTTAGCACAACTAACAGTGACTTGCAGCTACTGTCTGTCCTCAAAAGGCCGTTGATGAATGAGGTTATTGTCTGACCAGGAGAGATTCTTACCTTGAAACTTTGTAGGATGAACCTGCCTGATGATAGAAATTGGGTCTGGGGTCTCCAGCTGCTTTGTAACATTAAACAGTCTTATTGTTAAAGTAACTCATTTAGGGCTGATACAGATATTTAACTTTATTCTGCTTTATCAGCAGATGATGTTTCAATATTCAAATCTTCCACAAACATAACAAAACATTTAGAACACCTTTGTAGTTTTTCATACAGAGGACACACAATCTTTTATTCTATATACAAATGTTCTCACAGCTACATCAGCAGTAAATGTGAAACACAAACCTCTATTCTTATCTTGACTTTTATCACACCTTTTGTTAAACAACGAGATTGCTCCTGACATGAGATGCATGTGCACCAAAGCACATGTGGAGATAATAGGTAAAATCAGGTGCCTGGATGATAATCATCTCTTTAGTTTGCTAATTTGCTCACAGAAAAATGGGCAATAACTGCATCTGCTAAGGGTTATGGGGGGCTGTCTAGTGATATTTGCTTTAAAAAGGAGCACATGTGAGAGAAGGGCATAAAGGATATTAAAGTACAGATTGTCTATCAGCTGAACCAAAGCTCCATGTGGGAGCTGGAGACAGCTGATGACCTGTGTCTCTCTGCTCTCTAATTAAAAACACATATTTTCCCTGCATGCACGTACACTTCAGACTAACGTCACCCACATTGAGATTATCACAAACAGATTCATTATGTAGGGTTTTCATCATTTCACAGCATTGTGTGTTATGTAAGGTATTGTTTAAACACGTTTAGGCTTGGATTTTTCACAGTCCACCCACAAATGTATTATTTTCATGAATGTATTTCCAGACATTGCATAACATTTATAGATTTTAAGATTGCAAGGACAAAACAGCAGCTTTTTGCCAAAATCTGCCAAACAGAAACAAAGGCTGTGAGAGACAAAGGCACTAACTGAATAAACAAAATCCTTTGGGTAAATCTGGCCTGATCAAAATGCACTTTAACTCAGAAAATAAAAGCTTCGGTTTAACTTCTTAAGAGCAACGTGACAGTTGGCTGTTGGTTACTGAGCACTTTGTTATAATAGAGACGTGCAGACTTTTCTAGCATTTTGTCCCTGAAGGCTTTAAAATTCAGATCACTGAAGTGTCCTTCAGGCTGCTACAACATTTTCATCAAAGCTTTGCAACATTACTACTTTGTCTCAGATTTAAGGGGACAAAGTTGATTCTTTAAGTGATGAGACCCTCAGATGCTTTCAGCTGGTAATATGATGTGTGCAGACAGGCGAGTCAATCTTTAAAACAGCATGAAGAAGAAAACATTCGACTTCCTACTAAGATGTAGCTTCACCTTTTTCCCAAAGCTGTGCCTGTGCCACTGTTTTAAACATGAAATCTGTCTGCTTTCTGATAAAATCACCCCTGACACTTCTCCCCACCCCACACCACACAAACACACACACACACACCCTGGGTCTTTCAGTACTTAGAACAGCCCTGCTTTGGGCCTCACACCTGAGCCCTGTTACACCACAGCGAGCAACAACAGCCATCTGCTGCTGCTGCTGTGTCTGCTCCACACCTCACAGGACGTTCCCTTCATGTACACAGCATACCTATACAAACTCCCTACACTCCACTAAGAGCTTGACCCAGTCATGCTCACCACATTACGTGCATAGTATCTAACAAGGTTTCACAGTATGGCCTGATGTACTCACATCTTCTATTCACCTACATCAACTATGTTCGTGTAATCCCATCCACAGTTTTCCACCAGCAGTCCACCAGGGAGGAGGTATTTTTTGAGGTTTGGTGGGTTTTATATGCACACCATTGATTCTATAGTCTCCCTATGGAGTGTTGGGAGCTGCAGCATCTGTTTAAATGGTAATCAATCACTGCTTCTGTTTCAGCTCTGCGACAATGCTAATTGAGTAAAATATTATCTTTGGGAGCTTCCTCCATCATCATTTTTTTTGCCTTACTGACCCACTATTTCTGTCGGACAAACATCAGGTTCCCTTTACGCTGTAAACGTGATATACACAATACAGTACCAGGCTGAAAGGGATGCTTGATACAAATATGAGAAAACTCCATCATTTAAATAAGATAGAGGCAGTAACATTACGATGAGTGGTCAGCAAACAAGAATCATGAGTTTGTCTTTCTTAATGCTGAAGTCAAACACTCAGTAAAGGAGTTTGATTCTCACACATTCATACTGTCAACAGAGCAGCAAAAGACTCCAAAGCACTGCAAGAGCAACGATGAGCAGACTGAGGACCTGAGGCGAGGAGTTGATATGTTTGTTGGGAGCGAGTACACAACTTTTTGAGACTATGTTCTTGATTGGCCAAATGAATGCCACTCTATGAACTCAAACTATGATTAGCTGTGCACCCACTGAGGGCAGAGCTTAAACTGCTGAATATGGAAGCCTAGGTGTTTATAAGCAACAACAAATTAAGGAAAAATGCTTTTTAATGATCATGAAACTGATAAAATGCCATATTGTCTCTTCAAAGACAAACAATACAAACACAATAATCTGAGTAAACCCTGATTATTTCTAGATTTTTTCTTTTATTAACCCAAATTGCTGCCAAAGTCATTCCCAGAACAAAATGTTTTGGTGTCTGCTTTAAATCCTTTTAAGCTGTGTCTGACCACGAACAGCAGCTGGTTTTGTCTGATTCAATGTCTGTTATCAGGCAGATCCACCTTGCCAAGCTCCATTTACACTGTTTGTGAGCAGTCCAAAGCAGCACAGTCGAATCAGTGTCCTTTAGAGCACGAAGAAGTGGAAGCTACAAGCTGGATGACAGCAGAACGCAACTCCTTGACAGAGATTAGCTCAGATGCAAACAGTTACAGTAGCAGATGTGGTAGGTATTTCTTTATTTAATGACAACAATGAAAAATAAAAGCCTTTGTTCATTAAAATGATATTTTCGGTCCACTTATGATGTATATTTTTAAGGGATTTTGTTCCACAAGGTGGTTAATATTTTGTTCTTTGCACCATGTCAGTAGCATCCGCCTACATTGTCAAGTGAAATATATTGAACAATCTATCAGGTTACCCAACCACGCCCCTCTGTAAGAGTGGATATGGCCTCAGCTATCCAGCACTGGGCTCCAATGTTTCGTGTGGCAACATGGACACGCTTTGTCAAGTTCCTTCCACTGGAGCCTGTAGGCTGAGCAATATCATACACCTTCATCTGGGGGGAATCTTTCATGCATTTCCATCTTTCTTAGCCACACAATGTCTGAAAGGTAGAGAAAACAACCAAGTGTATTATTCACAATGTGTGATGTTTCTGATTGGTCAAGCCTACTGTTGCCTGTAAACTTTGACTAAATGATCAATGGTCAACGGACTCAAGCTTATATGGCGCTCTTCTAGTCTTTGACCACTCAAAGCAGCTTTGCACCACAGGTCAAATCGACCCATTCAGATTCACTCACTGATGACTGCTGTTTTTATGTCAGTTGTCCATCAGTATCAGCTTCACATTCACACCCGTTCCTGCCCTGTTACACGCTACTGAAGAAACTTGGAGTTGTGTTTTGCCCAAGGACACATTGCTATGTGATAGCCAGCTCTGATAACTGACAACATACACTATCAAACTGCTACTAACACCCCTTAGCTTACTATGAAAGCCTCTTGTTTTCTGCAGAAAGTAGGTGGTAGGTACTGAGCTCAGTGGTGACAGATCTTGTGCCTTCAGGGATTATTAGGCAGCATCTAGTTTTAACTAGTAAAGTTGCAATGCATATGTTCACCCAGTAAATCCAATTTAATACTTAAGACTTGATTGTTAAACATTGAACTAGACCTGGTCAACATTACCTCTAAATTTCCATTCACACATACATTTCAATTATAAAGGCTGGAGGTTTACTTAGATTTTAAACTGCCGTCTACTCACTAAATTACATAAATGCACGCCATTTCAGTAATGAAGAAACGAGAGCATCATAGAGCATGGCACAGTCAGACTGACCTTTAGAGCTGTCAGTTTGTCTTTAAGATGGAGGCACCTAATTTCAGAAAATTATGGATTACATACAAATTCTGACCATAAAGTACAAAAACGTGATAAAATCCCAATTTCCCTGAGGACGTTTTTCCAAAGGCATTAATAAAGTACTGTCTCATTCAATCTAATCTGGAACAGAAACATAAAAAAATTGCTTTGCTGTGATTTGCTTTGTTTCTGTTTTTGATTATATATGTAAATAGAGCAGCAAGAAACTTTGGGGAAAGTACAATGTGTTAGCTGTTCAAATATTAAGAATATGGCTCATAGTAAATCAGTGCTATTCTGACATTTTAATTCCTGCCATCCCAGCATGCGTTGGTGCCTCACCTACCCTAACCTTGGGGAAAGGTTGGAGATTCCACTTAGAGACAGGGATTTATTCAGGCTAAAAAGGCTTTCTATAAAATTGTAGTAGTTCAGTTTGTTCTTTATCCTCTTCTTTTTCTTCTTCTTCTCCTTCATTTTATCTCGGTGCATCTCCAGCAGAGACTTTGGTTCCTCTTCCTCCTGCTGTCATTGTTTTTAATTCCAGCCCTTTACCAGTGAATTGTTCATTTTAACAGTTAAGTTTATCAGCACTAGAAAATAGTGTGAATAATTCACAATTTCAAAGCCTTAATGGTTATCTATCCAAATGAAGGCTGTATCTAACCACCTAAAAGACAGAGGAATAAAAGAAGAGAGCCCCTTTGTTCAAGAAAACACTTAGCACAGATATGATGCTGTGTCAGCATGATAACAGACTTAAATGACAGATAGGCTTTCTGTCAATAGTCTGATCAATCAGCAGACTAATATGTCAGCTCTGGGTCAATTTGGGTTCAGATACTTTGACCTTATTAACAGCCCCCCACCCCTCACCCCCATTCTCCAGTTACTGATCGTCAAAGCTGGAGATTAAGACACCATCATCATGTATCGATTGATGCTGTCTTTTCTAATACTGGTGCAGTTTTCATATTGAGTGAAGGGGAGGATCATATCGTTGGGAGCATCTAACTATTTGGTCATAAATTTGGGAAAAATCAGTGAAAGGAAATGGTTGTTTTAATATCCTGTATCCTGTCCGTCATTTGTACGGGTGTTCACAGGTTGGTGTGGTGTTCTTGTGTTTCAGATACATGGGCCAGGCGTGGCAGTCGAACAGGCCAGGTGGATCTGGCACCTTTTGCGTTCTTAATATCCTAACATTAAAACTAAAAGCATCACTTATTTGAGGGCTTTAATCAGCACTGGTCCCAGAAGTCTTGACGGTCCACTCACCTCCATTTGTTGAATTATTTATCAGCATTCAGACCACTGGAGCACATTCAGACACCTAAGGAGACAAAGACAAGGACATGTTAGTCTCCTCTCACCCTGATTCCTTCAGACAGTAAACGTTAATGCAAATGCTCAAAGTAGAAAATCTCTGATGATTACAGTAAGTACATTCAGAACATGAACTCTACCTTGTACAGAGGTTACGCCGCACTTGTAATTCTGAATCTATTCAATTCACTTTATCAGAGCCACATGAGCAAATAGTACCTTTCTGTTGTCATAGTAATGATCCGTATTAGCAGTCTGTGCCTCATGTCTGTCTACCCATAACCTCCTGTATGAAAATTAAAAATTAACTTTAACCCTCTGCAGAAGCTGGGAGTAAAATCATCCCTCTGGGACTGAAATTCCATTTCTCACCCCTCCCCTCTTGACCTGCTTCTTCCTCTGGGTCATCATTGACCTCCTCTAATACAACCTCTGCTCCATATGCTGAGAAAATGTTAAGTCTTTACTGTTAAAGGCTTTATAGCTCTGACTCTGAGGCTGTTTGACATGGAGCTAAAATAATGTGTAATGAACCAATTAGTGCTAGTGTGTATTCATTTCAGTCATGTTTCCTTTAACACAAAATCCTGTACTGATTATCATATTTGTATTGGACTTTTAAAAGGGGGTAGGAATGTTTTGGAATAAGACTATTCTTAACTGGATCTCTGATTCATCACCACTGAACAGACCCTCTTCTACAGGCTCTCCTGTAAATCAATGAGCAACATTTTGTGCCTCTGCTGCCACCTACTGCTGCTTCTGTTTCTCAGCTTCAAAAGTTTTCATCGGGGTTTCGTTTAAAGACAACCAAGAGAGTAAATAAAATTCTTTGCATCAAGAGCTGTACTTATTTCCTTCTTTTGTATAGCTGATTGTATCGCCTGTATCCTCCGCTTGACAAGGCTAAGGCGATCTGAAAAAAGTTGGACATTTTAAAACGCTATTTAAACATGTTTTTTATGCATTAACACACCTTTTACCAGAATGGTGTCATCACTCATTTCAGGTGTTGTAATCATACCTGGATTGCAGTCCTTTCTGTAATGTTGTCACTCCTCATAAGTTCTGCCATCAAATAGTCAACTTATGAGCAAGCTTATACTAATTTGCACTTTTTATTAAGCCTTTGCCACTCTTCAATTTTCGTGACATCTTCCCAACCCCCGAGTTTTTACAGACAAAATGGACTTAACGTTCTTGTTTACTCCAGTAAGTCCTTTACACTCATGCAGGCCCTACATCTAGCAGAATGTACCAAGGCAACCTGCTAAAATAAATTTGCTTACTTGCTTGTTTGCACTTAGCCCCTCACAGCAGGAAGAATCACTTTGGGACCAGCCAGATGGAATCTGGGTGAAAATCCTGTCGTCTGGGTTCACACATGCAGTTAATTTGGAGGTATTCAGGAAAATTTCATGTTTTTCCTGGAAGTACAACTGTGGTTTTACACATTATCAAAAGCCCTCGTGTTGAACACTGACATGTTTGGCACATGCTATCAATTAGCTTAGCTGTGTTAATACTTCAGCAGATGAGACCATTTGGATTCTTACTCGGAAGACACAAATTTCTGTCCCAGATCAGGTTTGCATCAAATGCTTTTTCCATAATAATGACATTTCCCCATCATTCTTTTTAAACACTTTATTTTGCAAAGTTCTGTATTGACTATTTTCACTTCTTCTTCTCCACGTCCTGCTCAGCAGCTTCTTTGGCTCTCTTGGCACGGATGCCAAACAGACGAGCATTGGCGCGAGCCATACGCAAGCTGGCAAAGGCCTTGAAGTTCTTCTCATCTTCAGAGATAACCCTGGCCTTCTCCTTCTTGTGAACCTACAAGAGAAGACGACAGTTGTCAACACAACCATACACATTTTCATACAACCTTGAACAAATCCAACAGACAAAATTTGGACAAAGTGCAAGCTGAAGTCCTGACATGTAAAAATAGTTCTTAGGACAAGTTATTTGCTTGTTCAGGTTTTAAAGAGCAGTCATCAGAAAAAGGGTTCACAGTTTTCATCAAAGAAGTACAGAGATTCCGGAGATTTGTCATCATCTGACTGCCGTTCCTCAACAAAAGCGTTGCAGCATGCGTGTTCATGGGCAACGACGATCGATATTAGGACCCATAGGTAATCAAAGACAAAAAAAACTTCATTGGTCGACAAATCGACCCAATACACTTTGAAAAGTTGATAGAAATAGTTGCATCCCTAGTAAAGATGAAAAGGGTTCTTGTTTTCCCTAAAACAGGACTCTTCACTTACAGTTTTGATGGGCATGACTGGACCAGTGAGCTGAGTGGCCATCTTGAGTTCCTCCTCCTGAAAAGAAAAAAATCTATTAGATCTTCAAAGGTACAGAAAGATCGGTTTCTTTATGAGGTGTGCTGCAGAGCAGGAAACATGAAGCCACACACACATTGCTGACATAACTCAATACACAAAGGATGTGATGAAAGAACAAGGGCTGATTTAAAACCAAGTCATTTGCTTCTACATTGAAAGAATGATGTGTAAAATTCAATATGTATCAGTCTTGAATAATTTATGAACTGTACAGGGATGAGGGGTCTTTCTTTAAGAAAGGGTATTCCATCATTGTGCCTCCATTGTAGCTCTAAGAAACTGTAATGCGAATTGTGCACATTTCAAGGACTGTCAAGGTCCCCAGTGATGTTTTATTAATCAGCTGGATAATCAAATTCACTGCCCTGAGATGTATAAATCACACTTGAACAGAAGTTCATCTTTTCACATGTATGTTTGATAAGATATTACTTAGTCCAGAAAGGCCAACAATACAATTCTGCAAGGAACTACCTACAAGTGCTTAAAATTGTATATGAATTTAGAAAAACGTAACTTCTGCACAATTTTACAGACAGAACTTAAACCATTAAGCATTTTAATAAAGTTTAAACAAAATATGCAAAGGTTGCACACTTAACACCAAAGTCTCTTGTAAGAGAGATCTCTGCATTTGGTTTCATTACTTTAGAAATATTTACTGTTTCAAGGGAAGATTGGAGTTTTTGAAGTGGGTTTGTAATCGGCACACATCAGCAGTAAATATGCAGCAATCAGTTCTAATCTTATACAGAGATAACCAACAATAAAACTAGTATGTACATCGCTGCGGTGGGACCAAGAGTTCAGAAAATTTGAGTTTTGAGAGAAATAAAGGAAAAAAAAGGAAAAAGGTTGATTTCACTGTATTAAACATATTTGTACTGCTTTACTTTTCCACTAGCTAACCTCTTAATTTATGCATTTTTCTTAATTGCTCAATTCAGGATGACACAAAGGCTATGTGGTGTGCTAAAGTAATGCTAAAATGAAAAGGGTTGCTAATGGAGATTGTTCCAGCAAGCTTGCTGGTTCTCTCCCGACAGGGGTAGAACTGATCACCAATGCTGTACCAAATGTATGAACTAATGACGTACAAAATAAAACATCACTTTAGAAATACTGAATATTTAAGGCAGGGTTCAAAAACTACAATTAAACACTAATGTTGCATTACTGCAAAAATATTGCTTCCCAATGGTCATTCAGCTGCTTGCCATGTCTGCCATTTCTTCTTCTGCTGGCTAGTTTACTTGCATGAAGAGGCAATCGAACAAAAACAGATTTTTGGCAAAAATCTTGGTGTTTTAAACAGATTTCTAACCATTAGATAATGGCAATATCCAATTAGGATTTTTCTTCTTGGCCATTTACATGACTACGAGTAATTAGCCGACTTCACAAGTGTGACAGCAAGACATTTGTTGATCATTGAATTGGATTCACTGTTACACAAACCATTTAATTTTCACTACTGTTGCCTTCACGTGTAAACAATGCAAGTAATAACCAAAACACAACTGACTGTCCTGCAGCCACTTTCTGTTGCTTTTGATTACCAGCATAGTCTGTCATCAGTTCAAGAAATAAGATAGCATTATAATTTAACCTTCATATTCCATATGGTACCATGTAACTTACAGTGCTGTCTCCCTTTTTAGGAGCAGAAGCCTTCCTGGGGAACAGGATGAGCTTGGAGCGGTACTCCTTCAGACGCTGCACGTTGGCCTGAAGAGACTCTGTGGATCTGTTACGTCTGCGAGGGTCAACAGAGATGCCAATGGTACGGGCTGTCTTTTTGTGGATGCCAGCAGCCTGCAAAGTGAGTAAGACACATTGACTAAAACAAACTGTTTTGATGCAGCTCAGGTAAATTTAACACTAGGGTAACACTGGCAACTTACAGTTTGGGTTCTGAATAAAATGAAAGACTTGTTTATGTTCTACGCAGAAAAAAAGACATCTGCAATCATTTAACTTATAACTCTGCACATTCTGTGAAGCTTGCAAAACAAACCACACAAAAATGCCACCAGGAATCAAGGATGTCCTGCTGTCTCAGTAAAACCAGAAAAATGCTACAAAATTTCACAAGGAAAACTTTGTGGAAAGACTGAGTGGGTAAAGCTGAAAGAGCTGTAAACACGATGGGCACAGGAGCTGACTGTTGAGACAGTTTTCATTCACCTGGAGGGCCTACATACGCTTTTATAGAGCAGTCATCAGAAAAAGGGTTCAAAGTATTCATCAAGTAAATACAGAGATTCCGGAGATTTGTCATCATTTGACTGCTAAAAGAAAATAACACCAAAGAGCAGCTGGATCTGCCTGATTTCATATCTGTAACCAAAAGCTCCCTATTGGAACAACCGAGTCAAGTCTGCAGAGGTTCTGACATCTTTGAAGGGACAGACGGGGGAGTAACAAACTAGAGGTGACTGCAAGCCTACAGGGTTCTCGTCCAGAGATTATCATGGATGCTAGTTTAGACAGTGTTGTCAGAACTTTACAGATTTATGAAATGAAGAGGGGAAAAAAACATTTCTTCATGGAAAAGGTGCTGTTACTTCTCTTTCAGGTTTTGGTCAAAGTCTGATTTATACACTGGCTTGCATTGTGAACGTCACTTCTCTGGATCATTATTCCAATCCATTGGGTCAGGGCAAAAACCTCTCCATCCATTATCATGTTATTCCTATTCAGGGAACTTTCAAACAATTTTGATTAAAAGAAAAATATTATACAGCAAAATGCTGTTTAAACTTTTAAAATCAATATAGGACCTGTTTTCTTGTTTAGGTTACTGCAAGCAGAGATCTGTTGCCAATTACTGAGGAGCTGGAAGTTGAAATTTAGGGCTCTCGGTATAAAAGAGAAATAAACACTGAACTGTACAGAGTTGAGTCACCACTGCAGTTTGAGCCAACATCTTGTGATGGAAAACAACAACAAAAGAGGTCAGCTTATCCTGGGCTGATGCACATCAACATCACTTAGCCTTTCCTCCCACATCAGGAAAGTGGATGGGAGGAAAGCCGCTGAACACCTTGCCAAGAACATCAAGTCTTCGAGTAGTGCTTGTACTCTACATTTACCTTTCTTTGGGTGGGATGCATGATTCTTCCCACACAAGGTCAAGTCCTGTTGCTTAAGATCTACCGTGGTTCCAAATATTAATTTGGGACTGGATGTTCACCTGGCTAAATGCTAGGATTATGGATCTTAGTGAGCTCAATCAAATGACTTCTTTTCTGCCACTACGGGTGATTTTTCCCACATGACTCTTTCCTATTTGCGTTTCATGTGCTTCACTTTTCAAACAATTTCTGACACAGAATTACGTGAGAGACTTCTGCTCAAGTTTTAAAAAAAAAAAGAAGAAAAAAAGGTAACAATGGTCAAGACAAAAAAATGATTACCTTCAGCTCCTCCAGGGTGAAGCCACGTCCAGCACGGACCTTGGTGTGGTATCTGATAGTTGGACACCTGACCTGTGGCCTTAGTGGTCCTGCTACAGGGCGGGGGGCGATGCGACGGGCTTTGGCCTGACGCGCCTTTCGCCTATCAAAAGAAGAAATTGTTAAGACCTTAGCTCCCAATGCCCGTTTCAGACCTCATAAACACAACTGATCAGTTTTAGCAGCAGGTGTTACCATGCTGACTGCCAAAAGTACATCAACCAATTAGTTTTCAGAATATTCTGCATGTTTTAATTCTTGAATGCATTTACTTGCATACTTCTGCTCCTGAGGAGTTCCAATAAAGGGTAACAATCATGATCATACAAAACATGAAAGCATAGAGCAGGATTGTGCAATATGATCTGAAAAAATCTTTGCTCTGGTTGTTTTCTCATTTTGACCTTGTTCATGCTGTAAAGATGGGCTACATGGCCTTAAAATAAAATGATTTTTTCTGCACAAAGGTCAATGAACAATATAAATAAAAGTTTAAATGAAAGACAAGAAATTTGATTTGATGTCATTGAATGTAACTTAAGTAAACCCAATGTCACTTGAAAACAGTGCGTGCACACACTGTAGTTTGGACGTCGGTAGGTTTTTCTACATTGACACTGAAAACTGTTTTCATTGAAATTTTATTTTCTGATCATTGGTTAAAACCATTTTGGAAAAATTAAAACAAACACATGCCTAGAAATGTGTTTGTACAAAAAGACCCTTCCATTATTAAAAATGTGGAAAAATGCAGGAACTCGACCTCCAAACTGATACATTTCAAGTACATGGAATTAAAGACAGGGAAGGGGGGTCCCTGATATGTGTGCTCCAGCAAATGTTCAAACAATGGTGCAACATAATCTACAAAATACGTCACGAAAAAGTTTTCTAAGGCATTGAATCTTGTCACATAGCTCAAGACATCTGTGTGCTAGCAGCTGAACTCCATTATGATACAAGGCCCTTTGTTTTCATTTCAGATATATATTTCAACAGTAACTCAACATAGAAGTCTTCATGTCACTATTGCGCTCTTTGACCTGTGGAAGTCTTCAAATGTAGACGAATGACAAAGACATTTTAAAGCTTGAGTATTGTGAATGATTTCTACTTGATTTGAATAACTTTATCAAGTTTCTTGCGATGCAAAATATTACTTAAGCAATATCGATAATGGGGGGGGGGGGGGGGGGGGGGGCGGTGTGGTTATCAGTATCTGCAGATATGAAAATTTTAACTCCATCTTGGTTGTACAAACTGGCCCTCCCTTGCTTACAAATATATATGTTGGCTGAATCAGGTTTCTCTTATCAATAAATGCCCTAGTCTGTAAATTAAATGATTTACTAAAGTAAAAGTTTTTAATACTTTGTATCCGTTTCAATTTTTCTAGACTGTTATGGAGCATCTCCAAAGTTTATCAAATAAATCATCTGTTATCAAAGGGCTTAATCAAGTTTTTCTTTGAGCTGATATCAATTGTGGAAAAAAGTGATCAGTATCCCTATGACCGATCAGGGCTGCACCATAATCACATTTTCTGGTGTGCTTTCCAACCACATTAACAGGAAACAGGTCCTCTCCTTAGATAAAGTGATGTAAACAGATGAGGGCACTGGCCACGGGTCAGATCTAATGTGCTAACACATGCCACCGTGACAAACTTAGGAATAAAGAGATTGATGTCTGCAGCTGAATATTTTTGCCATATAAATAAAGTTTGATTGATTGATTGGTTGATTACTGGCAGAGGTTAACACAGCATCAGAGCTCTGTCATATGGCGTCTCACTGCTGCATTAGCCCTTCTTAGCTTCACTGTTTGTAGTCATTACTCACCTGCGGATCTTCCTGGCTGGCTGGTTGAACCAGGTACGCACCCTTTTCTGCCAGTCTTTGTGGAAGTGAGGGTTCAGGATCATTCCATTCCTGCTGGGGGCCATGGTCGCCTACTTCCCTGAGGAGACATCGTGACACACGGGTAAGAGGCAGGCTGACACGCCGGTACAGCACCTCCACACAGCGGTGCCTGGTGCTAAGCTAACAGGCTACATGGGCTCCCGGAGGAGTTAAAAGACATTTCAGGTCCAATACTGATACGTTTCATTAACACGAGTGTGTCTGAAAGAGTTTACACGACGCTTCTTCATTTATAAAATGACTCCTGTTTGATCCGGGAGCTCCGGGCTTAGCTGTGGAGGTGATGCTAATGTTCACACTTTAATGAAGACTATGTGACACAGCTCTGCTCACAGGCCGTGAATGATCACAATAATCACCTTAATGCAGAGGTGACGATACACACTTCACAATAATGTCACTTTAACACAGAAACTATCATCTAAACACAAGGATTAAGACAGATTGATCGAGAAACCGTGGAGGAAAATTTCTCATACCTACGAGGGAGGAAAATGGCCGAAAGGAAAAAGGAAGTTGTGTGACGGTGCATTGTGGGATATGTGTGCTCCAGCCAATGGCCGAGTAGATGCTGCAACGATGAACAGTTCCGACTATCATGTCATGTATCATCATGTATCATCATTTTACTACGTAAAAGTTTCAAAGAATGAATATATGCAGATAACTCGTAGGTAAATTAAAGTTATAATGAATACACTCGAAACTGTGTATTAGTACATGAAAGATGAATGGCCAAAATAATACTGTTAAACTCTTAGCGAAAATACATCTTAAAACTACAGAAAAGGATTAGAGCCACTGAGAAAAAAAATGGAGTCCAATTTCTCTTTATTAATATTTCTCTAAAGAAAAAAAAGTCAGAATTCTTAGAAAAATGTCAGAACACTTTTTGAACACTGAACACTTTTTTTTTCTTTAGAGAAATATTAATAATAAAAAAATTGGACTCCATTTTCTTTTCTCAGTGGCCCTTATCCTCTTCCATATAAAACGACTGTTAATGACCATATCTATGCCTCCTAAAAATTATGACATAACACTGTCTGTCCAACTTTTAAAACAAGATTAACAACATTACACTTCATTTGATTTTGTTCTCAGGCCATTGATTTGTTAAAAGCCCTTTTCTGTTTGTGCATAGAGCTGATAACAACCATTCATTTAAAAAACACCTCTTACTTCCAACAAGGAGGTCAAATTTTACATCTGTTTCAACAAAATGACTTAAAAAGCAATAAGCACGTTTGATTACATTTTTTGGTAAAGCTTTTCGTGGCACCAGGAAAAAGTGATCAGATTTTGGTGGTGATCTCTATCCAGACTCCGTTTATTTTAGATTATTTGTCAATATTGCAAGATAGGGCATTTTCCATATATTTTTGTGTTACAAATAACACAGCTAATGATGACAGAAATGCCTTGGTGGATGTTTTTTTTTTCTTAAAAAAACTACATTGTACGTACTTGGTAGTACATCAACAGATTTGTTTTTTTTTGTTTTAAAGAACAATAGGACAATCATTTAAATACAAAAATAAGTTTCACAAATTTCATGAGTACAAAAAGTTTAACTTTGAATGAGACATACAAGAGCATCAATTAAAGAAGAAATTGAATGAAATAAAGTAGAAATGGATGGAAAAGCAGTTTTTTGGGAGTAGAGTAGATGTTATCAAACATATTGCAAGCAGTCACGGTATTAATTGCTTATGGTTTTCAGAAAGGATTGTAAGAATATGTTGTTTGAATTTGCAACATAATGCATTGTAGCATGTTTTTGTACCTGTAAATTCACATTTATCAATGTGAAATTTTTCTATTACAATTAGGAAATTTATCAAACTCACATCTATGTTTTTCCTGGCATCATTCTCTACCAGTCCAAAAAACATTTTTTTCCAAAATAAAACAAAAAGATGATTGATTTCCCATGAATGAGATGAGTTGTTTGTTTTCTCTGAACACTTCTAGTTTGCTTTTACATACATTTTTTCACTAGTCATACTTCATGAATGCAACCATCAACCTCTCTTTGGGGTATTCCTGAAAGTGAGTATGTTTTCTGACTTACTAATAAAATATCAATAAATATATGCAACAAGTGCAAAAAGTTAAGAGACTTAGTTATTGTTCAAACTTTAGATGTACTAAGAAAAACTGTAAAAACATCAGTCTTTCCAGTTTGCCTTCATTATTCTAAGTCTTAAAATATTATAAGAGAAATATCCTCCCCAAGCAACACTAAAAACTGTTTTTTCCCCAACCTGTGGCCCACCCACTTACACATTACATGTAATATTAAAATTATATTTTTATTTTGTTGCATAATGTAAGCTTTTGTTAAATAATGTATCTTGTGTTTACAAAAACATTTGTTCATCATGAACATATTTTAGTCTTTAGTCATTACACCTCAGGAGCTGTGTCCCACAACTTCTGTGCAGTCTGTAACCAATACAATGTTTGGTGTTTAGAAAAAGAGCAAGAACAATAATAATAAAAAAGATGACTAACAGCATCATTTTCACAGGTTTGTTTTTCAAATATTTGGTATGTAAAAGGAGATTTGTAAAACAAATGGTCAATTTCTCAGGAGTTTTGATGGACAAACTGCCCTCAAATACTGAAATGACTCTTATATTTTTATACACAATGTAACTCCAAATGTAGGCCGATTCATAAAGACATGCTCAGTTTACAAATCATATCGTTCAAGCAGATGCCTTGTGACATTAAGGGTAATACTACATTATACACACTACTATACTATATTATTCATGCAAGTCTCTACTGTATTTTCGACCTCCATTTGAGATTAGGTCTGTACATTGGGGTCTCTTAACATTTTTAATTGTCTAAGGGGGGCATTGCAGAAAAGCATAAAACAATGGACTTATATAGTTGAAGAAATTCATTCTAGAGGATTTTTCTTGGGTGATGAGTTAAAAAGCTTACATATTTAGGAAAACTGATTACATTTGAAATAAGATGAATCACATAAAAAAGACCATTTCATCCTTTACAAATGTCACAATGTCAAAATTTAGTGGATGCAGTTAATTAGCTTTTATAACTTTGGCTTCAATAGGGTGCTGTATTTTATGCAATTCTGTTTATTTGCCTTCATGTTGAATCACATTGCTGTGGGAATTAATTTCATGTAGAAAGTGGCAAGGGATTGTTCAGGAATAATTTTGAGGTACATTTTAGTTTATTTGGTGTTCTAGTTATTTGAGCCCTAAAGGTGCCATGGTTGGAGTGACAGCAGAGATTTCATCTTAAGTCTGATTTGAGACCTGTACCATGATGAGATGTCATCAAAAAAAGGTTTGGATGGAAAAAATACTTACATTTAATGTTACTCTAGTGTAGATAAATAAAAACTGTTCATTTTGGCGCTCTGTTTTGGC
Organism: Scarus forsteni; assembly: GCA_036419115.1. Lineage (NCBI taxonomy): Eukaryota > Metazoa > Chordata > Actinopteri > Labriformes > Labridae > Scarus > Scarus forsteni. The sequence goes on from JAZDUH010000354.1 coordinate 10,868,025, forward strand.
CCACCTGTGAATCTGAAGTGTGAAAATATATTCATGTATATATCAAGATATTCTTCTCCATGCACTTTAAACACACAGGACAGTTCAGAGCCCCTCATATTTTGCTGTACGAGTCCTATCTCTTTTGATGTGTCTTGGTCAGGAGACCCTTAGTGATGAAAGAACTACCAAACAATCACATGCAGAATCAGCCTGACTTTTTTTTTTATCACATTCACAGCTTTCATACATCATAACGAAATATGTACCAATCATTCAAATTAATGCCAAGAACAACAGCTTCAAGTCTGTGAAACTTCAATATTACCGATGCTAGGGTGGGTAAATTCCATCTGAGAGACATTTGAGGCTGAATTACTTTGAATGAGGTTTTATCTGAAAACAATGTTTCATTAATCTGTTGGGGAGACAGATTTGTGGAAGCAGTTTGTGCAAAACATGTTACAATTATATGGTAATAACTTAACCTGAAATTAATTCTGACCAGAAAATCAAGTGGATAAAAAGCTCCATTCAGCATATACATCATTTTAAATATACTACTCACAAAAAGTTAGGGATATTGTTATTTACATGAGTTCTTTTCCTATATGGTCTGTATTTTGATTAAATGAGTAATAGTGTCCTTTAATATTACTACTAAGTAATGAGAAGAAACCCCATTTTCATTCGTTTGATATTTATACCTCAACAATTTAGACAAAAACAAAGATAGCCCCTAATAACCAAAATTGACACGGTCAGTATCGGGGTTGTTTCCACCATTTGCTGCGATGACAGCTTGACAGTGACATCTTATGTTCCTGACTAACCACATGATAATTGTTCTCTGAGCTCCTGACAGACATGTGCATCTTTCACTCAGTGCTGCGTTGAAATTTCTGTCATGGGTAAAGCAAAAGAATTGTCAAAGGATCTGCGAGAAAAGGTAATCCAACTGTATAAAACAGGAAAAGAATTTAAAAAGATATCTAAGGAACTGAGGATACCAAGAAGCACTGTTAAAACTCTAATTAAGAAGGGGAGAGAGAGGGATTCTGTTGAAACCAAACCACGGTCAGGCAGACCAACAAAAATTTCAGCTCCAACTGCAAGGAAAATTGTTAGAGATGCAAAGAAAAAAACTCAAATAACTTCAGCTGAAATACAAGACTCTCTGAAAAAAATTGGGGTGGATGTTTCAAGATCCACAATAAGGAGACACTTGAAGAAACATGGGCTGCATGGTCGGGTCGCCAGAAGAAAGCCATTTCTACGCAAATGCCACAAAATATCCCGCTTACAATCCAAACAGCACAGACAAGCCTCAAAAGTCATTTGGACTGATGAGACCAAAATTAAACTTTTTAGCCACAACCATAAATGTTACATTTGGAGAGGAGTCAACAAGGCCCATGATGAAAGGTACACCATTCCTACTGTGAAACACTGAGGTGGATCACTGATGTTTTGGGGATGTGTGAGGTACAAAGGCACAGGCAAATTGGTCAAAACTGATGGAAGGATGAATAAAGCATGCTATCAGAAAATACTGGAGGAAAATTTACTGTCATCAGCCCAGAAGCTGCGCATGGGACGTTCTTGGAAGTTTCAACATGACAATGATCCAAAACACAAGGCCAAATCAACCTGCCACTGGCTACAGCAGAATAAAGTGAAGGTTTTAAAGTGGCCATCTTAGTCTCCTGACCTCAATATCATTGAGCCACTCTGGGGAGATCTCAAACGTGCAGCTAATGCAAGACAACCAAAGAATTTACAGGAGCTGGAGGCTTTTTGCCAAGAGGAATGGGCAGTTTTACCATCTGAGAAAATAAAGACCCTCATCCACAACTACCACAAAAGACTTCAAGCTGTTATTGATGTTAAAGGGGGAAATACAAGGTATTAAAAACTGGGGGGTGTAAACTTTTGAACAGGGTCAATTTTGAAGTTTCTGTTGTCATTATGATTTAAAAAGAGTAAACTAACCTTTTTTTCAATAAATTTCTTCATCCAACCACTAACCATGAGTGACAGAAAGGTTTTTGTGTTATCATTCATATTTTCTGAGAAAAGGCCAGATAATCAGAAATTCTGCTGGGGGGTGTAAACTTTTGGGCACAACTGTACTGGTCATCATTGCGGACCATCACTTGTGGGGCTCCACTCCTGGGTCTGTTACGAACACTGCCAGTAGTCCTTTGTCTTGCTGCAAGTCTGCTGATGACACTTGGAGACACACCAAGTTCACGAGCAACATCAGACTGCCTGCCACCAACCTGAAGGTGCACAATGGATAGATGGCGCTGCTCGTCAGTTTAGTAACGCTGTGTGTTTATTGCTGCTTAATGAACTGTGAATGACTTGCTGACAATATCAGCTTTTTATACCCCCATAATGTTAAAATTGATGACACATTGTAAAGGGTTGTCTTTTGTAATTTTTGACTTTGGCCCCAATATGTAGGGTGCACTGAAGACACTCTGACCATTACATGGAAAACACAAAATAAGGTGTGTCCATCGCCCTAATACAATTGCCTCCCTATCCCAAAAATCACTAAAGTGAAACACATTGTGTATGAAATCCTGAGTCTCTCACAGTATCCATAACTTCTTGTGAATAGTGTAATTTCATATTCTGTATGAGGGGCACATGGCAATATTATGACATTGATCAACACAATACACCAGTCTCATCATGTATTTTTTTGTCCATTACTTTGGCCTCTTGTATAAATGTGTCAAGAAGTCTATGCTGCAAGAACAAATCTTCAGTATCTCGTTTTTCATTATCAGCCGAAGAGTGCCGCTTTTTGTTCAGTTGCTGATTCTGAACAACAGCTTTATTAATCATTGATCAGCTACTCTGCAGCAATCTCTGCCTATCTTCATCTGAGGCCAAAGGCCAACGTGTGTGGAACAAGAACGAGAAACAGAAATGATCCCTTTTAGTCAGCAAAAAACAAATTATGTATTCAACAAATCTAAAACGTCATAAACTGGATGGGACAATTTCTTCATAACCCAACACTGTATACAATAACCCAATACTGTTATCTGGTAAATTAGTGTAGTATTAACTCAAACACCATGACTTTTGCTACATGTTTTATATGAAAGAACGGCATCATAAATATTAAAATATGTGACAGTCAGTGTATAAACAGAGTATTAAACACAGGGGCATTATATCAAACTTAAAGACAAGGTTTTATTTAATGATAGTGATATGGCACTTACAAACAAAAGATGTCTGGCTTTGCCACATCTCTGCTTATTAGAATATGGAGCAAGACCTAAAGAAAATACCCAGTACTAGAACAGTTCATGAGTTTAGGAGCCCTGCTGGCTGGTAGCTAAACAAAAACACTACCCAGATTGAAAGATGTTAAAAAAAACTTCAACATTATTTTGATAGCACAATTTCCAGTATCAAAATAAATACCACAGATAAGAAAAGGAGTCACACATGATGTTAGTAACTCTGCCTACTAATCTTTGTTTGAAATTACATTACAAAACAGTACAGCGGAAGAGGTTTATCCACTTATTCTTCCAGTGACTTAAGAAATTTATCATATGCAGCTTGATCCATGAGCCCATCAAGTTCCTCTGGTTTCTCAATCGTCATCTTGAGTAGCCACCCTGAAAAATACAGTACATATCAAAAGATTAAAAGTGGACACATCCAAAATTCTAAAAGGATTTCTACTTGTGCAGTTGATATCTGCCCCTGAAACAGGTCTACAGGCAGAACGTCCTTGCCACGAAAAAATGCACAGCTACAGAACAACTGTGATTGCTCAAAGCTTACCATCTGCATAGCAGGATTTATTCACAAGTCCAGGATTCTCTGCCAGCTCTGTGTTGATCTCAGTCACCTCTCCCGTCAGTGGTGAGTAAAGCTCACTGGCTGCCTTTACACTTTCTAAGGCCCCAAACTCCTCTGCAACACACACATCACAGGTTAGTTATCACATAGCAGAAATAATCATCGTAAACATGCAAGTGTAAGCTCTTACCCATTTGTTCAAGTCTTTGGCCAATTTCAGGGAGTCCACAGTAAACCACATCTCCTAATGCTTCCTAAACAAACAAAAAATATGGCTAATGTCAATAAATCTGATGTTGTACTCACAGCATAACGTAATAATCTCAATTATACATTATTCAGTCTCTTATGAGCAGTGTTGGGACTAACAGCATTACTAACGTCACGACTTTTTCCCAGTAAAGTAGTCTTATTAATTACCATTCAAAATGTTATAACGCTGTCACCGTTATCGACAGTGAAATGTGGTGCGCTACTTTGCGCCAATGTCAAGCAGCTGATATCCAACCTGCCTCACTGAATCAGACTCAGGGCAGGGGCTGTGCTGCTGACAGACACACAAGAAAACCTGATGCCAGAGTTGCCAGGTTCGCCTATTATAAGCGACTTTTGGCTTTGATTTATTCTAACTTATATGTGTATATTGGGAGTTATGGGTTGCAGTTTTTTGGGCTTGTTTCAATGCGGCAGTTGTTCATTTGAACTTGTTGTGCCCCCAAACCCAGGAGGAATCTAGTGCATGATCCACCATCAATATAAACCCAATTCAGAAGTAATTTAAATTATTTTAACCTACTCTCAAATTAAAATTTTGGAGTAAAAATTATGTTTCCACCTAAAATATATCCTTAGATTGATTTTAATTCTTTAAAGGCAGAATTAAATTTATTTCTAATGTAGCTAGGACTATTTTCACCATGATTAAGCTGTAGAGGATTAAGATAAAACTTAGAAAAAACCCTGACATGTCTTCTTGGTAACAAAAATCAAGGTTAGACAAACTGTTCAGCAGTAACTGAGTTACAAATAACAGTAGCCCCTCCCTCCACTTCTGTATCAAGAAAAGGATGTTCCACCTCAAAACAAAGGGATGTTGAATTAAGTTAATTGTAAGAAAAAAAAGAAGAGACATAACTTTGAAACTGAAATGCAACGTGGATAAAAATTAAAACACGCTTCATGAAGGTTTCTCTCTTTAAAAATGCTTATTTTAATCGCAAAATCTGGCAACATGGTTAGCAACAGCAACAGCGAGTCTGGAACGGTCTATGAAGTTAAAACTGCTGTTTTCAGGATGGAAGTACAAGAAGTAAAAGGCAAGAACACACATGTCAAGTGTACATTATGTCCTACGGCAAAGTGTTTGTCTGTTGTTCATAAATCTGAAATCTAGAGACCAAAAACACAGAGATCTCCGCTGATGATGTCAGCGCTGCTGCGGCAGGCAGGTAACAACAAGGAAGGACATCGAGACGGAGCCACACAGTTCAAGCAGCAAAAGCTTTTTCAAAAAAGTAACGCATCAGCTACTCTCCCTGGTAACTAATTGCATTTATGAATGGGTAATTCTGTTAGTAACTCGGTTATTTTTTTGGGAGAGTAACTAGTAAGTATAACTAATTACTTTTTTAAAGTAATTTGCCCAACACTGCTTATGAGTTCCCCCTCCTGACTGTTGCCCAAACTCCTCATTCATTTACACTTAAAGGCATCAGTTATAAAGACAGAGTCAGCAGCCTATGCAAACAGAAATGCATAAAGTTAAGGGAAAGCAAAAAAGGGGTCCAAAGCAGAAGGGCGATGTATGTGTGTGCAACTACAAAAAAAATAAACCAGTTCACAAGTATTTTGTCAACAAACAAACATTTTTTTGAGACAGAATAGCTCAATGATAGGGGTATATTATAAAAAATGTAATTTATAAATTCCGTCATATTCATAGTCACAAGCATTTTCAAACAGCCTAATCAAAACATCTGAAGAAAAGACATGAAACTCAGAGTGAGTGTTCAGACTTGATGGTGTAATTAATACACAATAACTTGGATGTATTAAGAGATGGTGTAATTCATGGTTTGCAAAGAATTCATTTTAACAGTGAATCTGAATCTAACAAGTACTATTAAGACTTATGAATTCATTGTCACAGCTCAACTCTGTTCTCCTTTCTAAGTCTAGTTAAATTAAAAATGCTATCTGTATAGCATTGTATAATGCTCTTTTCATATCAGGCATAAACTGTCTCTGACTATTTTGTTTTTTTGTGGGGAAGTTGCAAATAAGTAAGGAATTTAATAAGACTGAAAATCATAATCTGAGGGATTTCAGGCGGGAAAGCACGCAGAAGGTTTGTGAGAGTTTGTATTAGTATGGAAAAATCAAAGACCAGGGGCATTTCTTCCAGTGAGAGAGATAATGCAAAAAAAAGTTATATCTCTTTTTTTGACAAAATACATGATTTTCCCTGTTAATGTCAAAAGTGTGCTTTCTTAAATACAAAATCCTAAAGAAGCTGCTGTAAAAACACTCAGACTCAACATGCTAAAATACAAAAGCTATGTCAAACACAAAAAACAACAGAATCAGGGAGTTGCATCTTTGAGATCTGAATAAACAAGTTTGACAGAATTTCATCATCTGAATTTTTTTTTGAAGTAGCCTCTAATTTATTTGTTTCAATTTGAAGGTAACAGCAAAATTGAACCGATAGCTTTTGTGATGTGACCAGGGCAGGGGGCTGATGAGCAAAAGGAGGGTCAGCTGCCATTGGTTTCTGTATTGACTGCTTTTTATTCTCATCTCTACGTCATGTAGGGATGGGAATCGAAAACCAATTCCAGTTGAGAATCGTTAACAACCTCATCAAAGAATCGATATCATTAATCTTTTTGCTAATCAATTCCCTTATCAATTCCATTCAATTGACAGGGTTCAGAAGAGTCAGAATTGTGGCTTAATTTTAATTACACCTACTGCACAACCTTAAGTGAGTAGAAACACCAGCGACTTGCAGAAGCAGTTATCTATACTGTGATGTATGTTTGGCATCGTTGCCACTGAAAATCAGACCATTTGCCCACATGCAAAATTTGCTGGAGTCAATAAGGGAATCGTTAAAGAATTGGATCGATTAGCAGGATCGTTAACAACATTGGTATTGATAAAATCTTGTCAATTCCCATCCCTAATGTCATGGCACTTTTACACCCCACATAAATCACAGAAAACTGAGAAATCAGTTTCGGCCCTTTGGACCTCGATCCAGCACCCTAACCATTATCTAAATCACACAATACAACACAGCAAAGTCTTGGGCTGAATGTCTCTTTAGGGATGTTTACAGACTATAATATTGGAGAATCCTCCCCCTTACACCGCTGCCAGGATAACAATCTACAGATAAATGAGCTGGTTTGGGTGTCTTTGGATCAATATTTCTGCTGTTTGGGAAGTGAGGGACAAGAATTTCAGAATCAAACCATCAGGGAGTAATGTGCTAGCATTAGCACATCAGTGTTATTTTCTGGTCACATCCTGGTTACTGCAAGCTGCACTTTCAGTCAGTGTTTTATTGCAGTTATTTTATTAAAGCAGTAATATTCAAATCTAGTTAAACACAAGTCAGGGTAAGCCTTCATGTTGCTAATGTCTTTTTCAACTTATAAGCACAGTCGGGCTTCTATAAGTATTAATTCATTATATGTTGTTTAAAGTTTTTTTCTAAGATGGGCTCTGTAGAAGAATTACTTGGGTTGGTCTCCTCATCTGTTGAGTGTATCCATTTGAACATAGCTGTTCTAACTATACAAACTAACTAACTATACAACTATACAAATCAAACTTTTAAAATCGGTCACAAAAATGTAATAGCTGTTTTTTCTTTGTTTCAATAAAAACTGTAAAAGGCAACAGAGCTTTGGAGAAGTGTCAGCCCCTTCGATTTTTTGCACACGGCTGCAGTTTGGCGGTAATCAGTTGTCTCAAACAATAGTCATAAAGCAGTATATTAGCCAACTGAGATTTGGGACAAAGTGCAGGAGCGACAGCTCCCATTCACACAATGCTTTTTCCGACTGCCACCGCCCAACCTCTGAACAAAGTGTGTTGTAAATTACAGATTAGTTAAGAGAGAGCAACAACCCACCTGAGCGTAGCTGCTGATACCAACTGTGCCAATGTCTCCTTCCACCTGCACCCACTCGTGCTTATCTGTGAACTTGAGGGCTGCAGAGAGATGAAGGAGAAGTGAGTCTGCACAGAACAATTAATGTGTTTTAATGTGTTTAAAACTGAAACTCGGACATGAACACCATGAGGAAACAATAAGATGTATTGCTGTGGGAAACCTGATTAAATTTATATTGAAAAGTCAAAAGCACCCCAAACTGAAATTTTAATTGTAAATAAGAAGCAAACTTGAAAAATCTGCCATGGTGGATTTAAACCTGGGCTGTGAGGACTTCTCCATAAACAAAGACAAAATGCAAAAACCGCATGAAAATAATCAGAGTGCACAGAATGAAATTTCCTTTGCGTGAACGCCTCTTAAAAAGTATCCCTGAAAAGGCTTTAATTATGTGTTACGTCGATATATACAGTGTTACTATTTGAAATAGAAGCTTAACAAATGAATATCATCATTTTGAATTGAATAGCGCAATAAAGGGAAGGGGAGAATTATGTACATGTTCTTAAACTGACTAAAAGTATTCTTTAGTTTATGACAGTGTGGCCTGCTGGTGGTCACATTAAATCAATGTAGCCCTCTGGGTCAGTGGTTCCTGCACACTGTGCTGGGACACACTGGTCAGGGTTCAACACATTTTTTTTTTTTTTTAATGTATATTTTGGGCATTTCTTGCCTTTATTGATAGGAGAGAGACAGTGGACAGGCTTTTGAAGGGGGGTGAAAGAGTAGGGGAAGACACTCTGCAAACTGGTCACAGGCGGGATTCGAACCTGGACCGGCAGAAGCAAGTACATGGGGTGCCTGGTTGCTAACCACTCCGCCAAACCAGCACCCCAAATTTTTTAAAATTAATTTAAAGAGTTTTTAATACCCTTTTAAATGGTGAACTGAGAAAAATTAAAAGTGTTTGCTTTGTAAGAATACTCTGGGTTTGGTGTGTATTTCATGGGCAGAAAAGATTTGTTAAAGTGAGATTGTGACTTTATGAAAATGTATCAGGTGCTTTTTATTGATTTAATAACATAATACTACAGCACATAGATCCCCCATGACAGGAAAAGAGACTCAGACATGAGAGAACACGTGTGCAAACACCAAACTTTTACATGCATACTGAGCTGAATACTTGAATTGAATTTATGCCACCATTTTTTTTAATGTTTTATGGATCAGTCTTTAAATAGGCCAAAATGAACTAAATTAGAGCGCAAACCTCCATCAAGATATTTCTGACACTGTTTGTTCTCTCTTGCAATGTTACAAAAACCTCCTGGATCCAGATTCGAATTTGTATCACCACCAAAATCTCACCATTTCCTTCTTGGGCAGTGACTTTCATTCCCTGAAACTTAACTCAGAATCGGTTCATAACTTTTTGAGTTTATCCTGTTAATAGACTTAAAAATGCAAAAACATGACCTCTTTGACAGAGGTAACAAATATAACTCCAGTGAACATGTAAACTAATACATCAGAGCTCACACAGGTAAAAACAGGACTTTTGAAAACTTACCATGGCGTTTAATTTACAATTTCAGGCCTGAAATTTCTAATGATTTTAAAACGATCTGTGGAGCCATGCTGGTTTACCTTGGTGAGAGTTTAGATGTGCCTTGAGAATTTGTACCGACAAAAAACATTACTACAATTTTAAAATTGCTATTTTTTATTATTTAGAAGTACTTAAATCCGTAAAGGCCTAACCTTACAAATGAAACACAACATCTAGAGAACACAACCTTTTCAGTACACAGAAAAAGAAGCTTAGTGGAATTATTGCCTAATTACCTCATTTATTAATTCACCATCTTCTAAAATTCATGAACTATCCAAGTTAAGCTTGTGTTGCCGAATATATTAAATCTAACAAAGGTTAACACACTTTCTAAGAATAATTTTATTGATAAATATTTCATGTATTAGTGGATACAAATGAACATGTGGACTGAGATAATAATGCAACACCTTAAAGACACTATTTTCATGGACATGTGTTTGGTGTGCCTTGAAATTTCAGCCTAATTTTTGCAACGAAAGCCTGAAAACCACATGTCTATTTACTGCATGTGTTACAACTGTCACCCATGCCTGGCCAATAGGCATTATTTGGATGTCCAAAGAACACCTCCCTGTACTTTGGACCAAAGCTGAGGAGCGGACAAACTCAGCGCAATGTGCTACAAATTACAATATTGTTCACAGTTTGAAGGCTGCAGTGTCACAGTCAGGAAAAGAGGTTTGTTTAAAGCGTGAGTCTCGTTTCCACAGTTTTGCATCATAATCTTTAGTTTGACAGACAGTTGTGTAAAATGAACACACAGTCACACAACATTTAGCTATGTCAGCTCAGTGGGAAAAGAACGCATGCTGTCTTCTTAACAGCTCACTGAGGGAAGAACAACAGTGCTTCAACAATTACTAGTGTTGCTGTCAGACCATGCAGAAAAGTACAGGATTAAACCAGACTGAGCTGTGTTAAAATGCTGATAGGTGGCTCTGTAGGTATTCCTGCTGTGAAGGCCTGAAGAGAAGTCTCTTCAGCTAAAGCAGATGTCCAACATTTAAAAGCTTTATTCCTAGTTAAATCTTGTCTGACAAGGTAATAAGTGATTGACAAATCCTGGAGGAAGAACAGAAATGTAGCGAATCCACGCAGATCCACACACACAAATGTAAACGCATGTCTCATCAATCTGAGGCTCTGATCTCGGGAGACTTTTTAATGACTAACTACTTGTTGCACGAGACACTGATAATTTGATGTTTACTGACACAAATTACATTACAAGGTGGAGCTCGTGCTCTTTCAGTGAAATCCAGCTCGACATGTGCCCACTGATGGTCTGGAGGACACCACCTCAGCAACTTCAGAGTCGAAAACAAACTTTTATGGCTACATTCCTCCTCTTAGCTGTGGGAAAGTGACACAGACTGCGTGAAGGTCTTCACCCACTCGAGAGGGACCGGAATGTGTGAGCAGCCCGCATGTCGTAGTGCCCGACACAGCCCCAGAGTGCAGCTGTTATTTTAGGTGTTCAGTGTTTTTGGTTTTACCTGAGGTCAGGGCCGAGCCCGTGCTCAGTGTCCGCGGAGAGCCGCTCCTCCACAGAAGCCGAGCCGCCGAGACCTGCGCTGCCGGCGAGAGCTGGGGGAGCCTGGGGGAAAAGTTTGCGGAGAGGGTCCGCAGCGCTACTCTCATCGCCATCTTCACTCCGTGTGGACTCTTTAATCCGCTGGTGCTCATACACTTGACCGCGGGAGCGCGCACCATCCAACTGTGTGCAGGCTCGCGCCAGTAGGGGAGGAGAGAGAGGGGCCTGGGTTCAGCTGGACCGACCAATCCTGGGCCGGGTTTAGGCATTTGTTGGCCCCTGACACGGAGCAACATGAGGCCTTTTACTTCCATGATTAAATCAATCAAGTTAATGTGGTGAAATACCCCGAGGAGGCTATTTACAACAGACATGACCTTAATCATGTGTGTAACATGACTTAAGAGTTACTACCTCTCAGTATTTTAAAGACGCCATTTTACGCTCTTTTTCATCAAGTTTACACTCTCAAATGTTCACAAGATAGGTTTTTAAGTTCCTTCCCGCTTGGAACAGGCCGTTTCTGCTTAAACTCCTTTGAGCTCATTGCAGCTCAACTCATCTTTATTTTCACAGAGGGATGACAGCAAAAAGTAATGCAAAGATAAACTGCTGTGGACTATAATTACAGAAGGGAAATTAAACAAAAATGAATAACAGTACAGTAAAAATACAAGGAAAATGAATCGAAATGGGAACAATGAAGTGGTGACAGGGTTAAAAATGAAATCAGCAAAGTTATGATAAAACTCTTGATAGATTATTTTAAACAAAAATGAATCAAATAAAAATGAATATAAAACTGTCAACTTGTGCTTTCTGTGCTCTCTCCACACCCTCCTCAAAAAGTAGAAGTGGCTTCAGCCCTTCAGGTTTGTGCTGTGGTTACACAGACAGAACTCTTCACTGGAGCAGGGTAAAGGTTGAAGAAATGTCTGGCTTAGGAAATATCTCCCATATTAAGTAGGAAGCATATCTCCTGATGACATCAACAGGGGGCATTTCCAAATGGCCTGTTAAAGCTCGTTCTTTGAAGTGTGTCAACCTATAAAGGGAGAGGGATTTTTTCTGTAAGCAGGACACATTTTTCATTGAAATCATTAGTTTTACATGAAGTGGGACCTTAAGCATGTCTCTAGGGAAGTTATAGATTGTGTATATTTCAACAAAAACATCAATACATCTGCTGTCTAAAAATCACATTTCGTTTTTTATCAAGCCTATTGTACCTCACAATAATTCACTATTCTTTTATTTTGATACCTGCAGTGGCAGCCCCTGAACTTATTAAGAGGTAGCCTCCACCTCATCGGTGGTGCAGTGGGATATGCGCTTGGCCAGTGATTGGGAGGTTGCAGGTTCAAGCCCAGCTCTGTGTGACACATGGTGATGTGTCCTTGGGCAAGACACTTAACCCCAAGTTGCTCCCACATGAAAGGGTGTGAATGTGTTAGAGATACTGATGGATAACTAACAAAGATACTCAGAGCCATCAGTGAGTGAATGTGAGAGAAAATGGGTGTGAATGGGTAGGTGTGACCTGCAGTGTAAAGCAGCTTTGAGTAGTCAAAAGACTAGAAAAGCGCTATATAAGCTCAAGTCCGTTTACCATTTACCTTCACTAAAAATCTTTTAGTGGCACACCAAAACCCATTATGCATGAGATTTTTTTTCCACTGTTCGCAAAAAATGTCATTTTGATAAAATTCAAATGTTTCTTTGATATGTTACTTTTTTTATTGTCTGTATACATCTGAAAACATACCAAGCAAACAAATGATGTTGATTTGTATGAACTTTAATCAGACATTGTTTAAAACATCCTGGCATGGAAATATGCTTCATTTGGGCAGCTCGTGATGAAAAATTCCAGACAATGATGTGAGCAGGCCTTTATAAAATGCATTCTTAGAATACTAAAACATGAGACGCTAAAACTCTGTCAGTACATGATGTATCTTGTTTTTTGGTATCAGAGGCCTATCATCTCTTGAAACATATCCAAGTCAAACACTTTATCTTAGGGCTGCAAACACACAATGTCCAGATCTAATATTAACCATTTTGTGTGTGAATGGCTATGAGGATTAAAATTTTGTAGAATCAGTAAATGTGACGGTAAAGCTAAGAGAAATACAGAAGAAAAGCAACTTATTGTTTAACAGTCATCAAACAACCCAAGATCAGATAGTTTCCCTTAATAACAGAAAAATCAGATGAACAGACCAACAACACTCGAAACCAGCAGGTTACACTGAAGACCGCAGTGAGGTAAAGGCTTTTGTTCCTTCAGACCCCCGCAGGAGAGGCCAGACATCGTGTAATCACACTGAGGTGCCATCTGTGGGTCCAGATGTCTTGTTGTCATCAGGCTTCATGGCAGGGAAGAGCAGAACCTCCTGTAAGAACATGAAATCCATTAGCTGAGGGGCACACTGTGAAAAAGTCTTCTCTCCTTACCATCTTATCTCTGAGGGTTTGAACCTTGTCGCTCTTATCACGTGAATGTCTATGCTATTTCAATGTAAACAGTGTAAAGATTTCAAGACGATGACCAAAGGGGTCACATGATCACAACTACTGCATGATCAACAGATCATTTTTCTTCTCATTTGCATGCGTTAATGATTTACTCTGATGGTTTTACTTTGACCGGAACTGAGACCACTGCATGCAGTTAGGAAATAGTCACTTAATCATGCTATAGTGAGTCCTAGCTAGGGCTGAACGATTTGAGAAAATAATCTAATTGCGATTTTTTTCCCCCAATATTGCAATTTAATGTTTTTTGTTTTAATGTTCCTCATCCTATGTATTCTTAAAACAAACATAAGCAGTAGATCTTTTTATTGTAAAACCAATATGACATTAAATTAATCTAATGATAAGAGATTTGAGAAAAAGTGGAGAAGTGAAGAACAGAAGCAAAATAGGTTCGAAATTGTTAAAACTGGGTAAAAATGGTATGAAAGCGGAAAAAGGTTAAAAATAGGTGCAAAATAAGTATGAAATTGCAAAAAAATTAGGAAAAATTGGCAAAAAAATCCAGAAGTGGCTTAGGAAAATTGATTATGGCAGCAAAATTGGGAATTAAATTTGAAATTAAATTTCAAAAACCATGTAAAAATGCCAAAAACGGTTCTGACAGTGGCCAAAAAAAGATGAATGGGGCAAAATAGGCATAACGTTGCAAAAACGGGGTTTAAAAAAAAAGGTAAAAATGGTTCAAAAGTGGGAAAAAAGTGTATGAATAGAGGTAAAAAAAATAGGCAAGAAATTGCAAAAAACTACATCACAATGCCAAAATGTTCAACACATTTTGGGCTTAAAATATTGAACCTTCTGCGATTTGAAAATTGCAACAAGCCATATTGCGCTTTAATCTAATTTGCAATTAATTTTTCAGCCCTAGTCCTAGCCTGACCACTATGCATCATAAATCCACAACAACAGTGTCCAATGCTTGATAGTCCCATCACAAGCAAAGTCAGTCTCATGACCTGAAGTATGCCATGCTGCCACACTGTTGGTTGATACTAGGGATGGGTATTGGCAAGAGCCTCACGATACGATATGTATCACGATACTTTTTCACGATACGATAATATCACAATATATCACGATATCACAACATTGCGATATATTGTGATATTATACAGTAAACTAGGGAAAACCTAGAGACAGTGAATTTTTAACTTTTCCATTTTATTGTAATTGAAATATGTGAACTGCAGTGTTAGATAAATACACTTAACTTGAAAACACAGAGTGCATCAAGTCACCTGAATTAGTGTTGCAAAGAAATTATTCTTGTTTTCCCTTTAACAATGTACTGAAAGCATCCAGCTCAAACTGTTAATGAACACATGAGGAACAAACTGCTTTATGTTACTGACAGCACAACAGTAAGTAAAAAAAAATCACATATTTCTGTTGTCACTGTCTGAACTGAATAAACTGCATGAAAAAAAATCTGTGCATACATATTTATAAGTTGTATTTTATTTCCAACTCTGATAAAATGAGTTTTTTTTTTTTTACAAAAATATCGATACTAAGATTTGAAATATCGATATTGTATCGGAAGTCAAAATATCACGATATATTGCGATACCGATATTTTTTCACACCCCTAGTTGATACCATTATCAATACCAAACCACTTGATTTCTACAAAAGTCTTTTTCACATCACAATCAACAGACAGCAGTTCAATGTGTTTGGAATGTAATGTGACACATCATTTACTGTTTGATTGTCATGAAAAATAAAAATTGCAAGTCATAAAAAAAAACAATCAGCAGACAGCAAAGGTGATATCACAAAAGACTACAGTAAACTCTGCACTATAGTGGATCTGGGCTTCCCAGTCTGCAACGTCAAGGCTGTTAAGTACCCTCTCTGACCACCTGAGGGCCCCCCAGCCCACCGAGACCTTCGAAAGGACCTGCCTTTTACTTGCACTTACATGTTATCAGTCATTTCACACTTTTAAAAATCAAATTCAGGAGTTTGTATGACAATTGCAAGACAACAACTGGAAAATTCTCTTGACTTTTCTGTACTGTGGAACAAACAGCAATGAAATAGGTTTGGAGCATTTCGCCTTTCATTTCTGTTATCTGCTAAAATGCTGTTTTGTTTTGTTTTTTTTTACAGTGGGATCATTATTTGGCTCTAAAGTAATGAGCCAGGGGGCTATATATATATATAATAAGATTTCAACAGCAGCGCTCTCTAAAGGGAAGGAACGAGACGCCGACATGAAAAAGCTGTACATGCATATGCAACTACATTTCTTACACAACATTTTTACCTTGATGTTGTTGGAGTCCGTGAAGAACATGGTGAGACGATCAATGCCCATCCCCCAGCCAGCAGTTGGTGGCAGTCCATATTCCAGTGCTGTGCAGAAGGTCTCATCGATGAACATGGCTTCATCATCGCCCTCAGCTTTGGCCTGAAAAAATTAATCAAACCAAGGTCACTGACAAGCACTTGTAAGAAGCCAAAAACAGTGCATCAGAAACAAGTTGAAAATTCCAGTAAAAGAGAGTTGTGCACACACCTTTGCTTGCTGCTCAAACAGCTCTCTCTGTCTGATGGGATCGTTCAACTCGGTGTAGGCATTACAGATTTCCTTCTTCATCACAAAGAGCTCAAAACGCTCGGTCAGCCCTTTCTCTTTTCTGTGCCTGCGAACAATGACGGGTCAGAAGTCAGCTCACAATAACACTTTTAAATGAAAAAGTGGGGCCTGTATGTAGTTCCTCTCACCACTTAGCTAAAGGACTCATGATTTGAGGGTGGTCACAGATGAAAGTGGGGTTGATACAGGTGACCTCAAGGAAATCTCCAACCAGCTGCAGAAAAAGGGGGGTTCAGTTAAAATCACAAAGTAGAAAAGCAGAAAAATTAAACACAAAAAAAAACTGACGGATTAGTTATTACCTTGTCAAGGAGACGCGCAGTTGTTCTGGGAGGAGAACATTCAACTCCTTTCTGTGCACACAATTCATCGAAGAATTTGCGTGTCTCTGTAGACAAAGCAATCAAATAATAGCAAAGAAAGATCAGAGATAGGCATGTACTTAGGAGCTTTAAGACCGATAAACGTGGTATTTAAATACAAAATGTTACATAAATTATAAACAGCTTCTCGACTGATTTTTACCATCAGAGTCGTAGCTGTCAGTAGGAGGGAATTTGACTCCCAAGATCCTCTCCAGGTCATGCGTCATGCTCACTCTTCTGAAAGGTGGAGTGAAGTCGAGCTCATATGCCTGTCCCTCTGGACCATCAGGGTGGTAAGTCAACTTGTATCCTCCGGTTATGTGCTTCACCATTCCTAAAGAAAAAAGGAACCAATTAGTAAAACATGTTTCTCTGACTGTGTTACACAGATGCACTTTCCTTTTGTTTCATTTAGCGTGATGTGACAGACTGATGTGAAAACCTCAACTCTTCGTCTCTAATAACATAACATTAGCTTATACATGCTCTTATGTAATATATATTATGATAACGGTGAAACTCGAGTGGCTGTGACAGCGACAGGCAACAGTGACCGAAATCAGGTATTTATGGACACGCGATGCGACTTCAGTGGGCTACGTGATCATGGTCGCAAAGTTGCGTTGGGTGTGAACGCAGCTCAAGACAAAAAGATGTAGTGCTGGAGGCACAAATCACTAAAAGCCTCACAGTTTTTTGGTGTGAGAGATACAAATAAATTTTTTCATAGTCAATATGTAAAACTCAAGTATTGTGTTAATGAATAAGGAATGGATGCACACAGGTGAAGGAAGTCAGTTTTCTATTAAAACTAAAGTTGAAATGACAACTTAAAATAAAGACAGACGCTGTTGATCTTCTGCATGTGTTGGCAAGCTAGCTTTTAAGTGATTGGTCAATTATTTGTTTATAAAGCCACTTATCAAAACAAGAACTCCAGGTATTGCAGTAATAAGCTTATCTCCCATGCACTGTTATGCCTGTATACAATTACAAAATGACCATTTATTAAAAGTAGAATTCACAGCTCTAAAATAAAGATGAAAAATCACTAAATTGTCAGGTGCGAACTTTCCTTAAAGACAATTTGATTTTAATTTTAGTTTATTATTCATTACTATGACATAAAATCACTCAACAGAAAAGATCATCTCTAATGCTACGGCCACACTGGACGCGAATTCTCAAAGACGCGTATTGAGATTACATACAAAGTCAATGCAAAAACGCGTTTGGACGCAGATTTGCCCCAGGCGGCGTGTTGAACACGTTTGGCGCGGCGCGTATGGAGCGTCCGGCACGTTTGGGGTGTCAAACGCCTCTACGCTCGAATTGAAAATATTGAACTTTCGACGCAAATTCGCGTGATGCTGTGCCACGGCAGCCAATCAGCGATGACATTCCCCCTCGACGTCATTGATTTGATGACGTCTGACGCTCCGGCCACCTGCTCCTGCTCAAACCCCGCTGAAAGATGGAGGAGAGGTTGATCTGCGCTGTTTGTCATCATCCGGAGCTATACGATTCGACGTGTGTACTCTACAGAGACCGGAACAAAAAGGAGCAGGCTTTGGTGAAAGTCGCTGAGGAGACAGGTTTTGAAGGTAAGTTTTTTAAAATATTCGTTTCCAGTTGGAGTTGCCTGCACGGGTCATCACTGAGTCCGACTGGCTCTGGCTCTCTACTCCGCCTGTGCAGTGACGCATGACGCCCCTCAGCTTGTCAAACTGGTCCAGCGCCCAGCCTCTGGCGTTATGCGCAGCGCATCACAGGCACTACGGGCGTTTAAATACGCCAATTCGCGTCCGGTGTGGCCGTAGCATAAGCCCCTGGAGTTGAAAGCAGGTGAGAGTTAAATCAATCACAGATGCAGCAAATTTGTGTCCATGGAAAATGTTTGTTAAGGTCTGATTGTGCTGCTACTTGCTTGTTTTGGGTCACCAATAATACATCAGCCCTGCTATCTTAACATATGTATTTGTGCATTGATTTCTCCACATGAACCACCAAGCAACCTAATTGATACCTAAAAGTGGATGTATTTTTTTTCATGGTAATGTAAACACAAGCCTTACAAGACTGGAGATGCCTGCAAGAGTGACAAGTGCAGGCTGCTATGACTGCTATAGTGGTTTATATCTGAGATCAAAAACTGACTGTTCAAGGTGAGCCAAGGGGACAGGAGAATAAAAAATATATACTTTGCATATATTTTTATTTTTAACATCCCAAAAAGTGTTTGTGGGTCACATTTATGTGTTTTAATGCATTATTTGAGTTAAATCACAAATCCTTTCATTGTTGGAAATAAGAGTGAAAAAAGTGTTTTAGCGTAACCCGTGACAATATACCTGACTTATGTGGATACACACATTCACCCACAATGTGACAAAACTTTGTATCATCTGACCTGTGATGGATGTAAGTTTTGGAACCTAAAACAACCACTGATCCATACAACATAAACTTTTTTGGTAAGATTAGTGAAAGATTCATACTGGTCTATCCTCATGTCAATGGTTTGCATGGTCACAGTAAAATCTTGAGATGTTTCAAAACTTTATTCTGTGACACGAGAAATGCTTTTTTGCAACTTTGGATTCTTGGTACATAACAACCACTATTCTGCTTAGTAAGAAATCTTGAGGAACACCCAAAATCTCCCCTTCAGCATAAAAATGGTGGGAAAAGATTGTACTTCACAGCGAAGTGGTTTGGGCTGACACGGAGCTCTTTCTTACCAGAGAGCAATTTCTCTGTGATTTCCATCAAGTCGTTGTAATCTGCATAGGCCATGTAGAACTCACAGGTGGTGAACTCTGGATTATGAGTGAGATCGATGCCTTCATTTCTGAACTGACGACCAACTTCATACACTCTGTCCATTCCACCAACCACAAGCATCTGCAGATAGAATGTCAAATATAGGCAAAACAGGTAATTTACAAAAATTAACAAACTAAACCATCTTGTGAATTTGCAAGTTATGCATAATTTTAAATAAAATGTCATTTTATCATGTCACAGATTAGAAGTGACAGCAGCTTATGAATCAGCAGTTTACCTTGTGGTACAGCTCAGGAGCAATCCTCATGTACAGGTTCATGTCCAGGTCATTGTGGTAGGTCACAAATGGACGAGCCACAGCTCCCCCCGGGATTATGTTCATCATTGGCGTTTCAATCTAAAAATCATAAAATGAGTGAAAAAGACAAATACATTGGTAGAAGGGGGTTAGGTAAAAAAAAGTATATAAATAAGTTTAAATCAAACCTTAAATACACTTCTAAAACTGATTGAGTGATTGTGACCTTGTGGTCAGTGCCTGAAAGCCACTACTTCTTACCTCCAAAAATCCCAGCTGGTCGAGGAAGCTGCGCAGGTAGGTGATGATTTTTGCTCGAACAATAAACTTCTGCCTCACATAGTCATTGATAATCAGATCCAGGTAGCGCTGGCGGAATCGAGTTTCCTTTGGGAAAGTGGTTAAAGATAAATATATCGTCTGTTACTGCAGTTGTAAATCTGACTGTCCTCTTCATTGAAAAAATCTAGACAGACCAGTTTGATGAAAGAAAATATTTCATAAGTTTGAAACTTGTTGATAAAGTTTTAAACGACTTGAGCTGTCTGGTTGTGTGATATAAAGCAGAAGTAAACACACTGTGTGTAGCATGTGATGACCTCATGATGTTCTGGGGGCTCGTTTTCAGCCACAATTCTTTTAATCACAGAGACCCTGGCACCATGTACAGCAGAGTATAGCATTAGCGTCTGTCCGGAGTTTTGTTCACAGATAGGCCTGAGCTGTGACACTGTCGCACAAGTCCAGGCTCATACTGTGTACCTCGTAGCACCCGGAAAACTTGAGCTATTCCTTCAACATTGGTGTGAATAAATAAGTGCAGCTTTGCATGATTTGGCAAACATTTTATTTAAACCAACTTTGTTTTTCGTCACTGAAAATATTTGGAAGTATTTTCTTAACATTAGCAAAGTCATCGCTGTGTGGCTGCTCAAGCAACAGACTAACAGAGCATGTGAAAGCTACATAAATGATGACATGTTACACAGGTGTAAGAGTGCTGCCTTGAGTTGGCGTGTCTAAATGTGATGGGCAATACCTTGTCCTTGAGGCCAAAGTGGAGGTGGGGCAACATGTGCAAACATGGTGACAGGAGGGTCATCTCAGTGGGAATGATGCTTAGTTCCCCTTTTTTGGTCTTCCCTGGGCTGCCTCGCACACCTACTATATCCCCACGCCGTAGTTTGTTGTTAATAGCCACAAAGGCTTCCTCAGATTTGTAGTTCCTAAGAGAATAAACAAAGAAAATACACAAAGGGACTTCAAGCAATTGCTAGACTTTAAGTTTAAAAATTAGGTTTCTAAACATCTAGTTCCATTATTAAAAGGATTTTTTTTACTTCAGTGAACAGCCCTTTGTCTGCATGTGCCTGCTTCTGTTTTTTTCTTTTCTAACAATGGCTCTGAGGAGTTTTTCATATCAATGTACCGAATGTTTCTACTTAACGATTCGATTCCATCTTGATTCCCTTTTTTATTTCTATGAGGGCTGTCACTATGTTTTTTTCACCTCACAATTACTGTGGCTAAAATCATCACAATAACAATATTATCAACAATTCAGATTGAGCTGCAACCTTATTTTTGTCTCTGCTTGGTCTCTTAAAAGAGAAAATTCAAAAAGAAAAGCATACAGGACTGTCTTCAGGCACACTTGCTAGAGTCAAGGATTAAAGTAAAGCCTTTCATTAGTCAGGATCCCGTGAAGTCAAAAGTGGTCTGAATTTATCCAAAAATTTTTAAATGTTTTTCTTTTATTATGCTCGGACCCATGAAAGGCTTTTTACATTAAGCACTCACTGTCTGCTTTTCTTCTCTTCACCTGGAGATTACCACTGTTTCAGTTTTTACACAACAATAACCTGTGCAATCTGCTTCGCATTTTTACTCTATTTTAGTTTCAGAGTTATTGTACTGTTTTATTACCTCTTTTTATTTATTTTCTTTTATTATTTATTGGCTGTTTTATCATTATTAACTTGTAGCACTTTATTATCTTTATTATGTTTTATCACAGTTTTATTAGTTTAGTTTTACTACTGTGTTTCCTAATTTTTAATACCAGATAGTGTTTCCTCAGCTGTCTGTGACAGTTAAAGAGTCTTCACGTAGTGTGTGTGTGTGTGCTGACTGTGGGGATTGGAGGGTGGTCTGGGTTGTGCATGTTATTTGTTATCCTCTGACACTTATCCGTTTTAAATGTACAGCACTTTGTGCTACATTTTTGTATGAAAGTTCCTTATAATTAAAGCCTGGATCAAGACAATCCACATCAATATATCACAGCTGATGGCCTGTGTCAGAGCTATAGACAGACAACAAAGTCCTCCAACACAAACACACTTCTAAGTAAATAACTTCATTTTTACTTTGATACCTGCCTGATGTTTAAAAATGCTAACAATCTTTACTTTATATGATGCATCTCCTGCTATGTATAAACTGTCTACCTGCCAAGAGACAACAACTGCAAATAAGCTACAAGCTACTCTGGTGCAATTACATTTAATTGTATGCCGCCCCTGTAAAAATGAAAAAGTAAAGCTACTTTTATTCATGGAAATCAAACCTGCATCAGAGAAGGGAACAGACTTTAATCACATACAGTGCTGTGCTGCCTGTTGTGTTTGTAACCTTGCGCAGCAGATGGATCCTGCTGATTTATTGACTATAATCTGGCAGATACATTTTGCAAAGCTCCAGCCTACAACGATCATTAGCAGCCCAAAGCAGCACGGGCCCTACCAGAGGCCTTTAGAGCAGAAAGAGCTGGGAGCCATGTGTGAGAGGCTCACGTTCAATCATCTGATTGGCCCATAATAAATGTGACTGACAAACAATCGTTCAATGACCTACCAAATATGCTTCAGAAAGGTTTTGCCCTTCACCAACACTTTCTATGTGCTCTTTCCCAGATGGACTTATGTGACATATTGAACAGGTGTACCACTTAAGAGTGTCTGTGTACCCACATCACTCTGTTGTCTATCTCAGAGAAACCCCTTTGTTCTGCTGATATTTGTGCCTGGCTCCATGGCTGGAAGGTTGATTAGGCCCTCAACTATGAAACAAATAGTCCCACAGTATTACCATATGCCTATTCTTTTATGTTTTTTTTTTTAATACCAATTGACTGATGTGAGTGATTTGCAAGGCATAAGGGGCTTTGTGGAAAGAACTGATATGGTTTAGCAAAACTACTTATATTAATCCCCAAAGCTATTTGCTATTATTTCTCAACTACCCATCCCCTCTTTTAATTAAATGTCACATTATTACAGCTTGTAAATGATTTAATAAGTTTCATTTGAACATTTTGTGTGGCTGACATTACTTACTTGGAGTTTGCCATGACTTGCAACTTGACACCCTCTCCTCGCAGGTCATAGAACAGCAGCTTGGCACCTGATGCCCTTTTGGCATGGACGCGACCTGCAAGTTGTAAGTCAAGTTAAGGAAACTATCAAAAGCTGAATTATAGGGTTTTAAGAAATGTATTAGTAAGTCAAAAATGTAAAATATTACAGTTACCTGAGACACTGAGGACTACATCAGTGAGATGGTCTCCTGGTTGTAGGTGATCATATTTCTCACTCGGTGTCATCAGCAGCCGATGTTGCAGCCGCCGGTTCAAGAAAGCAAAGACCTCTTCTTCTTCTTTCTTTCTTCTTCTTGGATGGCCTGAGAGCGGATCTTGAAGTATTGCTATTACAGAGAGAAAGAAAATATATTTATGAAAAACCATCTGTCTAGTTTGTCTGCACATAGGCATGGTTCTAAAACACACCACTGAAAAATCTTACATTTGGGTCAAGGGTCTCTTCATCCAGTACACTGGCATTTTCAGCCCCCTGATCACTGGATTCCTTCTTAAGATCCGACTGCTCTTTAACCTTGGCTTCTTTCTCTTCCGCCTTCTTTTCAGCTTTTAATCGTCTCTTCATCTCACTGATAAGAAAAGAATTAAAAGAGATGAGTCATCGTCCAATGATTGTCAGAGGTCATTATATAAAGACAGCTTGACAGAAGCACAAATGCTATGTTCTTACAACAGTAAATGGTTATTTTCCCCCCCTTAATAATAAAATGAATAATACATACCATCACAACGGTCATGTAAAGGCAAAGGCCATAAATGCACAATTATAATCATACAGAGAGAGGGAAAGGGGCTACATTTTGTTCTGGTGACAAAAGGTTGGTTGTTTTTCTCACTGGAATGGAAAAGCCACCAACCTTTTGTCACCTCTCCATTGGTTTCCATAATTTTGAGCAGGGATTGCTGCTGTGCATGGGGGAGCATATTTTAACAACTGTCCCCCGACCCCAAAGGCATGGCACAGCTGCTGCCTGGCTGCCCTGACCAGACACAGCATGCTGAACTATCACAGTGCGCAGACAGACCTAGGAAAGAGACACGCAATGACAGAGTACAGTATTTAAAACAATTGCTGTTTTAGCCCGAAGTGAAAAGTAAAGTCTAGGTAATACGACCACACTATTGGGCACAATAAACACAGGCTAGAGCACACATCCCGTCAGACAAATAAAAACTGAATTCTGAATAAAAGTCACGCTCATTAAGTACCAATAAATCTGCTTTACAACCCGGGTGTGGCAAGGAAACTACAGCCTGGCGAAAAGGTTAGGAGGTTAACTGTCAACATGAACGAGGGCAATGCATCTAGTATGGTTTAATGTATTAATTTGAATGTTTCATTTGAGTATGTATGATAATAATCTCTAACCAAAATGTAACACTATAGAAAAAAAAGCTAAATATTAAGAAATACCAAACATTTAAACTCACAAGTTTAACTACAGAAAGTGAAACCAAAATGTTACACAAGCAATGTGAAAGTGACACTCCTCTGGACATCGCTTGGGTATTGTATATTCATTGAACAATCGATCGGGCTTATGAAATACATCTAAAATATACATGGTGTGGGCATATTGTGTTTCCCTATGGAGCCCTCACTTCGCTAACATCCTCTGACCTGATGCAACAACAATTAAATTTCGAATAGCAAAAAATAGATAAGTCTAACCGCTAAAATAACGATATTTACTGAGAAAATACTACTATGAATGGTCTATGGCGTGTTCTTACGAGATTAAAGTGATAAATGAACGTACTTTTTGCTGAGTTTGTCTTGGTCCTCCGGTGTCACGTCAGCCATGTTGCAGCCGCTTTGCTCAGAAAGACCTCTTCTTCTTCTTCTTCTTCTTCGTTAATTTCCGGCAGTGTAGACGCGGCAAAGGCATATATACAGTCGGCCTACCGAGGAACGCCCATAAAACGTCATATCCGGTTTACACTGAAGGGGAGAACAAACCGTCTTCCACAATGCGTAAGAGCTGTCGTGCGCCCGTTTGCACCTCGTAAAGAAGAAATTCCTGTCTTAAGTTTTATATCCCACCGAGCAAAGGCACCGAGCCAAGGAGAAGAATGCGGTGGCTTCAAGCGATGCGGCGGAAGGATAAGTTTGGTCGCCTGTGGGATCCAAAATCCGAAGTGTAAGTCTGTAGTAAGCACTTCATTATAGGTATGACAATGCTGCTTTCATTTAAGTTACAGTGATATGTTTTTCGTAGTAACCGTGGATATTTAATGAATAGCTTGAATAAAAATTGACTTATTACTGCACTATGCATGCTACCTTATCACCAGTGGTGTAAAAAGTCCTTGAAACCCATACTTGAGTAAAAGTAAAGATATCTTATATAAAATATACTCAACTAAAAGTGAAAGTCACTCATTAAAAAATCACTTAAGTAAAAGTCTTAAAGTAGCCACTATAAAATGTACTTAAGTATTAAAAGTAAAAGTACAAACAAAGAGAACAGGTACAAATAGTTGTTGCTCTCCCAAGCTTTATTAAGTTTAACTCTTCCTCCCTCCCTCAGCTCCCTTCACCTCTTACTCCCTCTCATCATTCCTCCCTTACGTAAAGTCCACAAACTTGCGGTTCATCTTTAGCAGAAGTTGATTTTCAAAATTGCACGAGTTCAGTCGTGCTCTTCCCGGACTGAATACAAGTCCTGCAATGCTAAACAGTCGTTCACAGGCTGCAGAGGCAGGTAGAGGTGTGTTCAGCTTCGTGCAAGTGCACAAACAGTCCATACGGTCCTCTTCAAAATAAAAATGTGAAAATAAGTGTAATTTATATTCACATTTTATTATGTAGCGAATAACTAAGTTGACAATTTAAATGTAACGAAGTAAAAGTATCATTTTTTAATTTTTAATGTAGTGGAGTAAAAGTAAAAGTTGCAAAAAACATATAAACTCAAGTAAAGTATAGATACTCCCAAAACATACTTAAGTACTGTAACTAAGTACTATTACTTCGTTCCTTTACACCACTGCTTATCACGTTACAAAAGCTCAGCGAGTATACAACCGTATACATAAAATCGGCGTTATTAGCATAGCTCTGTATTTTGCTAATACGGTTGTATACTCGCTTAGCTTTTGTAACGAAAAACATATCACTGTAAGGTATGTGAAAGCAGCGTTGTCATACCTGTAATGATGGGCCGACTACAGACCACACATGTTTGGATTTTGGATCCCACACGCGGCCAAACGTATCCTCCCGCAGGATCTCATAAAGCAGACTGAAAACACGGTCCGAGCTATGGGGAGTCTGGCTGTCTTGAGAAGATATGCAATTTCTACCTACTGCAAGCTGGTTCTTCAAACACTTGTTCTTACTCATTAGACTACTGCCCAGTAGTTTGGTCTAATTTGGGGCTATTTTGATGTGTATCTAGTCCTAGGGCTTTGAAGAACACATGTGGCGAGCCACATGTGTTCTTCCGCGTGTTTCTTGTCTATCTGTCTGTCTCATCTTCTGGACAGTATTTTGATGTGTATCTAGTCCTAGGGCTTTGAAGAACACATGTGGCGAGCCACATGTGTTCTTCCGCGCGTTTCTTGTCTATCTGTCTGTCTCATCTTCTGGACAGTATTTTGATGTGTATCTAGTCCTAGGGCTTTGAGAAAACTCCCACAAATTATATATCAAAACGTGCGGCTCGGTCCCGATCGGTGTGCTATGACTTTAATAAGAATTTCGCGAAAAAATGGCCGAGTTATTCGCGATAAACTGCGAAAAAAGGCCGATTGAAAATGAATGGGATTACTCCTCGAACACACCAAAAAATCAGTTTTTTTAAGCAGAGCTCATTCAAACGTCAAAGTGCAGCTCTACTTCTCTCTTCAGGACTGAAAACGGTTTTCAGTCAGCGAGCCCTCAAATCTTCCTTGCGTCGCCCCAAAATGACTTTTTAGAGTGAAGATTTCAAATGAGATTTTAAAAACTGAGTGAGAGAGCAGGCAGTCACCACTAGAAAAAATCCCCGAACAACTTGCAATAACGGCAAAACGGTACATCGAACCTGAATAATTTTTTCAGAAAACGGGATCTGAGACTCTTGTGCCTCATATAAAAGAAAAGGTGAAGCCCTAACTCATTCTGAATTTAAATGACAGCCAGCTGTTCCCGCCAATGTCCATTACTCGCTCTAATCTACTTCCATTATAAATTGACATGTAGTCCTCATGAGGGACAAGTTGTTTGTAAATCGCGATAACTCTGTCATTTCTCACACTATCTTCATAAAAATTACATATTCACGATCCCAAGACTTGCCCCTCACGATATGCTCAAAAATCCCATATCTTCTACGATTTTTGAAGTATAAGCAGCTGTTCGACACTGTCAGAAGTCATCATAAAGTGATCATTTAGACAGCCAAAGTCTTTGCCTCAGGCCGCACCTGCACCAGTAACCATGACAACAGAGCCTTAATTATAACTTGGCCAGCTGCTGCTGGTGTTTGATCTTTGTGGTCTGTGTGTGTGTGAGTGTGTTTGTTCTTATGACATTACGGGGACCTAGGCTTTAAACAGCACCGAAATTGGGGGACCCATAGTATTAATTATATTAATAGTAGTATTGATATATATAGTATTAATCACTTACTATAGATGTATAGTATGTGTCCCTAAATACAAACTTGTGTCCGAAGGACACATGTTTGTGAGTGTTTGTGTGTGAATTTGACACTGAAGCCTTAACCCTTGTGCGGTATTCGTTTTGAATACCTCAGAAAAGCGTTCCGGGTCATATAGGACCCCGTTTTGTATGACTCATGTATGGCATGTAGATCCAAATATCCACAAATTCAGTGTTTCACCTTACATGTTAACTTCCCTCCAACTGATTGAAGCAAATTTTAACACTTTTTTAAAATTATATGACATTATTTACCTAATTTGCATAAAAATATACACATTTTCAGTGAAAAAAAAATCAATAATTACAAATTTTGATTTCTGAAGTCCAATACGATATTATGTATTTTTAGTGAGGGGTATATGTTAAAGTTCAGACAAAATAATTTTTTTAACCCTTTCAAAGTTTTTGAATGGCAACAAAAAGTTTCCATTAACTGTATTCGGGGTCATATATGACCCGGTTTTGTTTGACTCATATATGGCATGTAGTTTAAAATTATCTACAAATTCTATGTTTCCCATATTTGTCAACTTCCCTCCAACTAATTGAAATTAATTTTTACACTTTTTTTTAAATTGTATGACATCATTTACCTAATTTGCATAAAATTATATATTTTTGGCGTTAAGAACAGCAATAATTACAAATTATGATTTCTGAGGTCCAATTTAATATTATTGATTTTTAGAGAAGGGCATATGTTGAAGTTCAGTTGAAACATTTTTTAATTTTTTTTCAAATTTTTTGAATGGCAACAAATACTGACATTAACTGTATTCGGGGTCATATATGACTCGGTTTTGTTTGACTCATATATGATGGCATGCAGATTAAAATTATCCACAAATTCTGTGTTTCACTTAATTTGTCAACTTCCCTCTACCTAATTGAAACAAATTTTAATCATTTTTTTTTATTTTTGATGTCATTGACTTTATTTGCATAAAATTATACATATTTTTGGGGTTAGAAACAGCAATAATTGCAAATAATGAATTCTGAGTTGCAAAATATATAATAGGTTTTCAGAGTGTGGTATATGATGAAAGAGACAAATCATTTTTAACTTTTTAACATTTTTTTAATGGCAACAAATAACGACAGCAACTGAACTTTATTCAGTTCATATATGGTGTGTGCTTGGTGCACGCGTGCTGTGGCAAAAAAAAACAGAACAACAACAAAACTGAGGCCTATATCACGAAGCGTGGTCAACTTAACCCCAGGTAACGCATCTATCCAAGACTGAGTAACCGCAATAATGGTAATCAGGATAATTGATAGATTATCAACACAGTAACTCAACCTAGGATTGTTTCATCAAGAGCCATGAATATGCACGTATAAGGGGAGGGCTCAGAGGCAGCTGACCAATCACTATCATGAGCGGAAAACACGCTGAGAAGCGATCACACTGACAGAGCTCCATATTTCACATGTGAAGAGCAGCGTCTGATAATGTTAAAATGTTAGAATGAAAAAGCCAGAATAATGGAGAAAGGAAACACTGTTGCAGCTGTCAATCAGACAAAATGCGTGGCGGACTGTGAAATTGCGCAAAGTACTTATTATTGGCTAAATCTGACACTGATCACTCTCATGAATCTCATGAAGCAATATAATGTGAACATGTGTTGCATGTCTGACAATTATCACCCCATTCCCTCAGATGTAGTCCCTCTGTCATGAGGAGGTCTTGGGAGCAGAAAAAAAATAAATACAAAAGCATAACTGTGTCTGGTAGGTCGGTCTGTTTCATGTCATATCAGCTGCATTTAAGATTTAAGTCATCACAATGAAATCATAAAAACATACCGAGCTGACTTTTGACCAAAATTAACAAAAATTTTACCAAAATTTAAAAATCAGCAAGAAAAAAAATCCCTCAAACACATGAATAAAGAGCAGGAATGACATGATGGAAGAATGTGATGTTTCTCATAAGAATTACATCCCTTTATTTGTCAAGCACTTTATGGTGCATTTGAATATAGCAGGGCGATGCACAATAACAGTGTGACAGTTAGTGCACTGCTTCTGCGGGTAACACGGGGAATAAACGGCTCCAATATGTCACACAGGTACAGATGATTCCGGGCCAGGAGAACCGGTAGGCTACGTCTGATAGTGCGTCGTCAGGTTGATCTTGTGGGTCAAATCGGTATTGTGACACTCTTTCTCATCTTCATGCTCAAGAGTTGTGCGCTTCCTTCTACCAGGTTCAGGAGAAGAGGGCAGGCCATTGATTCGAAGAAGCTGATTGGCTAGTGCAAGGGTCATTTTACAGGATCAGATTCAACCCCCAACTTCTCCTGCTCCGGAGCAGGTTAGCCATTCAGAGTAAGTCACCATGGTGATCTACTCCGATAAGAAATGAACCAGCTTCGGTATTTGCTTTTGTTTTTGCTATCGGTAAATCAGGGTTAACCCTGCAGTTACCTCGCTAAAACATTAATCCTGCTTCATGCTATAGGCCTCTGCTGTGTGTGTTTGGTGCATGCGTGTTGTGGCCAAAAACAATAGAACAACAAAACTGGTGTGTGGGTGTGTGTTTGGTGCATGCTTATTGTGGCAAAAAACAACAGAACAACCAAACTGGTGCCTGTGTGCATTCATGGTAAGATCTAACTTTTATGAGTGACCCAAAAGAGCAGAATAAGAACAAAACTGCTGTGCGTGTGTGTAAGTGAGTGTGTGTGTGGGCCTGTGTATGTGTGCGTCCCTAACTGCAGGTGTGGCAGGATACCAGGGTGTGAATTTTACAAATGTATGATCTACATTTTTGGCACCTGGTAGCAACTTTCCGGTCACTCTTTTTGCAGTATGGGCACCTCCTCCTTTTGGTTGAGAGTTGGAGGTGTGTGTGGATGAGTGAGAGAGTGGAGTTTGATTCTTTGATTGTGCTAGAAAGCCAGGAAATGTCAGATTTTTCCTACAGCATAACCTAGTGTGTGTGTGTGAATGTGCATGTTTTTGGGGGGTGGGGGTGGGGGTGGGGTGAGATGTTTTTTTTTTTTTTTTGGTATAGGTGAGTGAGAGGATGGTAACAGATGTGTGCATTGTGCCAGAAAGCACACCAAAATCAATTTTGTAACGTATAGTGCCACCTAGTAGTGTACGGGTCTGTAGGGACCCGAAGGCCTTTTGTGCCATTCTGTTGTATAAATTACCCATGATGCAGTGCAGGGGGGGATACTCAATTGTATCTGTAAAAGAGGTTGATAATGCTGAACTGCTGCAATTTTCATGTAATTACATTAAAGGCAACTACATTTTTAAAGAGCATCTTGATGCCTTCGGGTCGTCAGAGACCCGTATGCCGAATGAGGGTTAACAACATGCCCACTTTTAAAGTGTTTGTGGACATTAGTCTCTGCAGTCTGTGTGTGTGAGAGTGTGCTTGTACTTATGATATAAAGAGGACCTTGACTTTACACTTCGCCAGTATTTGGTGACACATAGTATTACTGGGGACACATACTACAGCTGGCCAGCTTATAAAGTGTTTGTGGACATTAGTCTCTGTGGTGTGTGTGTTTGTACTTATGACATTATGGGGACCTACACCGAAATTGGGAGACACAATATTAATGGGGACACTTAATATAAATGTATAGTATGTGTTACTAAATAAAACTGTGCGCAAAGCGCACATGCTTTTGAGTGTGTGTGCCCGTGAATTAATGACGTGGAAGCCTTGACAGCTAAACACCGATAAGGTGTTTGTGAACATTAGGCTGGGAAACCACAGTAGGTATATCAAGAACACAGGTCAAGGTCAGGTGACAGGTGATGATGATCAGTTTATCAGGCCACACATGACTTAAACATATGAATAAAGTCTCGTGCCATCCAGAACTAAATCCCGGCAGCGGCCGGAGCCCCACTCACGATTCCTGCGGGAATTGTCTAGTTCATCAAATACTGACTTGAAGAAATTACAGTTGGTACAAAATAGAGCTGCAAGGCTGGCACTGAGTAGTGACAGAAGGGCAAACATCAATAAAATGCATTTAGCATCAGGTTTGTTATTGGTGAAAGGAAGACTTATCCCCTCTTTGCTTTATTTTTTTAGAAACATTTGTACATCGCAGGTTCCAAATGTTCTTTATGGTCAATTTAATTATGGTGGGGATGGTCAGAGTTTTAATACAAGGCATGTTTCCAGAGGTTGTTTTACTCTACCCCCGAGATTAAGTGTATGATGTTGGACATTGGACATTCACAATAGTCACTGTTTCACATTAAAGGGGAAGAAACGCATATAAATCTATTCTCTGAGGGAGAATAATAGATTTATGTGCATTTTTACGGCTTTAAAAAATATTTAAAAAATAACATATTTCAAAAAGAAGTCTTGTGGAATGTAAAGAATATGACTACCTATGTTGCACAGCTGGTTTGACATTGATAAGTCACATGGTCAAGGAGAATAATAGGGAGAATAATAGATTTATATATGCATTTCTTCCCCTGGAATGTGAAACGAAGACGAATATCAGTGTCCAATATCACACTTCTCGGTGACAAGTAATGCAGGCCAAAGCACACTTTTGTATAGAGGTATCAAAACATGGAATAGTCTTCCATTAGAGATCACAAGTTTAACCAATAAAATTGTTTTTAAGAAGACCTTGAAGAAATATCCAATGCCATCAAGATCTTAGTATATCCACACAAAACCTTAAAGTAACATGCAGAATCTGTTATCTTTTAGAAACATTTAAACTCTAATTACGTTCAAAAGTACTGTTTAAAGTGGAATCATTTATTTCTAGAAATATTTTCAATGATCATTTAATTGATGTGCATACACCCTGGGCATCTAAGAGCCTGTCACCATGACTGTGAGATTGTTGCTGCTTTAATTGTCTTTTATTCATTTTTCTTTTTAATTTTTAGAGTACATAGATTGTCATTGATGTATTTTGTTGGGTGTTTTTTTAATATGTGGACCCCAGGAAGAATAGCTGTTGCTTTGGCAGTAGCTAATAGGGATCCCAAAGGAAAGAAAAATAAAGCCACCACATTCTTCTCCTTGGCTCAAATACAGCTATGCTAATTACACTATAGCTTCCCAGATCTATTATTTCGTGAGCTCTCCTATCTTTACTGTCTAGCCGCGTAATTTTCTATGTATTTTTACTTGTCAACTGGATGTAATTAATTAATGTATGACATTTTAGCGCTTAGCATATTGCATATTAGTTATCAAAATTCGCAGGCTATCAGTGCAGCAGGCGAGGGGGAAAGAATTATTTTCCCCCTCAAAATGCCCCGCCCCCAACTGTGACGTAACTATGACACGACGCCGACTGTATCTAATAGATATCTGCCCCAGAAAGACCTCAATGTGCGCACGCGCACAAAAATGTGGGTCCTCGAGAGCGCGGTGACATGTTCACGTGACTGTTGGAAATAAGGAAACTGCTCACCGACCTTTTTATAATACATCCATGCCTCACATAGGTGTGCCAGAGCCGCCTCCAGTCTTTTTTTTAACATGAAAATTTTCATGTCCAAATCAAAAGAAATCAGCACCGGGGCATCTGAACAGAACATTTCCTCATCGACATTTTGGAAATAAACACGAAATCATGTGTCATGTTTATTCGTGTGGTGGCGGCACGTCAATGGAGGTCAGGTCGTCATGACAAATGCTGTTTACTCTTAAGTAAAATAATTTAGTCACAAGCTCTCACTCTCTTAATATACACACGCACATACCACACACACACACACACACAGATATATATATATATAACACACACACACACACATACAGTGTATCACAGAAGTGAGTACAACCTCACATTTGACCTCACATGAACTGGTCAAGCATGTCTCCAGACCTGAACCCTATTGAACATCTGTGTGAAGTCCTCAAAAGGAAGGTGGATGAGTGCAAGGTCTCTAACATCCACCAGCTCCATGTGGTCATTATTAAGTGGAAAAGGATTCCAGTGGCAAAAAGTAAATCTCTGGTGAACTCCATCCCCAATAGGGTTAAGGCAGTGCTGAAAAATAGTGGTGACAAAATATTGACATTTAGGGCCAATTTGGACACTTTCACTTAGGGGTGTAGGCTACTCACTTTTGTTGCCAGTAGTTATACATTAATGGCTGTGTGTCGAGTTGTTTTGAGGGAACGGTGAATTTAAACTGTTTAACAAGCTGCCCACTCACTACTGTACACTGTATCAAAGTGTCATTACCTCACTGCTGTCCCATGAAAAGATATCATAAAATATTTGGATATTTTATATTTATCCATTAGTTATTTGTTATGTATATTGATAATAAAGTTGTTCAGTGTTCCAAGGCACACCCACACTTGCCTCAAAGGACACTAGTGTGCCTAGCCTCACCATTTGAGAAGCACAAGTATTGGTGAATCATACTAAATACTCAATAATGAGAAGTGCTTTAGGTTTTTGGGTTTACAACTGGCTGGTCGGGGTTGCAAGGTGGTGCACCAGGTTGCTGGTTCAACTCCCCAGTGGGAGGAAGACTGTCTTTGCCAACTTGGCATGTTCACCCTGTGAATGCTTGGGTTTCTACTGGTATTCATCCCAAAGACCAAAACATGCTTGTTACTGTCTCTCTTTCAGTCCTGTGATTGGCTGGTAACTTGTCCATGATATTCTGCATCTTGCCCAGTATGAGCTGGGACGGATTCAAGCTCCTTGCAACCCTGAAAGGAATGAAGGGGTATAGATAATGGGTAAAACTGCTATAAAAATAAGGCTATTATGATTTATAGTTTAATACAACAAAGCTGCAACAAGCATAGCGCTAAGTAGAGAATCAAATGCTGCTTTTCTCTAAAATATCAGGCAAATGTGTTTTGAAAGCTAAGTAGAGGGTTTTAATTTGTGTATGAAGCAGTGTGTCAGATTTACAGCAATGGGCCAAACATGTAGCACACTAGACTACAAGGAGGGAATGACAGGAAAATTAAAGTAAGCTAAACTGAATAAGTTGCAGCCTTATGAATGTCTCTCAAATTCTATCACAAAAGTGTGATGAGTACTGTGACGGCCCCTGAAGCCGTCTATGGTTGTGTGTGGCACTGTTGAGCTGCCCTGCTCTCTCTTGTAGGTGACGTCTCGTAAGAGGTGGAGTTGCATGATGGATCAACCTGAAACACCTGGCCAGTGTGAGGGTTGGGCCTACACTGTAAAGATTTTCACTGTAAAATAACAGTAAAATACTGGCAGCAGAGACGCCAGTATTTTACTGTTATTTTACAGTGCGCCTACTGTAATTTTTTTTAACAGTATAATACTGTATTTAGAATCATCAAACATCAATGAAGGGTGGCTCCCGGCTGATGACCCTGCAGCTACCCCACTGGCACCGTCGGAGGTGCGTCAGGCGGAAACGCCATGCAGGTAGCTCTTACCTGTGCTTTCATCTAGTTTTCTGTATCACCAGTGACCACTGCGAACAGGGCAGTTGACATCCAGGAAAGACTGGAGGGCGGTCAGGGAAGACTGACTGACAGCAGGAAAGACTGCACTGGGCGTGGACGGGCTAGTTACCCACTTCACAAGTCCTCTGCAAGCTGACGATGGACAGCCTAACCTAACTACGAGCACAAGAAAAGAAAAACAGCCCGAAGGTCCACCGAGAGGCGGGATGGAAGATGGACCAAATTGGACGGACAACATGGCACGAACTGGAACGGCAATCACTAACGAGCAAAGGACCCTGAGGAAATGTAGCTGCGGGTGGTCTAACGTGACAACTCATAGGGGCCTGCGCATCCACCAGGGGAAGTCAAAGTGCGGTGGAACAAGCCAGATGCAATCTTGCGCTGCCCCGGCAGATCAGACAAGCAGGAAACAGAGCCTGGTTGAGCACCACAGTGCTGCTGTTTCCAATATTGCAGATGGCCAGAGGGAAGAAGAGCACCTTTCCCAGCAGCAGGGGCTCAGGCAACATGTGGAGCCCACCCCCCACAATGAGCATCAGGCAGAGACCCCTCGCAGTGAACAGGCAACACGAACAACGAAGGAAAAGCCCAGCTGACAGCCCAAAGTCAGGTGGCCCAAGGCCAGTGACAAGGAGACATGGAGAAGCCTCGACCATGATCTGCATGTCATCCTTGGGAAGTCGCTGCAAGGCAACGTAACCACCAAGCTGAACCTCTTTGGCAACATCATATATGAAGAAGGAAGGGAGAGGTTTGGGGTAATGGAGCGGAGGAAGATCACGGCCAAGGAACCAGGGAGACGAGAGAAGGAGATACACAATCTCGTGAAGGAGAGGAGGTCCCTCAGAAAAGCTTGGAGGAAGGCAGAAGATAACGAGAAGGAAGGACTCAAAGCACTCTGGGTCCAAATTAGAGGGAGGCTTACAACCTTGCGGAGGGCGGAGCGGATTCAGAGACGGAGGAGCAGGAAGGAGAAAGAGAGGGCTAAGTTCTTCCAGGAACCCTTCAAATTTGCCAGGAGTCTCCTTGAGGAGAAAAAGAATGGGAGGCTGGAAGCCACAGCACAGGAGCTTGAAGAGCACATGAAAAGCCAGCTAAGTGACCATGAAAGGAATACTCCTCTTGGGTCACCGGGACATGTGACCCGCCCTGCTGAGCCTGAATCTCAGTTTGACACAGCACCACCAAGGTGGGCGGAGATCAGGCAGGTGGTAGACAAAGCAAGATCTGCCTCAGCACCAGGCCTGAATGGCGTGCCCTACAGGGTATACAAGAACTGCCCTATGGTACTGAAGCTCCTTTGGAGACTGATGAGAGTCGCCTGGAAGACCCAAGCCATCCCATCTGAGTGGACCAAGGCAATAACCACCTTCATCCCAAAAGAAGTGGATTCCCGAAACATCAACCAGTTCAGAGGAATTGCCCTACTGAATGTGGAAGGGAAGATTTCCTTCTCAGTGGTGGCGAAGAGGCTTACCATCTACCTCCTGGAGAACAATTACATCGATACCAGCTGCCAAAAGGCAGGCATCCCAGGATTCCCAGGTTGTGTGGAACATTCAACCATGATTTGGGACCAAATTCAGGCAGCCAAGCGTGAGAAGTCTGATCTGCATGTTGTCTGGCTGGATTTGGAAAATGCCTATGGTTTTGTCCCTCACCAGCTCATAACCTTTGCCTTGGAATTCTTCCACATCCCAACCTGCATCCAGACTCTGGTTTCCAACTACTTCAACAGCCTTCAAGTCTGCTACACCACTCAGGATACCACCACCAACTGGCACCGACTGGAGAAAGGCATTGCAATGGGCTGCTCAATCTCTCCCATCATCTTCACGGCAGCCTTCGAGGTAATCCTGATAGGCACTAGGCAGATGGGGCGAGGAGTAAGGACACAGGCAGGCCAACGACTACCAGCCCTGCAGAGTTACATGGATGATGTAACAAGCCTGCTACAAACAGCGCCATGTACTGCCAGGCTCCTGAAGAGGTTTGAGGAACTCCTCAGTTGGGCAAGAATGAGGATCAAACCATCAAAGTCCCGCAGTCTGTCGATCCGGAAGGGAGCCAGAAATGACCTCATCTCGTTCACAGTGAGTGGGGAAAAGTTTCCATTGCTGGCGGAACAACCTGTCCGAAGCTTGGGAAGGCTGTATACAGCTGAGCTGTCTGACACTCAGATGCCTACCACCATCATGCAGTAGCTTACAGACGGACTGGGGAGGATTGGCAAGTGCCACCTCCCAGGGAAGTTTAAAGTGTGGTGCTATCAATTCACCCTCTATCAGCGCCTCATGTGGCCTCTAAAGCTGTGCGAGATCACCTCAACCACAGTGGCAAAGATGGATGCTAAAGCCAACAGTTACATACGCAAGTGGCTTGGTTTACCTCGAAGCCTTTCCAACATAGGCCTGTTTGGGAAGACCACACTACAGTTGCCTCTAAAGTCCATCAACCTGGGCTACAGACAGGAGAAGGCGAGGCTCGTGCTGGAGCTTAGAGACTCGACTGACCCGATTGTGAGAAACACCAAGGCACCAGTGCGAACAGGACGCAAATGGAAGGCAGAAGAGGCTGTTGACCAAGCCATCAGCAGGCTCATGCACAGTGAAGTTGTGGGCAGGGAGAGCTGGATTGGGGTGGGGATCAGCTCCCAAGTTTTGGTCCAAGGCCTCAAGAAAGGAGAGGAAAGAACTGGTGATTGAGGAGGTGGTCAGGCATGAAGAAGAGCAGTACAAGATCAAGGCTCTCAGCCAGCCGCAGCAAGGGCGATGGACAACATGGGAAGGAGTGGTCAACAGGACCATCAAGTGGTCCGATTTGTGGAAGATGCCTCAAGCAAGGATCAGCTTCCTCATACGGGCCACGTATGACACCCTCCCCAGCCCAAGCAACTTGAGCCAGTGGTACGGCTCAGAGGAAAGCTGCCAGCTCTGCAATGCCCCAAACCCAAGCCTACAACATATCCTGTCCAGTTGCAAGACAGCTCTGGCTCAGGGTAGGTATAGGTGGCGGCACGACCTGGTCTTGCGGAAGCTCGCAGAAGTCCTTGAGGTGCGAAGATCGGAAGCAGCCAAAGACCCTCCTTTCAAGACATGGACTATGATACACTTTGTTGGACAAGGTGTACAAGCTCAAAACATCAGCCAAAGGGAGAAACCACCACTGCTAACACCTGGATGCGTCTGGAACTTAAGGGTGGACCTTGACCGGCAGCTCAAGTTCCCACCAGAGATAATCACCACCTCTCTGAGGCCAGACATCATCCTGTGGTCCCCTGCAAGCAAGTCAGCAATCCTGGCAGAGCTAACCGTCCCCTGGAAGGGAGGAATGGAGGCTGCTTTTGAAAGGAAGAGGGAGAAATACACCGAGCTGGTAGCTGACTGCAGAGAAGCTGGATGGTCAACAATGATCCACCCTGTGGAGGTAGAGGGGTCCTAGGGGTAGCTCCATGGGGCGGCAGGGAGACGTCCCTGCCGTTGATCCCACCACCGCGGGATGTTCCGGGATTAATGGAGCGAAACATCAATGAAGGGTGGCTCCCGGCTGATGACCCTGCAGCTACCCCACTGGCACCGTCGGAGGTGCGTCAGGCGGAAACGCCATGCAGGTAGCTCTTACCTGTGCTTCCATCTAGAATTACAGTATATTACCATAGGATAACAGTGGTGGTGTAGTAATTTTACAGCACATCTACTGTTATTTATTTTAACAGTATACTACTGTATTTTGGATTACAGTACATGGCAGTAGGATAGCTGTGTTATGGTAATTTTACAGTATACACCAGTTTATTCACAAAGTATATCAAATCTGCTATTTTGCATTTAATTCCAACAAATCCCCACGAATTAAAAAAGTACCTTACAACATCATAAAGGGCTTTTGAAATTTTGGGCTGAAAATCAAGTCAATCTAGACCATCCATGCTTCATGTTTATCATGACAGAAGGTAATATCCACTTGATATTGTGATATTAACACACAAGACATGACATTTCTTGTATTTTACTACCTCCTTGTACCTTCTAGTTCTGGTGCTTCTACCTTAAGCCTATCACAAACGCATCCAGCAAAATGCATCCACCACTATTCGCCTGTCTGTACCAACTGAATAAGAGCAGGAGGTTAAGCTAGCAGAGGAGACTGAGGAGAGTAACACAAAGTGAACGACCACTCACTCTATTGCTGTTTTCAAGAATCAAGAACTGACGGAGTGCAGAGTGCTTACACCAATGCTGTTTCCCAAAATTATTATAAGTGAACTGATTTAATGTTTATTAAATATTTTTGCCAATCATTCCTGAACTCTGACCTTGAATAAAAATCAGATCAGACCTTTAAGTACAAATTTAAGAACCTCAGGTATAAAACACAAGAGAAAACATATTTGATGACATTGCTTCACTTTAATACAAACCCCCAGCAGACTTTGTAATGCTACATAATACATTTAGAACATCTGTATTACAAAACAAAAACATATTCCATTACCTATTTGGAAGAAACTGTTCATAATAAAAAAAATCTTAATAATATGTTTTACCAATAAGCATAACTTCAGACACAGCATTAAAATACCATCAAGAGCAGTATAGTCTAGCTTGTAAACAACTCTTTTGCACACGTAGATGTGAACAGTAACAATGGAGAAAAAGTGGAGAAAGAGAAGAGAAAGTGAAAGACAGGCATCACTACAATGAGGTACAATAAAATATGTTTATGGTTTTATGTTGCTTCTGAGAAGAACACGCCATCACACCACACCTTTACATCTGATGAAATACTGATAAGTCCATGTCCTCACTCCCTTTAGATGAGGCTCCTGTTCCTCCCATTTTCGGTTGTACAGTCAGCTCTACAATAGCACAAATTAACCCAAGTTAATCTTCACACTGTGATAACACATGTTCATTTTAATAGATGGCAGTTAAGTCAGTCATAAACTTTTCAGTGAAACTAAATTATAAAGTGATAAGATGCTAACACACCTTACAAAGGTCAGAAACGACACCAAAATCCTAAAGTAACTGAGTTCAAGTTACAGAGCTTACTTTGCCAATTTTAGCAGCCTGACCAGGTGAAACAGACCTATTGAAATAGGCTAATGTTTATGTCAACTGTTTAATAATCATGCAGACAAAACACTAGTGGATGCTGTCAGTTTTTGAAGATAAAAATAACTTTACCTCTTTGGTTGGAGTCCACATGGACTGCTCGGAAGGATGAGGAAGCTGTGCTGTCCAAAGTCAGGTTAGCCTCTTGGCTCATCTTGTCACTCAAAAATGACTTGAGTAATGAAAAGTTTGATTAATAAAGAAGTGGTATCATAGAAACAGAAACATAAGCCCACAATTATCAGTAAGATGCTGATGGATAGTGACAAGACTTGTGAAGGAATGTGGTGCTCTCTCCACCGCTTGACAGAAAATACTGTTTTATACTGTTAAATTACAGTTTGCTATTCTTAACCAAGCATTTACTGTGAATTTACATGTGGAGGTGAATATTTAACAATATCTTACATTTAAAAAAAAAAATACAGTAAGATGCTGTTCTAACCTCGGAAATTTACAGCAAGCCATAGTTTTATGTTGTTAAATTACAGTTATCTACTGTAATTGTTCACTGACTGATTTAACTGTTAATTTACATGCTGTGGATGAATATTTAACAGTATTTTACAATTATTATAAAAAACAGTAAGATACTGTGGCAAATTCACCCTAAATTTACAGAAATTTCTTACAGTGTACTATTTCCTCGAGCCTGCAGGGGGGCTGGGCTCTGGTGTGTGGACGTGTTCGTTTTGATGGATGTCTCTGCACGGCTGCGCCCGGGTCGCTCCGACTCCAGACACGTACAGAATGGACTTTGCTTTTTAAAACAATAAAAAAACAAACGTAAACTGGATTAAACTTTGGAGTTGTCTCCTTTATTTGGTGCGCCTGAGAGCCGGGCGTAACAGTACTGTTAGAGTTAAAACACAACTGGAAGCTTTTAAGGTAAAAATTAATGAATAATGAATTTAAAATTTTAATTGTGGGCTGTGTTTATAATATTAAAACAATTTTAAGATATTTTAAATCAATTACAAAACCAAGAAATCCAAATGATTTAAAACTGTAATATTTAATTTGCATTCAAGTGTTTTTGTGAATAATATACTGCCCTACTTCTGGGTTTAATGAAGGTAAGATGCAAAACAAAACAAAAAACATGAGTTACTGTTAGATTAGATTAGATTAGATTGTACTTTATTAATCTCTTTGGGAAAACTCCCTCAGGGAAATTAGGATTCCAGTTGCATTATATAATAAATAACAGATAATACTTGTAGGCTGCTGCTCCTTCCCATCCTCTGTCTTCCTGTTACTCCTCATCCCCCCAATTGAGGAGTTTCTCAGTCTGTTGGCCCTGCACTCGGGGAGAAGCAGTCTTGTGCTGAACAGGCTCATCTGGTTGTTGATGACCATGTGTAGAGGGTGATTGGCATCATCCAGAATGTCCAGCAGTTTGTCCAGTGTCCTCTTCTCTGCCACCGTCACCAAAGAGTCCAGCTTCATGCTAACCACAAAGGTAGCCTCATTTGTCTGCTTTTTTTGGGTGAAGATTAGAAATTGGTTTTCACATAATTGGGTTCTTACCTGAAGGAGTAAATTGTTTGAGCTCATATGCACAGATAATTCTGTCTGGACCCTTTTGAGGTCAGTCCACTCCGTTAAGGGAGCTCATTCTATCAGGTAAAGAAATCTGCTCTGTAAGATGAGGAAACTCATCATGGCTGGTAAGGTAGCTCATTTTGCCAGGTGAGGTGGATGTAATATACATGTCATGTAGAGCACTCTTATTGGTTCATTCTGTCAAACTAGATGGCCTATAATGTCAAATGTAGGTTGTTCAAGGAAGGTAGCTTATACTCTCAGGTGAGGTTACCTGTTATCTCAGGGGGGAGAAAAATCCTTGTTTAAGGAAGCATCTTATGTCAGATGAAGTGCACTCTG
Organism: Scarus forsteni; assembly: GCA_036419115.1. NCBI lineage: Eukaryota > Metazoa > Chordata > Actinopteri > Labriformes > Labridae > Scarus > Scarus forsteni. The sequence continues at coordinate 10,910,193 of JAZDUH010000354.1, forward strand.
CGAAGTGGAACAGCTTAACTTATGAGCTGAAGAAACTATTCTTTTGAAGGCAGCACTTTCTTTCAGGTAAGGTATTATTATGTGCTAAGGTGTTTTCTGTCAGTTAAGAATTGTTGTACTATGTTTTCAAGCAAGTGCTACATATGAGAGTTGAGGCCAGTGAACACATTTCTAAAAGTGAAAAAGTTTAATTCAAGTCTGTAAAAAAGTCATTTTTTCTGAAAATAAAGCCAAAGTTCGAAGCAAAAGGCTACCTATAAAACAAACTCATCACCCTAACCCTATAAAGCCAATTGTATCATATTTGATACATACTTTTATGATACTTCTATCTACTCAATATGATCAACAAATTACAAAAAAATCAGATAAATGATAAAAAATGTCATCAAATGGATTATCAGGTGCCAAAAACACCTAATGTATCAAATTAGATACAAAAAATCTATATGCTGAATTTTACGAACATTTTGATTTTTATGGATTTTAGCAGAAAGTGAAACAAACATTTCTGCTCCAAAAAATTAGAATTTTCTGGCTATATTCTCTGGTCTTGGGCCTTAAAGGGCTAAGCTTAACATCAGAATTCTGATTTTTTTTTTCTCAGAATAATAAATTGAATCTCAAAACTAAGATTCAGTTAAAAAATAATTTAGAATTTTTTTCACAGGTTTTTTTCAACAAACTCTACCTCCAAAATCGATTTTTCAGTGCCCTTATCGTCTTCTGTAGAGTTCCAGTGTCAGGAGGTGTATCATACCATCCCAGGTGGGGTAGCTTGTATTGTCAGACATTCTGTTATCTGTTATATAGGCTCAAGGTTTAGGTGAGGTTGGTTATTCTGACTTAGTAGTGATTTTTCTCTGAGAGGTATTTCGTTCTATTGGAAAATAGTTAATTTTGTCAGATGAATGATAGGGTCCACTTAAAAAAGCTCAGCCCTGCTGAATGTAAAAACTACCGTTATATACCTGTCATAATGAGCCAGTTACTTTAGTAACTTTTAAAGGTTGTTTTGGGCAGGAAACATTGGTAACTATGAAGATATAATCAACATTGTAGTGCATTATTGTGACATAAAAAACATCAAAATATAAAAGCTCAGAGACATTGAATTTAATGTTAATAGATTTAATAGACAGAGCAGCAAGTTTTCAGATATATATTGCAAGAAAATAAAAACATCCCAAAACTGGTCAGATTGACAAAAAGATTCCCCCCCAGGGGTAATTAGTCAACAGTTGTTCTAATGGTAAGAAATAAGGCAAACATTTCCCTCTTCTATTTCCAACATCAAAATTTGTTTACTAATAAGTGGTTTAATTTTGTTAGTAGTAGATACATTTGTAATGTAGTACTGGAGCATAAAGGAAGCAACATGTTTTGGAGAATAAGTATGGCCATTTCATGTTTTGTTGTTTTTATTTAGTTCTTGACATTTCAAATTTAGAGGATGACATCATTCTATTAACCACTTTGTGTTTGTAATATGTTTACAAAAAACTGCAAATCCTAGTTTCTCAGGGGCCCAAAGAGAATTCAGGAGCAAAAACAACCACCACAAAAGTAAACAGTAATCCTGGATACACAGAGGAGAGAAAGTAAGACAACTGACAAACGATTAGTGAACCTTGTCTCACCGAAACAAAATATTTTTATGACAATGGGAGGATTTAAATTCCATTTAAAAAAATGTTTTGAGGCAAATGTTTCAAAAAGCATCAGCATAAATAATAGAAAGAACATTTACTTTGGTTTTCTACTTTAGAGGAAGTTGTTTAGAAAAATATATTTTCAAAAACTAACACATCTACATTTACAGTATATTAGCTGCATAGCAGTTTCAGAAAAAATTTGCCAGCATCTATGTAGTACAACATAAATGCAATGGATACTTCAGTACAAACAAGTGAAAAATACAACAGACAGCCAACACAACACATGAATAACCAACCCCTCTTATAACTGGTCACTGTTGTTTAACATTTTAAGTACACTTAAAGTCTTATGGCTTCAAAATTTTTAGACAAGTGAGGACTATTCATCACTGTGGGGCAATAAACAGGCACTGGAAGTAAAACATCAGCAGCAACACTGCTCTTCTCAAGGCACATGTACAGTATCTAACAATATATAAAGTGACATTTGGAGGAAATATTAACCATTTTCACCAGTTGTGAAATTAGACTGAATTTGCTGGTATTTACGTCTACGTCTCGGTTAAGAGTAAATCACACATTGCTCTGTTGCAGAAAACAGAGACAAGAGGAGTAAGAGAACTTCAAGTTGCATTAAAACACACACATGAGGAAACTTTAAATTTCTAAAACATAATTACCTACCCAGTATATGAATATAAGAGCATTCAGCATCTAAGCAAGACATTTACAGCTATGCTGTATAATCACATTTAGTTCAATATTCAAATATGAAATTATGAAACTTCTTGGTTGTGTTCGAAGGGTTTTTCTTTCTGACATTAAAAATTAGTTGGTGGCATTTATCTTGCAATTACCTGTCTGTGAAAAGGGCCCACAGGCTCTAGCTGAAACAAGCACATGATTTAATCGCATCACAGCAAGTTGCCACTCATTAAAAAGAAGTTAGTTTGTGGACCAAATCACATTTTCATAAACTCATGAATGCAAATAACTGCTAAAATAGTTTGAAAACTACAAAAAAAAGATGGTTAAAAAAAGTTGTGAAACAAATAAAATCATTAATACCGGAATCTCAGTTCTTCTATTTCACATGAGAAAAGCCAATCCCAGATAGCTTTTCTCTCCAGAGTAAGGTTTCCTTCAGGAGGGTCCCTTTAAAACTGACAAACCTTTTTAAACCTGTAGTTCTACAACTCACATCAGTCAAGTTCACAAATCCTCCATCATTAAACAATTTTTGTATCCTATTTGATCCAGAGGAGAATTAATTAATGGTGTAGAAGTGTTTCTAACAAACTGTACAAAGAAAATGAGACAACTGAAGCATAAAACTGAGCTAATCCTAGGATTTTCAGAGACCAGCCCCTTGTTCATGCACACATTTAACAGTACAAATAAACATGACAAACATGTTCTTTTTCATACACTGCAACAAAGAGAGAGAAATAAAAGAGCGACATTATGCCCAATAAGAAAGTAGTATCTTTAGAAGGCACATAAATGTCAAGGGAGAAAACAAAAGCCATAAAACTGGCCTGTTGTCAGGAGTCGAATAAAGCAAGATTGATGTCAAACTTTGGTCCTGAGGCCGCTGCCAACTGCAGACAAAGACTTAAGACTTTAATCTATAAAATCGGTAGAGTTTCCACATACAAAGAGCTGTATTTCCTGTATGTTAATACCTAACCACTGTGAGATGAAGCCCACAAACTCCTGCCTCTCCTCCACATTCACAAAACCATCACATTAATAAAACTGGTTAAAAAATATAAGGCTCGTTTCTAGCTTGTTTAAGAATACTATTCCAGTTCATGCGTGCCTGACGCATAGTAATGACACCACAATGACACTAAAATACAGATATATCTAACCACTATGACAGATAAAAACACATATTACATCCTACTCTCTCTGCAGCAGATGCACTTCAATAAGAGTAATATGTTCTCAGATTTTTTAAGTCTTGTTCCGCATGTCTTTGCTGGTTTTCAGGAATAAATAATGTTTTGGGGGAATTGGTCGGTGCAAATAGCTAACAGTGAGATACACTGTTGTGTAACAAAGACACATTTTGGAGAGAGAAAACAGGCTGGAGATCATTATGAAGAGAGTCTGCTTGGCTGAGTAAGTTTTCTTTTACCAGCACAGCACAGTAACAACAATATTTTCTGATCCATGCACATGTAAGAAATGATCCTCTTAACTGTAAACAATGAGGGAGATAAAACAGCTCATGTGGGAGTGTACTGTGCCCTCTGTGAGTGAAGTGGTCACACAGCACCACATGTAAAGTGCTGAGGATGTTGATGAAGGGCCATTATGCCAAAATTTCTTACAAATAAACTCCCTGTTACGTACTTAATGAGAACTAGATCTACACTGAAAAAACGGACACCGTTCACATTCGACTAAAGGTTAGCCTAAACATGTTCACTAACCCTAAATCACAAAGTGCTGGCTGCACACGCTGGTGGAGATGTACATGTAGATCAACAAGAGCAGTCTTAATCTATCAAAAGCCACAAAAAGCCTTAAATTATGCAATTAGTGAGCAGTAGTTTCACCGTTTACTCCAAGCCAGACACTTTTGTTAGCCATTTGACTTGGCTAGAGTGTTCACACTCTAATTGTAGCTGCAAGCTGGCTACTAAAAATGTAAGAAAACAAGCACCCACATAAATAAAAATATGGTTATTTGTGGCAACACATCAAAAGTTTGTCTCAATTTCTACATTACATCTAAGTCTCTTTTCTTCTATTTAAATCTACCTCTCTAACCTTCCTAAATAAACTGTCTTCACTGTTAATTCGTATGATCACCTTTCATAGCTTGTCAACAGTGACTACCTTCGAACAAACTTACCACACCCTGACTTTCCTCTTCACCTCCCAAAGCCCCCAACACAACACTAATACACACACAGTGACCATGAAAGGATCACTATTCATGTCCACCACAAAATTCTTTGGAGAACACTTTTGAAAATACCACAAGAACCACAAGATGCTTCCAATAATGCCGCTCACAATCTATGTACAGATATACACTAAATTTCACAAGATAAATGAAGAAAACAGCCCCTGCCTTACTGTATGACGCTCATGATGCAGGTTTTGAGAATGGTCAGTCAGAAAAACAAAAATAACAACAATGTCTGGAAATTTGCCCTAAGCTTGTTGTAGGATATAAGGAAAGATTCGTTTTATCTGTTAAGTAATCATGACGGTCTTCAGGGGAAAAGAAACAAATCCACAATGTCACTAGCACTGAGCTATGTTCATCACTTATTCACTCGTCTCTTCCATAAAATCAAGACAAACAGCAAAAGCAATGAAAGTTCTAAAATTTGTACTGCCAAGGCATAAAAAAGATGACAGTTTTGTCAACTCTAAACAAAATGCCAGATATCAATAGAAAATACAGGACAAATCTGTTAACCCGCATCAAGGTTAGAAAGAGCGAGTTAAGTTGCTGCTGGACTCCTGCAGGCTGACCAGCAGGTCGTCGATCTTCTCCATGTTCTGTGAAGCAGTCATGCTGTTCTGCACAGGGCCGGACTGAGACAGAGACTGGCTGAGCAGAGACTGGATGTGAACGTCACTCTCTCTTTGGTTCCGACCCGGCTGGCTGATAACGATTATCTGATCTGACAGTGTTTCTCCAGGGGTGTTCATCATCTGCCCACACTCTGTGGAGAAAAGGGAAGAAGAGCCGGTCAGACCTTCATTTGTTTTTAGAGTATGACTACCTCTGCTTAATGAGGACCAATAGAATATTTGATAAAATGATCAATAACATGATTGATTACATGTTTTACCTTGATTTATGTATAATTGTAAGTGCAAGTTTAAGGATGGTAAGTACCAAGGATAATTCAGGGTATATAAAGAAAATCTAAATTTGAATTTAAGATTTTTTTCAAAGAGCATCTACATTCTCCACAGGTTTTTTGGGTCCTATCGAGGCTTCCTTTTTTGCATTCTAAACTGATCAACTTTTAACACTTTTTAAAAACTGGTTGACATCCTGTATCAACATGTACATCTGCTTTTATTCAAATATGGCTTTGTGAGTCAAAGAAGGCATATGCTTTATTCAAGTTCTCAGCTTGACCAAGTATATTTTTCCAAGATTTATTTTGTCATTTCATGTTGTTGTTTGAACTGAACATTTGAAAGTGATGGTGTGGATAGTGCCACAGGCTGGACTTCCTCCTAAGGTTGCCTGCTGTACAGGGGGTATGCGGACATAACCAGTGGGTTACCAACATCCTCTGTGAGTAATATTTAAATCTACTGCATGGCTTTCAAGTGTAGAACAATATTTGTCCATAAATTCAGTGTGAAATAGGGAGCAATCTGCCCGTATTTGAGTCAGCATGCACCATATGCAGAGGCAACAACCATCAAAGTTGAATAACTGATGTAAAGTTAAGTGCTGTGGATTCTTTATTGCACATCATTTCATCTTCTCAGCTCATTTCTCTTTCAATTGTAATTTCTCTTACATGAAGGCATATAATCCAAATCCATTGATTTTGAGTCTTTATGGTTACTTAAAATCATATTTCAATAATGTTTAAGGTGTTATTGTACATGGAATCTTGAGGTCTACCTGCATTGTCACCAAGGAGGCTTTGGCTTTGGGAAGCACTGAACTCGAGTTATGTAAATCAAGTCCTTACCATTCTGAATCCCAAACAGGAAGAGTCCTGTTTGTGAAGGCTGGCTGGGCTGGTTGATGTTCCCACTCACAACTGTCTGAAACAGAGACCCTGGCTGCTGCACAGGTGAAGAGGTGGTGGTCTGGAGGTTTGCCACACTGTTCTGAGGAGCAAACATGGATGACTGTGCCAGCTCCTGAGCAGCCAGGCTCCCCTGCAGAGGGGCCATGTTGGACTGGGGCATAAAGAGACCTAGAGGCTGCTCCTGCCGGCTGTTTGAGCTACTGCCTAGCTGCATTGGCTGCTGCTCCTGAAACATGACCTGCTGCCGAGGATCTGCAGGGTTTCCTAAGGCCATGGGCTCGGAGCGATCCTGCTGGTTGATTGTTACCATGCTTGCTTGGGAAAAAAGCAGAGAGGGGTTTTGGTTCTCCTGTGAGACTAGACTGCTGCTGGTAAGCGATGGCATCTGGCCCTGGCTGCTGAACATGAGGCTGGGGGCCTGATCTGGAGAAGACAGGCGGTTGTTACAGAAGAGCAGACCAGCTTGTTGTTGCTGCTGCTGGCCTGGACTAAGAGTATTTCCAGTAGGATGTTGGGAGATGTTCTGGAAGAGGGAGGCCTGCTGGGCTGGCTGTGAGTGGGGCTGAGGCTGGGAGGGCTGCTGCTGCTCCAGGGGGCCTCTCTGCTGAATGGGGGAGAGCTGATTCTGAGCCTGAAACACTGACTGTTCAGGAGCAGGAGTTTGTAAGGCATTGAGGAAGGCCAGCTGCTGCTGCTGCTGCTGCTGTTGTTGTTGAGCGCTGCTGTTCTGAGAGAGGAAAAGTCCAGGAGTTGGGGGCTGCTGGTCTGGAGACTGCAGGACTGTCATGGTGTTTTGGAAAAGCGCAGCTTGAACCTGCTCCTGAGAGGCTTTCTGAAACAAGCCCCCCTGTGGGTCTTGTGTTTCAGCTAAAGAGGTGGAATTGTGGAACATGGGGGGTGAAGGATGTGAGGTGGTCTGCTGAAGGAAGTTGGTCTGAATTGAGAGCAGGTCACTCGCCTGCTGGAAGAGAGCTGCTTGTTGCTGCTGTTGTTGCTGCTGTTGGGCCTGCTGGAAAAGTGTCCCCTGGTTTGGCACCACCCCTTGTGATGGGCTCTGCTGCTCCACACTCTTGCCTTGAGAAGCATCCTGGTACATGCCACATGGCATCTGAATCTGTGACTGAAAGAGCTGCTGCTGCAAATTCTCCAAAACCTGCTGCTGTTGCTGCTGCTGGAGCTGTTGCTGCTGAATTTGTTGCTGCTGCTGAAGCTGTTGCTGCTGAATTTGTTGCTGTTGTTGCTGCTGCATTTGTTGCTGCTGAATTTGCTGTTTTTGGATCTGCTGCTGAATGTGCTGTTGCTGCTGCTTGGCCATGGAGTCTTCAGACTGGAGTGGTAAGTTACAAAACCCTTTGGCTTTTAGTTGTCTGACAGCCTCCTCCAGCTGGGCCACTTCGTCTGGGGGGAAAAGAGGCAGTTGCTGCTGCTGAGGTGCTGCTTCACCACACATGTTCCCCACAGCTGGAGAGCTGCTGCTCGACCTCTCCTGCCCAAGGCCCTCTCTCTTCAGAAGGAACTGCTGTGAGTTTTGCTGCAGCAGAGGGTCAGCGGGTACCGAAAAAGTGCTGGTGGCTGCAATGTCCTGTTTTTGAATGGTACTTAAGGGCTCTGTGTTGGTAAAAACTGGAGGATGGCCATTTTCAGGGTCTCCTGAGGGCTGAGATAAAGTGTTGGAGAATGGTCTACTTTTATTCAGGTGGCCTGCTGTCAGGTCTTGGTTCTGCTGGGCTTCAGCCTGCTGAAAATACAAAACAAAAGCGTGTCATGATTTAGCCTTTGCAGCCATTTGTGCCAAATCACTGTTCACATGGAAATAATTCCCCAACGCTGAGCTTTTGGTCTTTAACAAGGACAGGTTCATACAGTATATTACCTTAAAAACACCTGCGGACTGGAGGTTGCTGCCGATCTCCATTGGTGTGACATCCTCTCTCTTCACTAAAGGCAACAATGAAGGCAGCAAGGAACCATCAAGAACTGTAAAGGCAAAATTGCTTGTTGTTCAAAGTCTTATTCATTCATTTATTTATTTCATGCATTAATATTAACCAATGATAACAGATGGGCATGCATCCACTAGTTAAAAGTTGTCTAAAGAAGGTTTCAAAATCACAACAAACCTTTAATTTGTTCATCATATGGACAAGTCTTTATTGGAGAAGGAGCCTCTTTCTTCACTGGAACATCATTTTTTGCTAAAGAGAGAAACATCCACAGATTTTTATCTATCCAAACCAAAAAACACAATGGAAATTAACTGTTTCTACACAGCTTCATAGAGATACCCTTAATACACATTAAACCATGGTAAAAAGGACAAAAAACACTATTGCTTGAATCTTTAGATTTAGCTTTGGCAACTGGTGGCCTTTGGCCATACATAGCCTGCCTTCTCACTTAATGCAGCCTGTAAGCAAAAACTGAAAATCAGTGAATTAAATAACAAAGAAAACCCCAAGAAAAAAAGTCAACAGTTTCAAACTGTGCTGCCTGTGTAAAACCAGGCAAAGAGACCAAATGCTTTAGAAATTAAACTATGAAAATATGTGCGATAATAGTCTCTGAATAGCCTTGTGAAACATGTTCTGATATTTTAATTGAATAAGTAGATATAATTGGCTATAAACCTCTATGTGAAACTCAAATGAAGCATTTGCTCTGTACCTTTAACCAAGGAAACCAGCTGTGAATGAAACAAACTCCACTGACAGTTAAAATTCTGATAATCCCATTGAGAAGTCACTAAGATTACTATTTCTTTGGCTTGACTAATTAATTATGAATAATTTCATCTGAGTTTGGAATTGATACATGCTGGTACTGGTAGCTGCTACTATTATATTTAGAGCAAGCAAAAATGTGTTTTTTTTTTACAATTTGGTCACCTGGTAAGAATACAGTGGACGTGTTCCACACTTACTGTGATTTAAAGAGTAACTGGTTTGCAGAAGTTAGTTTGTTAAAAATCTTTGCCTGCTGTATTCAAACTGAACAGTAGGTGGTAGTGTTGCTGAGTTGAGCAACAGTATCTCAGCTGTAGTGTCAGTCAGCAAACAGCAACAACACTTCACTTTGGTACTTTTGGTCGCAATGATCCTGCCACCAGGCGGCTGTTTCTTTATGCTGCTGCTGCTCTGTGTGTGTTTGATATATGTCGTGGTGGAGGATCTTTAGCTGATTAGCTGATTGGGTGCCTGACAAAAGACCTTCAAGACACCTCATTCACTCCCTACTTAACCCTTCAGCCTTGTGAGTCCCTGACTTTTGGCCTCCTGACCAGCAGGCCTTGGTTTCTGCAGTCTGGCTTCTTTTGGCATTAAGAATGCGTCTCCAATGGTAGATCTGACAAACTGGTTTCCTTGAGCTTTCATCATGGATATTGACAAATAAAGACACATTAATTACTTATTTCAAATAAAAAGACCTCCCAAACTTGCTCTCCAGTGTTTGTCTCCATTTGTCACAATCTGTGACTTAGGCTGTGACAAATGGAGACTTGTCAGGATTCAGACCTGAAACTTATCACATTAAAGTGAGAATTATATCCCTTTACTGCAAACCCAAAACCAGTGAAGTTGGCACGTTGTGTAAATTGTAAATAAAAACAGAATACAATGATTTGCAAATTCTTTTCAACCTATATTCAATTAAATACACAGCAAAGACAAGATACTTAACGTTCAAACTGGTAAACTTTGTTTTTTGTTGCAAATATTAGCTCATTTGGAATTTGATGCCTGCAACATGTTTCAAAAAAGCTGGCACAAGTGGCATAAAAGACTAAGAAAGTTGAGGAATGCTCATCAAACACTTATTTGGAACATTCCACAGGTGAACAGGCTGATTGGGAACAGGTGGGTGCCATTATTGGGTATAAAAGCAGCTTCCCTGAAATGCTCAGTCATTCACAAACAAGGATGGGGTGAGGGTCACCACTTTGTGAACAAATGCGTGAGCAAATTGTCCAACAGTTTAAGAACAACATTTCTCAACCAGCTATTGCAAGGAATTTCGGGATTTCATCATCTATGGTCCGTAATATCATCAAAAGGTTTCAGAGAATCTGGAGAAATTACTGCACGTAAGGGGCAAGGCCAAAAACCAACACTGAATGCCCGTGACCTTCAATCCCTCAGGCGGTACTGCATCAAAAACTGGCATCACTGTGTAAAGGATATCACCACATGGGCTCAGGAACACTTCAGAAAACCACTGTCAGTAACTACAGTTCGTCACTACATCTGTAAGTGCGAGTTAAAACTCTACTATGCAAAGCCAAAGCCATTTATCAACAACACCCACAAACGCCGCCGGCTTCGCTGGGCCCGAGCTCATCTAAGATGGACTGATGCAAAGTGGAAAAGTGTTCTGTGGTCTGACCAGTCCACATTTCAAATTGTTTTTGGAAACTGTGGTCTTCGTGTCCTCTGGACCAAAGAGGAAAAGAACCATCCGGACTGTTATAGGCGCAAAGTTCAAAAGCCAGCATCTGTGATGGTATGGGGGTGTATTAGTGCCCAAGGCATGGGTAACTTACACATCTGTGAAGGCACCATTAATGCTGAAAGGTACATACAGGTATTAGGAGCAACATATGTTGCCATCCAAGCAACGTCTTTTTCATGGACGCCCCTGCTTATTTCAGCAAGACAATGCCAAGCCACATTCTGCACGTGTTACAACAGCGTGGCTTCGTAGTAAAAGAGTGCGGGTACTAGACTGGCCTGCCTGTAGTCCAGACCTGTCCCCCATTGAAAATGTGTGGCGCATTATGAAGCGTAAAATACAACAATGGAGACCCTGGACTGTTGAACAACTTAAGCTGTACATCAAGCAAGAATGGGAAAGAATTCCACCTGAAAAGCTTCAAAAATTGGTGTCCTCAGTTCCCAAACATTTACTGAGTGTTGTTAAAAGGAAAGGTGATGCAACACAGTGGTAAAAATGCCGCTGTGCCAACTTTTTTGCAATGTGTTGCTGCCATTAAATTCTAAGTTGATGATTATTTGCAAAAGAAAATAAAGTTTACCAGTTCGAACGTTAAATATCTAGTCTTTGCTGTGTATTCAATTGAATATAAGTTGAAAAGGATTTGCAAATCATTGTATTCTGTTTTTATTTAAGATTTACACAACTTTCCAACTTCACTGGTTTTGGGTTTGTAGTTGAACAGGTTGTTTTATCAGATTATATAAAATGAGAGATACCAAGAAGAGAGGGTTACAGGATAATTTGTCATCAAAAGGAACAAACCTGTATCAGGTGTGTAGGTAAAAGACTGAACATCATGAGATCTCCCAGCATTGGTCACCACATAGATTCCCACACTCAAAGCGGAGGAGATGGTTTGGTCCTGGTATGGAGGAACCTTCACTATCAAGTGATTCTGATCATAATCAAATAAAAAATGTCAGACTTGAGGAATGCACACTTGAGTAGTTCACTTTTCTGCTAAAATTAAACAATGAACTGGTAAGAAACATATAAAATAACAATAAATAACAATCAAAAGTAGATTATGTGGTTCTTTGTAATAGAGGAGCCGACTATTTCTGAGCATAACATCGCTTGTATCACTGATCTGACAGCACAGTGAGCATGGCGGTGACATAAAACCCACCTCGGATGGTTGTAATGTAATCTGGTGTTAGAAAAAAGGCAGAAAAGGATGAGGACCCTTACTGTGATATCTCTGCATTGGCATATGAGGACTTGTCTTAAAAATTGTAAAGAAATACTTTATGTTGGAGCATTTACATGGTTTACTTTATCTCATAAAATTGTTAATTTTTCCACTTACTAAGAGTTCATTGATAACACCTGAAAACACTCATTTTGACACTAGAATCTCTTCTGCTGGCTGAAAAATCATTTATTTAAGCAGGACCCAGATTTATATCGGATTGGTCAGACACACTTGGCTTGGCTTTTAAGACAAAGTGTAATCAGGTCAGAGCACAATGGGACTACTCAAACCTTTGAACCAGCAGCCATTTAAGATGATTACATCTAAATCTCCTGACAAATCTGAAATGACTGGCTCTATTTACTTAGCTCATTAGTAATTGGCAACAATCATTCGGCACAAAAATAACGCAAGAACAATCACATGTGTACCTGATGAAAAAGCTCCATGTCAATTTCAGCATTCGCCTTCCATGAATTTTCATCTGGAACGCAGAGAAGATGAAACATGTTTGCTCAATGGAAAATGCAAGGACCCAGAATATAAAAAAAACAATCCAAATGTTGAAGACCAACTTCTTACCTGAAACATTTTCGTGAAAAATTACTTTGGTGTCTTTCAAAAAGTTTTTGCCAATGATAAAAACCTCTTCTCCTCCTCTTACTGAACAGCTGTGGAGTGATTTCTTCAGGATTTCAGGCACTCCTGCAGGTTGAGCTGTAGATGAAGTACATTTAATTATTCAATAGCACAGTTTATTTTATTTTAACTTTATGTGGAAAAGATGTCTTGCAGTTAATACAAAAAAATCAATTAACATTGTAAAATAATATTCACTTCACTGCTATTTATAGTCAACATGGAAAATTGGAAAACTGGAAATGGAAAATGGAGTGTATCTTCTTATGTTCTCTACGACTTCGGATTATACTGAAAACTGTCAGTCACTGGGACTCCTTTCTCATAGATCTATCGATTATTGTTTCACAGTTAAACTCTGGTAGAATTGCTTTTGATGTTCTTGTGTTTTTTTTCAGTCTGAACCATAATCACAAACTAAGAAAATTAAAACTGGATCACAAATCATTCTACAGGGCTATAGACAACAAATAAATAGTCAGTACGCTTGCAAACACGTTCATTGGCTCTTAACTCCCTCGTATGGCCCCCGATGGTCATGAAAACACACGAGGACCTGGCAAAATGTCACAGCTAAACTTTTAGGTTGGATTATCCATGTGTATAGCCATGATGGAACACTTTTATAGGACCTTTTAAGGTCCAGTTACTTCTGTGGGTCAGCTGTCTAAAAAATACCATAAGACAATATCCAACATGTTTAATGTAGGTTTCAACTAAATGAATGTGCCTGTAAGATCTGACACAACATTTGTGTGCTTCTTCCTATAAGACTTAATGCAATGTCAGTGCAGCATAGGGGTGAATGTTGATCTCTTTTGTTTGTCTAATTAAAACTGAAGAACGTGTTGATAAATTATAGGGCAGCACAATTGACCTCTAGCCTATGTAAAGGGTTTAAGCTTTTATTTTTTTTTAAATTTAATATATCTACCTTCCACAGAGGCTAAAAATACTTCAGTAAACACTGATAATCTGTAGAGTTTTCAGAAACACTGGGTTATGTGAGATTACAAAGCATATAAAGTCAGAATATCTTCCTCATAGGGAACAATAACCTAACCACTTGCTTCAGTTAGAGCCACTAAACTTGCTTAATATACTATATGTCTATGGTGCTGAATTGACCTCCACAAAATCAATTTAAGTGCCTCAAGGTCCACTTCTGTGTTATTCATGGTTATTATGATATATTACTGTCCTTGCAACATTCTGTTACAAAGCATTATGCAGCTACACATATCAGGACTTTTTTTTTTTACCAGACTTTATCACCTATGATTACCTTTCTCTTTACCTTTCTGTTTCAGGCCTTTTCAATGTGCTCATAGACCTTCAGCAACCTGTAGTCCATCCACTACCCCTCACCATTCACATGTTTTCATAAAACTTCTACACACCAGCTCACGTTCTCATTCACAGATGCCTTTGGGAATTACTTTTTTTTTTTGTTTTGAGAAAGACATTAGACAACAGACATCCTTTCTTCTCTTTCTACAACAACTTTAATAAAACATTTCTACCCAATCAACTTACTCAGAAACTTTTTTTGGCCTGAAGTGTCATTCCTGTTTATGAAACCAACCACACCCCATACTGTATGCATTATCAAATGACACTTGAAACTGAAGGAATTTCAACTCAACACAAAAGACACATCAATAGACAGTAGTCTTTGGACCTCAGGGTATGTAACACTTTCAAAGTAAGTCTTATTCAGTTACAAAGAAACAAAATGCTCAGATTATAACATTAAGATGTTGAAAATGTAGGTTGTAGGTCAATTGTCTGTTTTTTGGCCAATTCAAATGCATATGTAATGTCTCTCAATCTGGAAATGTTTATATTATAAGACTTTGTCTTCATGTTTTACCAATATATCTGTTTACAAGGCATTATTTCCTCTGAGACAAACTCTGGCTAATGAACTTACTGCATAGGATTGGAGATGAGGGAGTCTGCAGTGTGAGTAGTGAACCATCTGGACGGGGAATGTTGACTCGAAATACCAGCCGTGCTCGTGTGCTCTTCTTCTTTGACCCAGCCACACCAATGCGAGCCTCAACGTCAGCGTTACGGAGCTTCAAGATCCCGACACAGTCCACCCTGCATGGAGAGAAGATGATAGCTTGGAAAACTTGAAGTTTAAACAACAAACTTCATAGTGTTTGCTAAACTTGCAGCTCTTCACAACACTAAATACCTCAGTGTCTCATTACCACACCTGATTTCCCCCAGGGGATCAACCAAACCTACAGCTTTCACAGGTGTTGTTTGTACATTCATTTAACTATAGGTAACACATAATGTTTTCATTAGTTTTGCATTAGTTAAGTATTGTTAAAAACTTATCTGACATCTATAAACCATTCATTAATTACTTGTAAAATGTGTATAAACATGACTAGAAATTATTTATTGATACCAATGTAAAACATTTGTTGAGCCTTAGTATTGTGTTAGTAAATGTGTCAGTTATCTGTATCATTTAGGGCCTGTGTCCTCAGCTGCTTTTACTCGTGTATTTAACACAAACCTGTGTTGTCTAGCATTAACTGCACTCAGCATCCTGAGCAGAAAATCCCCTCAGCATCAGCTGCTTGTTGTTGCTACTCTCCTGGCACACTCTCGCAAATATAGTTCAATAGTTCAACAGTGCCCCACTCGTCAGTGCAATATATGTTTTTTATTTTAATTTATCTCTTTTCACTCCTTCACTTTTTATTAATCTTGTGCATTTCTAATTATCAGTATTCTTCTCAATATTGCTGTTGTCTTATTGCTTTGTTTTGTTTATGTTACCATATGAAAAGGCTCATACCCTCATGTGAGTGTGACAGGGATTTGCTCAGAAGTCTGAGACAATTTGTCCACTCTGTGGACCCTAATTACTGCTCTTTTCAGTCATAACTTCATAACAGTTGTAATTATCAATTAAATCAAAATAGTTGAGTTTACAACCGGTTAATAAATAATTAATCCTCTACAAATAGCCAGCTAGGAATCTAACAATTCATTAGTTATACCTAATGGTTTTAGCTTGTGCTGTTTTTATATTGTCTCTGTATTAAATAAGAGACAGTTGTGGCTGATTACATATATATAATGCATATTGTACATACATTTTGATCAAAAGAAAAGAACATACGCCAGAGTCATCATAGTGCTTGGTTCAAGGGACACCTCGATAACAGTTGTGCCGTCAATATCCACCTCTTTGCAGGCCGTGGTGTTTCGGCCAGTGACCCTGCAGGCCTGGTAAAATCCATGTGGCTTCACACGACCAGCATCGTTGCCCACAAAAACCTGCAGAACTACTGGTTCATTCACGCCCTCCAGCTGTGAGAATAGAGGACAGACAGGTAATACAACCATTGTTACAGAAATGTTAGAAAAGCAGGACATTTTTTCCACAACAGAAAATTTGGTTCTGACCTGAAGTTCAAACTGAGTAATGAATTTATGAATACTTTCTCATCTGTCAAGAAGATGGCCTCACTGTGTTTTGATAGAGGAGTTTGCCTCTTACATTATACTTGAAGTGTCCTGCCCATTTGACTCAATGTAGTTTCAACTTGTTTATCAGATCATCTTCATTCCTTCATCTTATGCAATCTATTTAGCTTTTAAAAAAATAAATTCATTGGTTTAGCATCTCCCGAATGTCTGCCTGTCTTCCTCATGTGTTCAGCTGCTAATAAAAGCAAACAAATATCTGATAAGGGATGAGAATCAAAAAACAATTCCAGTTGAGTACTGATAATACAGTAGCTAGCTCAAGAAATCAATATTGTCCATCTTTTTGCTTGACATTTCTCTTATCATTTTCTTCCACTTTGTTCCGCAAATCTTAAAATTCAGGGAGATCATATTCTAATCAGTGTCAGTCAGTGGAGATGATAACAATGACTGCAAAGATGTGATCACTGTAGACGGTAAAAAGCAAAGGGAAAATTGTCTAAAATTTAGAAAAGATGACACAAACTGCAAATCCTTAGGTGTGTCCGTCTGACTGCAAGCACAGGTGCTAACATCAGCAACTTGCAGAGATATTCATCCATACCGCATGCCATCTACTATACGACGTGCCATGAGTCTAACATTGTTGCCACTGAACAGCTGTATAGGCCAACTCTTCTCCACAAATAATATTGACACAAATCACTAATTGAATCAATAAAGAGAAGGATTTAAAATGGTATCGGTATTAATAAAATCTAATAAATACCTATCCCTTTAGCTGATGCGCCCAGATTAAATCCTACAACAACTCATAAAATCAATGTTTTTGGTTGAATTTGTAACTCACTTTCTTCTGGTTCCCATCTATTGAACCTACTTGAGCTCATTTAGTATTTTTTTAAACTGCCCACAGCAGTTTTACAACACAAAACACACCTACCCGTTCACACCCATTTTCTCTCACAATTGCTTACTGATAGCTGGAGTTCCAATGAAAGTTGTCTGTCAGTATCAACTAACACACCCACACCTATTTATTTTTATTACATGCCACATGCACAGCGGCCTGGTGTTAAATGACTTTTTCAAGAACACCTCATTATGTTGCAGCCAGAAATAGGCTCAGACCCTTGATCTTCTGATTTATGGTAGAGCAAGCTACCAGTCTCTGCCACTTACAGCATCACCTGTCCTCACAATTTAGGAAACCATGATAATGAACCCTAATTTCCTGGCGCGGCGCAGGGTGGCACAGGGGGGCGGAGCCTGGAGCACCCCATGCAGTGGTAATTTTGTCCAGCGCACCACCCTGTACAGCCAGTTTGGCAATTTGGACGAATGGCTGGGCCGAGATGGGTGTGGTGGCGCATCAGGGGGATGTGTCGACAGATACAGCTTAGCGCAGTGACAATTTCATGCCAAGAAACTCAGAAGAAGGTGCTCTGAAAACTTGCCAGCTCCAACCTGGTATTCTTGGCGCAGGCAAGGCACACCTGGCGCAGCGGTAATTTGTCTGACAGGCGCACCTCAACCACTACTGCCATTACCACCCCCAGCTCAAAGGCAGGCACATTTCAATGCAAAAATCAATCATAGCAAAATTTAAGTCACTGGGTGTCTTAAGCTTGTACCTGTGGTTCCCCATGTTGTTTTTATCTTTATTCTAAACGTGATCTTAAAAGATGGAGTACATTATTGCAAGGAGGATGAGGAGGAGACACCGAGAGAGGATATATCACCAAAGGTTCTGCTATTTGGTGATGACCAACCAGGAATACAGGTGGATCACATACATGATGAATGGATTAACTTGCTGCTGTGTTTAAATGTAACTGTCACTTAATTCTGTACTCCTATTTATGACACAGGAACAGATTTGTCCCATGAGGTGGTCCACACAGTGATGCGCATCGTGGCTTCCTCTGGCCCCTCAATTTCCCAGTTGCTGTAAAAGTGACAGCAGCTCTGACCATCTTCGCCACAGGGTCTTTCCAGCACTCCCTGGCCATGGTGGCGGGGATCAGTCAGACTGATCAGTTGCTGCGCCTCGCCCACAGCGAATTTAAAGGCAAGGACAGGCGCTCATTTGATAGGTGTAAATGACACTCAGCTATGTTAAACTCATTTACGCCTTCTCTCCTCCCTTGCGCCAGGAGGAGGGATGGAGATTTGAGGTGCGCCTCACTGCACCATGCACAAAAATTGCAAAATGCCCTGGACACACCCCGTTAGCGCAGCACAGGCACGCTGCAGGGAAGGTATGCCTCACCTGTGCCCGGTCTACGAAATTAGAGCCCATAGAAATCAGAGCAGACCAAAGTTACGATTAGATGTTGGAGAGTTGAGGCTATGTGCAAAGTAGGTTTTGCACTGCTACCACGGATGACAAAATTATACAAGCTCCAGCAAAGACACACTGCAGCAGAGGCTGTTTCAGGGTTTAAACAGTTACCTTCACAGTGGGGAAGCCCTGCTGTGTGCGGTCCTTTACAGATCCTCGGCTGCCTTCAGTCAGATATCGAGCACGGTGTTGAGTCTCTGGCTGAACAAGGATCTTCAGCTCCTTCCCCTCACCCTTCTGCGGGTACTGCACAAAAAGAGTCCCTCCTTTCTGTTTAGTTGTCTGAGGATCATCAGAGCTGTAGCAAATACACAGAAACATTAATTATTCAACTCATTTTTTTAGGTTATGCAGTCCACCTTCCAATATATTAATAAGCTTTTGCTGACAGAAAATTACCCTGTACTTAATTATTCTGATCCTCGTCGAATGTCCTATGATGCTCCAAGCACAGAGTTAACCTATCCATCCACCGGGTATGTTCCATCTCCAGCTCCTAAAGCATTGAGCGTTATCTGTTTATTTAATCTGCTTTGCTTATCCTAGGTCTTTGAGAGCAGCTCTGTGATTCACTGTGGCTGACCATTGTTTGTACTTCAGTATCCTGCCCCTCCCGCCCTTTTGATCGGACCGCTCCTCTTCAGTCAAAGTGTGGTGGGAAATTTAGAGCAGGGATAGACTGTTGAAGATTTCCATCTGTTATACAATGTCCGAATAACAGCCTCTCTGACATTTTGTTTGAGTGTTGTTTGAGATAAGAGCAGGGGGACCTTTTCTAAATGAAGCCTACATCATAGCTGATGATATGGGAAATATTATAGCTACCACCAGATAAAAGAATATAGACACAACATCTAACCTTTACTTCAAGTTATTAGGGAGCTTTTCGTGGTTCTAGAAGAAACTGGGATTGCATGGTGAGGTTGGACAGGAGGATAAGGTACAAGTTTCAAACCCAGGTTGACTGTCAAGGGCATCAGCATCCCTGTACAACACTTACATAATGGTTAGGGTACTGGCACCTCACTTCTTGCAAATTTAATTTAAATGCAGAACTTCTGACTGATAAGATAGTATCTAAAATTTTTTGAAGCCAGACAATATATACTGGAAGGGTAGAGAGTGAACAGCAAGAGGGCAGTGCTAATGCAGGGCAAGTAAGAGCAGCAGAAGAGGGGTAAAATCTCACAGCTTAAGCAGGACACCATCTGAGGAAAACTGTCAGGGGACTGATATAAAGTTCAAAATCAGGGAAGCTTGAGTTGTTCACACGAACTAGCTTGTAGGTGGCACCCAAAAGGCAATGAAACGAAAAAAAAAATCTTCAACCAATGGAGACACATCTTGAGTATCTTCTAGTAAAAAATATTGCTAATTATAATGGTGGTAGTCATTGCATTAAGCTGTTGTAAAACTAAAGCTTTATGTTAACTGTGGTGGTATTGGTGACATGGACAGTTACAGCCCTTTAAACAGCCACCCATTTTCTAGTATCTTAAATACACTGTAATGCAGCATCATACAAACCTTCCTTTCTGTCCAGTCTTGCTGTCAGGCCCTAGCTGTGAGAGGACAAAGTGTGGTCCTTTGGCACTGTCTGCGTCAAACACGTCCATGCTGCCTTCCCTTGCAGGTACAGACTTAGGGCCAGGCCTCTGGCGAGGTGTGCGTTTGCGGGACTTCCGTGGCACCTCTGTGTTGTCATTGTATGAGGCAGTGCTCATGATGCTGAAGTTGGAGAGAGAGTCATCCATCCAAATGCTGTTACTCTGCTCAGAGTCCAGGGAGACTTCTCCCTGACAGGACATCTGGCTGTCATCAAACAGGTCTTGCGGAGGTGGAGAGATGTTCAACACAGTGCGACGCTTAGATGATGTCATCTCGTTGCTTCCTCTGCAGTTACCGCCACTACTGCCATTACCACCCCCAGCTTCTGCCCCCGCCTCCAGCCCTGCTCTGCAACTCCTAACGTCATCCGGGTCAACATTGCTACAGTGTAGCGGGTTCTGGTCACTAGCTGAAGAGCTGGAATGAATGGTGGAGCTGGCAGAGGTGGAAAAAGCATTGCAGGCGCCCTCCATGGTCATGGAAGAGGACATGGCATCTACAGTGCAGATTATAAGATAGTCAATAAAGGCATCTCTCCTAGCTTTGGCTAGCAGTCCCAATTAAGCAGCAAAATTTTCAGGATTTTTTTTAGATTTTTGCATTGCTTAGTGTTGTTACTCATTGTTTCTTGTTCTTTTCTTTAGTTGTTAAAAATTCCCCCTTGACAGTAGATACTGTGTGTTTGTGTTTCAGGTGCTTGCTGTGTATGAGGTTTGCAAATGTACTGTGGGTAAGAAGCAGTTTCCATGTGTCTTAAAAATGAACAAAGCAAAAGATGAGAGGTAACCAGTGTCAAAAAAGGAGATATGAATAATATTTATGGTGAATAAGTGGACTTGGATATCAAAAAATCCAAATGAATATAGCAAAATTACAAGTACTGTGTTCATGTTCACATGACAATGTCAGTGAAAAATCTTTGAAAATTGTGAAATAAAGAGGGAAGTTTAAAACAGATATTTGCACAACATGATGCATGCCAATTATTGGAGCTCTTAATTTCCATTCCATCTTGTTTTTTGCTACAAAAGTTCATTTGGTTGGGACTGAGCGTAGCCACAGAAACAAAATAAACAAGCTTCTGACCTATGAAGCAGAGAACTGCAGACCATTTTATATGCAGAGACTCCCTGCTTCAGAGGGAACTTCCTGGAATATAAAAATAAGACAGCGAATGAGCAATACGAGCTGAACAGTAAAAGTTATTAAGATTTATGTAATTAATAAGAAAACACAGGGTATGTTTTATGTTTTTTGTTTTTTCAGAAAAAGTTGCTCCGGCATGCTGACGTTCACTGGATTTCAAAAGCATTGTAATAGTTACTGAGAAGAGATGAGAAATGTCCGGTTAAGTTGGTTGCAAAATGGAGTTAGATGGATGCTCTGGATTGTCTGGTGACTCATTAGTTTGCTAAACACAGTTAAAAAGAAAAAGAGGCACCCAAAAAAGGGAAGGTATTTTCATTTTGAGGAAAACAGACATTTGTGATCAACAGAGAATATAGTGGAATAAAACTCAAAGATAGATTTTAAACCTTTTGTCCCCACCCCCACTACAGCAAAATGACAAACAGTTTTTACAATTAGCAGCACTTGGAATAACTGCTAAATACTGTATTAAAGCTGAAGTAATTAGGTCAAAAAGCATCTCCCTAATACAATTTGGGAAAAAAACTGAAGCCAGGTTACACAGTTGGCAGTTTTCAATGATTTTATAGTTCCATACAAAGTGAGTTATACTTCACCTGAGGGATGCTGAAATGTAGCACTGAAGTCCAAAGGGAACAAACTTCTGGATTTACAGAAACTCACTCTAAAGCCTCGATGCTTTGATGAGGAGCAGAGCAAAACAACAAACACAGTCTAAAGGTCAAATATACCCCAATTTTGCTGTCTGTGCAGGTATAAGAGCTGTTAAAGATTGTTGTTTCAAGTTTGAATTGCATAAAATCAAACATAAGGTTTCAGATTCATGTTTAACTTTCATTGAGTATATAGTCGACTTTTGAACATACTTTCTGTAATCTGAAGTAAAATTTCACCTGTAGCCCAGAACACTAAACCAACTGCTATCATTCTCCTCTCCTGTCTCTCCCCTCTGCATGCTGAGCAAGGGCTGTGTTGCTCCTGATGTGCTGCTACATTGCTAAGACATCAGCTGTGCTGCTAACATTAGCTGTGCTAGCTCTAGGAAAGCATTATGCTGCAGCTGTGTCTGACATAATGCCTGCACTGTCAACAGAGCTATGGGACATTAATCACATCTGATTTTCTGTTAGGGCACACAGTGAATACCACAATGACCTGAGTAAGAAAAAGAAAAAAGAAGTGAAATGATTCAAAACAATTGCGATGATCAGCTCACATAATACTCTCCCCCAACCACTTGCCGCCAAAATAATTAAAGCTGCCAACAACTGCTGACCATCACTTTACAGATCTGTCAAATGTCTGAAAAAGTAGACAATAAAACAATCACATTCATCTATAAAAATATGGGGGCTTTAAACTGATGATGCCATTAATTCTAACCAGGCTGGCTTAAGGAAAAATAAAAACATGCAGTCTTAATGAAGGGCCTTAAAGTTTTTGTTTTGTTTTGTTTCAGGTTAACAATGGTGTATATACATTGTTTTAATCAGTTCATTAAGAAAACATAACAGATACGTAAGCTTCATATTAATTGTGCCTTTAAATTACAAACTATATTATCAAGCCTCTTAATGCACAATAGACTGAAGCAGATCCTGAAGTTGGCAAACAAATAACAAATACAGTGTATCGTTGTGATCTAGTTTGATGAAAAAAAAATCCATTCTTTAACAAGTTGTGACCCCCCCCCCCACACACACACACACTCAAAAACAGAATCTAAAGAAATCTTAATGAAGAAGATTTGACCCCCTAATATATGAACTTAGCTTATTTTTTCAGTGCTCAACAAATAACCAACTGCAAGTGATTTGTCATTGTTTTCCTCTCAGTAGTATTGGACAACACCTCTTCTAATTCCAGCGATTTTTGCTATTTTTTCCAAAAACTGCTTCAGCTCTTTCTACATAAGTTGCTGTCAACTAATCATATATCCTTCAAACATGATTTATAGAAAATGCACCAAAATCTTCCAATCACAAAAGATGCAATCTAACTTTTATCATTTGACTGTACAGCAAGCAACACAATAATGGCTGTATCAATTGTCTATAAAAAAGAAATAAAAACAAAGAGGGAATTTTCTAGAGTGAGGAAAAGTAAACAACCTTATGCAACATTGCTGTAGGCGTGTAACAATGAAAACAATGAGATTTCAGCCACTCAAAGCCTCCTAATTCTCTAAAACAGTGAAAGAACCCTCTTAAAACAGCACAGTATTTTGTGCTGAGTACGCAACACTGTGATGTAAGAGGCTTTCTTGGGCTCGCTCACTAATGTTGGGTAATTTGTAAACTTTAAACCATAAACCTATTTGATATTATGTATGGCAAAATGATTTAACAATAACCACTCCCTCCACCAAATATTTCACAGTTTATCAGGGAAGAGTTAGCAGGCATTTTTAGTTTGCATAAGTCCATGACATAACATGCCTGCTAAGCAGTTTTGTTTTTTTTTAATTTGACTAAACTGACGTGGGAGGCTCAGAGCTGGGTACTGGTTGTCTAACAGGCTTCCCCAAAGCATTCTGGTGTTTATTTAACCACATGTATGGACTTAAGAGGCTAGAGAACCAATGAAAAACTGCCTCTCATAACCAATATCTTGGAGGTTGCCAAATTACACATTCCCCTGCTTTAAAAGCACATCTTATGAGACCCCTATGTAACTTGTGCAGCAAATACAGCCCATAACTCACTCACAAATAGTTTAAAAAATGTTTTTGTGCCCCTTTTCAATGCTTCTCCTGTGTACGCCAGCTGTTTTCAAATGAACCAGAATTTTTGGTCGATTCAAACATAATTTTTGCCCTTAATTTTACAAAAACAAAGGCAATACTTAAGTTTTGGCTAATATGATATGCTGATTTTAAGCTTTATAATTGCTAGGTCATTACCAAGCTACCATTTGTAACTTTTCAATGTAAAATGATAGTTTGAAATCAAACAGTAAGGTTTCCTTCAACAGAAAGAATGGCATACATTTTACAACCAAGTAGCAAGCTGTGGTTCTCTCATGAAACGTGTGCAGCTTTACTAGTTCAAATACCTGCTTTCAGACAAAAGAAGCCACTTTGCCTGTCTCAGTAATGTTTCATAATGTGGCTGAGGCTAAGGACAGAGAAAGATGGTGATTTGGTAAGAAAACAGATGAAAAAGATGGATGCCATTCTCCATGTTGACAGTTATCGTACTGTCAGATCAGTTGTTGGCTACTATTTCAGGATGAAAGAGCTAGATATTGTTGCTTTGACCAACCATTTTACTGCTTATAAAATACATTTGGTAGTAGTTGTACTTTTACTATTATCTTAATTAAATTAGAAATTAAGTTAGTAATAAAATATCATTTTTTATTGATGACTTCATTAAAAAGATGCATATTCTTAGGGGACAACTCACAAACCCTTTAATACAGAGTTTGTAGCTAAGAACATGTTCTGGATCCTAAAGCGGGACCTTGTTTAAATGTAATTAGCTTGTAGTTCCACACTTACCAGGCAAATAAAAATGTACAGCCTTGAACAAATTTACCCTACACAGCAGAAAATAGGGAACTAATACTAAATTGTAAGCATAGTATACCTGTGAATCTGTTATAAACAAGACTTTACTTAAACCAAGGAGCATATTCTATGTTACAAAGTTACAAAGAACTATTTAGACATAACTGAGACCAGGGTTTTGGGCTTTGTTCCATGAGAATATATAATTTTTATTGAGAGTAATGGAAGAAAAGTACATATTCATGTGGGACTACAACCTTAAATGGCCTTCTACACAGATGTAAATAAGGTCAGTATTAATGTGCATCAGCTTTCTTATATGTAACTGATACGCAGTAACTAGGATAATATTAAAGATAAACACTTTATTAATGGCCTTTAGCTTTATTATTTAATAATATGGTCAAGTGGATTCAAGTTCTAATAAACTACTACTTTGCATAACAAGCTGTTGAGTAATGTAATTAAATGGACACTGAACTTAATAGTTAACACTAAGTTATATCGAGGTTGAAAATGGCCTGAGATGACTTCAGGGCCTGGTAATTTTTGGGTGCAGAATATTGATTGGAAAATGTCAAATGACAAAAGGTGGTTAACTGTAAAATAAGAATGGTGAAAGAAAATAAAAAGGGACAATATAAAACAAATCAGATTTGGGAATAGCTAAATCTCAACTCGAATGATAAATATCCATCGAATCAGATGATTTCTCAGTCTTAACATGAATCCCTTGAGCCGATCGTTTTTGAGTTTTAGGGCGTGATCAGTTCTGCTTGCACAGGGAAGATAGTCTAGGAAGTGCAGGATCTTACCTGATGGTACAGCAGCTAGAGGGGGAGGCCCTGCCTCTCCACCGCTCTTCTGACTCATGATTTTTGGGTTCTGCTGATTGAAGGAAGATGACTGTAGCTCTCTGGGAGTGAGATCATACGCTGATTCTGTTAAGAGAGAGAAAGGAGAAAATCAAGTAAATTGATTGTGGCTAGAGGATGTTGTCATCAGATTTGGTTGGTAAAACAAGAGTGATAATTGTCAGCTGAAGATCTATTATTATATTTAGGTCATGTGTTCCTATGAAATCTAATATTTCTGTGATTAAATATGGTTTCACTTTTGATTCCGTCTTGGCAGTGATGCAGATAGCACTGTAGTTTCACATTACAACAGTAGTAAGGCTGCTTATCCCTGTCCTGGTTGGCATGAATTTTGATGATCGAAAATATTCAGCTGAGAATGATCCTAGAAAATTCAAGTCTCGTTCATGAAGGCAAGAAATATTACCAAGAGGCAGGGTTGGGCCATATTAAGCTCTTCAGATATAAAGAAGATACATGGCAAGACTATCATTTATGGTTTATGCTGCTTCTAAAAGCATTGCATGTCATGACTTACGCTCTATTAAAATATCATTTAATGTCAGAAACTTTTCCCCATAAGATCACTGTGTACAAACTTGAACATGCAGCAAAAAGAGTCATCAAAATAATATGAATTAGAAGTCCAGAAGACTACATTGATATTTTGTTGACATTATAGTTTCAGGCAGCTACTGGCACTGTTCACCAGAAAAGGAGTCCAGATCCCTCAGACTTTGCTGATGGCATGTAAGTACCCTATCACACAGAGTAGACCTGTAAAAAAAAACACTCAAGTGCATATCATCATAACAAGCTCATTAAGGATGTGAAACTGAGCTGATAGGATGTTGACGAGGACCAGAAAGAGAGCCCACATCCCCAGAGTTAGACCAAACTCAAGACCTACCTTTTTAGTCTGGCTTTAGCTGATTCTATTTACTATTGTTATTAAATCTTATTCATTTATTTATTTCAACTCTCTAAATATGTCTTATTTCCTAATTTCAGTTCAGATTATTTGTTTGGAATTTAATCTCTGTTAATCAATTTTCTTTTCATTAGCCTACTTTTGTAGATTTAATTTCACATTTGGTGTTTGGATATCTCATTCTACCATATTAATGTTTTAATTTTTATTTACTTACATATTTATTTTCGCGATAGTATATTTGATCTAATCTCTTATGACTTTTTATTGTCATTTTAGTCATAGCTCCTGTGTGTCCTCAGTTTTAATCCATGATGGCGTTTTCTCAGTCCTCTAAGTCTGTTTTCTGTAAGAATCTCCTCTGAGTGTCTTTGTGTGTGTACATATGTGAGTGTGTGTGCTATTATCTGCTAAACTTTGCACCTTGTACATTCATATCCATTAGATAATGAAAATAAGGCTTAGTTTCCCTTGAGTGTATTTGTTTTGTTTACTTTCCATTGCTCACAAAAGACAGATTAAGATGTCTTTTCAAAACTTTTCATAGGGCTAAAAACATTAACTCCAAGCTCAGAATACAGCTGAATGAAGACCAAACCAGAAGGGGAAACATGAAACAAAATAACTTTACCTTTCAGGCAAAAGCTATAAAAGCTGTTACACTCCATATAAACAGCAGATTTCATGACAAACAAGCATCAGGATGGCACAGAGTCTCTTTCTCTCTTCCCTGTGCCCGTTCAGAGCCAACAGGACGTGGGTGAAAGAGAAAGCCTTGGGTCAACAGCATGACACCACTTTTACTAGCAGCCCGATTCATCATCCAAATATTATGGTATGAACTGAGAGCAGCCATTACAGTCGCCTGACTCTCTCCTCTGCCAACTGCCAGCTTTAATTACTTGCAGCTGAGTCCCATGGTTCGGTGTGTATATCAGATACTTAACCCTCCCATTGTTACCACTCACTGTGTACAATAGACAAACCTGGGACACACTGAAACCAGCCCATGCCTCTTCATTCCCAAAGCCCTCCGGTCTCTTACGGCTCACTTTAGAAGAGCAGGGAATGCTGGTTCCCAGAAAGGGAGCTTAAATCTGGACTCTGTAAACTCATATAACTCACAATGAACCACACATACACACTGGATTCTTGTGTGGTTTTACTGCTTATTTGCCCAGTTTTCCAAACAAAATCACAGACGCTCATGCGTGCACATGCACACAAACGCCCCCCCACGAAAACACTTTCTCTTCCCATGCATGTACACTTAAACTACAGTCTTCTCAAGCTTCGCAGACTAACTGCACATGCAGCACCATGTGCTCTGAGTGAGTAACCCTTCCAGTAAACAGATTGCCAACCGCACAGACAGAAAATATGTACTCTCCTCTCACAGCGGCAGACTCGAATCACTAGCTGGCCTGTTCAAAGTGTTTCCAGAGTCCAATGAAGGTTTAAAAGGCTAAAAAAAAATTGTATATTGCTGCAAATTTGTTTCCTCGTAAGCAGACAAGGTGCTATTCTTTATTTACACAGGAAAAAACAGTCTCTTTCACGCAGAACTTAATGAAAGAAATAGAAAAGGTCGGTCTTGTTAGCTGGGAAATAAACCATAGTGACTCACCCACCCACCATGCGATGTTTGGATTTTAACTGGAGGCTGCAATCGTGTTGTGCAGGTCACTGACCAGTGAGGAAAAAATTGCTTTTTCTGTCCTCCTGTGATCATCCTCATAACAAACTACAGCAGGGCCAGAAGTTATTCTGCTAACAGATTACATGCATATGCCGTTACTCTGGTCAGGTCTTATTAATACCAGTAGTGCCTAACATATTTTAACCGACTTTCTAGGTAAACAAATACAGACTCTCCAAGTTTAAGCATGAATGTGTCTCAAATGTGGGTATTTTTGAGTCAGTTGTTAGATATTTTGTTCCATATACCCTGGCCATGCTGTGTGGTATGTTTATCCGAGTAGTGCAGGCTAAAGGTGAAAAAAGAAGGCACTCACCATGAGAATGGCAGGACTTACACTCCCATTCATTTCCCTCACATTCCTGCTGCTTGCTCTTACTAGCCCTGGCACCTGGGGCGTGGCACTGGTTTTTTTGGCTGAGTGACTGATTTAACTCCCCTTCTGTCCCCCTCCTCCACTCCACCTACCTCCCTGCCTCACTCTGCTCTTGTTTACTGTGCTCCCAGACCCTTTTCTGCACTTCAACTTGCTCAGCAGGTTGGTGGTATTGTCATGTGGAATCCTGTCAGGCAGAAATGAAGCAATCAAATAACCTACTTATACTGAAAAATTCAAGAGGTCCACAGAGCATGTTTATTAAAACTCTTGTAAAATGCCTGAACAATACATGATAGAGAGGTTAAGAATAATCTGACTTGGATAGATCATTAAGACATTAATCCTAGCTGTGTAGAAAAACAGTAAAGGGGCTGTCACCTTCAGCAAACCATGTACAACAACCCTGAAATGTTTACAGCCAAGCCTACATGAGGGCTGCCGGAGACTCCATAGCAACAAAGATCAGGGGACACGTCTTCAGAGCATTTGTGTCTCCCATAAGAAAAGTAAAAATAAAAGTGCATTACCTGGACACGAATAGAGAACTGAGTGTAGAAAAATGCAAGAAATTACTCCAACAACATTGCAACATTGTGGTGAAAGTTTAATCTACTTGCACTGTTTTGAACTCTATTGGGCCAAAAAAAACATTATTACAAGTATATGGTCGAGTGAAGGCACATACGATCCGTTTTTAATTCAGAGACAAAATAAATTTATATAGTATCACAACATCGTGAGTGTTTATAAGAAATAAAGTTGTAAGCTGCGAGTGGTTTTATCTTTTGTTCTAACGGGACTTCTTTTAATACTTTTTCAAAGTTATTTTAATAGCTGAATACTTCTGGATGTTGAAGTATGAACTTCATTTACATTTTATTCTTTGAAAGCACAGAGGTTCAGCCATTGGGAATATTGCTTGAATGTTGTAACCACAGACTTTGCAAAGGGCAGGGGCTCAGTTTTATTGAAAAGGGCACTTTATTAATCAAATGAAAAATTCACATCTGACATTTTGTTTTTTAAATGGTGGAGTAAAATGCAAATATCTGTATTAGAAAAAAAGAAAGTTTACAGAGGCTAGATCAATATCAATTTGTATGAACTGTTGGCTAATGGTAAATATATACATTTAATTTTAAACTATTTTCTCAGCTGAGAGTATGGGGAATATGTCCACTAGGTGTCACTTGTAGAGTGGGTCACTGCCAAAACAGGAAAGATTACCCTTCCCAGAGGACAGGTAGGGGTATGAAGCACAACTGATAGCAGTACAGGGCCACAGAACAAGGGGGGCACTGCTGTTAAATCAGTTGACTATGTGACTGTTCGACAGTCTGTGAGGATAAGATGATTATGTTATCTGTTACAAGCCTGCAAAGCCCCTCAGTGGCTTTACATTTAGGAGAAGTCATGAGCAGAGTATTCAATCAATTCCTCATGTTCACCACTCTACTTGCATCACAATAATTACTCTTACAAATTAATGAAGCTTGGGCTGGGTAAGATTTACTCCCTCTCTCTAACCTCACCTCCATATTAATCCTACACCATCTCTTAACCAAAGGGTTCAATTTCATTTAATAGAGACAGCCTTAAAAAACATGGTTAAGTTAAAAGTTCTAAGAAATAACGAGAGAAATAAGAAACTATATTTGTTTATACAACAGC
Organism: Scarus forsteni; assembly: GCA_036419115.1. Lineage (NCBI taxonomy): Eukaryota > Metazoa > Chordata > Actinopteri > Labriformes > Labridae > Scarus > Scarus forsteni. Next base: position 10,940,535 of record JAZDUH010000354.1, read on the forward strand.
AAATACAACAGTACTGGATACTTACATCAAAAATTTAAGTTAAAACTTCAAACGCCAATAGAGGATCTCAGAATTTTTACAAATCTGGTTTATTCACTTATTTATTTATTTCGCTTCCCAAGAGAGTGTGTTACAGTGACTCATAAACTTATCTATAATTTATATTACTTCCTAAACTATAACATCAAAAGCTATTATGATTTTATTATAACTCTAATTTATTTGGTGATCTATCAGTACAGCTGCCAATAAAGCCATTTATAATGATATGAATGTTAACTTTATTAGTTAAGAAAAGAAGGGGGGGGGGGGGGGGTGACGAGACAAGACAGCTAAAGTTAGCTTGCTTACTTCAACAGATTACTAATCAAGCTTGTGTTATTACTTTTCATTTTTAAGAACTATAAAACTGTCAATTGGAACTTTGCAGATGCCATGGCTCTAGGGGATTGCTGTTTTTCCTCATTAGATGAAGAAAAAAGCTCTAATATCCAGAGTAATATCCCTGACTCCCGACATCACGTATGCATAAATCCATCTCTGCTAACCTCAGTAAACACCATTAACTGCTTAGTTCAAACAGAGAGAGTCCTGCTGCCAAGCACTGTCAGGCAGTCACTCAGGCCCATATAAATGGAAATTAAAAAAATGTAACAACACCCTAGCCAACAATTGGCTCCAAGGAGAAAGTATTAAGGTGATGCGGGAACAGAGGGACAGACTTGATACCAGTAAGAGATGGGGGGAGTTACGGTGAAGCGAGAGGGAGCCTTTTTTTAGTGATACTGCATTATGGCAGCACCGCCTCTCCCTGTACGCAAAACACTCGCTGTGCGTAGGGCCCCACGATCCCTGGAGAGGCCCATTTTGCTCAAGAGGACACATTTTCTGCTGCCTGATGCCACCACGATCCGCTCTCTGGACTACAGGCCTTATATTTTACATTTACAAGGTGGCTGTTACCGTTGTTGTCTGTCATTTCGTAGTGCAGCTGATGTGCGTGAACATTTGATGTCTCCCGAATCGCTTGACGTCTTTGGGTAAGCACCCTTCCATGTGCCAGTGAGCGTAAAGACGCAGACAGACACGAATCACAGGGACAGTGAGGACTGTAATTCAAACAGTGTCTTGATAGCTCATGTGCACAGTTAATGTCAACACAAAGATTAAAAACATGATGATTCAGCTGTTTGATGAATCAAAAGTCAGCGTTCTTCATCACTCCAGCTTTCACCCTCCATTTCACGTACTCACTGTTTTCTAAATGATAAATTCATCCCGAGGTTTCTTGCATCATGTATTGTCCGTGATGAAAAAAAAAACAATCTTTGAAGGATCAAGCTCCAAATGCAATCTACTAGTGCAGCGGTTCTCAACCTGTTGGTAGAGGCCCATAAGTGGGTCTCAGAGCTGTTTTCAGTGGACACTATTTAAATCAGGCAAAAATGTGTCAAAAATGTCTTCAGTGTATGGAGGCCCTAAGCAGACAAACATCCATCAGAGTATGTCAGAGTATATACCCACTAGAATAAACCAGACTACGGGACTGGAAGGTAGGCCTGTATGTTGCTGAAATAAAAAAGACAAACTTTGTGGCATAAACACCCCAGCTTCTAGCCTGCAGTCATGGGATAGAAGAGAGGATAATTCTGTCTAGATGTGGACTGTAGATCGAATTTCCCTACAACCACGATTATCTTTTCTTTTATGTCTAGTTAACTGCATGTTCTTTCATCTCTGTTGAAAAGGGATTGGTTCATAATTGACCAGTTGGTGATGGTATGTTGGACCAGGTTTTTATTCATCAACTTGATCAAGAGGGGGGCCTCAAGATGAAATTCTGCCATGGGGTGGAGGGTGTCTTGTTCTTATCTTGTCCTAGGGAAAGCCAAGACTGTCAGCTGATATTTGTGTCAATGCACACAGCGAAACAGCTTTGGATACACTTGAGAGAGCGAGACATGACTTGTGCCCACCCAATACACAAGGCGGACACACACACTCATTAAGCTCCTGTCCCCTGCTAGGGCCCTCACACCAATATTAGCCCTCTGATGGAAGATCAACTCGATCCTCCCACCCAATTTTCCGCAACATTTAGGCCGCGTTTACATGGCGCCGAAAACGGTAAAATCTGATAAGTTTTCATTGCCTTTTGGCCTTGCGTCTACACGAAAACTCGTTGAAAACGGAAACTTTTGAAAACGGGCTCCAGAGTACCGCATGCGCAGTACTCTTACAGATGAAGGCTGCGCACGCATACCAGGAGCAACGACAGCTTCGGCCGTCCACCGAGTAACGTGTGAGCCTCTTACCGTGCTCGGTTTGTTATCTAGTCAAAACAATCCAGACAGATTTGTTGTCCGAACTGATTTGTTGTCCAGAAAAGAAACTCCTGCGTCTCTGTGCGTCTATTCACCATTGTTGTTTGCGAAAGTTTTTCTTCTTCGTCCGTGTGTTGTAGCAGCGCTGCCTCTCTGCAGGCCTACACCGCCATCTACTGAACCGGCATGCACACTACAACGGATTAACTCGTCTCTGAGCGTCATCGTCTGAACGCAGAAGAATTCTAAAATGCAAAGGACAAATCTTTGCACCTTCAAGTCAGGAGTTTCCATGTAAACGTAGCCTTAGAGTGGAGGCGAAGCATCAGAGGGGTGTAAAATGGGCAACTGGGATGTGTATTTAATAACTGGATTTCAGCTCCTTTATGCAAAGTTGAATGATTAAGGAAAACTGTTCAAATCTACCAATGAAATGTTAAATTCTTGTGACTCATTTTCCAGATGTTTCCGGATGATAACGCTAATTTGGCATCTTTAGTTGTTGATTGCATTTGGTTAATAAGTACAAGAAAACCTAATAACAGTACCAGTCAGCAGCAAAAAAACCTTCAGTCAAGCATTCATGAAGCTTAACCATTATCAATATGAATATACAATCTATAGAAGGGACACATTTACTTCATAACTTTTATGTGGGAGCAAGGGCATCAGTGAGAATTGATAGGCTGTTTGAAATATTAACAGGCTGGTGAGACTTGCCCAAGCAGCATGTAAGTGGTCTTGGATGAGGGTCTGGATGAAGTTGTGTTTGATGACATCCGGTAGATGTAACTCTTGTTGTCAGATGCTGTTCATTAACAATAGTGAAAAGGAAAGGCCATGAGCAACAAGCTAAAAGCATTTCTAGGCAGCAGTGCAAACCAAAGAAACATCTGTCTCACACAAGCCAAGATCTGTATTTCAATAAGGTCCTCAAACTCAAAGATTATTCATTCAGGTGGCCTCAAAATTCACTACACAGATGAAGAGAACACACAGTGATGGCTTTTCTCTCTAGGGCCTTTTCATTCATACATTTAATCATGATGAGTCATACATTGTTTAGACCTGAATAATGAGCACAAATCTGCAGTCAGTATCTGTTTGTTGTGTCATCATCACCACAGTCCTGATATGAGTCATATTTCAATCTGATCACCTGAGGAGTTCATAGAAGTGTACTATCATTTTACAGCTGGTCAGAAAGACAGTACATTTAGTACTGAGCATGGGTCCTGTAAAATACCGGGTACACTTGTTCAACAGTCTGTTAACACAAATCAAAAATAAGCCGATCATATGATTTAAGTGACCTTGAATGTGATACTGCAATTGGTGTCAGACAAGTCAGTCTGATTTCAAAAGCTGCTAATCTACAGGGGTTTTGATGCAAAACCATCTTTTGTGGTGCTGGAATGGCAGATCTGGGGATGTGCTTGGGGGTGGCCTTGTTACTGGGGGTTGGGAGGGGTTTGGCCGCCCTTTGCGGGGCGCCATTAGGAGCTACGGGTGTGGGTGGTTTGCAGTGAATAAGCTGATAGGGCATGGGAGGGAAAAATTTTAAAAAAAGGGGGGGGGGGGGGGTATGAAAAGAATATGTCTTTCTGGTTAAAAAAAAACCAAAAAACATAACACACACACCACTTACACACACACAGAGACACATATCATACACACAAAACAGCTCACTCCTTTGTATTTTTGTACTTTACTTCTTTTCTGTTATGTAACTTGTCCTGTTATATGTCTTAGTCCCTGTCTGTATTGGTTGTTTGTTTTTGCAATAATAATAAAAAAAACATCTCTGGGGTTCCAGGGATTAGTGCAAAAATGAAAATATCAAGTGAGCAGCAGTTCTCTGAGTCAAAATTGGAAAGAATAAAAAAGAAACAATAATTGGAACTGAAAACCAGTTGAGAGTGGTTAACAATATCCTCATGGAATTAATATCATGAGTCTTTTGCTTATCAATTCCTTTATACCCCCCCCCACACACACACACACACACACACACACTTTGTTCTTTATGCTTTGTAAATCCAGGATGTCAAGCCCTCAGGGTATCTATCTTTTGATGGATTCTTCCAGAAGGATAACGCACCATGTCCAAAACTCAAATCATCTTGAACATGACAGTGAGTTGACTGTGCTCCAGTGAACTCCAAAGTCACCAGATTTCTATCTAATACAGCACGTTTGGGATGTGGTGAAACAAGAGTTTCATGTTATGGATGGATAGCCGATAAACTGTGGCAACTGCTTGACGCTATCATGCCAACGTGGAACAAGATCTCTGAGGGAAGTCTCCAGCACCTTGTTGAGCCTATGCCAAAAAGAATCCAGCAGCTCTGAGGGCAAAATGGGGTCCATTCCGGTGCTCACAACGTGTACTTAATAAGCTGACTGGTGACCGTCCTATCAGCTTCAAAAGGAAGGAAAATGTCGACACAAAGCTTTCATTTTGCCAGCACAGACTCATAACTCATGTGATTACACAACAGATAATGACTCAACTGCTGCCATCATAAAAAAGAGCTGTTAGTAATTCACGGATTAGATGTTTACCAGGTCAAGTAACAGGTAGATACAGATGAATGCATTTACCGTACACTGTGATCAATTTCATAAAGAAATTGAAAGTAAATTAATTTTTTTGTTTAGATTGAAATAAAATTAGGTTACATTAAATACATAAAATCTTCTCTCCTAAAGTTAATCTTGCTATACAAACAGTGAACAAACTCATGAAAAAGTTTGAAACACTGCATCAGTTTAAACAAAAGAAAGGTCAACAGATGAAGCAGAAGGAAGTCAATTACTGCAAGGGGTTTTACACATGATACTTGAGTTGGCATCATATATTTAGAGACCTTTGGTTATATCTCTCCACAGGTTTTCTTTACCAAAAAAAAAACAGATGCAATCACCATCTGAGCAAAGATAAACTCTAATTTCCCTACTGTAAACACATTAACTGCTTTGCAAGGCAACATGTATAATAATAACTTGTTTAATTCTTTTCTCTAGTTGCTTGACTTGGATAATTTGCCTGTACCCCAGCCTTCTACAAACTGTTCTTTAGATAACTTAGCTCAACTGGAATAATCCTCATCGGTGTTCACTGACTGGGATTGCAGAATATTGATGAAAACCCACATAGTCATTTGAGACCGTTTACAGAACATACTGATAATGAATACTGTCAAAGGAAAAGAAATGCAATCACACAACCAAAACACAAGCCCCATTCACACTGACATTTCAAACCATAATATCTATTCGGCAGTAACATTTCACTTTCAATGTGAATGTCATAAAGGCATAATGAAGGGGGCGCACATGATCTACATTTGCTTTGTCTCCAGAAGTCTTATCAGAGGGGTAGTACTGGCCAGAGGGAACTGCACAGACTAAGCAGGGCAGTGCTTTGAGTGTGTGTCTACTGTTGTGTGTATGTGAGGCATACGATGTGTCCTGCTCACTTGTCATTTCACACTTTAAAGTGACACAAATAAAACATGCCCAAGGCATTAATGTGAATGTCTCGAAGTGTAATTTCAATGTAACTGTGAAAACAGCTACACATACAAGAAGAAAAGTCAAAGTACAACAGCAGAGGACAACTATAATCTCCACCTTGCATCCCACATTACAAAAGTATATAAAAAACTACAATATATATCTGTGGGAAACACTGAGGCAAGTTTTGGGTGCACATAAAATGAGGTATATTACAGATAAAACTAAGGAAAAGATAAGAGGGAAATCATGTATATGTTCAGTTTTAAATGGAGTTATAATCACTTTCTGGCATCTCATATGGAACCAAGGGTACGCAGGTAAGGAGAAACTTGTGTTAAGGAATATATCTCTGGCTGTGTTGGGAAAGGCTGTTGCTATTGTCAGTTCTTAAAATTGCTATGTTAGTTAAATTTCAAAACAATAAAATAAAGCATAATTAAATTATGTCACTTTGGTCACTTGGTTACTTTAAAGTAATACATGGTAATGCACAATATTATCGGAATGATTAAGATATCTGTAGAAATTGGCCTAAAAAGTTCAATATCAGTATCAGCTAACATTTACAGAAATATTATGTATTTATCTATCTATATCTAGATAGATAGATAGATAGATAGATAGATAGATAGATAGATAGATAGATAGATAGATAGATAGATAGATAGATAGATAGATATGTATATGAGCGGTAATATCTTCAAAATACACAAAAATACCATATTGCTTTACCTAACCATTACTGCATGAGTACATTTTAAAACCAAGTTGTTAATTTTTCATGAGTTAAATGTTGTTGTTCTTATTTTACATCTGTTCCTAACACATAGTCTCTCGCACTGAAACATTTCTTAATGTAAAGAGTCTCTGCTTTTAAAGAGAAATATTGGTGTCGATATCAGTAAAGGAAATAATGGGTTTGAAATATGAGCATATTAATAACAGCAAAAAATCACTAGTATAAAACACTGACAGGGTATTTTTATGTTAGTATAATGGATATGGGTAGAAGAAATGAAAAGGCTGAATGCATTGTATAGTTTCTTCTAGTGTTTGCATGAGTACTTCACACTACAGGCCACTCCTGAAGAGGTCAGTAGCCACCCGTAAAAGACCTGTTAAACAATAAAAGACTACACGACTGCAAAGCAGCATATACCATCAAAAGTAAACAGAAAATAAAACAAAAAGGCTTTGACATTTTTTGGATTGTAACAGTAAAATAGACCAATATACAAGTATTTCATATACTGTATCTAAGTGGCCAACCAAGTATTTTTGAAGTTTGGTTTGTTAGGGGCTTGACAACAGTCGGTGAAGTGTCTGAAAGGGCTCCCAGCACTGCACCTTCAAGATGAACGAGCTGAGCTGATCAGAAAAGCACACTGGTGTTGGAGGATAAATTTGTTTATTGTGTGAGTTTTATGTTAAAACACAATAGACACAAAACTGTCAAGACGACATTTTGCTCTAAAGACTAAGAAAGACACAATAATGGCAGAGGAAGCTAATACTGAAACAAATATGACTGATTTTGCCTCAAGTGAAGATGATGTTTCTTCTTCTTCAGGTAAAGGGGCTATTTCAATAACGTGTTGAGTTAATATTAAATACTCCATGAAAACCTAACAGTCTTTGAGTTCAGACGGCTCTTCTAATTGTATAATATACAACTTATCATTTATTCTATAGACTCTGCTATTGTGTCAGGTTGCTCTTTCATTTAAATCCGTCAGTGACCAGGAACGACCTCCTGGCACCAGCTTACATGACTCACTTTCAACAAACACCCACCACAATCTTGACTTTACAAAACAGTCAGTGGAGGCTCCCGTGAGGGCCAAAAAACCACCCAGCTACAAGTCTGAAATCAAAGGTGGTAGTTAGCCGCACAGAGGGAGTGAGGCTTATTGTGTGCAATTTGGGAATGAATAGAACTGGGAAAGTGATTGTTAAATTCTGCCCGAGATTGATTTCAAACCTCTAGCTCTGTGTTTACCAGCTCAGTCCAGAAGATGAAAAAGACACTTAGCTTAACATGAAAGCGCGACTTTGGAAAGCTGAGGAATTCAAACTATTTACAGAGGACAACAGACACACACCCACTCACACACATGCACACACACTAAAAAATACCAAGCTTAGGTACAGAAACAGGAACAGTCTGAAGTATTTCTCATTGGTGGCGAGGCATTTTTTTTGTTGTTTTATTTCCAAATGAAATCAGATTTAAGTGGCAGCTTGTCTCTCCTGAGTCAATGTGCAACCTCAAACAAACACACTCAAGAGTAAAAACAACTCAGGTTACAATGAAAGTGGTGTGCTGCAAACACACTCATTTCTATTTCTCTCACAGGAGATCTGTGCTGAGGCAACAGGAACACTCTTTAGCAACATCACACACAAAAACACGTTAACAGCAACTTCACCAAGCTGCCACACTTACCACACCAGAACTGAATTTATAAACCATTTTTAATATTACTGAAGTCTGGCACAAACCTCTTATCTCCGTTAATACGTTTAGATATAAAAACTGTGCTATTGGTCAAGCTTCCTGTTGAAGAGTTACATTTAAAACTTCAAACCAAACCAAAGTACAACAAATACTTTGTTGTCAAGACAATATTAAACAACATTATTTATTCATAAGTGAAACATTTTTTTCATTTCCTGAAAAGTAGCAATTTGGGAGCTAACAGGTTTTTGCCCAACAGAAGCAATATTCAAAAGTGAATCTGCTCTCATTTTTAATTCATACTGAGCTTTTCTCTCCATTTAATATCTTAAATTGAGACAAAGAAGTTCTACATAAAATCGAAACAATATGTTTGATGCCCGTTTATGTTTAGTGCACCAATGGTCAGCGTGAAATCACACAACCAGACATGCCCCTTTGCAGGATTCTGTTTTTGCCTGTTTACGCCCATCTCAGATCATATAATGACAGCGAGGTGGAAAAAGGAGCCACTGATGTCACAGCTATCCTTCTTCATCACCTCCCCTCTCTGGATAAGGCAGCTATACGGACCATCTCCTCTCCTTTTATTGTTTCCCTAGCATGAGAAAACTCAGAAACCCCTTTTTGTGGTTCTCCAAGTTGTAAACGAGCTGTCTTCTTCAATAAATTTAGTGAAACTATGCTAAAAAGAAGACTTTTTTTTGAAAACTGCACCCCACAGTTTGGAAGAATATTCCTTTTGGCAAAGGAGGAAGCTGCATTGAGTGAAACACAGAGCTTTACTAGGTCATGATTTCCCAACAGTTTGTGTACATGCAACAATCTGTGAGGAAAGCAAAACCAGTATCAACTCAGCAGGGGAGGGGCTGGAAAGTTAAGCTAGTTTTTAGATTTAATTACAATTTGACTTCCCACGATCATGAAAACGAGGTTATCAAGGTTAAGTCATTCTAAAAAAAAAAAAAAAATGCTTTTTGTTCTTTTGCTTATTCATGAAATTTGTGACAGTGTGATAGTCTCACAGTGAAAAAGTTGCTGGTTCAACCACTCAGGGGGAAGGGGCCTTTCTGTGTGAAGATGCATATTTCTCTCCTTTCTCTCCTTGCATGCATGGGTTACTCCGAGTACTCAGGTCTTCCATCACAGACCAGAAACATGCCTGTTAGGTCAACTGACAACCCCTCTTTGCCCTTGCATATGAGACTGTGTATCTTTATGTCAGCCCTGTGCTTGGCTGGCAACCAGTCCAAGGTATATCCTGCCTTTCACCCAATGTAAGTTGGTATAGGCCCCACTCTCAATTACCCAAAAAGGATAAGCAGTATGAATATGGATGTATGGGTATTTAAATCAACTGCTTTATTTTTACTGCATTTACTACATTATTGTGCAAAGATTGTCAAAGTTTGATAATAAGAAAATTGTCTTACTACTCATTACTATGATTTTTGCCATACGTGAACAGCCCTAACCTGCCCCTTGTTTGAAAAAAGCAGACTGCAACCTATACACTGATTAAGGACTAAGTATTAAATCATTAAGGATTATTACGTGGGGATGATCTCATAAAGCAGAAAAATAGTCAGATCGTCTGTAATATCTGGCGCAGAGATATTGGTTCCTACTCATAACCAATCAGTTCTTGCATTTGGTAGAAAAGGTGCATGGTCAATCTCATATCTGTTTGGTTATGTAGCGTGAAGCCATGGCAGAAAGAGAAAAGGAGATAAAAGCTTGAAGATGTCTGAACAAAAATCTGTTCTAAAGCAGCTGTATTATTCACTCAGATTATAGACATTGCAGTTAGATAACATTTGTTTTGTATTGTTGCGCTTTTAGAGATAATGTTGATATTGTTGTTCATGTTGTACATGTTTTATGTGTTAAACAGGGAAAAAATGGTCAAACATGCAAATTAGTCTAGAAAAATCAACGTAAAAAAGAATCGTGATAAAATCGTAATCGTGATTTTATTTTTAAAAAATCGTGATATGATATTTTTGCCATATCGCCCACCCCTAACTGCAACCTATGCACTGATTAAGGACTAAGTAGGGGTGAGAAACTTAATAAATATAAAAAATAATGAACCAATTTCTGAATCATAAAAGTATTATTGATTATTAATATCTGTAACTGATATTGGTTCCTACTCATACATCAGTTCTTGCATTTGGTAGAAAAGGGACACTGATCAATCTCATATCTTTGACATGAAATCTTAAATATTTAAAGCAAACTCAAAGTGAAAAGAAATAAAGGCAGAAAAAAGACCAAGAACTGTAATAATATAGAACAATACAATAATATATAGCATATAAGGATATGACTCGATTAGTAGATTCGTTTTTGCCGCTACATGGCACAACTTAAAACAGTAGGATATGTAACGATTAATGAAAAACACTGATCTGAATGTTGATGTTTTTGTGGATTGAATGAACAACTTATAAAATATTATTAGGTGATATTTAAAGGTGCTAGTATTCCAGAATCGTGAATTTTGGAATCAGAAAGTGATTTTTCTTGGCAATTTGGATTAATTTGTGATTAGCTTTGTAACTACTATGTATCTGTCCTTTCAGTTCAATCTCAGTGACCATTATCTAAAGATAAAGCACCTCTTAACCTTCCCTCCTGATTACTGATGGAAGCTACTGACTTTAATGGCAAGTGGGAAGAAACAAGGAAAAAGTGGAAATAAACATGTAAAATCATGCTGTAATCAACTGAGTACTGAAGAATCTTCTTCATTTAACCAGTTTCAGAACCCAAAAAGCTTTTCTTGCATTTGTAGGGCTGTTTCACCAAAATATAAGTCCTGTTAAAATAATGTTAAAAAACAGCAATTTCAGGAACAAGGGCAGCACAGTTTTATGCTGGGCTGTTTTGTTTCCCTTCTTTGCTTGTATTGGCACATCCCAAAAACTTATTCCAGACTGTGCATGTTGGAAAAAAAAGTCCAAAATGATCCTAAATAACTTCTTGGTAACACACACTGTCTGGATTTATGTAAGAGCACAAGCTAGTTTAGTAAAATGAAGAAGACAATTCAAGAAAAGTTTAATGTCTTTGAGAGCAGGTTGTGACACGCTGTGGTGGTGAGAAATGAACATTGTAATTCTGTTGATGACGTCTCATTTAACTCATCCAAGAAACTTCCCCTTTTGCCAAACTCTGATGCATGAGGGAGTGGCAGAGGTAGACAGCATGGCAACACAATGCTGACACAATACAATGCTGTCTGATATTAGTTATCACTAAGTCAGGGAGAATAGAAAGCTAAGTACTATCATCCTTTCTTAAACTAACTTCAAAAGAGGGAGACATTTAAGAAATGACTTCCCAATGAAAAATAGAGGTCTTGTAAAAAAGTAACTGACATAAATGTAAGCAAAGCAGGTTAAGACCCTATTAACTCTCTGACATGTCTGGGCTCGTCCTGAGAGGAGAGATTCTAGTGTGTGTTACTGGAAAAAGCAAACATGACCTTAAATGTTAAATCAAAAAAGAGTGGGAGATTTTTCATGAGAATAGAGAAGCTGAAGACCTACAGTAATTATTAAGGGGTTTTAATGCTGAATATAGTGAAAAAAGAGAATATGATCTACAGTTTTAAAATTGTGATCACTTCTACTGTTCTACATTTATTCAGGGATTTATTGATTATAACAAATCTGAGTCAAGTTCAGCTGAAAACTGAAACTTTCATTAAATTATAACCCTAAACCTCCATCATGTTTTCAAAGTATTACTCTCGACTTAGGTTATGTAACAGTTTTGTTTTCCCACGCGCTCAGTCCTATAATTCTTAGGATTACACATAACAATAAAGGTTTAATATCAATAAAGTAGAAGAAAAAACATCAAGTCTAGCTATGACTACACAGAGTAAGGTTGTGGTCCATCAATATAACTAGAAAGGTTTCATCATTACTAAAACCATATTTTACCCTTTATGTATCAACCTTCAAATGATGAAAACAAGCATGATTTTTATCGAGAATAGGACAAAACCAAAGATTATTGGTACACTCCAAATTCCAAACGACAAATGATCTCTGTGTTTGTCTGCAGATAAAGCAGGAGAGCATTATTATAGTTTTGCATATTTAAGAAACAAAATAAAATCATAAAAGTGTCTGTTTGTTTAAATACAACATGTTTCTTTACCTTATTTAAAATGTCTCCAACTATTGTATTATGATGCTAATACTACTGACATTCTAATAAATCAATCTGTCAGAATTTAACTGTATAATTATTAGTTTATATTTCCATATGTCTTCATTGCATTATAATCTTGTTGTTAATGCTACCCTGGTACATCATTAAAAATTGTTTTAACATGAAGAGCTGAACCCAAAGCTGTTACATTAATCATATTTTAATGATATGCATTAATGCATATTCTGCATATTACTTGTTTTTTGTCCAACTTGTATTTTCCTTTGTACTTGTTAAATCTAAACTACTGTACATCCAAACAGCTTTTAAACTTGCCAGTGGTGCCCATATAGTGCTTCCACCATGTTTGTTTGCAGTAAAATCTCATGAGATCTTGTTCAGTAGAAAGCAACACTAAACGCTGATCACACGAGACTAGCAGGGTTGATACCACAGGCTGCTTCTCTGCACATCCAAGAAAAGAAGAAAAAACTACCCAAGTTAAAAGATCGATCTTTGGATTTTATGGATCGATTATGAACCAGTTAAAGGAAAATTGATTGAAATTGATTGAAACGATTTTTTTAACCCAGCCCTATCTAACACTGTCTTCCCAAGCTGAACAAAGGCACAAAGCCATGTTATTTTCATCAAAAAAATGCAATAAAAACACGCCAAAATGTTTTTCTTATCATGTCTTGGTAATAATTAATGCATTATTAGATTCACATACTATTATTTCCTTGGGAAAATTCCTGTCATATAGTAACCCCTCATTCTTTCTCCTGGTTTTGGCTCTACCATGCATCATTCTCTTTAACCCAACCTTCCAGCAAACTTTAATATAGACCACAAAAAGAATACCAACAATGACAGGATGCAGGGGAAATCGGCCATTTCATTCCAGTCCTGCCAGTCTGCCAAGGAAGCAGCAGATGAGTCAGAAAACAGAAATGAAAACAGGATATTGAGATACGACCAGAAGACTGTAGGATGGATTGTTTGAATACTCCACTGTTGGTATAGTGCACAACATTTCTGAGGGTCATGAAATACCTCTGAGTATGAGTCTCAATGAGGGGGCCTTTTGATGTGATAGGTTGGGTAAAACGCAGGAACAAAGACGATCTAATCCACCACAAAAACCAACACAGGTTGTAAATCTGGGTCAGGTCTTGAGACCGTGAAAGAATCTTAGCCACAGGGTGTTTGAAACTATTCAATGGAAAGACAGAGATGGACTGGAGTCACAATGCTGGAACCACAACTAAACTTTTCCAAATTCACGATGAATCACACACAAGGTCCATGGAAGAAAATCTATTAAGGCAGCCACCAATAAGAAACATAATGAAACAACTAGGAGTATACAAGAAATGAACCAAACAGTGCAACCATTTCTCAGCAGTTTACATAATTTTTATTTACAAGAGGTTTCAAGATAACGGCATTGTCTGTTTCTTTGTTTTGTATCACAGGTGTCAATGTTGCACATTTTTCGTATTGAACATATCTGGTTCATAGAATGTACATGTAAAAAATGTGCAGTTTACTTTTGCCAATTCAACTGTTCACTGGTGAAATAGTAGTATTGTAAATCTCTGGTTAGATTTAGAAACCAAACGATCATGTTTAGACGTAAACTGACAAATGAAGTCAAGAGAACTTCGTCATTATGGTTACAAGAACAAAGTTGTGGTTTTAGTTAAGCAATAGCAGGGGTCTTACAAAAACCCCATCACTGAGAGTTGGTCAAGAAAAGGAAATGTCTCTTGTAGTCTCTTGACTCAGACTTATGTTTTGTTACTTATGGAACAGCTTTTGTTGCTCTTCTGTCTCACAGATGTCATAGAACAAATCAGATGTGCTAAAGGATGACGTTTTTATGGCTTTCATGTTGGTGATGATCAAAACCAGGCGTATTATAGTTTTTGTTGTCTGTTTTTAGGTCAGCCATGGTCTGGGTTGATTCTTGTGGACAAAGACATTTTTTAAAAACACTTTAAATGATTTCTTTTTCCATTTAGATGTAACGATGAACTGATTTGAGGTGATAGTTCAAAGATCAAGATCAAGGTAATCAAGCCTTTTCTTAGAGTCCATACTTCAAAATAAGTAATAATAGTATGTATGCTTCCTGCTGATATCGTGTCGGATTGATATCGGTATCGGCCAGTACTCTAAGCTGCAACATCAGTATCGTATTGGAGGTGAAAAAGTTGTACCGGGACACCCCTAGTTGCAACCTTGCTGTTAAGGAGTTGGCTATTATTTTCAACTTTCTACAGACGCAAAACTAAATCTTAGATGGTGCTTCCTATTGACAGTTAAGTAAAGTAATTATTCCTTTGGGAATATATATCAATTTTCCAATTCAGGTTTATCAATAAAAGTTTAAAAGGTCAGTCTTTGTGTGATTCATTCAAATCTATCTGAGCAATGAACTGCTCCACAGAACCTACCAAATGTTGTTTAAAGTCCAGTAATGAGCTTGACACCTTTACTGCAGCTTCTTATCTGCCAATGGAAAGACTGCTGTCAGCCAAGAATCACCTCACTCAATATTTAATGTCTCAGTCCAGAACCGTCTGACTACAGAGAAACACAGGGGGTAGATGTGAGATCTCACAGGTGCTTTGGGCTTTTCACTGAAGAGTGTGAGAAATCATCCTCAATAGGCCTGTCACGATAGTCAATAAATCAATTAACCGAACGATAAATAAAAACGTCCTCGGTAAGTTTGCCGGCCTCGATAAACTGACACGTGCATGCATGCTTGTTTTCCTCCTCACTTTCTACCAAAGAGGCTGAATGAGAAGATGGGTCACTACGTCTCTCTTTCTTAACACCGGGGTGCATTGGTGCTATAGCGCAGTGGTTCTCAAACTGGGGTACGTGTACCCCCAGGGGTACGCGAAGTGATGTAGGGGGTACGTGAAAACTTTCAGGTCTAAACAATTGTTTCAGTAGTTCAGGCTCAAACTGATAAATGTTTGTATTGTGAGCTTTGATAAAGGCCTGAAGTGTTGGCAGAGAGGCTGAGGCATCTTGGAGAGGGAAATCTGTCCTAAACTATCTAAGATTCTTAAAATAACATACAGTAAGTTCAGTCAGACAGCCTTTTAATTAAAGCTTTAAGTTCATTAATGAAACTGTTTCAGAAATGTACATTTCTTTTTCAAAAGTCGACTGGTGTTGCCCACTGACATTGCTGGTAAATCAATCTATTTAGTTAGAAATAATTCACTTTAATAGGTTTTATTTGTATGTTATGCATGTAAAATGTGGGAGGTGGGAGTGTGGCAGGCTTAAATATTTATTTTCTCGGTGTTATAAGTGCATGAGAGTTGGGGGTACATGGCTGGAGGTCAAGTGTCGGAAGGGTACAGGCTGTGAAAAGTTTGGGAACCACTGCTATAGCGGATTTAACGAATTTATAGCGGAGTGAGCATCTTTGAACATGCGATCTCTGGGAGAGGCGGGGGCGCTCACACACGGAGAGAGCTGAAGTGGCGAGAGGAGTAATGAGGAAACACACGCTAATATGAGTGAATTCACTAAAGATACGGTTCTGAAGCCGAATGTCACAGCCCCCGTGTGAGAATGTGTTGGTTTTAAACAGAATGAACAGGGTGTGAGCTCATGAACACCGGACGAGCAGATATGTCTGAAAGTAGTGGACGACGAAGAAGAGGAGGTGCTGCAGAGCCTTCGTCTTTGCCAGTCAGCGCCGACTGAGGTGTTTGGTTGGCAAAGTACATATAAAACAGCGCAAAATGATGCGCAAACAGACAGTGTCGTTAAGCTACACTGCAAAAGAAATGCAACCCTTCAATACGGTTAAAAGCCAGCAGTGTTACAAAGCGTTTGACAGACAGAACGGATTGACTGGGAGAAAGTACATGTCACAAACAATTCCTGTATAAACTCCCTTTTATTTATTGTTTTGATTGGAGTTTAGTTTTTCTTTACAGAGACAGGGTCTATTTTTATTGTTTTTGATCAGTTTAATTATTTTTATTTACATGCATTTTTTCCTATAAGAGAGCCATTTTCATTTTCATTGTTTTTTTCCATCTTTTTTGTTAAATGTATTATATTAGCTGCATAATTTGTTTTATTTAAAAGATCCTGACCTTCCAGTTACAGTTAAATACTCTGAGGAAATTAAAGTTTCTTGCTTTTGATATGGTGTACTCACTTTATTATGACATATATTATAATTACATTAATGAAAAAATGTGAAAAAAAATCCAAATAATATTGACAATAATATCGTTTATCGTCAATAATTCTTTGGACAATTATCGTCCAGCAAAATTTGTTATCGTGACAGGCCTAATCCTCAAGATTATTTGGAGCAAACGCATCAGGCATCATGTGAAAGTCCACACGATAAGCCTTTACAACCTTGAAAGGGATAAGAGGTATAGATTAGGGCTGCGAAAACAAACAAATGAAATTGGTAAATCATGGTAATTAAATGCAACAACAACAAATTTAGTGTTGAGCGATAATTGTGTCATATATTGTGGCATGGCACTGTTCACATCATCAAAGAGCACTAAGCCAGGTAGCAACCTCTTGAGCTGAAAAATGATACCCATGCAAAAGTGTCAAAGCTGTAGTTCCTCAAGTGTCCACTAAAGGCTGGCTGCAGAAACCTTAGAGGTGTTATATTTTTGTGTGGGAAACAGATGATTTTTCCGACCTAAATAAACCTATTTATAACCTGGTACAAAAACTGGCTTTGGTACAAAACAATATATATCTAAGTGCTCTCACTGTACGCAGGGGAACGTTTTAATTTTACTAAAGATTTCTGGTTTTATAGTAGTCTCATTTGATCAGATGGCCTGAAATCCTGCCTCAAAATGGCCTCTATGTATGTTACTAGGTTTAGCTTAAGTTCAATTGAGATGGCGTGCAGTACAGCAACGTCTTATTACGACACATTCACAGCACTCCAAAGGCTCCTCTGATAATCAAGCAGCTGACCTCATGGCTTTGTCCAGTTCTTTTAACAATCTATGTGTTGAGCACTTTATATTTGCGAAATGTTTATGCACTTAAAAACAATCATATGTAGCGTACTCTTAAACTGTGGTATTATTTTTTGATTTGAGTTCTTGTAGGCGGAGAAAATACCCTTTTTATTTGGTACGGTACTTTCCCGTTAGCGTCCTTTTCTTCGTCTCCGACGGTTACAGTCTGTGTCTTACTGGTGGAGAGGAGAGAACTTTCTAATGTATCTAATGTCCTTAGTGACCATATGGAGCTCATACAAGCCCACTTCAAAAAAACTGAACTGTCCCTTTAACTGGTGACTCCAAATTGCCTTTAGGTATGAGTGTGAGCGTGAATGGTTGTCTGTCTCTCTATGTGGCCCTGTGATCGACTGGCGACCAGTTCAAGGTGTACCCCACCTCTCGCCCAATGACAGCTGGGATAGGCTCCAGCCTACAGACTCTAAATCTGACTCTGCTAACAACAACAGTCAGTTGATTCAAATGTAAAGCTGTCTGGTGGAGCTACAGCACAGGCTTTTTGATTGGTAGATCTACAAAAGGACTTATGAAAACTTTTCCACAAAATAGACAAAAAACAAGATAATAATGACGGCTTTAAGGAGCTTTGAACAGCACATTTCAAATAACTAAGAACCACACAGTGTTTGCAAGAAAATCTTTTCAGAAATGACTACATACCAAAAGATTTAGGATTAATCGCCTTACACCACGACCTGGGTGAAAATCTAATTTGTGTATGAAAATCTAATTTGTGGATGATGAAAAGAATTTCTTCAGCATCAAAATATCAGTAATGAACAAACTATCACTGTCTTGACAAGGTTATTTTTGAGAGTATCAGAATCAGGAAGTGTTTTTGGGCTATTCATTTTATTAGAAAGTTTTATTCTGATTAAGTTAACATTAAAATGTATGTCATGATTAGGATGAGTCCACTGACAACTGTCTTTATAACTCACTGGCACAGCAGAGCATCTAACAGCATTGATCTAGCATTTGCTCCTCTTTGGGTTTTCTCTTTGGGTTGAGACTCTGTTGAAGTAAAATATGGGTTTTTCTCCTCACAGGTTTGTGCATTCAGTTGAAGAGAAACTGTCATTCACTCATAAAACAAGAGTGAGCCTGTCAAAACACATAGCTGCAATGGAGACCATGAATTTCATAAAAGTGTGACGCCAAGTGAAGCATTTCTTGCCTGCCAGGGGAGTGCTCTGTGAGTGTGTGATGTGAGTTCATATGAAAGCTATCAATAGTATGTGGTTAGATGACTACGCAAGACAGAGTTAATGACAACATATTGGCTAGGATAGGACAGCAGGAGACCAAACTCCTGAAGATAACTTTAAAACCAACAAAGACAGAGAAACGTTTTTGAAAGTACCAAGAAAATTAAAGGTGCTGCCTTAAAATCTGAAGGCTGGTGAGCTTTAACCCTTTAAGGCCAAAGACCATAGATTATAGCCAGAAAATTCTAATTTTTTGGAGCTGAAATGTTTGTTTCACTTTTTGCTAAAATCCTAAAAATATCAAAACGTCCATAAAATTCAATATATAGATTTTCCGTATCTCACTTGGTACATTAGGTGTTTTTGGCAACTGATAATCCATTTGAGGACATTTTTATCATTTATATGATTGTACTCAGATGTTTTTTTTTTTAATTTGTTGATCATATTGAGTAGATAGAGGTGTTATAAAAGTATGTATCAAATATGACACAATTGGCTTTATAGGGTTAAAGATGAACTTAATCTCAACCTTACACAGCACTGAAGGCAGGATAACCAGAACTCTATGAAAATATTATAATGAATAATAATTCACCCCTTAAGGGTTGCATTTCATCAACATCCAAACTAAAAATTTGTGGTAATATACTTGTGGTATATTTAGAATTTTTTGAACATCGCTGAGTTTGCCTTAAAAATCATTAGAGATCACAAAAAGAATCAAAATCTACAAATGTTAACGTACAAAAAGCATCTGGTATCACATAGATAGCTGAATAAGTAACAACTAAAAATGGAAAATATACAAAACAAGGCCAATTTTCAGTCATAATCATCCTAGGCCCAGTACGCAGTGCCTTTACACAAAAGCACTGCCACAATTTCTTGAGAGATGCTCCCAGTAATTCTGCAAGGCCACAATATCTGTGTCAATTCATGCTGCACTACAACACAAAGGCAGAGACGCTCACTCGCAGCACTCCTGTCTCCCATGGGCTTTGTGCACGTCCTTCTCTCCAACATCACGCCTCTGTTACTGCCTCTAGAGACAGACCAAAGAGGGGGTTAACTCGACCCCCCACTCCGTCTCTCCCACCAAAGGGGGCAAAATGTGACAGAGGGGCAAATATAACACCTTGAAATAGCAATATGGGCTACAGACTCATAAAACATCCATTATCATATCATTAACGCCATTTTGTTTTTCAAAAGAAACAATCTTTTCATCCATTACAGCATTTCCATTTTTTACTGATTTACACTTTTCTAATTATTTTCAGGGTGTGTATGATATCTCATCTTCACTTTTCAAATCAAGGTCCTTGTTTTTTTGTACAGATCTCAAAGTTACTGAGATCAGTTTCTGTGACTAGAGGAGAATGTTTTGATAGCATAAGGCAATATGGTAAAACAATATATTTAAAGGTCATGATGACACAAGCAGAAAAAAACACTTAAAACCGTAATGTGAAGAAATGAATAACATTAAATGCCCACTAAAGTATCTGATAAATGTAGCACACTTCATCAGGTCAAAGCTCTCATACAATGATCTGCAGCGGCCACAACAAAGTCACAAGAGAGCAGTAAATACCTAAGGAGGTGATATTGTGACCTGAGCCTGATTACTCTTTTTACCCACGTTTGCTTAGTGTTAATGATTAATTTAAGGAGATTTAGAGAAAGGTACGACTTCGACACAGTGTTTTAAAAGGGACACAATTAAAAAATTAGGAGATAGCACTCAAACTGATCATGAACACTATGTTTATACAATAATATTTTTATAGAAAAATTAGACTATTAAAAAGTACAAGTATAGAGAAACTCTCATTAAATCTTTCTAATAGAAGTACACATTTAAACAAATTTTCTTTTTATTCAAAGTCTCAAACAATTTTGTCAAGATTGTTTTATCATTAGTCTGAAAGGACAACAGGGTGACGCCATAATACCTGTATGTATTTAGTTAAACTGTTAAATTATTGTGTGCTTTTCATCAATGTTGAAGGCAAGAAACATCAAATATGCAAAATCTTCTGTATTATACAGTAGTCTGTGAAGTTGATTTATTAGCTAAATATTCTAATCTTTTTTATTCTTTGACGTGTTTTCTTTAATCTCCTCACATCCCATTTACTAATCTCACCTGTAATTAGTTCAGATCCTATAAACAGGATGAAGCTATTCATGAAGCCATCATTTAGGTGTTATCTGGCTTCTTCAAAGTGCCATTTCAGGGCGTCATAACAACAACAATATTACTGTTGTGGAGATAAGAGGGGGGGGGGATGTATAGAGATACTTCGTTGAGGAGATGTCAGGAGAGTTTGTAGGTCTCTGTGTCAGTTCAAGGCCATGCAGACCTCAAAATTCCTCATACGTGGACATGACTTAGCATTTTAACATGACTGGTTCCTTTGTCTCAAACTCCTCGGGATTTTTGAATACCTTTTGGATAAGTGCACAAAATGGTGAGCAAAAGCCCCACTGGACAATTTCTTTTTAAAGACGCCTTTAAACAAGTTGCCAACTTAAGTTAACAGTTATAATATCATCACTTTACATTTTCTTTCATAGTATTGTTATAAAACGATGTAAACTTGACTCATCTATGACAGTTGCATGAAAAAGCAAACAGCTGACTACTTTCTCAGGTACAGCTCACCACTGCTCCTGCTTATGACTCAACTGTTACATGGACATGTGTGTATGGATTTTGTAAAAATAATGAATTGCTATTTTCAAATGCATATTGGATGGGAGATGATAACTAAGTGACTTTTCTCCCAAAGCATTAAAAAAAAATTCCATTTAATTTTTCCTGCAGTGATTCTGTATAAGCACTCGGCTTTCACTTGGTGAGTGACACTGTCAAATCCCTGTTTTCAAATCTGATAAACAATGAGGTTCAACTATCAAACATGCTGAATGGGAAATTATTAAACATATTATATTTGATTTTATGTGAAGACCACTGGACCCCCTGAGTGGCTAACATATCCATGAAAAGTGACAGCATGAGACAAAAGTCAGAAACGTAGTATTGGCAGCTTTAAATCATTCCGCCATGTTCTAGTCATGGCAGCCTGACAGCTTTTCAGTTTTCTTGTTCTAACATTAAAAGGAGTGTTCATTTGT
The DNA here is from genome assembly GCA_036419115.1 of Scarus forsteni. Lineage (NCBI taxonomy): Eukaryota > Metazoa > Chordata > Actinopteri > Labriformes > Labridae > Scarus > Scarus forsteni. Next base: position 10,962,409 of record JAZDUH010000354.1, read on the forward strand.
TAAGATCATCATAAAGATATATAAATGTCTAACAGTTTAGACATTCAAACATATTATTGCTAAAAATAACCCACCTTATTTTTAGAAATAATCCAAAACACCATGAAAAGGCTTTTTGTCCAGAGACGTAGTGCAGTGCACATGTTTTCCATTTGATATCACAATCTTAGCAGCTTGTAACTGGAATGGGATTTTCTTGAGTGTGACTTGATCCAAACATACAACCTCAGAGTAGCTAGGTAAACGGCACACACGATAACTTCGGGGTTGGCATTCAAAAATACATGCTCTCTGCGCCACCCATTACGTCAGGCTCTATAAATGAATCAGCATGGGGGACAGGCCTGTGTGGTATTGTGGAGCTCCAAATGTGCTGGTAATGAGAAATGACACCAATATTGCATCATCGTGGTATCAATATCAATGTCATAATGCTTGAAGACTGTAACTTTACTGTACTGTATTTATTGACAGTAAAACAAACCATAATCTTCTAAAAAAAACAAATTTAAATGTAAATGTGTAATTCCCCTGATGATGCACTTTGTGGATGGAGAAAAAAAACTGTGAGTAAATTACTGCAGTCAAAGTTAAGGCTGAAGCCCTAAAGATCTTGCAAGGTTAATCAAATGAAAATTCAGGCCTGCTCAAAGGGCAAACAAGTGCTCCCGGCCAAGAAATTTCGACAAACATTACCTACATTAAGGTAATGAAGACAGAGAGTGCTGATTGCTGTGCTGAGCTTGAAGGTGACCAGGTAATCTGGGGCCAAGAAGGAGAAGTCAATAGAAAGCTCCAAAGACTCATCAAGGACAAACTGATAATACTAACAGATAGTTCACACTTTTAAGTCATTAGCATCACAGTGTTGCTCATGTATAAGTCCACCCAGTTTTGGTTTGCTGAGACACAAGGGGAAGAAATGAACAACTCAAGAGAAACAGTGAGCGCAGCTACTGGTTTCATGCATGCCACTGCGCCAAACTGACAGTCTGGTGTCTGCAGACCAAGTTAGAGTTGTATTACTTGAAGGATTTTAACGTAAAGAACTCTCTGGACAAACAGTTACATACCCACATTGAGCTGTTGTGTTTAACGCTATGTTTATATAAAAATGAAAGAGGAAATGTTCTTTATGTTTCCTGAGTTCAGGGTCCACCTTTTGATGTGTTTATGACAGTGGAGAAGACTGTTCAAGGATCTCAAAAAAGTACTTTTGGTCATTTTTGTGATGGTTTCCTTTTCCAGTATTTTTTCTTTCATCAACAGATATCAACAAGCTTTTAAGGCAATCAAGTATTTTTAAGAGCATGCCGCCAAGTTTGCTTAACACAGAAGAGTCAATATTAATAGAGTGCTATTTAAGCCCGGGTTTACACACAGGGGAGCCGCAGAGTTAATAATTGAACAGCCTTTGGTGGGTGTCAATATGAGAAAAAGTATGTCTAGATACCTGGTCTCACAATTGTTAACCTGGTTTCATAAAAGTAACGGGAAAGCCATAACATTCCTCTCCTTTGATGTGAAACTAGTGGGAAGACATTTTATGACATTCAATGACCCACAGTCTTTTATGGATCACAGTAAGGGAGTATGAGCTGCATTAGTGTTCTGATAATTGTGCTGGTTTTCCTTGGAATTCTCTATAAATATAGCCTGATAAATATAGTCGGTTAATATTTCGGAGCAGACAAATCAAATTAAAAGATCATTATTTTTGTCCATAAGAGGGCAAAATTCATATTCTTACTGCTGTGGGTCTCAACTTTCTCCTATTGAGAATGTTAAGTATTAAATATGAATCTGTCTCTTACTTTTCAAACAAAATAACCAAACAAAGGTGATGAGAGCTGACCATGTCAGCAAGATCTAGCTACACCTATGACACACATCTTGTCAAAAATCCTGTATTGGTCATATAATTGCTGCAATAAAATCACAAAGGTCTGTGGTCTTTGGGTCAGAAGTAACTCCAAGTATCATGCAAAACTTTGAAAATTAAACTCAAATAATCTAAGTATGCATGTCCTTTATTTGGCAAAAAGAGGCTCAAGTCCACCAAAACAGTTAACCTATTCCAAACAATTGGATAAATGCTTACAGATACTAGTATTCATACTAGCAATGACCATTTTTTTTTACAAACATTGGCAAATAGTATGGGGATGAACAGATGTCAGCTGTTAATCTGTTGTGTCACATCAATTAAAAGTCGGCCCCCAGCTGCTGATTCAGAGAAGAAGTTTTTTTTATTGCGCAAAAGAAATGTGCTGTTGGACAAACTCCAATGTGTTCAAACACGAGGAAGAACCAAACAAAAAAGCTATTAAAAAGCTTTACTTCTGCCAACTGCATGCTATAAGCTCAAACATGAGCTTCAGTATCTGCTTTCCAGTGTTTCACTAACCTGAAACACAAGAGAGTTCAGTATCAAGTACAGGATATATTTCACTGGTTTATCATGGGCAACAGCCCATAGAAAGTGTTTGTGGAGGGCAGAACCTTTCAATCATATCATGTAGGTGATTAGCTGATCACTCAGTCAATCACATGTATAACGGGCCAATCAGATAATCTGATAGCAGGTGCTGCTGAAGAGTAAAGGTTACAAGGAAAGTTAGTTTGCAAATCAAACTCTTGTTAAAGCCTTACAAAAAATATCTTTAATTAACTGATGTTTTCAATGTTGTTCGTTATTTTTCATCAAATAAAGAAATGTGCTCTGGATCTGATTAAACATCCACTACAGCAGTCAGCATCCGCTCTAATCTCTATACAGCAGTCTTTGTTGACAGGCCTGCTGTCATGCTTGGAGCTCCCAACCCCTGCTTTTAAAGGACGAAGATAGGACCGTGCTTCTGCTGACACAGTTTAAACATTCCAGCTTGGAGCTTTGCAAGATGGATCTGCCTGATTGCCGACATTGAATTGGGCAGATCCCACTTCTCTGTGTTGCTACTTAGTTCAAAATGACATACAGCGTTATCACTGCTGAAGATATTTTGGGCACATTTTTTATTATTTATTTAACCTTTATTTAACCAGATAAAACCCATTGAGATCAGGATCTCATTTATGAGGGTGACCTGGCCAAGACCAAGGGTGACCTGGCCAAATGTCAACAAATAATCCAAAATAATGTTTTAAACCTCTATTTTGTAATCTTTGAACACTTTGAGCAAAGTAAGTTCAACCAACTATAGCCTCTCTGAATTGATGGAAATCCTACAGACATGTAAGATGTTTTCATAAAGCTATTGTTACCCAGGTTTTTATATTAATGTGGTGAAACAACATTCAGATTTACACGTGCTCATTCACTTACATTTTATTATTGGTTTTATTGGTCATAAGGATAGTGAGTAACTGAAACTGGCTTTAAATCCTAACTTATCATACAGAGGAAGTATTGAAAGTGTAAACTAAAATGAGGTACTTAAAATAGAAGACTTTGAAGCTTTAAATGTAATGCCTCAGGTGTGGCTGTGTAACATAAACCAAGACACAGTGGAGTAAATGTATAATCATGGTTATTGTTTAAAGGAGGATGGTAAAGTAGTAGTCACCTGGCTGAGACAGAATTACACATGGTTTAAGTAGTGGTTTATGTGGATGATAGTGCTATTTGGATGAAACAGCTAAGGACGGTTCAGCCTGTTTGCAGGAGAGCTCTACATAAAGGTGCCGGAAAAGTCCAAGGGCAGTACACCAGGGTTCTTAAAAAGAGCTCTGCCTTCACACTGGGACTGTTTACAAGAGTAAATACAGCTCGGTGAACTCAACATCTCATACCCCTTTTCCACCAAGCTGATTCCAGGGCTGGTTCGGAGCTAGAGCCAGACTTAGCACCAGTTCTTTGGTTTTCCACAGACTAAGCACCGGTTGCTGGCTCTCAAAACCGGTGCTTGGCAAGCACTAACTCTTTGCTGGGCCAGCAGAAAGAACCAGGTTACGTCGGGGGCTACGCGCTTACGTCAGGGGGTGGGGGCGGGATTAGCAGAGTAAAAACATGGAAGAGAGCCATTTTTAAAAAGACGAGGTTGGAGTAAGCGAAAAACAGATTGAAAAGAATATATATATATATAAAGAATATATAAAGAAAGAATATAGGGACCAGAAGACCGAGCTGGGCCGTAGTGGCAATGATCGGCCATGTTTTAACAGCCCACATTGCACACCGGTCGGTCCCCTGTTCTCGGGGACCGACCCGCGTGCAGCGCTACCGGGGCATTGGATTCGGCCACAGCCATGCTGGAGTCTATGCAGGAGGACACAACCATGGAGCAAACCTCCACAGAGCCTGGTAAGTTTATTGTTTTGTTTATTGTTGTTCGCTAGTTGTTATGGGAAACTGTCGTGACGTATACAGACGTGTACAGGCGTATACATTGACGTGCTGACGTAGCTCTCTGGCCGGCACCCGTTTGTGGAAAAGCAAAAGGTTCTTAACTGGTTCGCACTTGAACCAATTGTGAACCGGCTCTAGCACCAGCAGTAGCACCAGCCCTGGAACCAGCTTGGTGGAAAAGGGGTATCAGAGGACCAGACTACATGATGTCTGAGCTTAGACTGTCGGTTGACAGACAGTCGGCCGTATGCTCACTTTGGTAAATACTGTTATGTAAAACAGTGAATTTTGGTAGACATATGCTGAGCCTACACTTTAAATAATGACAAGAAAAATGTACGTTTCTTGGGCAAAGTTCTTCGCAATTTTATCATCAGCACTAGAGAACACTGATTGTAAAATCAGAGCCGATTCAGAGCTCGCCCAACAAGTGATTTCTTCTGCTCAACAAGAAATAATTTCTCAGAATCAGAAGTTAAGTGTACTTGACCCCAGTTTTCACATGACAGGACACAACAAATACACTCCCAAAACTGTTAGCAGCTGATTCTGCATTCATCTGACCATGTTGATTATTTGTACACAAGAATAAATAAATAATAAATGAAAAGAAACAATTGGGCCAAGCCAATACAGATGTGAATCTGATGCATCTGTGTATCCCTGTTAAGTCATTAAAAAGTCTGAATAAACCAAATAAGCATCAGAGTTTCCTTCTTGTACTTGTTGGGGTAGTCAGAGGGCAACACGTTTTGAGACTGAACAGTCAACTTTCAAAAAAACAAAGGAAAAAAAAAGATGCATGTTTTGCTGAAGTAAAATGACTGTAATCAATAATGTAATTTCTATTAAAATAGTTTGTGTCTTTCTTTTGGAGAGGTATGGGTTGTGCAGGGAGATAATTGAGGGCCTTTCTCTCTCAGCTTGCAAATCAGTTGTGTATTTGATGGAGGTCTTGGTGGATTGACCATTCATTAAGTTTTAATGATGCTAAACTTCATCAAAATTTCTTGGCAGTCCTAAAATTAGTTGGTACCAATTCATTGATTAGAAAGTGCTTCTATGATTTTAGATTCAGTAAAAACATTACTTAAATAACAGACTGACAGATGAGCTGACAGCTAACGCACAGTAATTTGTTTATGTATCAGTATTCAAATCATTGTTTCAATATTAAACAACGTAATGACACATTGCTTTTAACATCTGCTGTCCTGCAGACTTTTATCTTAATCTTTAATTATTATTTGTATAGGAACATCTTCAAAATGTTTGTTTAAGGGAGCCAGCCTAAGTCCAGACTAACTGTTGGAAAGACAGTGATGTTTGATTAGAAAATATTATCAGAGTGATGTCTATATAAGAGAAATTACAAAGGTAATAAGTTACTTTTCCCACACCTACGCATCAGTCCTGCTTGTACTGAAAATCAACTAATCCGTTTAATATGGGAGTAATTACGCAAAATTATGTGTGCGGTTTTCATTGTAATGACCTGCTTTTATCTAAGCAATAAGCGCATGGCAATGATTGGAGAGCATTTTAAAATTGCACTCAACAATGTCCAGATAAGGTAAAAAGAAATGTTTTACTTTATTTTAATGCTTAATAAACTTCACTACAAATGGTGCTGTATTTTTTAAATCTTAGCACATTATCATTGTTGAGGACCACAGCTAGCACTGACAGTCTAACACTTAATAAAGAGCATTTCCAAAATCACGTTACAGACCAGTGCTGACATGGTGCATACAAGAATCTAACTTAAATTGTTTACTGTATGCAGCTTTACAGTTGTGAAGTGCAAAGCATGCTACAGTTCAGAGAAGTTTTTTTCTGTCTCTATAGATAAACCTACTCTAAAGGCTGGAGTGTAGCCTGAGGGTTAGCTCCAAAACAGATAACATCAGAGTTTATGTTTATGATGGGCACACATGCAGGGCAGTGTGTGAGAAGGGCCTCAGCAGAGCAACTTATAGGGGAGGGGTGGGGGTGAAGGGGGTGTTTGGTTAAACAGCCCACAGAAGACAGACAGCAGTGCTTTCAGCAGGCCGTGAGGAGAGTTAAGTAAACTGGTCTGACCAGTGTGCGTGCAGCTGCTGAGGGCTTCACTTTGGTAAACAGTCAAATAAACGACTTACAGGAAACTCTGACAAACATAAAAACCCTGCTGTATCTTTGTACAGGGATGTAAACCTTAAGTCTACTCTTTTATCAGCAGGCATGTGACAGGAGGCAGTTATAGATGAATGAGAGAGGAGGGGGCTGAACGACGCTTAACCACAGGCACCCCTGACACAGGTAAGAGGAAAAGTTACCAACACTCACGTCACTCAGCAACACAAAAACAATGTAAGAGTTTCATTTACCTTTCGAGTACAAGGATCTGGGAGGATTCAGGTCGAGGTCCCCGCTGAAAAGGGAAATAAAGTCAGAGGGCATCGCAATCCCTCAAGACTGGGAAACCGGACACCCTCAGTCTGTCACAACGTCACGCAGCGGGACGATAAAAATGACTTTCCCTGTCAGAAAACTTCAGAGCTTGTGTTGGTACAACTGAAATCTCTACAGTAACCTTGTCTTCAGTGCTGGCTGGCTGGCTGTGCAATGACCTGACGGCTGAGACCCCTTTCGGCCCTCCAGCGACGCATGTTGTTTCCCGAAGACGAGCCGCGCTGCCCCCGCTCACAGGAGGCGACACGCCCACACGGGTGACGCAATACGTCCCCGATGACGTAGTGTTTGTATGGTAATGAGCATCATGAAAGGTTCGCTGGTGAAGTAGCAGCCAAAAGCTACAGTTTCCCTTTTTGTTAGTGAATGGTTTTCATATTTTCATGTTTAATTACCAGCGTCAACAAATTTGTTGAGGTTTATTGTGTAAACATGTACAAAGTATTGTGTAGCCGAAGACTTTTTGCTTGTTTGTCTTCTTCCCTTTTTATGTTTTGATTTACTTTCTTGTCTCTGTGTTGCTGCTTTGATATGTTGTTTCTTACTTCTTTGTTTTCCTAATACATTATCACCACATTACTACTACAACTGATAATAATAAGAATAAAAATAACATCAACAATATCAATACAAGTCATAAATAGCAGACATAAACTATTTACTTTTTTGTCACTTTAGCTCACAAATGTTTTTCAGTGAAAGTTTAAAATATTTTCATATTTAAATCTCATTTATTTACGTTTAATTAAAACAGTACATTTTATTATTATTAAAATAACAGATGTGGTGAAAATCAATCATGGGTGCTTTAATTTGAAGATTGTTTGGTCATATTTAGTTTTGTTTACGAAGATGGCTTAACTTCTATTGTGTTTATATTGTCTTGAGATAACATTTGTTATGATTGAGTAATATACAAATAGAGATTGACCTATTTTATTTTTTAAGGGCAGGCATACATTAAGATATTGCCAATAACCCATCCATCCATTGTCAAAACCACTTATCCCTTTTGGGGAAGCGGCTGGAGCCCATCCCAGCTGACATTGGGTGAGAGGTGGGGTACACCCTGAACCAGCCGCCATGCAGCCAATCACAGGGCCACATAGAAAAAGAAATGACTATGCAAACTCACAGGTAAGGCAATTTGGAGTCGGTAATCAACCTAATGAGCATGTTTTTGGTTTGCAAGAGGAAGCTAGAGTGCCCAAGGAGAACCCACACATTCACAGGAAGAACATGCAAACTCCACACAGAGGAGCCCTGTCCAACCCAGGGATCGAACTGGTACATGCACTTTTGGAGCTTTTTTTCCTGAAAAACTTATTTATATACCTTTTTTCTTCCCCCCCCCCTAAATTTAGTTCAAGAGATATGTTCATTCCTGGCTGATGAAAAGAGCAATGTTTACAACAGAGTTTTTGGTCAAATTGTTCCGGTTGCAAGGGCAACATTTTTGTGATTTATAGGTCTTGATTAAAAATATATATGTGGTATTTCCCCTGTTTACAGAAAATAATCATACCCAACATGCAGAATGACTTTTTCAGGTATCTCTTTTCATTAAAGAAAGCCACAAACTACAGCACATACCCAAACCTCAGTTATGGTTGGGCTATCAGTCCGAAAACCAAACACGAGTGGCTCATTCCCTTTCAGAGGAACATCACAGTTGAAATCCATTGAGTGTAAATAGTTAAACACCTCTTAAGGCAGTATATTTCTAAAACATATTCATAGTAAATATATATATTAATCATAGAAAGTAATATCTGCTATAAATTATGCATTGTTACTACATGGATGTTATTTTACCACAAACTAACTTCGTGTCCCTTTTTTAATAATGATACCGTGTTTGTATCATTATTATTTTATTTATTTATAGAATCTACCCATACCTCAGTGAAAGTATTTTGGGTCATTTTTAGGGGGGCATGGACCTTGCTGTTGCAATGAAGGGATTTCAAGGGAAATTAAAACTACATTTTGATTCTTTTTTATAACCATTATGGGCACCTAATAGTTAAAACCATGTCTTTTTCATTTAAAGCTGTTTAAGGTCTGTACTTCATGTGATGCCCACCTTTACGAGCAAGGCTGTTATCTTGTGGCCGTTTGAGGTTCAAGGCCTTTTGTAACTGCCAACCCCCAACTAATATTAAAGTTAAAATGACTTCTTATTTATAACCACGATGACTTTTATTACTTTATACCTTCTGGACTTTAGTCATATGTTTTAAAACAAAGGGAAGGAGCACAAAGTTTCAGACAGAAATATTTCCCTGATGTCTATGTTCCTAAATCTCGGTACGTCTGACCTCTGTGCCTGAGCAGCACTTTTATTATTATTGTAAGGGTTTTGGAGGACCCTACATCAATTTAGCGGATTAACAACAAAAACAAAGATAACAATTCAATCTACCATGAAGCAATTAGAAGCTGGAATGATTATTAGTTCATTACAGAGCAACAACTTGCAACAATCACCTAAAATAGAAAATGTTAACAAACAGAACAAAACCTCATATCCTTTTAACCTCTCCACATGCCCCAGCCAAACACATGTATCAGTGTCCTAGTTAGCTATAAAAAAAAAAGTTATTTGACCCTTAAAATTAGTTGCCAACATCTCACTTCTGTTTCAGGTCATATTCTGCTGTAAAATAAATATATAAAGTTTTAAAGAAGTTTTACTGAAAAACAAACACCACTATGTCCAACATGAACTATAAACGGGATTTAGATTTTTTCCACAAACAAGCATACTTTGTTCCTTTTAAAGTAGAAACTTAAGTGAAAATACCATAGTGGATAACTTTGAAACGCATTCCTCAAACCCATTCTTCCTTTAAATTCACATTAAATCTTTAATGTAGCTTCTTAGTGCTTTATGTACCACTATAAAAAACAAAGGTATGCTAGGACACCTGGCAAAAGATATCATAGCTGTTTATGTTTATGGTGCAGGGAGATCAAGCTTATACGCCACATCATTATTTGTTATCACTATAAGCAAATAATTTCTTGTTGAATGTGATAACATCCAGAACTAGTTGCATCATATGCCTGGATGACTGCACTACTATCAATCAGGCCACTCTTGTACGATAAGCTAGTGTAAACTGGACGATTTTTATCATGAATTTTTCTAACCTGAGACATCTCACTTAGTAACAAAATGGCAAAAGCTTGGTTTTGATTATCATCGATATTAACTAGCTACTAGCTTTTTGCTACTGTCCACTTTAATAATACATAAATGTGTTTTAACAGGCAACTGGTGGAAATTATGCTCAAGAATTAAAGCTATTTTTTTAATTCAGATTTACAAATATATTCCACTATTATCAATAAGTATATACTGTATTTTAATAAATAAGACAAAACTCTTGAACATAAACACGATTAAGCTTCAGATATTTATTTTCCTAAGAGAAAACTGGGATTACCCTTAATTAATATATTGCCTCTATATTTTACATTTTTCTTGAATAGCAGAGTTACGCAGCATTCAGGACAATTACTAATCATTCGGTAAAATCATAGGCTAACTTTTCAAAAGACATCCATAGACTACCCACAGAAAACAATATGAAGATAAGTCAAACAACAGTTCAACTTTCATACATATTTCCAGAGACAGTAGAGAGTCCAACATCTGAAGCAGATGAATCAGCTGTCCTCTCAGTTTGGACTTTGCTGCCTTGTTTCTTACATTTGACTCCAAACAGACTGCAGATTTTCATCAGCATCAAGTCCACAATCTCTTCCTCCTCTGATGGCTGTGGGAACAATAAAGGGGATAAAAAGGCTGTTATTGTCAAACACCACACGATAAGCCATTTAAGACTGATGGTGGATTACCTTGTGATGCTTCTGCTCTTGATTAAATGCCACCAGAATGACAGAGATGAAAAGGTTCAGCACCACAAAGGTCATAAACACAATGCAGGAGCCAATGAGAAAAGCTCCCAGCACTGGGTTGTAATTCAGAACCTGAGGAGTCAGAAAAATCCCTGTGAGAGATGTTTTCTTTTTTAAAGCTGTGTTTTTTAAAACAGTATCTCACAAACCTCTTCATAGTTAAATATGCCTAGCTGCAGGCTGACCATGGTCAATCCAGCATCCAGCAGTGTCCGATAAGAGTATAGCTTCCAGCCATACATCAGATTAGACTGAAAAATATTAACAGTTCAACTGTGTTAATGTTCTTTGAATGTGCTCTATCTTACAAACCTGTAGTGTGTCGGTTTAAAGTGTGGGAAACTGCTCACAGCGATGGAGTAGGCCAAGAACATGATGGTTATGACCACCAGGAAGCCTGAAATATCAGTCCAGGCTCGCTGCAGCGTGGCTGTGATCATGTGCAGCTTCGGGTTCAGTCTCAGCAGGTGCCACAGTTTGACTGTTGCTAACAGCACCAAGAAAGCAATGAGATACCCCAGCACTGCATCAGCCTTGGCTGTCTCATGGAAACTGGCGAATCTGGGCACAGGGAATAAAAGGACAGAGGCTTTTTGTAGCATTTCTGAGAGAATATTTGGATTGTTATGCCATGCACATATTCTTCTCTCTTCATATAGCTTTAGTCCATGCACTCACACTTCTGTTTAGTCATTTATTCACTGATTAATATGATGCACTTAACATATTTTATTTGTGCATTACTGAGGTCTTTCAACCCTGTTCACATATTCATTTATTCTCTCATAACTTAATTCCTTTAACATGTATACATTCATTACTTTGGCCCACAAATCTATGTGTCTTTTCAATTTCACAATACTTTATACTTCAGCTCACTTTTATCCTCAACATGATTCCTTTCATTTTATTTGATTCCGTTTATACATTTCCTTAGGCTATAGGCATAACATCTGTTCATTTAATCATTTATTCTTGTACTTCTTCATTCCTTTAACATGTACTTCTGCATATTTAAACATCCCTATAGTCCACATGTGAGTTTTTCTGTTTGCTTACTTATTCTTCTACTACCTTTTTCTTTGAACATAAACTTTGGCAAAATAAATCCTGTTAATTTATCCCTGAATATTCACTACTTTATTTTTTGAACCTATACTACTGTTCATTGTCAAAACACTTTCCTTGATGGTACATACTTCTGTTCATTTATGTATCAGTTAATTATTTACCTACTTTAATTATTCATCTGTACATTGCTGTAGGTCATGCACATACTCCTGGTCATTTATTTACTCAGTTTTTTTTACTCCTTTGTGTCTTTAACATGTTGCCTACATTTAATTATATAACCATATGATTCTCCATTATTTGTGCAGTAATACTTTCTATACCCCCCCCCCCCCATGCCCCCCCACACACTAATGCATTTGAAACATAAACATGTTTATAATGTATCATAATGTACCTATAATGCTGCTAAAAGTATCATAGGCACATTTCACATAATGTGAAATTGACTGTACTTAAATCATAAGCATGGCATTATTATGCCAGCATTATAATGAGTTATAAACAAACTTATAGTTTGTTAAATTGTTCATTCAGCCATTAGAGTTTAGAAATAATCATAATGCTTTACAACAAAAATACTACACAATGCACAGCATTTTATAGTGATTACTTAGGTAAGGTCTTGATAAACTGTCTTATTGGCCAAAGATTATTGAAACTGTTATTCTTGTAATAGATTATAATCCTTTTATAACCCTTTTAGACACTATAAAAATGCATCATAAAGTTGTTGTAAATTAGTGTAGGTTTTCAATAGATGCTACATTGAATTAACAAAACTGCTTTATGAAAAGATATGGTTCTTTACAAGCAGGGTATAAGTTACTACAAGTGGTTCCTGCATGCTTAAGTAAAGTGAAAAATTAATGTGGCACTTCATGCAATTTCTTGTAAATTGCCTTGGATAATAGATGGATACATATATTATAATCTATTATAATCCAAGGCAATCCAGTCATAAGCATTGGTCTTTGTGCATGTAGTCAGAGAACAGAAATATGCTGTATGAAAATCTTATCTGAAAAATGATTGAAAATACTCTACATGTCTGATTTTTGCTATAAAGCATTATGAGCATTTTCAATTTCCTTTAGTTAAGTGCACAGTATACCATAAAATAAATGTTTATAACTAATCATAAAAGCTGCCATTATAGTAAGTTTTGAACACTATTATGAATCATTTTAGATTTCACAGATTATTACAATCAGGATTATAAAGCATTATGCACATTATGATGCATTATAATTCTGATAATGATACATTTATAATGTCTTACAAAGGAGAGCATGATAGAGTGTTACCACTTGAGGATAAGCTGAACAGCTAAAACTTTTTTTTTCTTCAAGATCAACAAAGCCCCTTTGGTAATTGTTACACTGACTTCAGCATATATAGCACTTTTCTTGTCTCTTTGACCACTCAAAACTGCTTTCACACCGCAGGTCACATCTACCCATTCACGCTCACATTCACTCACTGAGAGTTCAGAGCTTCTACATATGTAGTCCATCAGTATTTGCTAACACATTCATGCCTTTGAATATACTTTGACACACCACTGACACAGCAGTGCATTTTAGGATTAAGTTTCTCCCTCAAGGACACATCGGCAAATGAAAGAAGGAGCTGAGCTTAACCTGTAACTTTCATGAATCAAGGATTGACTGACTGGAGATTAAAGGTCAAAAGTAAAGTCATCAGACCTTATTGTTTCTATTTCAAGAACACTTTGAAGGATTTTCTTTAAATTTTGCAGAAATGCCAACACTTCATCAAGGATGAAATGATCAGACTTTGGACTTCAGAGGTCTTGTACAGTGGGTTTTCCTTGCTCACAACTTGAGTACAAACCAAAAGTCCACAGACCCCTCCCAGCCCTTCCACTAAAGCACCTCCATACCAGCACATGTGTAACTTGCTGAGGCTCATAACCAGAAGGCGTTAACTCCAGTTTATAAAACACATTTTAAAGTGTTTAGAAAGTTCTTAATGAATACAGTTTTGTTTATATATTACAACACAGCTACTCACTGATCTTTGTGGTCCTGGTAGTACTTAACATCCCGTATCCCCAGTAGAGTCCTCTTGATGAAGACAGACAAAGCGCTCCAGCTGAGAATAATGATGGCCAACTCAAGCAGGTTACACTTACTCTTAAAATAAGCCCATCTGTGCTGCTTCATCAGCTTCCCCTGTCAGGAGGAATAGATTTTGTTTCCAGTGGTTTTGGATGAAAGACATTTTCACTTATGGTGAATTATGATAAATTCATACCTGGACAACCATGTAGTAGATGATGAAGAGGAAGTAAATGACTTCAGATGCCATGACAAAGATGTGAAGGCCACCGGGTGACTGGAAGAGACGCACATTCTGAAGCTCACTGCGGAATTGAAAAGCTCCTGAAAATAAAACATAAAGTGATGGCACTTCTTTGGAGAAGTTTAGGCACTGAAGAGAAGTCTAACCATTTGAGAACAACAATATGAAGACACCTCTCAATCTTATACATAAAGTGCAGTGAAGCCTTAGATGACAGAACAAGCTAAACGCCTCTGTTTGAGTAAGACAACATTCATTTGTACCGTGCTGATTCTTGACATATGCTTCAATGGATTCATGGACTGACTACACTGTAAAATCCAATAGCTGCCTTGACTTGCAAACATGAGTTAACTTTACTAAGTTAACAAAAATATGCCTTTATGACTAGTATTTATCAAGTAAAAATCACTTGCATGTGTAAAAATGCAAATTAAATGCAAAATACTTATTTTTTTTTAGGAGAAGATTACTTTTTTTTTTTTAAGTTAAGCTCACTCGCAATAGTTAAGCTCACTTGTGTGATTTTTGAAGCACTCAGATTTTTTAAAGTTGAGTTTGCATGGTGACATGGTGGCACAGCAGGTAGTGCTTGTACCTCACAGCAACAAGGTACCTGGTTCAGTTCCCAGGGTGGACAGGGGACTGAAGTTTGCAAGATATCAAGTACTCTCTACTTGATTGTTTTAGTTGCTTAAACTCATTTGTAAGTGTACTCTACAAAGGAAGTGCTAGTTAGTACCACTAAAATTAACTAGTTCACTGCACTTGTTTTTTTAAGTGCAACCGGTTTGCATGCTTTTTTAAAGTAATGATAACTAATTGGATTTTACAGTGTAAAATACTTAGTCTAAGTGTACAGACCTTCTGTTATTTTATTTCTGGAAACTGATTTTGACAAATTAATGGTAAGAAAACAAAGTTACAGACAGAAACTTGTGTAAGAAACTGAACATTGATGACTGACTGTACCTGTGGCTGTTGTCTCCAGCATGAGGGTGACAATGCAGAAGAGGTTGACATTCGCATTGTACACAGTGAACTCCACAAAGATGGCTTGTGTGTACACATCAAACCAGGTGCTGTCATAAAGGTACTGAAGGGTTCTGCAAATGGAAATCAGGGTTATACCCGATGATCAAGAACAAAGACCAACTCTGCAGAGACATAATGGTGTTGATGTAAAACACTCGTCACCACGATGGGGTTGCCGCACTTACTCCACTGTTGAAGCTTTGTACTGTCATATTGTAAGAATCCCTGATAATGGGCTTGGATGGATCTTCATAAATTATTTACACATTTTATCTACTTCTATAATTGCTACTTATGACTTTGGTCAAATTATAATGCTGCTATGAATTCAGGTCACCTACCAGTGCAGAGTTTGGGTCACCTTATCATGCTGCTATCAGCTCTAGTTACCATATAATGCTGCTATTGGCCAAAGTAACTTTATGATAACATTATTGCACTTTATTTACTTTTACATGTTTCTATTGTTTCTTGGTCACTTAATAACTACTTTTTTAATCATAATGATGTGTTCTTTGTATTATGACAACTTTAATGCACGATTGTCCCATTATACTGTATAATGTTGTTTACAGCCGCTCAGTTTTATTTGGAGTAGTATGTATTGTTACCTGTCATGTATGATCCCTGACTCTTTAAGTAATGTATATAAAATGTATTTTTTGTTTGCTAAGGGTGTTTGAAAATATGAAAGCACCAATATAAAAGGCTATTTTGTTGCTCAATACAATATCAATATCTTCCAGCAAATATTTTGGGGTTTTAATCCGTAGAAGGTTGGATAATATTCTGGGCAGCATGGTGGTGCAGCAAGTAGTGAACAGCAAGAAGGTCGTCATTCGATCCTCAGGTCCAGTTTGCATATTTGCCCTGTGCATGTGTTGATTTCTCCAGGCACTCCAGCTTCCTCCCACAAACTAAAAACATGCTCATTAGATTGTTTTGTGACTCCAAATTGCCCTTGGAGTATGAGTCTGAGTGTGAATGGTCCTTGTCTCTCTGTGTGGCCCTGCGATTGGCTGGTGATCAGTTTAGGTCGTATCCTGCCTCTCGCCCAATGTCAGTTGGAATAGGCTCCAGCTCCCCCATGACCCCAAAAAGCACAAGTGGTGTAGATAATGGATGGATAATTTTCTTTGCACTATTGATCAGTCTCTGGCCATTAGTTGGCAGAAAACATTCATCCATTTAGCTCTTCGTCTCTCTGATGCGTTTATTGTCTGTTCTATAAATGACAAAGAGTAAAGTGGGTTTTTCAGGCATATACAATAATATTGCCCCACTTGTATTTTCTTGCCTGATTCTTGCCATTACACACCCTTCTGATAGATGGTTTAAATTACAAGAAATTTCTGCAAAATGTAGGATATATTTAATGTGTTTAAAGGATTTTATCTTATATTTCATTTTTAATATTTATGTTACCGCTAAACAGTTTTTGTTCAGAGGCTGTTCATCATATTCCTTGTGACTCCTTTACACGGAGACTTCAGATGGAGTTTGGGTGCCCACTAAACTGGTTGTAGCAACTGCTTCATTAGAAATGATCAAATAAATTGCTCACTGTCTTTGTCCAATAAACTATGACCAAATAAGCTGAACAAAACTAACAAATTTAACCCTTTAAAGCCAATTGTATCATATTTGATACATACATTTATAATACCTCTTTCTACTCAGTATGATCAACAAATTACAAAAAAAAACCCATCTGAATACAATCAGATAAATAATAAAAATGTCCTCAAATGGATTATCAGTTGCCAAAAACATCTAATGTATCAAATGAGATAAGGAAAATCTATCTGTTGAATATTATGGACATTTTGATTTTTATGGATTTTAGCAGAAAGTGAAACAAACATTTCAGCTCCAAAAAATTAGAATTTTCTGGCTATAATCTATGGTTTTTGGCCTTAAAGGGTTAATTGATTTACCTGTATATGTTCATTGGTGAACTCAATATTTTTATGTATTTTATGTGATTTAAAAAAAATGTTTATACAATGTGTTGATTTTGCTCAGTGTAAAAAATCATAGCTGACAGTCCGTAGATATTCATAACAAAATTATCTAAATAGTTTAAAAGATTATTGTCTTGAACTCATTATCTTGCACTTTAGAAAAAAAATGTCATACCCATCAAACTAATTTATATAATACATTTTGTTCTATATTTATTATAGTTTACTATTGTTTCTTATAATTTTTTTCAGTTTTAAAAAACCAAAAGTATTTTTGATCTGAAGCTTTAATTTTTATTCTTTTTTGACCAGTATTTGGCCTCAGAACATCACAAAAATTCAACCCATTTGTCGGCCAACATGATTACATTTAAATTCTGGCATTTTAAGGTAATTTGTCAGCCACTCCATAGGTTTATCACTTATTTATTATCATATTCGTGTTCTCAGTGAGCACTCAGTGCACCATAACACTCACCTGCTGGAGTTTTGTAAATCTGGCCCCAGGTCCACCGCAAATCCTCCACCTCTGTAGAGCCTGATGCTGCCCCATACGGGTAAGGCCCTCAGTTTACTCTGAGACTGGTACGTCCATGGGCTGTCAGGGTCCACTGACGTGTTTTCCTGCATGATGCTGCTCCAACCAGGACTGTAGACGGCAATGTCCTCCGCTTCCCATGAGTATGGAGAGTGGCAGTCCTTCTTGGCTTGCTGCATAGATGGGGCCACAACACAGGAGTTTTTTTGCACCCTCACCTGGCGAAGGCGAGCGTTTCCCACTAACTTAGAGTTTCCGTCCGTGATGAATCCTGTTACAAAAAATGTGCATTAAAGAACAGAAACCTTTAAAGGTGACTTCCATTTTCAAGGTTCTCACTCCCTTTCAGAGATCATTTTCCAGGCCATTTGTCATCTAATGACAGGTTAGCTGGTAGAAGGATATGTGGCCAGACACCAACATGCTCCTCTGTGTTGAATTCTGATCCAAATGATTTTCAGTTTATGGCCAAAACCAAAACTCTTACACGCTAAGAAAACACTGATAACCTGACCACATCACAACACCTGCAGATGTATAGAAAACATTATTAATGACAGGAGCTGCCAGGAAAAAATCCTGTATCTCAAACACCACTTCTCTTCAGGGTGTGATTTTACTGAAGGATTTTATAGAGTATTGTCCAAACTGGTTGTTGGTTTTGAATGGTTTTGACTGGTTAAAAATTTTTGGATCCAATCTATCCAAAGTTGACAGTTTCTCCCTCACCATAGACAACTCCACAGTGTCCCCCTCCCCACAGGTTAAGAGTCTGGGTGTCATCCTCGACAGCTCTCTGTCTTTTCACTCTCATATCAATAACATCACCCAGTCTGCATACTTCCATCTACGTAATATTAACCGTCTCTGCCCCTCCCTCACTCCTCACACCACGGCCATCCTGGTCCACAGCCTTGTCACCTCCCGGATAGACTATTGCAACTCACTCCTCTTTGGTGCTCCCCACAAATCCCTCCATAAACTTCAAATGGTTCAAAACTCTGCAGCCCGGATCATCACCAGAACCCCCTCCTTCCATCACATCACCCCCGTCCTCCAGCAGCTTCACTGGCTCCCCACGAAGTTCAGAATTCATTTCAAAATCCTGCTGTACACTTTCAAGGCCATCCACAACCTCGCCCCCCCTACCTGTCTGATCTCCTCCACATCGCTACCCCCTCTCGCTCCCTCAGGTTGTCCTCCTCCCTCCATCTCTCTGTGCCCTCCGCCCGGCTCAGCACCATGGGTAGCAGAGCTTTCAGCTGCTCTGCTCCCAAACTCTGGAACTCTCTCCCCCCGGACCTAAGAAACATCGACTCCCTTCCCCGCTTCAAATCAAAACTCAAAACCCACCTGTTTCAAACTGCCTATTCCCTTTAATTTTCCACCGTCATGTAACTGTGCCACTCTTGTATGTTGTTTTTATTTATTTTTATTGTGATTTTAATGCACTGTGTTTTTATGATGTATTTGTAAAGTGTCCTTGAGTGCTTAGAAAGGCGCTTTTAAGTAAAATGTAGTATTATTATTATTAACACTCATTTACAACTTTGGAGGGTGACCAAATAAGTGATTTTAAAAAACTGGCAGAGACAGAGTTAAAGTGCACTGTGTGACCATGGACTCTCATTCCTGTGAATGATGATGATTTAATCATGAAATAATGCTAACACTGCAGAATGTCATCATATACAGTAAGTTTGTTTGAATAAATGAAGCAAAAGATAAATAAATAGTTAAATAAATGGATTTTAGAAAAAAAAAAAACAGTCCATGTAAAGAGTAATGGGGAATCAAAAAAGTCTCTCTGCTTCACCATTCAAATCTATAAGTAAAATGATAACAATGAATACTTGTGCACAACATTTTTAGGTCAAGAGCTGTCTCTAGCGTTTAGTCGGATCTTAATACTATCGTCTTCCACCTGCTCAGTGTTTCAGGTTAGTGTATTTGTTACCATAAGTTGATTTGTTTTGCAGTCAGTGAGACAGTGACACACAAATAACCAAGCAGGGTCTTTCTGTATGGAGTTTGTATGTGTTACCCCTGCATGCGTGGGTTTTGTCCAGATACTCCCTTTCCTCCCACAAACCAAGAACATGCTCATAAGGCTACTTGGTTGCTGTACGTTTTTCATAGGTGTCAGTGTGTGCTGGAATTGTTGTCTGTCTCTATACGTTGGCTGTGTGATTGACTGGTGACACATAAGGGATAAGCGTGTGGATAATGGTTGGATGGATGTAACATCAAATAAGTCATTTGGGAAAGATAAATCTGTTTAAACCCTGAAAACTACACACTGTGCCAGACACACACAGAACTTATCCATACTGTAAATGCTCCTGACCCTTTTAAATCCCCTGTTTGATATAAACTTCTGCCACTATTTTGTAAGTGCAGCTGTTGGTTCACGGTAAAGTCTGATGTGGCTAAAACGCTGGTGTTGATTGTTATGATGAATGGTGTTATTAACATCAAGTTTAATCCAAACTTAACTGTTTCAGCTGTGAAAGTTTACAAGTAAAAACAGATACAAATGGAGTTCTCCTGATGTGGCAAATTTCCTTAACATCACTGCAAGTAACTAAATGAAGTGGATAGATGGAAAGCAGTCATGTTTGAAATATAGTAACTCCACAACATACTCACCAGGGTATTCTCCGAACAAGCTGCTCAGCAGAGTGGTGTTTGCCCAGGTAAAAACATCTTGAATACTCATGCTGTCTGAAATCCCTTTACTGAAGCTCTGCCGTATGTGTTGGGTCAGAAAGTAAGCATTGGGGTCCCTCTGACCGTAAGCTACCAGGAGAAGCACCCACATGAATCCCATGTATGCTGCGCAACAAAGAAATGTGTCACATCAGCACCTACAACTGTGTCACAGTACACCGAATGTTGTTCTTTATTACAGTGATTTTCCTACCAAGAATCTCTCTTATGAGAGCAAAGACTTTCTGCTCCTTGATCATGTTGTTCCTCATCTTCTCAATGTCAGTGGGAGGTGGTGGCTGATAAAAACTGCATGTGCTGTCTCTTCTGGCTGCACGCACTGTGTCTGGATCATCTGAGAGGGAAAGGCATTATCAACATACTACAGTGGCCCTGAAGTGCAAAACACAACAGAAAGAACTAAACACATTGGCAAAGAACTAAACACAATGGCAAAGAACTAAACACATTGGCAAAGAACTAAACACATTGGCAAATAACTAAACACAACAGCAAATAACTAAACACAACAGCAAAGCACTAAGCATATTGGCAAATAACTAAACACATTTTGTTTTGTTATTTGTCAATGTGTTTAGCTATTTGCCAATGTGTTTTTTTAATTTGCTGTTCTGTTTAGTTTTTTGCCATTGTGTTTTGTTATTTGCCATTATGTATTTTTTATTTGCTGTTGTGTTTAACTACTACTTGAAAATGTGTTTAGTTCTTTGCCGTTGTGTTTTGCACTTCAGGGCCACCGTAATATACTGTATGTGTGCAGAGTTTTTCCCCACACACGATGAGACAACAAAAGTGAAAATCTAAATAAAAATGCACCTGTGTTTCTGAAACTGTCATCAATCTGTGGCTCCCCATACTCCTCCTGGTCAACTTTTTTCAGAACGAGGGCAAAGAAAGCAGCAAAACCAAGAACCTGTGAAGGAAGATTTTCATACTTGTTTATATGAAGACCTGATGACAACCAGATTATTTTTTCTGTCAGGCAAATCTCAATGCTCATTTTTTTCCATTCATTAGCCCATATTTAACCCTTACTTTGTTGGTGAGTTAAATAAATATCAAACCAATAAAAGGTAACAGGACCAACTGCAATTTCTGACAGTACAGT
Organism: Scarus forsteni; assembly: GCA_036419115.1. NCBI lineage: Eukaryota > Metazoa > Chordata > Actinopteri > Labriformes > Labridae > Scarus > Scarus forsteni. The sequence continues at coordinate 10,983,912 of JAZDUH010000354.1, forward strand.
TTGCATTTATTCTAAAAATAAATGTGTTGTTTGTTGAATAATTTAGCCATTTTAAATACTTTTCACAAACTTATAATAATTAACCAGATTATTCTTTCTTATAAAGTACTGTTTTTTTGATAAAGGATACCATTGACCAAACATAATAGATTTACAGGGGTGTAAAGTATCTTATTACATCCACTTGAGTTTTTGTTACCGTGTAAATTCGTTGTAAAGATGTAGATCTTTTAAACAGCATGTCTACCGAAACGATCTTGTTTACAGTGTGAACAAAATTAGGGAGAAGCTTGTTGCCAAGTTTGAGCAAAAATGGCTCAATGAAATTTTGTTAAAGGCAAAATTAAGAACACACATCCAAATTAAACCCAATTATGGCCATGAATCTTATGTAACAGCTAATTTAACAAGAAGTCAAAGATCTTTAGTTGCTCAGTTGAGAACAGGAATCCTCCCAGTTGCTCTTGAAGTTGGCAGATTTAAAAACATCCAGGAGGAACACAGACTTTGTGAATTATGTGAATTAGGTGAAGTCGAGAACGAAGCACATTTTCTTCTGTGTTGTCCTTTTTACGATGAGTTGAGAGCCCCTCTGATGAATACGATGCACGTTAAAAGTCCTGATATGTTTTGGTGTACTGATGATGAAAGACTGAAATGGTTGTTTAGTTGTAATATTTCTAAGTTGGCCTCCTTTGTATCCAGAGCCTGGAAAAAATGTCAGGATAGTTTATTTTTATGAGATTATTATTTTCTCTTTGTAAACGTCTACAGTGATCCCTGAACTTGATGACTGCATAATGGTGTCTAGTAAGCCCACTGGGCTGGGCATATTTTATATGCATGACACAATAATAAAAATCGAATCAAATCATAAACAGTTTCTTTAAAAAGTACTTTTACTTGAGTAACTTCTGTGTTAAGTTTTGTATTTCACCCCATTTTAAAAAACATCTGATTACTGAGAACAAAAATTAGTTCAAAAGCTAAACTAAATTAAGTTTCATCCTATGGCATTGCCTTTATAACATTTTTAACTTCATTACTGATACAAAGTGCACGTACAGTAACTGACACTGGTTTAATACTTGTTTAGTGTATCTAAAAAATGATCCCAAACCCACAAAGGTTAGTCACATTTTGGAACTGACAGTTTTTATAGCAACATTTTGCTAAGAAAATATATTTAGAACTAAGTTTTAGTAAGCTGATATTCACAGAGATAAGTTGTTGATCTAAATTTGTGTATTGGCTGTCTTTATTCATTAAGAGAAATACAGTGTGCTTATGCAAAACTATGACCGACAGACTATATAAAACCTATTTAATGTCTCATGTCATATCAGGGCAAATTACTCCTTAATCTTGTTAATGGTGTCTGAGGGTCTTTGAGTAAAAGAGCTCTGTTGTAAAACAAGGCGCTTTAGCTTTACCCAGCATAGATAAGGTTGGCACAGCTGGAAAGATGCTCGAAGTCAAAGAAGAATGTAAATTGACAAACATGGATCTGACTCTGCTCTTGTCCACAGCTCATTGGTTACAAATGTTCTCAGAGTACGTCTATGTGTATTCAGCCGATGCCATGATGACACTAAAATCTGCAGGTAATAGCTACATTAGAAATATAAATGACTACATGCAAGTTTACTGATAAAGTTTCATATTGTTGATTCATTGAAAATGAGGGAACACCCTCAATGATGTTTTGGAGATTAAATAAAAGTTGAATGAATGAATAAATAAATACCATGCTATTGTTTGGTGAATTCTTAGAGGCCAAAAACTGAACTTAAAAATGAATGCATTAACTAAGTAACACAAAGTACCTCAAATAGAGTAACATCCTGTGACAATGAAAGGTCTAGTGGATGAATGCTGAACTTCAATTCATGGCATACTTCAAGATTTTGAAGTGTTACAGGAGATCTGTCCATATGTGTTAACTAAAAGCTAAAATCACCTTCAGAGGTTGAGTGATAAAGAGACTCTCAAAGAAGGAGACCACCATGGAGATAAGCCAGCTGATGGAGCGGTCTTTCCCGTACGTCAGCCCGTACATCATGGTGAAATATCCCGACACACAGCTGGTTGCAATCACCAGAGTCCAGCCCACAAACACAAACCACCACGGCAGCCCTCCCTGACAGCACTTCTTGCCAGGGCCTGCTTTGGTGCTCTCCTCTGGACTGGGACTGCTCTCATGCTGGTCTCCTTCCAGGATGGACAAAGGAAGGTGGTACTCCAGGAGACCCTTCATTCCCTGAACCTGTTGTACAGCTCGATTATAGCTGTCTGGATTCGGGAAACGAGATGGTCCCAACACAGCCAGCTCCTTCTCCACATGACGCAGCTGCCTGTACAGGTACCTGCTGTTGGTGCTTTTCTTTTGAGCTTCATCTAAGGTCTTCTCCGGGCTGCTCCATAAATTGTTCTCTGTGCACAAAAATCACTATTAGCATCACGATGTTTTACATCAATTTTTAGGCAAATAAGCAAACTAATAAATAAGAAGCTATCTTTTAGGATTTCTACCATAGGAAACAAAATAGAGCTTATTATTCATTATTATATTATTCATTATTCTTGTTCATTTTATTAAGTGGACTTCAGTACGTGAAAATATTTGAAGCAGTGTAATTAGAATGTAATATGACAAATTCATAGCTGTCTTCTGATATGCCCACTTGCCCATTTCATAGCACCTCACTGGTGGATCCATTTTCAAAATGCAATGTGCTATGTGTGCTTTATTTTTGAGGGCCTTGAGAATTATTTGTGGTATAATGATGAAAATTATGATTTAATGACTCAACTAAAATTTAAAATAAGATGAATCCAAGACATAATATTTACAACTTAACTATTTTCAAATGTGAATTAGTGACATAAATCAATCTGGTTCAATGTGACAAAACTGAGAAAATAATATTGAAGGAAAATGAATAAAACATAAATAGTAAATGAAACATCACAGAAATATTTTTAGAGGTATTGATACCTTGTGCTCCGTTAAGGTTGGTAAAACAGTCAAAGCATTTTTTTTTTGAGCCCTTAAGTGTGGCTGATAAAAATCACATGACTAAAGAAGACGACAAAATCCATGGCCCTGCTCACCTTGTAGATTTACTGCACCTAAACTGAGGATCATGGAGCGATCACTCTTGCAGGTCTCAGTGTAAAAGTCCCCAGCAGTGCGGTTCTGCTGTCTGATAATGTCCTCCACCAGAGACAGCAGAGTGTTGATGTCAGTTTGCTGGCCAGGCCGCAGATGCAGATCAGGCAGGGGACTCTTCATTGTCTTTGAGAGAGACTGAGCAATCCTCTTTATGTCCTTAAAAGATTTAACATGAAGAAATTAGACACAAAAGAGAAGAGCTATACATCATCAGTCCCAGCTTTGTTTCCTCACCTTGATGACAGTGTCTGGTGTGATATCCTTCAGCTCTTTCTGAGGAGATGAGGTCTGTGAAGGAGAAACTCGGCCACTCTTTGCCTGTTTGCTTGTGTCTGTCTTGGTGGCAGCTTTCTCTCGAGGTCTGGTGTTTCTGAAGATGCTCACAATGAGAAGGTTGATGGGAAACATGATGATTGAACTCTGAATACCAATCATAACTTGTTGCCAGGTGAACTCGATGTGACCTGAAAGAAAGTTGAAAATCTTATACAAGAATTCACATCAGAAGATAATCATACCCTCACACAGCCTCAAGTTTTTCTGACTCAGACAAACTTTTATGCCCAAGGAGACTGCCTTGAATAACCATGTCTGAGCTTATAAGAAATTCTTTCAAGCAGATAAGTATCTAAAACAATGCTCAAGGCTATAAAATGAACATGATCCAAGTTTTCTCTTTCCGTAAGCTTGTAAAGACTTGAAAAAATCAGCAGTACTCTAATGCTAATTTAGCTAATTATCGGAAAAAATCCGAATTAAAATATCCTTTCACATCTTTCTTTAATATGTGCCAGACATAACCTCATCCAATATAAGAATATTGACAAAATCCACTATACGAATGCAAAGCTCGTCTGGATTCTGGTACTGCTCCAAACTGAAATTATTCTGGGATTACATCTTTAACAAAATAAACAAAGCTTATACTCTGGCTTTTCCTGCCAACCCCTTCTCAGCCATATGTGGTATCCACCCTGACAATAATTTCTCTATATTGATGAAGCGTGTGTTCAGTTTCATGACCCTGCTTGGCCATTGCCTTATTTTGCTTAACTGGAGTATTGTTATATCATTTATATATTATTTGTACATGAAAATTTTAACAAAAAAGAGTTGGATTAAAATGTCCTTTAACTACCTTTTTTGAGACAAAAAGTGACTTGAATTAGCTAACATGAGTCTAAACAATAAAACCTTTATGTTTGTTTTTTGTCAATAGGACAAGAAAGGGCTAAGGTGTTAGGGTAGGGCTGTGGGACATAAAAATGAAAAAGATTGATACTGATATCAGCAAAGACTCTTTTAATAAAGGCATTGATTGATACCAGTACAAATAACCTATACACACTTCTTGATAAGTAAAAGATGTTTATTTAAGGTTTGCATGCATTTTCATCTATTTTTGTTTTTGATAAATTCAAGTATTGGTAACAATACAGTTTTGCTATAATATTAATTCCACAGTGTGCTAAGATAAAGCTGCAGTATGTAATTTATTTTTTTTGTCATGACTACCTGACAACACCTTATTACTGAAGATGAGAGATCCTCAGATGTCTGCACCCTATTCCTGCTCTATATTAAGCCATTAGAAAGATTAGCAAAACACACCCTTATGGCCAATCAGGGCTCAGTTCGGGACAGTGCTCTTACTGGATCATCTTAGTAATATGTGCTTGCAATATCTAAAAGCCCTTTGGTTGTTGTTTAGATTGTACAGATCATGATAGTTTTATGAGGGTATGTGTGGTTTGTCTCATTCAAGTAACATAGCCCAGCTTTAAAGAGAGAATACTTTTGGTCTAAAAGTGATAAAAGACATTGAATTCAAGGACTTTTATTTTCTTTGATTTGAACTTGAATGGCTTTTTTTAGTTTTCATCAGCTAAACTAGACTGAAACTATGTAGTGATGGCTCATGACTTAAATTGATAACAATTTTATCTTACAAATTAAATGTGAGGTAGCAGCTAAAATTTACATTGCAGTACTCCAATAGAGAATACATATACATATAAATATTTTAATGGCATTATGTTGCTGATAATCTTGTGAAATTCCTACCCAGGTCCATGGTCTGCTCAGAGGGATCAGTGGGGATGCCCCAAAACATGATACTGGTCAGCATGGTGCACAGCAGAAGAGAAAAACAGCAGGAGACCCGCTGAACGCGAGTGAAAGTGCTGCAGGGAGGCCGACTGATCACAGAGAACCAAATGTGGCCGTCTCGGAAATCTTTGGCTGTCTTCATGAAGAACAGGTTACTTGAAAAACAGACAGAAAAGCTCATAGAGGACACACAGATTTAGGAGAAATAAAAGCTCAAGATGAAAAAAAAAGATAATACAGGGCAGTTGTAACATTTTAACGTCAAGTTACCAAGTAAGGCCCAAAGACAAATTAGGACTATTTGTGCATGGCAAAGCTGTTATTGGAAGTATATGTATACCGATGAGTGTATTTGTGCAGGAATAATTCAATGAGTTTGTTTTTTATTTGTGTCTTTTATTTCAGGATACCAGGTAATTGTTGAAGATTAACCACCTATAAAATATGTAATGTTGCAATGTTTTAAAATAAAGTATTTGCTTGTACTGGATCTTATGTGGCGAAACATATTGCCTCACCTTTAATTTCTTGTCTCCTATTGCTAACAATTACCTTTTTCATTTTATTTTACTACATTCATTAATGTTTATTAATCTCTAAATCCATTTTCTCTAGATCCTACTTGTTGTTTGTAAGTTACTTTTTCTACTCTCATTAGTCCTCACTTGATTTTGTCTACAAGATAAATGAGGTTTAACCAGATTAATTACTACAGATGATCTGCTTCATAGCTGCTCTCACCTGAACCTCTTCAAATCCATCTCTGTGGCCACTGGAAAGACTTTGTCCAAAGTACACTCATCCACATCCACAGCCAGCCAGGAGTTACACAGGAAGTGCCACTTCTGCCCAGTCTCCAGATCCTGCACCATGACTTTGTTAACGTACCTGTGTGTGAGTAACATCATTTAACAATCAATCAGTCAATCAAAGTTTATTTATAAAATCCTTTACAGTAATCCAAAAGGCCCCCAAAGTGCTTTACAGTAGTGTCAGAAAATAAATAAGAACACTATGGATAAAAACAACATAAAACAATACTGTAAGAACAATACATAAAAGCCAAAGATACATAAGAATACAACGGGAGGCGTGACGCAGCAGCAAGGTGCATAACAGCCATACGGAAAGATAAAACAAAATAAAGTCTAACTGACATGAACATAAACCTAGAAGCCCTAGTCAGGGTTCAAAGCCATTCTAAAAAAAGTGAGTTTTTAGTTTAGATTTAAAAAGACCAAAGTCCTCTGCTCTTAAATCATCACGACAATCTATCACTGCCATCATCTCTCCACCTTTAACCCTCACCATGCAGGGTGTATTCCTGAGTTGTCGTGCCACAGTCTGATGCTCTGCAGCTCTCCGAGGGAGAAGTGCGTGGTCATCAGAAACATGTCGACCCCTCCCCTCTCAAACACTGTCTTCTCGGGGTCTGTCAGGTGGTGGGGTTCACTCTCTCCCTCTGTTCCCTGCACAGTTATAGTCACCTACAACAAACATGGTGCACAAACATACAGAGATGGCATCAGGTGAATGCTGTATGGCAAAACAACAAATGAGTATAGCTTTGTGAGTTCCTCTAGGATTTGACTGAAAAACTGACCTGAGAGGAGGTGGATGCACCATGACGATGTCCTGTGTTCACATTAAGCATATAACGATACTCAGCCAATGGGTCATTATCTTCAAGCAATGTTATCTTCACCTGCAAATGGTTGTAGATCATTTCAGGACTTAATTTTCTTTGGTAATATAAAACGAGAGCTTTTCAACTTTTAAAGTGACAAACTCTTTAGGTACACTTCAGTATATTCATTCATTCATTTTCTATACCCGACTATCCCTTTCGGGGTTGCGGGGGTGCTGGAGCCTATCCCAGCTGTCAAGGGGCGAGAGGCGGGGTACACCCTGAACCGGTCGCCAGTCGATCACAGGGCCAGATAGAGAGAAAAAAAAACCATTCACGCTCACACTCATACCTAAGGGCAATTTAGAGTCACCAATCAACTTAATGAGCATGTTTTTGGTCTGTGGGAGGAAGCCGGAGTGCCCAGAGGGAACCCACGCATTCACGGGAAGAACATGCGAACTTCACACAGAAAGGCCCTCCCGCCCCGGGAACCTTCTTGCTGTGAGGCACGTGCCGCCCACACTTCAGTATAGAGTAACAAAAATGATCATAAATCCATACAAGTACTATTGCACCAAAAAAAATGTTAATTAACAAAAAAAACATATAAGCAAATAAATCAAAACATTGTGAAGATCACAGTTTTACTATGCTAAAGAGGGTCTAACAGGGTTTAACATGATAGTGTGATGACTTTCTCCTCTGTGAATGACCTTGGCTGTGTCCTGGATGTCCTTCCTGCGTGCCCATACTACCACCAGGACGTAAGCGACAAAGATGGCGCCCACAAAACACACCACCACAGGATTGCTAGTGAATGTAGCAAAAAGTTCAGCCGTGCGTGAAACATCTACCAAATTGGGCATAACAAAGAAAGAGCTGCCGAACAGAGTTAAGTGGTTGCAGAGACACTGGGTGACCAGCGGTGTGGTCAGAGGACCCACCTGTCCAAAAGAAAAAAGACAGGCCACCAGTTTAACTTCAGTGTGAGCTATTTGCATATGAACCATTGAAGATGTGCTTTTTCTACTCACCCTGCAGCCATCCTCACTCCAGGTAGACCCTGTTTCATTCCAGTATTTACACTGAGCAGCAATAGAAACCACACTGACTGTGGCATTGATGGATTTGACTCCTGGCTCTACTATCGGCCTCATGACGAGGTAATGAACTCCAGCATCTCCTGTCCTGTCTCTGGGGCTCACTACCCAGGTATATTTCTCCTCTGTAATAAAATCAGACACTTATCAGTCATCATTACTTATCATGTTTTTTTCTATATATACCAAAATAATATATATGAAATTTGGATGCAGTATTATATATGCCTCCAAAAGCCTTGGGAACACTATTTCGGTCCATTATGTCTCTTCTTTAGTAATACCAATTGATGTTTATTTTATATTGTTGGGAGGCCTGACTGGTCACCTTTACAGCAAGGTACAACTTGTAAGGATATGTCCAATGAGCAACATAGCTAACATGTGGATAATTAAAAAAAGGTGCCAAAAAATGTCAAAAACTCTTGGAAACAACACCCCAGAGGAGCAGTTCTTCACAGTTAATTCAGTGAAGAGCCATAGGGTTTTCTTTCATGGGAAGAGGGGGTTTTGGCCTGTTTTTTGAGTGCTACTCAAATGTCTGGCTGTGTTGTTATTTCCACACATGCACAGTCCTTGCAAGTTGCACTTGGTTCTAAAGGTGATCAATCAGGTTTCCCAGCAACATAATAAATATCAACTGTTATTATCAAAGGGGAAGAATTAATAGGTACGCTACATAATGTAAAGTTTACCATCTTTGGTATTCTCTAGAGGGATACGAGTCTTGGCAACATAATTTTCATCATTTGGATAATCTTTGTAACCCAGGAAGAGCATAAAGGAAATGTTTTCAGATGGCTCCATTTTCAGCACAAGTGTCACATCTGGTGAGGGGACATCAATTATTATCGTGCTGAAATTGGCAAGATCCAGGATCGTGCTATTGCCCTGCCCAGGATCAAGTCTTGGCAAAAGAATCTGGAAGCACACAAAAAAGAAATGCTCAAAACTTATCTAAACGGAAGTCACCAGAAATCTATCCAAAAGAATACTACCTCAATCTCTTCAGGTAAGTTTTCTACAGGAATAACAGAGCCGTTCAGTCTGGTCAGAGAAACTGATCCAACAGTTCCTGTGATGTTGTCCTCCTTCCAAGAATATGGATTTGACTCAAAACTCATCATCTAGAAAGAAGTACATTTTATTTTCAACAGATAACGTCAGATTTGACCAAAGTTTTCTGACATCATTTTTCAGTCTCCGAGCAGATTTGTGTGTACAGGATTTATAAATATACCAACAAATTAAATATTTGCTTGCAAGCATTTAAGAGAAACTTAAAGGATAAGTTCGGTTTCTACAGCTTTCACATTGTTTATAGAATGAAGTAGAACAATATACTCACCCAGAAGGCTTTCCTGATCCAAACAGTGCTTCAGGAGATATTTAGATCCAAAATCGAGCAGCGGACATCCGTATAATGGTAGCACATAGGGCATACAGCGCCGCTCCTAAACCTGCATTAATCGTCCAAAAACATCAAATGCGCAGAGGCAAACGTTCTTCTTCTTCAGTTCAGAGGTCAGCACAACCACAAAACATGTCTGGAGCGACACAGACTGTAATGGAGGAGTAGCCCGTGTGGACCATGATGAAATATTGGTGAAACTAATGAGTTTTTGGACGATTAATGCAGGTTTAGGAGCGGCGCTATACATGCCCTATGTGCTACCATTATACGGATGCCCGCTGCTCGATTTTGGATCTAAATATCTCCTGAAGCACTGTTTGGATCAGGAAAGGCTTCTGGGTGAGTATATTGTTCTACTTCATTCAATAAACAATGTGAAAGCTGTAGAAAAAAAACTTATCCTTTAAACTTTCCCCCTTGATAACAGGTGAAACGGAGAACATTAAAGTATCCATCAAAACCTCTGTATGCTTTGCTGTTGGAATGGGATTGAGTTTTTTCTCAACAGAAAAAGCAGAATTTTAAAAGTTTGTTGATGGAGGGTTAAAAGTTTTAGTGTAACTCAAACACAATGCAAATGTTCTAAGGAGTGATTTATTTTGCTTGCAAGGGTCTAAACCTTGTCACTAAAATCCGTCAGATAAAAGTTCCAAATTATGGCTAGTTCTGAGTTTTGTTGGTGGAGCACACTCAAAAAGAGCCATATTAAATTGTAAAGTCAACATTTGGCTGCACTTTTTGCTAATACTTACTCTAACATCCACTGGCTCATCTGGGGAGATTATATGAGTAGGTAGCATTGGAAAGGAAAATCTGGAGGAGCTGTTCTTTTTGACATTTATGTCCTGCATCTGCATATTTCCGGGAGACACTCTGCAGGACACATAATCTGAATTATCTTCAAAGCACATCCTGTGAACTCCTCTGTAAAAGGTCTGACCTCAATCATCTGGTACCTGTTGACGTAAACACTGATGTGCCCTGAATCAATGATGGCAGGTTCCTCATTCATCTTCTTGTTATTTAGCAGAGCACTTTGAACATTGTTTATTCCAGTGAGGAGGAAATCTGAGACTTTTTTCTGAGGAGAAATTATCATATATGATTGAGCTATGAAGACTGAAAAAAAGACAAACATATTTGGCTCCTGTAGACACATTTTGAACTTACATTTGATGAAACATTTAAGATATTACTGGCTGCCTCGACTATTGGTGTTGCTGCTAGGACGACTTCTCCATCTTCACTGCCATTCTGATTCACACTGATTGTGCTAAGAGATGAGCTGAGGTCAACCAGTAATGAACCAGCTTCTTCCTGGAGAAACAAAAGAAGTAAAAATTATTCATGAATATTTGCTGTGAATACAAGTAACAATAAACTTGATGAACTACGAAGTTTGAGTTTAGACAAACATATACATGTATAAGTGTCATGGTTGCTGCAGGTTGTTGGAAGGTCAAAAATGATATAGCACTGTGCCTCAAAAATGGCTTCAGAGGGTTCTACTGGTGATTAAATTTTGAGCTCATGAACTCATGAACTCTTCCATATGTGCCCTGGATATAGTTTTAAATATGTTTCACTCGGCACAATGTGTGTAACTGCAGTGTAGTAGAGGCACATCAAACTTCTTGATATGGAAAAATTCAATCTGCTCCGATGACCGGTGGATAATATATGCACTATCAGCAAAAAAAAAGAATGTTTGTTGTTCTCCTATTGCGCAGGAGGTGTAGCAGTTTTATAGTCTTTGTGTCAACTATCGACTTTTAGATGACTGAGTTTCTAGTGTCATCATTAAGCAGCTAATAAAAAAATAGTAAGTCCTCAAGAATGTCTCTTTATTGGGATTTAGAAACAAGCCCATAACTCCTTCTGATCCTGGTTTATGGAGAAATAGTACACAAAATTAAACTTCAGGCTTATAGATAATAAAAGCTGTAGTTTCTTGCATGTACCACAAGAAAGTAATTGGCAGATTTTGCTTTTAAAATCCTCTTAAGATGTGAATTAATCCCAAGGACAAATTTTAGTGCTGGAAAAATCTGTGTATATAAAATTACGTTTCAAAATGTTATGTTTAAAAAATAAGCAGTAGTCTCAGCCTCAGGTCATTGTGGGCATGCCCACTGAACATACTGAAAACAAGCCAACCCACGGGAAAGACGGCTCTTTCTTTTCTTATAAAAGTGCTACAACTTTACACTGGAGCACTCATCTGTTCTCTGTGCGTAGTCTGGTGTCTCATTACTCTCCTGGGTTACTCAGTTAAAAAAAAGCTGCTGAATTAAACAAAAGGTGGGGACTTTTACCTTGCAGACTATGTTGGGAGCACATAATCTGGACTAAACTCAGTGGAAGTTCACAGAAGTTTAATAAAGCAACACAGTGATTTAAAGATCTCTGTGGGTTTTTACTGCCACACAGAGCTTTTCAGTTCATTTTTCTGGACTAAAAGCAAGCAAATAAGTGGAGAAAACACACCAACAGGAGTTTGAAAAATGTAAAGTAGTGTTGCAACCCACACAGAGACTATATACTCAAGCTCATAGTGTGCACCAGGGTGTGATAAATGATTCCTTTTCTGTGGCTCTACACCAGCGAGAAGGTGGTCTGGGGGTCAAAGTTGTTTATCCCACAAATCACTTGATAAGAAACTTTTATAAACCCATGCATCAACATGGCCAGCGGGTTAAGGACATTCACCCAGCAATATACACAAACTTATTTCTAGTCCTGAAAAGATGGCAAAGTTAGCAAGCTCAACAACAGACTTAACAAGGAGAAGAAGTTCATTGTTTTTATATTCCTGAAGTGTAGGGGCAGGACTTAAGAATGCAAGTGCATCACCGAGCCCCTGATTTGGTCCTGCAACAACCCCAAACAAATCTTGGGCTGACTGTGGTGAAACATTTCAAGTGGTGTCATGCAATAATGCAATAGCACAACATTTTTTAGTCTTTTCACATATATAAAGCAATTTTGTTCCTAAAATATAATGTGTGCAGATTCAGATTTCTGGTTTTGGTATGTTTGGTTTTGTTATTTTCAATACAACAATAGCACCATATCTAAATACTGTACTTGAGCATTAGGACTGAGCTCCTCTGGGCGCTTGGTGAGTCCAGCCACAGCTCTGGCTGTCACTTGCACTCCCTGAGATGTGTTGCTGGGTGAGTTCAGCAGAACTTCGGTCATCTTGGTCAGCATTTGTTCTCTAAGCTGAAAGAGATGGAGGCTCTTGTGAACAAGATACTGCATTTCTCTCAAATCATTTAAGGCATAAGTTGTAAATTATCTCATGAATGGAAAAGCATATTATCTCTTAAAGTCATACTTCTACCTTTTTTCTTTCTTCCATTTGTTCCTGGATAGCTTCTGTATTCAGCATATCAGAAACAGAGGTAAATATTTGCCCCAAGGCCTCACCAGAGAGTAGACCCTGCTGCTCTAATTGATTCACAGAGTCCTCCACTGCTGACGAGAGAGCCTCCACAGAGGAGCTGGAGCTGCTTTTTAGTACCTGAACGATCGTAAACATTCAGCCAGAATAATACAATTTTCATCAAATTGACAGTCTGTGTTTAACTCTATTCATTTCTCTTAAATACTTCATGTCTCTGAAAGAAGGTGGAAGACAAACCTGAGTAAAGACAGTTGTTGTGGCTTTCTCATTTTCATTTTGCACGGTCACCACAACAGACAAACTGTAGTTGTTGTTTTTATCTCCAAGAGGCAGGAAAATAGACTTCACCTCATTTACATTACTGCATCTCAGATGTTTCCCTTAGAGAGAACAGAAACAAACCTGTTAAAGTCTTATAAGTAACTATCAGCATATATCTTTTAACATGTTTCCCAATATTGAAACACCTCAAAATCCCACATTTGTGAGGAAAGAGCATGTGTATAACTTTCACCATTAAGCAGAAGAATGTGAATTTTATGTGTATTCTTTAGGTCCCACCTGTGTCTGTTTTGAAGCAGTAAACACAGCCTTTTGAGCAGAATGTGTCTGTTTTGCAGCTAATGTCAAAAGCATCAAGGACTGTTCCTGAAGGTGGAGAGATGCTACATAAAGGGGTAGTGGGATCAGCGGGGGCATCAGTTGTCACATCTCTGGTCGGCATTTCAGTCGGATCAGGACCTGGTATAGGCAAGGTAAACTTGGCAAATCCTGGCTCAGTCTTACCTGTTGAGCGAAAAAATGAAGGGCTAAGTTATTCAAATTGTTCACATAAACATAGCAGTGGGGAAAGCCAGGGTGTTTTAGGATGTAACTATTATTTTACAAGAAATATAACACAAGACAAAACACATGTACCAATATAGTTCACGTTGCTGCTGATTTGAGTAAATAAGAATGTGTCACTTCTGATGCTCTGTGTTAATATTGTTTATAAAGAAAACCATGAACAGAAATATGCTTATTTATCACAACATGATGTGATTAAATGTTAGGATAAGTGGAGAGTCATCTCTTTATCTATTTATCTTATTTAAGGAGCATAACCTTTGTTTCAGAAATTATAGTTATTTTTTTGCCATGTTTCAAGCACATGTTGAAATTGTGCAGCTGCCTCTTACTACTGGATAAAATTTGGTCTCTCACCCATGTGAGTTTGACACAGAACTTACTTGACCGCCATGCTGGCAACAGCCAAAGCCAGAAGAACTGATTTCTGTGAGCGCAATGTCGCCCAAAAAAAACTTTGGGGATTATCTTTACAATAAAAGCAAATAATATTGTATGTTCCAGGAAACATTACATAAATTGTAAAAGTCATGGGACAAAAGTCAATGTCATTGAGTCTCATGTTTATCCACTGCCCGTGCACACGGTATATCTACACCCTTAAGAGAAGTTTTCTTCAAACTTTGCCAAAATGTCCAAACCAGAAAAACCAAATAATCTCCAAAGCAGAAGAACAAAGATCATGTACGGAGCCTTATGGTCTTCATTTTCGTGTTAATGCAGTTTTTTTCATTTCTCATTCATTCATTTTTTGTGAATACAAACTTACAAATGCCATATCCAAGGATGCTTTTTGATATCTTCATTCCACTGAACTCAAATATACACTCTTACTTATCAAAAGTCAAGGTCAAGGCTATGGAGTTTCTTTGTCACTTTGTTTTTGAGGGTGATGGCATAAGAAAGCCTTTTAGGGATCCATGACTTACTGCCCATTTGTCCTCTTTGCTAAAAGGTGAACTAAACTAATTTAGGAAGCCGAAGGTCAAGTGTCATCAGGAAATCATATTCACGCTCTGATTGAGACTGTGTGAACACAAAAATGCTTCAAGGGTTTTTCTCAAGTTTTGTACTAACTGGGTGACAAATATGTCTTTGCCCTTAACACACTTTCACAATAACCATCCCGGCCCCGCTAGACCCCCCACTGTACGTTCACTGGGTGGTCCCTTTTTTACCTTGTGATGACATAGAGCCAGAGAACAGTTGTTTTAATTGTTGCCATTTCTTGACAGATAATAACACCGAGATATATTCTTAGTCACTATTGTGCTAAAAAATGCTGAGTCATGAATTTCAGTCCATATCACCAAGCCCTATGAAAAACTTTAACCTACAAAGCAAAACATTGTTTTGTTTAAAAAAGCCCTTTAAATTGACACACCAACAATCATCCAAATAAATACAGCAACACTTTGAAATGTAAACGCACCATAAGCAATCACACTGATGTTTCTTTGTCTGTTCCTTGAAATCTTCAAATGTTTGCTGTGTACAGTATATTCAGTTTTGCCATCTTGTTTCTCCAGTGGTGGCCTTGTTCCTGCTTTGGAGTAGCACTTTCGGAGGCCACCCTGGAAAAATAATGCTGAGTTATTAACTGTTTTACATATCAGCCTAAAAAGGCACAGTGTATGGGCTGTTCCACATTTACCTTCAAAGGTCTGGGGTCTTCAATAAACCAAACAACATCTGGGCAAGTTGACCCACAGAGCAGCCTGAGATTGACATGGTCCTCTGTGTTCACTTTAGTACAATCATTACAACTGCAATGACAGAGAGGTATGATCATAACTGAGCAAGTACTTCTAAATCTCTATTAAGGTTTCTATGCAATGTTTAAATATGTGATCTACAAAGTTAAAATCCCAAACCCTGGGCTTATAAAGATATGTTTCTATTGCCACACACAAATGAAGCTCTAGAAGCTCTACACCAAACCGTCACCATTGTTAGAAATGTAATGAGAGTATATTTGGGCAATTAGATGGTCTCCCTTTACCTGATGCTGACGTCTGTGAACTCTTTTGGAGTAACAGTGATGCATGTTGATGCTGTAGCAAGGTCAACCTGTCCCCTGAACCAGGTTGGTCTCTTCACAGTTAAAACGTACTTCAGAACATCAAGGTAATTTGGCAAACAGTCTTTGTCAATTACATGAGTCTCTTCCTTAGTTTTGTTTTTGCATTTACAGTTTCCTTCTGTGCATAAAGAAGCAGAGACAGAATTTAAAGTTATCACTTTAAGAAAGATCAAACATATACTCTTGTTAAAAAGACAAAGACAAAGAATCACAGTGTGAATGATGCACATTTTCAAGAGGAGTAAAAAACAGCAATGAACAGCCTGTAATACCAGTGACTACAAAATAAATCACAAAACTGAATCAACAAGTCGTGAGTAACATGAACTTTTAGTCCAGCTCTCATCTGTGTTCTTAAGTAACCTTATCAACTTCATATCCAGGTTTCATACTTCTGGAAAAACCCCTTTCCTATTTCTAAGGAGACAGAAACTGTTAATAATAAACTCAGTGCCAGATATCAGTTCTTCTGAAATGAAAGTGAAAATTAGACATTGCTCTTGGTCAAGTCAGATAAGATTACAAATGCGGCTTTGTGAAAAACACAACTGTGTCCAGAAAAGAAGAACAAACTGTGGACATGTTTAACTGCTCGGTCAGCAAAGTCAGTGCAAACAAGAAAGATGTGCCAGTGAAAATGATCCAAAACCTGGCACTAACAGACAACAGGCAGGAGCAGGCAAAATAGAGGAATATGAAATGTTTACACTATAAATGATAATAAACAGGTCTGGTCAAGTATGGGAGCAATGCTCGTTTGGCACGTCGCCCATGGTCTGGTCCACCCCAGTGGGTCCTAGGCTCCCAGTATACAATGAGCTGGACCAAGTTCAGGAAAGTACAACAGGTGCCCACAGAGCTGTCACTCCTGCATCCAGCAGCTGACCTGACCTATTCTCACCCTCCTGAGTCTGTCAGCACTGGACACATGGTCCTGCCAACAGTACCAAAAAACGCACTGAAGGGGAAAAGTCATGAAGGTGTTGAAGTGGCATCTCCTGCCCCCAGTCAATGTCCAGACCTCTCAAGAGTACAGCAAGACCAGTGGGACCAGATACCAAAAGACTCTTACTTAAGGTAAGATACCACGAGGGCCATACAGCTTTGTCCAGTGAACTCATCAGTTTGGTTAAGTTTGTTATGATAAATCCTGATTTTGAATGCATTAAAAAAGTCCACTCTAACCTTACTTGGTAGACTTCAATGTGCCTAGCTCATACATTGGGCCCTCAGGACAGGGCCAGCATGATGATCCACCTGAATTAAGACTGTGGTGTCCTCAGAAAATTCAAATGACTGTGTTTTACTAGACGTGATGCTCAATGGGACTGCTAAGTTATGACTGAATGGAAGGATCTGAAGTTTCAATTTCTGAAATCAGTTAGTTTACATGTATAAACATAAAAAGATACAAGAGTAAATGTAATAAATTTATGACAAACCCAAAACAAAAAGACGTTGAGACCATGAGGTAAGAAGTGGCGTACGTATGCCAGACAATTCTACCAGATGAAGCTTTGCCTTGTATCATGCTTGCAGTAGTGGGTCAGATCTGAATATGCCATTTACTCGGCATGAGTAGTGGGAACATACTTGTTTAAGCTCAGAATCATCATACATTAATTGGCATTCAGACTTTGACCATTGTTACACAATCGGCATTAAAATCGAGATCTAACTCGTGCAACGTGCTTCTCATTTGCCCACCCAGCATCAGTGCACATTTCAGACAGCTGTGTGTAAGAAAAACTTAAACTCTCATGCCAACGAAGGCCTGTAAAGATGAGAGTCAAGATTTCTTGAAGAGAGGATCTTGTTTTTTTTCCTAACATGCCACCCAGTCACCTGGCAAATATCTCATTTTTTGATATTATTTCCAAATCTCAGAGTTTAAGATGATCTGTGTTTCATGATTTGATTCAATTATTGTTTTGTGACTCTTTGTCCACATTTTATAAGATGTGTGGCCTCCTGCAAAATTGTTGCCCATATATGGACTGGCTCCACCATAAAGTTGGATAGCAAAACTAAGATGGGACAGGTCAGTTACCTTTAAATATGTAAACATTAGTAACTGTATTGTGTCAAACTGAACTGAACTGGTGGTGTGCATTCAAACTGTTCATGAAAAATGCTCTCATAGTTGAATATTGTGTTTTTTCCCCTAATTCAGTTATCAAACACTTGAATAAAATTAACACATGTAGTTGCACTGTAGTGAAATGCTGTACTTACTACATTTCCATTCAAATGTAAGTCCTCTGTTGTTCAGTGATTCAGTTCCATTAACCGTCAGTGTGACACTCTGACTGTAGTCAAATAAAATGTGCGGCGTTGCACTAATTCTCAAGTCAACAGATTCCTCTGCACTCTGATTCTGAGGATAAAAACAAAGTCACTGTGCCGTAACAGCCACTTCAAATTGTTGTGTATATTTTGGTCCAATGACTACCAGATGTGTTTGGTGCTGATCAGGTACATACTCTGTCTCCACGCTCATCTGCTGAAAGCTCAGAATAATTCTGACAAGCCTGAAGTATGCTCTCCAGTTCCACGTCCACATCCAGGGCTGAAAAAGCATTCATGGCTCGAACATTTATCCTGAATAAGCCTTTGAAAATAAGTTTGTATTTATGATTAGGCACATGGATTACATATCTGAGGTAACTTATTTAGCTTAAATGTACAACTTTATTTTTGAGTACCTTCAAGTGGACTGGAGAATGTAAAAGTCTGGAAGCTTCCATTGAACATGTGCCTGGTCTCTGAGATGTTGTCCTTGGCTCCATTTAGAGTGAAGAGTAGATCTGTCGGGGCTCCTTGTTCCAATGAAACACCAATAATGAGATCAGTGGAGTCTGGACAGCCATCTTCCTCTGATGCCACAGAGGCCTGCAGGCCTTCAAGAGGCTCCAGCAGACACAGCTCCAAAGGGGAGGACACAGTGTGAGCTGTGACCTTGTTTGAGGCAGTCACAGTTAGGTTGTGGCAGCCATGTCTAAGTCTCCCGACCATGCTGGTGCTCAGGGTAATGTTGTGAGGAGTGACCCCTCGATCCACAGAAAGGTTTGCAACCTTGCGGTCTTCTTGTAGAATTGTGTAGGACACATTTGAACCTGTTAACACAAAAATAAGTTAGGTTATTCTTTTGACAGGCAACTTGTGGGATGTGTTAAAACCATGGACAGAAATAGCAGTCAAATAAAAGTGCAGATACTGTCATTCAGTTTTCCTTCAGTTAAAGTAAAATCGATGATCCATAAATCTTCTCATATAAAAGTAGTGATGTTCAGGTTCAGATAATTCTGTTTGTACTCATGTGTGGATTTGTTTAGTAGCCAGTAAGATCCATGTTGACATAAAAATAACTAGAAGTGATCTGAGATCACAAACCTCTGCCAATGAAGCATGTGTTTGAAAAAAAAATTAATGTGATTAAAATACTTTTCATGTAAATAACTTGGAAATATCCTTTCCATTTCATTTCAAAGTAGCTTAATTTGGCCTTTATTATTATTTAAACTAGTAAAATTAACCACCACTATCTGTAAATTAAAGTTTATTTTATAAACACTATTAATATTAGTACACTAAATCAACCATAGTTATACATTACTCACCTGCCTCCATCACAACCTGGATTTGAACAGGCTGGCCAAGAAGTACGTTGCACCTAGCACCATCTGTTGACACATTACTGCTGTAACACTTAATGCCAGCAAATTCACCAACTGGCTCTTGAATGGTGATGGTTTTTTGAGCAGTAACATGCCAGTCACTGGTGGTGCACTCCACTTCAACTGTGAAAACACCAGGCTGACTAAACTTGTGCATCACAGTGCTCTCCATCCTGTGAGATGAGTAAACACATTTTTAAGCAGCAAATAAAACCTGAGTCTGGTTATGAATCTGACTGCAGGGTCTTCCTCACTCCTCTGGGCTGTATGGATCAATGGTGTGGCCATCTCCAGCGTTCACTGTACATGTGAGGTTTCCCTGAAAAGGATGGAGGAGCCACTTCACAGTGACGGTGACATCCTCAGAGACAGCCGCGAGCTCTCTTATCAGCAGGTGAAGTCCTGAGAGAAACAAACATGAAAACACCGTTTGATGCTTCAGACATCCAGATGTTAACCCCAACATTATTCTGAATCTCTCTCGCTGAGTAACAGTAACATTTTACTCACATCACTGATTCTGAAAAGTCATTAAAGGTGGAAGTAAAGGCTGAAATGAGGGAGGAGCAGAAGAAGTTGTGATGGGCAACTGGCCACCTAAGGGCCACATGCGGCCCTTTTTCACTCAATGTAGCCAGCTAAACAATTTGTAATGTTAACAAAAATAACATGAATATGCCGTAAAATTAGGATAAAAATATTCCAAAATAATCACACAGCAGTGAGTTTCTTGTAAGAAAAGAGACATATAATTGGCTGTAAATGTGTCTCTTAAAAGTCATCAATGAAATAGTACTGAATGTTTTTCTAGGCAAATCAATAGAAGAAAACTACACTTACACATTTATTTGTAAGTATTATGTTAATTTAATTGAAAAGCAGCTAAAACTTGTTTAATTATGAATAACTCCTCAACTTTGATGAAGTGTGAATGCATGTGTTTACTTTGTTAAACTATAATTCATTATAACCATCTCACTACAGGAATCCAATCTGTCTTTAGCAGTTCAGTCATTTTCCAGTGAGAATTAAATGAATGCAGCTCCCTCAGTGACTTAAGTTGACTGTCTCAACAGTAGTTCAGCACTTAGCTGAGGACATTAGCAAAAACTTGAGCATAACAGGCAGCGACCTTCATACACCTGGTGTAGATTAAATTCCTCTAACAATAAAAAATATTATGGAATACATTTAAGGCAATATTGAATAATAATGATCTTCAGTACTTTTCAGGATGAAAATTTCAGCTTGTTTATATTTTTAGTAAAGGACAAAATGTCAGTCAGACCATTTTTGCAGTGATACTCCACAGACAGGTAACTCCTTAGTGCAGGACAGGGTTCACCAAGAGTGCTCAGATCCACCGGAGCCTGGCAGGCCTGCTGTCCATGGCAATGACCTGAAGTTACATAAATCAATGAAATGTTGCAGATGATGTGAACTAAATTAAAACTACTGTGTAGGAGAATTTAAGAATGTTCTGTTAGTAGGTATGAAACAGTCAACCGCAGATCAGCCATTAATCTATTGGGTTCAATTAATCTTTCTGGGGCTTCATTGTCATTTACATGGGCGGTTGAATGATGATTTACTTTGTTAACCAAGAGAATCACATTTTGTTAATTACAGGACCCAGTGTATATTTGTCCTCAGCCCCTGCACAGAAATTCTTTGTTTTTTGGGGGTGGTCAAGAGAAATCCTTTCTGCAGGGCAACCACTTTTTCCAATATTTGACAGAAACATATGACAAAACCATACACTGTGGTGATTTTGGCATAGGGGGCACTTAACCAACTCAAAAATGGCATGGATTCATACACCAATAATGTCTATTCGTAAACAAAACCACACAAATATTCATTTTCAACCTGCTTACAGGTATCAGAATTACTTTACTACGAGTACCTCAGTCACATATAGGTCAGTTACAACCCACTACATTGATTTTGGTGCATTCTGGTTTCGTTTTAGTGTAACATGCTTTTTAAAAAAAAAAAAAAAAAAAAAAACTCATTTCCCCCCTAAGACAATTATGTGATAATACTACCACCCTCAATGTGAAATTTAATAATTTTGATCAATTCCTCTGGTGTTTTCAAATTCTTTTGATTTCATTGTTTGGTTCAAGATGAACCAATTTGAATATTGACCACCATAAAATGGCCAGAGTTCACAGGGAATATGTTCCTCTTTAAAAAGGTGGGCTGGTGCAGCTAAGATATTTTTCTATAAATAAATAAAAAAGCTTATACCTGACACAGAATCTGTCACATCCATCCAACTGCACTCCTCCTGGGAGGATGTAGGTGTGGCTTTGAGTTTGGACCGGCAGTAGTGAATTGTTTTTCGACCGTAGAAGCTGTCGTCTATCTCAATGACCTGACCAGAACCACACTGCAGTGTTGCATTTTGAGCATCACACACAATTGATTTTCCAGATTCTAAAAACAGAAACAGCAGTCATGAAAGGGAGCAAACAACTGCATCGATGCAAGGAAATTTAGTGATTTGCTGAGTACATAGAGTTCATACCAAACTGACAAATAAAGTTGAGTTCCTGACTACAGTTGTCCGTGGCTTCCCACTGAAAGCCAGAGTGTTTCTGGATGTATCCACAGGCAGCCTGAGCATCCGGCACATTCACCCAGTTACTATAGCTGACATCTGAGCCATCGAGCCATGCCAGGGAACCTTGGGAGAACATAAGGTTGTTGTTTTTTTTAACTGTAGCCTGGCATCATCACACAAGCAAAGGTATGAAAACTATTGTACACTAAAACATGTAATTCTCTGTAATCTACAGATTATTAACTACAAGGCAGGAGATGTAACTATTGAAAAGGGGAAAGAACATTTAAAGGTCATTCATAAATAAGGCTGCTGGACATCAAATCTATTGAAATGCTGACAAGAGTGACAGTTATATCATAATAGCAGCAGCTGCAGATATCCATTTTTGCAAGGCTTCTAATAAATGTGATCAAACAAGCATTATTAATTAATACAACAGAAATTAAAGCTATCCGTTACAACAGCTGGGAGGAAACTTTCTTAAATGTAACATCTAATAAAGTCACTGGTGAAAGATATATCAATGCCATGGTTCATACATGCAGCAAAGTGCTTAAAATATTAAGCCCCACACATAATCAAAAAGACACAATACATTGAATACTAAAAGTGAGCACTCTGGGTAAGTACTGGTTAGATATTATATCATCATTTATTTCAAATTTACCACATCAGCATTTCAACTGTATAAGTCCTGCTTATAAACAATAAATAAAACTGTATCTCAGACTAACCCTTGATATGACACATTAATATTTGCACCTACAAAAAAGTAGAAGAAGAAGAAGAAGAAATTTTAATTGACAAAATGCGCAGCAGGGAAATCTTATTTTGGATTAACACAACCTGGAACATGTACGAAATTAATTTTTTGATTTTGTTGCCATGTTATTGTGCTTTGTCATCCAAAAGAAAAAAGTCACACTTAATGTATTAAGTCTCACAAGTAGATGCATAAAAAGTGGCCAAAAATATTTATATAAAATATTTTCTCTGCATTCATTGCAGCAAATGCTTTTACCTACCTCAGTTCAGTTTACAATGTGACAATGTCATTAAGCAGAAGCTTTATATCCAATGTGACATACATCTGAGAGTAAGTATAACACAAGCAAGAATCTAAAGAGGCTACACTGTTGACAATAGTTTGAACTAGTCCTAATATCTGCTTATATATCTGTTAATATCGCTTTCAGAAATATAGGTAATCTGCTGGAAGATAGTAAAAAGTGCAAACAACCTGGACAACATATAGATAGCATATGATCAAAATGATTTAAATGTGGCCTTTTTTTGCCATGATAGGTTATATGTGAATGTTCTGATAACACAGAGCACTCTAGGACCATTAACACAGTTGGAGTTCAAATTTCAAAACTTATGAAAAAAGCACAGATTTCTGCCAAACAACATGTCATATAGTTAAGCAATGAAAAACAAGCTTAAAAAGTGTGAGACATTGAGAGGGACCCACATGTTGAGCATATGTCAAGGCAGTTTAGAGAGAAATGAATGAATATAATAATCTTGTCTACTTTTGGCACACTTGTTCCAGATGACCTAAAATCAAGCATTTAAAATGTTAACTGATTTAGTTTTGTATAAAGTCTCAAGAGGCCCATGCTGTGCCCTTTCCATCCACCTCTCTTCTTGCTTCTTACCCTCAGCAGCAGCAGTATCAAGTGTAAGGTTTGGAGCTGCAGGTGCAAGCCCAAGCCACCAGTCTTTCTCCTGCTCCAGGTGCTTCTGGAGGAACTGCTGGATTTCATCGTTCAGGATGAAGGCCAGGTGTCCTCCACCTCTCTCACACCACCCCTGTGCACTAAGGACGGATCGCTGCAGGCCCACAAACTCGTAGCAAGATCCATCAAAACCCTCTTGGTACTCTGGACAGGAAAGACCCTTTACATTCTCGTCTGCATGACATGTCCAGCTGAGGACGAGAGCCAACAGAGTCAGAGAGGGGAGCAAGGTACTGTCCATCCCTGCAACTGTTCAGCCTGTCTGCTAACCTGTGGTCTTAAAGGGCCATGACGTCAACAACCACAACAACAATCAGCTCTTTGGGATAGATTCTAACATTAGGATGGCCTCTTTCACGGTTCTCCAGCTTTGTGTTGTGACCATATTTTTTGTGCCCAAACAAAGCTAAGGGCTGCAGTGAAAGGCCATAAAGCCCACAGTCAACAGCCACTAATTGCTCTTCTGCCTCTATAATGCAGGGGTCCAGAACCTGCAGAGTGAGATAAGCCTCTCATTCATACCATCCATCCATGAAAATGTCAATCTTGAGTAAAAAGGAGACTTTGACCGTCCTGTTGTTCTGTTATTGTAAAGGACTTATATTTAACATTCAACAGGTTAACATTATATAAACCTATATAGATATAGGTTTTAACTTGTATTTAAATGGTTACGCTCAAACAATTTAACAATACAGAAATATTTCATTACAATGAAATTGTTTTGTGTTGGGTGTTTTGATTTTCTGTGTTGCTGTGATATATTGTATATTATCTAAATAAATTTGCCTTGGCCTTTCACATGGTATGGACTTAACAAAGCAGATTTAGCATAGGCATTTTTGATCGTAAAATTACAGAAAGACTTTAGTTGATGTGATGCTTTTCTAGTCTTTTTGACCACTTAAAACAGCTTTACCCCACAGGTCATATCTACCTCTCTGTACCTATTTGATGTCACATTCACTCACTGAAAGTTCAGCTACCCATCAGTATAAGCTGACACATTTGCCCCTTCTATACCCATTTACATGTTACTGATGCAGCAGTGGGAGCAACTTGGGTTGAAGTGTTACACCCAAGGGTACGTCGACATGTGCCATAGACAGACTTGAACAAGCAACCTTCTGATCGTGTCGCAACCAATGGGCAGTCAGGTCTGACTGGATCTCAGCTCCAGGCTTTTGTAGACGTAATGCTTGATGTTTATGTAATATGTAATAAAAAAAATAATAGACAGGTGAGATGTTGAATATAGTGTAGGTTAACTTCTGTTTATTCTGGCTCATGTCATGTTAACTTTCTTAGACTGATGAAAGAGACTGAAGGTTAAGTGGTCATGGTAAGATTAAGTTGGATTAGGTAAAGCATAGAGCTTCAATCATTTTTGAATTCTCAACACTGGGGCTAAGGGATTGATTGAAAGCAAGAGGGCAACTCGCTGAGGACAGTAAATGGTGCAGATTGAGGGTGTTGCCAGGCTGTTTGTGTGTACTGTGCATACTGAAAAGGAGTAGAGAATAATTGAAGGGGAACCGTAGTACGATCTTTAGAAAGTGGGAGACCTTCTGCATACTTTGCATCATTATTTTAAGCCTCATTGCACATTGGGTTTTCTAATTTGTATGAATTGTTGTCTTGTGTTGCACATGTGACAACCATAAGCGGTAGAGGAACAAGACAAAGCCACGTGACTTCAGCTGTTTGACCATCAAAGTAGCCTTTGGATCATTGTGAGTGCCTGGATGGTGCCATACTGCCAGGGATGGACAGAAATAAAATAGATTTACTTGAGTACTGTACTTAAGTACATTTTTTGAGTATCTGTACTTTACTTGAGTATTATTCTTTTTGCAAATTTATTACTTTTACACCACTACATTTGAAAGACAAATATTTTACTTTTAACTCCACTACATTTCTATGAAGGGTCTAGTTACTTTTAAGTATAGCTCTGAAGTCAGTGGATGAAATTTCTTTTCTCTTCTAAAATGGGATCTACTTGTGATTTGCTCAAGTGGTGATGCGGATAACAGTTCTTGTCATGTCATGTCTTGGCAGTCATGATGGTAGCGACAGGTACAGATGACGATTCCACACCAGAACACCCATGGCCATATTTAAAATCTGTATTTGAGATTGTCGAAATGAAGAATGATTCGTCTCATTTTAATGTATGCTCTGTTTGCCGTACGCAAAACTTCATCACCGCCTGCAAACACTGTCCAGCCTGAGAAAGGATGTTGTGTGTTGAACAAAAAAATGAAAACAGCAATGACTGTCCTTTTATTTTGAGTTAGTTGTGTTTCAATAAGCATTTCTATAGGCTAAGTAGCATATTTTACAAGCTTTTTATTCTACAGTTTCTATTAGCAAGTCAATGCATTCAGTAGGCTGTTTCAGTCATTAGGTTCTGTAAATTCATTGTGGTAACAATACAATTACACGTTGACAATGAAAGCAAAATGTACTTTTAATACTATGTATTTTCAAATGCAGGTACTCCAGTACTTTCACTTAATTAAAATTTTGACTTGACGACTTTTACTTATCTTGGAGTAATATTTGACCAGGAGTATCTGTACTTTCACTCAAGTAATGAAGGAAAGTACTTTGTCCACCACTGCATACTGTACATGTCATCTGAACTAAATTTTAGCTTCATAGACTTAGGGGTCATGCTGAGGCAGTACATAAGGCTATCTGACCAATAACATCTTTTCATAGATGTGCAGCCAAGTCAATAACCTCCCAATTTCCAACATCTGTCTTTTATACCCAGGAAACAGACTGATAAAACATACCTTGGTCCACTATATCTATAGTAAATGTATTTTGTAGAATAACAGATGATCACAGAACGAGAAAGGCTGTGGAAAAGTTACTACGACCCACAAATACTATAAAAAAAAGTCCTACCTTTCATGTATTTCATCTTTGGAAATGGAATCATGCAAAAAACAACAACAACAAAAAAAACATAATATCAGAATGAAACAGTTATGGTGTTACTAATGTCTTAACCTTCCCTGGTCATCCCTACAGCAAAAGAGGAAGTAAAACAGCTACATACACGTCAAACCTAATTTACAAGTTGGAGCTTGTTACCTTTCTTTTTTAAGTTTCTTGTATATGTTTGGTGTTGATGATTATATCAATTACATGATTTATTCCATGGATGTCAAACCGCTGGTATCATATGTGCACAGTGCACTATATTAATATGTCAGGATGTCAGGAGACAGTGACACACACTGCTGTCTGCACTGTCTCACACCAGTGCTCTTCACAGTATTTGGGTCATTCCACCAAAAGAGTGAAATTTGCTTGTTGTAACTCTTCAAAATTAAACTTCATTTTTCATTCAATTTCAAAATAGAATTTAGCAAGATACAAATTTACTCATTCAAACTGACTACTCGTCAATCTCAGGCTACTATATTTAATTTTTTGCAACTTTCGACAGTTTATTATCATTGCAATTTTTCTCTGCTGTTACCAAAACTCAAATGCCATTTTAAAACCATGAATATGTATAATAATAATAAGAATATCAACCACATACAATGTTTTCCTTTAGAAAAAGAGTTAATTTAGAAGAAATGGTTGGTTACATGATGAAAACGCTCATATTTATCACAAAAAACGACTTTTTTTGTTGCTGTTACTCTTTATTTGAGTAACAGCAATGAGGGTAACAGCAATGAGTTTTTAGCATAAAATTAGCAATTGTGTGAAATCTAGCCACTTAGCATCTATGCTAGTAGCTTGAGCACATGGAGCACATTCTTAAGATTTAACTGAATATTTTACTTTTGATATCAACAACTGTTGTCTTAGAGATAACTTAGGTAACAGGACTGAGTTTTTAGATTGACCATCTCTAAAACAGCTAATATATCATTAAATTTAAGGAAAAATAAAAGAGATGACTAACTTTTGGTCTCCCCATGACTTGCAGAAGACCTAAATGATGTCAATTTCTGCAGAACATGTCACTAGTGAAATGTTCCTAAATTTTGAAGGGGGGAATGTGTTTGGGTAACAGCAATGAGTGAAAACCTGGGGACAGCACTAAAATGTGAATTTTAACCAAAATATAATTACTATTTTGTAAAACTTTTGTTTTAAAAGTGTAGATAGAATATGGAGTCACACTTAAATGCAAAAGAAAATTTGCTTTGGAAGGATGTTGTTCATGATGCATTGTTGCAAAGTGTAGCATTTGGCTGTGGGGACAGGCAATAAATGCTATGTGTAAGTGTTTTGGATGCCATTTTAAAATATTAAAAATATATATATATCTGTAATTTCTACAAATATTAATGTGTATGGTGTTTAGTATAATAATAAAATATAATTTGTAATATATTAGCTACTACTTGTGTTCATATCTTTAATATAGGCTACAACAATATGCTGGGGACAGAAATTTCACTCTTTTGGCGGAATCGCCCACTTGGCAGCATCGACAAGAAAACAAAAACATAACAGTTGAAGTACCCGGATGTGTGACGTCATATACATGAGCCCAAATTGTAAGGGGACGCAACTTGACAGCCGGTCAGAGCAAAGTTGATGAAAGTTTCAACGATGTTCGCCTGCAAACAGAGCTGGACTAATACTTTGGCCTCTGCTCTCCGTGTTTTCCGCTCCAGTCAGGTAAACACACCTTTACAGACCTGCGCAGTAGAGCAGAGGGTCACTCTGTGATGCTAACATGAGTTAGCTTCTCACACCGCTCAGAAGCTCTCGCTTTCTGTCCTCTCAGGGTGCTGTGGCTGGAAATGTGCAGAGATGTTTCTCTTCTCAGACAGACGGAGAGGTCCGCATCGCAGCTTTACTGAAAGAGAAGTTCCCGTCTGCCTCTTCGCTCAAAGTTGTGGACATCTCAGGTGAGTTACATCAGCCTGGATTCATGAAGGTCGGGGGGACAAGTTCGGTTTTTACTGATCCTGCAGGGACTGTCAGCAGCAGATATGAGGGGCAGCTCACTGCCTCACAGGAACTGCCCTCACAGGACAGTCTGAAGACTAAAACTGGATAAATGACATGCCCTCACATGATAAATGCTCTATTTTGTGTTAAGTTAGAGAGAGGAGGGAATGTTTACCAGACCAGCCTCAGTTACTGACTCGCTGCACACACAGGCTGAAACACACAAGCATACCAGAAAGTCAGCTTTCAGTACGAACTGTACCCTGCCTGTAGTTTATCCTGTTGTCAAGATTACAGATGTTAAAACATCTAGTACCCCTTTTCAAGTGACATGAAGGTGCTGTCTCCCCTTTTAAAACATGTATTTTAATGTTTCTAAAAGCACAGAGGTGTTCTCCAGTCTGCCAATCACATTTTCACCATCTTAATCCTCATGTTGGCACATAGGCTTGCACCTTCAACCATCTGATCCACATCAGTAATCTATAATTTAGTTTTTATTAAGCAGACATTTATTATGTCTCAACTGGAAGACTACAGCTGTCAGAGTACCAAGCAAAATCTAAGTGATTTACAAAGCAAAAACAAAAATCTACATCCCTGATGAGTCGATTTTGTCGCCCTCTGTTTATTTATTTTGTTAAAATCTGAGTTAAGAGGAAACTTTTCTCAGTGCTAGTTTATTGCATATTGCATGCCATATTGTAGTTGTTGTAGTTTCAATCTTCATTAAAAAAAATTGAAAAAACGGTGCACAATAAATCTTTGGATGTATTGATCCATGAACAATTCACGAGATGGATCTTCATCTGGAAAGGGTTTGAAGGAGGACTTTGTTGGCAGCAGTTGGAGGAGCCTCAGAATTGGACAGCCTTTAACATGCCAATGTGATGAAAGCAGCCAGCAAATACACAGTCTGTCAGCTGCATCCTCTCTAAAATAACAGCTTTCAAAATTAATTATTTATTGTTAAATCTTTTTTCATGAAACTTCTGTTTGAATAATGGCTGTCCAGCATATGTTCTCCTCTCAGTTTACATTTTTATTATCAGCTTCTTGTTCATTTATCGACATGTTCTTAAACATTATGTCATTGCATATTATTTTTAACCCCCTCATATTGAATTCTCATTCTTTTGTCCTATTTACCATAAGTCTTTCTACAATGTTGCCAAATGAAGTTAATTAAAAAACAGAATTATGAGTGGCTGATTCATAAGTTATGACCAATGTTATCTTAAAGGGTTCAAAGATGCTTTTAACCACCAGGTAACAATTTCCCTATAAAGTATTTGCTCTTCTTTGTGGCTTTTTCCGTTAAGTCAGATGGATAAACTCCTGATGTAAAACACATTTGATAAAAAGACAACACAGTTCCATGACCTTACATGTCTGCAGTTACACTCCTAACACTGACAATATTACAAATGTGGTCTTGCACTGCTTTAGGTGGTTGTGGAGCCATGTATGAGATCCACATAGAGTCCAGTGAGTTCAAAGGGAAAAGGACTGTTCAACAACACCAGTTAGTAAATCAGGTAAAGAAAATAACAACTACTGTTGTGTTTAGATCACTACCTGTCTGTCTAAAATCCTCAGAAAAGTTTTAACACTGTCCTCTCATATGTCAAGACATGTATGGAAGCAGTTGTTACTTTTTAATCTTTCTTGTTTCATTTAAAGATGCATCAACTGATTGCTGTGTTTTATTCCTCACAGGCTCTCAAGGATGAGATTCAAGGAATGCACGGACTACGAATATTTACTGATGTTCCAAAATAGTTTAAGAAAACCATCTTTCCTTGACCACAGCCTTTTCCTTTGTATTCATTTATCTATGAAGAATGTACAGAATGTTGTTAAAGTATTGTACGTCTCTGACAATTTCTAAAGCAGTTTTAAATGAGGACGAGAAGTAAAGGTAAACTGTGTCATCTTTTTTAAAAACCAGAGAGATATTCTTATCAATAATAATATATAGTTAACAAATGCTAAAATGCGCACAAGTGACCATGTAACAAGGTCTTTTTTTTCTTTCTTGGGGGTCCTCTCAGGGTTTATGTTGGTGTATGATAAGCAGCCGAGGAAGCAATCAGTAGTGCCATCCGTTACACAGGACCTATAGGTCTTACAAGTAAGCATCAATTTCAGTATCAATGGAGCATTGATCAACTTTTAATTTGCCATGTAAGACTGATTTTAAAATGTTTAAGAGCTACTGAATTTCTTTTTGATCTTGGTTTGTGCTGTCTTTGGTGATGAATATGCAAATCACAATAAAAATCTGCTTTCACCCACACAAATCATTTTCATTATAATCAATGACATATGAAAAGTAGGAGTATAAGACCTTTGTTAACACATCTGGTTAAATAATTTTTGCATATCAAG